>OV725082.1:24313823-25583823 GCA_928085145.1 Nezara viridula | reverse complement strand
ACATGTATAGGTAAGTTCAAGTAAAAATAAAAGGTGATTGAATAAGTCATAAGATTTCTGATTTTGCAAACTAAATTGGAATTTTAAAAATGTTGGTTTTATGAAAAAAGTAAATCCTATTTTTTATTTTATTTATATATTTTTTTTCAATTATTTCTTCAGAATATTTGTTATAAAATGGTGTAATAATGTAATGAGGATGTATGACTGCCGTTCAATGAAGAAAACCTTGGAGGCAAAACCAGTGGGAAAATGACTAAGAGGGAGGTCAAGAATTAGTTGGGAAATTAGCTTCAGAAATACTCTTAAAGGAGAATGAAATGGGTGACCTGAATCCAGGAAAGCAGCCCTCAACTGAGACAGATGGCATTCCTTATGCAAACTTATCTACACTGCAAGGTTGAAGGGATTATTGAAATGTTTGAATATGACCAGGATGAAGTAGGTGATTAATCTTAAATTAATACTATGTGAAAGTAAAGAACATTTCATCATGGTAATTTTTTTATTTATTAAAATTATTATATTATTATTTATTGAACACGTCCACTGTACTTTATGTATTTTTTATGTATTAGGTTAGAAAGAGAGAGTAGAGAATGTGGGGAGTGGAAACATGTATAGGGGGAGAGAAGGAAGAGAAAGGGTACAGAATGATAATAAATGAATGAAAGAAATAGTAAAAATTATAAAAAAAAAATGAGAAAAAAAAGAAAAAAAATAATAATAATATATATATATATATATATATACGTATAAAATATTGTATACTATGCTCATACATATTGTTAATCCTATATAATTGTAAAAAATTTTAAATAATGTCTGTAGTGATTAATAAGTATGCTGTGTTGTTAGCAACCCAATGAAATTGGGCAGCACCATTTTATTTTATTTTATGATAATAAAGTGATTCTCTCTCTACACCTGTGTATTAAAAATAATTCAAAAAGTAAATGTGAACATAACAAGAATAATTATATGAACAGGTATTTTGAGAAATAGCCCATTGGTAACATTTCCTAAGTTCTAAGTTAGCTGATTCAGAGGTCTCCTATCATTCAGATATTTAAGAGGATTTACAGAAATTGAGGCTTGGTTGAAAACAGAAGGTTCAAATGGGCTGGAATTATCATGAAAGAATAGGCATCTCTATCTGTCTGGCCAAATTTAACATTATAATTGAACAACATAACATTGTAATTGAATTGAATAAAACAACAATGAAAACAAATCAGTATAATATGAACATTTTGAGCATTTGTTTGATTTAATTGTAAATAAATTTATGTTAAAGGAAGACTGCAAAAGATCAACAGTTTCTTAAAAACTTTAAGTAATGCAAGGTTTAATAATATATTGTATTATAATTTTGTACGTTAAACAGCTTTTGTATTTCTTAGATAGCGGACTACCTACAATCCAATTAATTCCTTATTACTGTGGTTCTACTGTATTTCTTAACATTTTAAAAATTTATTTTGTTATGTGTTTTATTTTTATTCATTTATTTCTTTAATTTATGATTTTTTTTTAAAAGAAAATTAGAAGTATTAAATATGGAAAATGTGAAGTTTTGTACTATTGATTTCAGTGGTATTCTTCAAGTGAATTAAATAACTAATAAAACTTTTAATGAGTTAATAAGGCTTTTAATGAGTTAAAGCCTAGTTCTTCTTATTTCAATGATGACAGTCTTACAAGCATTAAAAAAATTTTGAATTTAATGCGTGGTTACAAACATTTGATACTATTTTTGTCAGAAACTCGGACGATCTCTGCTTTATATTAATTAAAACTAATCAATCAAAATCCAAAAATTATTGAATTTAAAAAGATAATCAGTAAGTCATTGTTTTATAAACATATACTGCAGACAAGGAACTTGACCAGAGATATTTTTTTTATTTGTACATATTTGTTATTTTTATGGGACCTCATCCCAGAATAAAGCTTGTTTTCTATTCTATTGAATATTTTATAAAAGAGCATCTTATCACTATTAAATTAATAAAAATAAACCACTTACATTCGATAAATGATTTTGATGAGAAGAAAGAAGTCACGTTGATTCATTTTTCCTATTTCTATTACTTCATTAGCTATCAAGTAGAGTTTTTCCTTGATCTCATCCGGTAAATCATTTGCTTCATCTGGCAAGCGGGGATGTTCTTCATCATCATCTTCCACTGGGCTGACATTTTCCATTGAAGATTCACCAACATCTTCTTCAATGCCTTCTTCGTATTCCGACTCCTCTTCTTCTTCTATATCTTCCTCTTCTGATGATGATTCTTCTTCTAAATCTTCTTTTGTTTTCTCTTCTAATATATCTTCTTCTAGACCTATAAATTCTTCTGGAACCATTCCTTCCTCTTCTAGTATTATTCCTTTTTGTTCTTCTTCATGGTTAATTATGGTATTATTAGAGATCTCTACCTGTTATTTTTTAACCGAAAATAATTCAATTTATAACGATATGAGACTTTTGGTTGGTAAAAACTCTAAAATATTAACCAGAAAAACTTTCAATGGGCAATATTTTTATAACATGAAGATAAATAGGAAGGGATTTTTTTTTTTTTTTTTTTCATTTTATATGAAGGCATTACAGAATAAGCCATATTAGAAAAATTAAAAAAAATATATTTTTCCAAAATGTATGTAATGTGATAAATCGTAATTTGTTAAGGTAAGATAGAAATATCTATGTGGTAATTTATACTTTTGGTTATATATTATCATTGCTCTGTGAAAAAGACGAATCTAACAATACTTTTCAGAAGCCCATATTTTTCTAGATATTTTAGAAAATAATATGTTTTTCTTCCATTGTTATGGCATAAATCTACAACAAATATAAAACTTACAAATTTGCCATTTTCACACATCAATAGCTAATCATGTCATAAATTTACACATCATTATTACTAATAATAAGAAAAAAAGGAAAAATATCAGGGAGAGAGGCGAAAAGTTGATACCCGAAAAATATTTCTCTAATAGCAATTCACTCTAAAAAAACTCCAACTCAATTAGAGAAGCTCTATATAAGTGAAAAAGTGAAAATCCATTATGAAAATTTGAAAAACCTTTTTTTTCAGAATGGATGCATGGTTCTCCTTCTTTTTTGTGCGTTGTTTTTCAATTTCATCATTGATATGGTAAGGATGAGGAATTGCAACCATTTCTGTAAGCTGCCACATAGCTCTGTTAAACATTATACATAAATGTTTGAATAATTTTTGCCTGGTGGGACGTTTTCCTAAAAAAAAAAAATAAATAAGTTATTTTAAGATTTAATGTTTTAAGTATCAGATAGAACATTTACTTATTAAATTTTGATATTAGCTGTATATATCAATACAAAATAATAAAATTTGAAAAACAATATAAAATTCATTATTCATTTTCACTACATTAGGTCATTATTTTTATTTGAATTAATGAATATTAAAAGGTGAGAGGTCTCCAATTATTTAGGATTTATGAGCTGTCTTCATTATTGTTTGCTCTTTGGTATATAGCATCGTTTTATGTTTAAATGACTGTTCTCTGGAAGGTTTCAGTCAATGCAGCTACAACTGTGCTCCTACTGATCTTTGTTGATGAACCTTCTTCCAATGAAGTCAATATTTATATAAATATTATTATTTATATAAATATTTATATATATATATATATATATATATATATATATATATATATTGTAACGTTTCTCTTTTCCTCCAAAATCAAACAACGAGTTTCCTTTTTCAATATATTATTTATTTTACACATATAACATAAATCTCAGGTTGGGTTCTGACAACTGAACACTCATTCAACATTAAATAACTATAATTTACTAATTTGCTAATTACTAACTACACTTGTATATAATTTAAAATAGTTTTATAAAATAATTTGTCCCGGTCTAAACTTTTGGTTCTATCCCTCTGTCAACATAAATGGCATTGTTAGCACTCACCCAAATGTTTACGCCTGTCAGCGAAATAATCTCTTCTTACGAATGTCCCGTTTTCTGTACCACTTAATTCTTTTCTGCTATGTTTTTCTTCCAACATAAAATAATCTCCACTAGTGACTCTATCAACACTCGAACCGGCTAGTACTCCTTTTTCACTTTCTCAGCTTGTCACCTTCTCTCTTGGCAGCTCGTCACCTTCCCTCTTGACAGCTTGTCACATTCTCTCTTGGCGGCTCATAACCTTCTCTCTTGGCCGCTATCACCTTCTCTCTTGGCGGCCCGTCAAATTCTGGGTTACATGAGGCTTGCTTCCCCCACTTCCTCCCCATAGTTCGCGCTGTTGCCACTTCCGCGCCACTATTCAAATGCCATGTAATGTTGACATTACAATATATATATATATATATATATATATATATATATATATATATATATATATATATATATATATATATATAAACATGTCTGAGATAAACTTTAATTTCATCACCTTATCTACGTCATTATTTTTCCCGTTCGAACTTTCCTTCTAATATGATGGTTTTTCTAAGTAGTTTGAATTAAATTCATCTTCTCCAGCCAGTACTCCTCGAGGATGTAGATTGGAGGTTCAAACTTATTATTCAATCATAAGTATATTTACATCTACCATGAATGGAATGCTTAGAAAATTTAGCAATGCTATGTCATTTCAATGAATTTGATTGCTCAAATACCTCGATAAATAAACATAGCAAAAGATATATTAGAATAATTGATATCCTTTATTATTATTTATTATACAGATATCCTTTATTTAAAAAAAAAAAGAAAATACTTGCGGATAAGAAGTGAGAAAAAATAAGTGTAGACATATATGATAAATGATAAATGTTAAATAGGAACTTACGATAGCGATTTAGATTAGTTTTAGTAAATTTTATATAGGTTTTAGTAAAAAGACATGATTGAAAAGGTAAAGTATTGTAGCATTTTTGGTGTTATATTTTTTATATTGTATATATTAAAATTTCTTATGGAGTTAAATTGTAAATATTTTTTTTGTTTTCGGTTATTATATTTAACTATATTTAAAATCAAATATTCTGTGTAAATGAAAATATGAAAATTTTTGGACACCTTAAGAAATATAAATTTACACAGAAAGTTGTTTTTCTGAAGAACTAGAATTTCATTAAAAGAACATATCATAGGGGGTAGTAAGACTATCAAAACATTCCATCATCTATTGAAGGACCCCCCTAGGACTGAGATCCAATGGTATTTAACGATTCTGAACAAGTACATTTACCCCTCGGCCCGGGAAAATCTTGTATAGCCTAAAAGGCGAGGTAGGGAAGAAATAGAAAAAGTTAGTCTTTTTAATTTTATTTTTCAGAAGATGGATTCAGTGGAGAACTGCCCTTTTAACATAAATAATTAATTAATTTGTTATTAAATAATCCATTTTTGTTCTATTTCAAAATTTTCTGAAAGACAGATTTTTATCTGATCCACACTGTTTTGGTATACCCTATTTTTTTTCTTTTTCACTTTCATTAGTTATTTTTTTACATTTTTTAATGTGTTACCTCAGAATGTTATTTTATCACATATTATAAAAATCTGGTGCACGCAACACACAAATTTCCCTTACCCTTCTAAAATGAATAGAAATTATTTTCTGGCAATGTTGGGCTATTATAAAATGTTTGATTTGCATTTTAAACAGAGCTAAAGCTTTAAGCTTACAGATAATAAATCACTAAGACCATTAAAATTACAAAAAGTCTATTTATTATATCAACAGTAGGCAATAAAAATCTAGTTACTCCATCTGCTTTATAAACCACAAAACCTCAGTCTCTGAGCCTTTCATTGAGAGAATGACTAACTCCAATTTCAACATTTTTGAGTAATTTCATTTTAGTGATATTTCTAGTTTAAAAAGTTATACATATACAGACAGTGAGTAAGTTGATTCCGGTGTTGCTGATTGCAGTGTTGAAATATAGAACTGTGAATAAAAGTATAATTTTTTCTACTGGAAACATCACTTAAATTAATAATAAAGAATGTTGAAATTGGAGTTTGCCATTCTATCAACCGAAAGACTCATATATGCCTAGAGAGATTTGAAAGTATATCTGAATATTTAACTTATAAATGATTATGCATTGTAAGACTATTAGTTATTAAACTGTTATTTTCCATTGCAAAGTCTATTAAAATGTAATTAGAGATTTGCATTGTCTGTCATAGACAGGTCAAAAGTTGTCATGCTAATTGTAAATGAATTAGTAATGGATACTGTTGGAATATCACAGAAAGAAATTTCATCAAATTATTCACTAATTTAATTTTATAAAAGGTTACTTGATTAGTTTTTTTAATAAACAGCCGATAGATATCTAATTATTTAAATATAATATGTTATCTTGAAATAATACTTTATAGTAAATATATTGGATGTTATAAACATATCCATGAAATATTTTTATATTTCAATTTTTCTTTGCACAAGTACAATGAAATAGTACTTTAAACAATGGCATTGGATTTATTTGGTGGATTTTAAATACTTTTTTCAAACTTAGACAAAAAATTTAGAAGTTTAAATTTAGTAAGAGAATTTTATTTAATTTCCTTGGAAACATGTGATTTACATTAATTAATGTTAGTTTTCTGAAATTATTATTTATATTTTTTTCATGACTCTCTGTTACCTTCTACAAAGTTATTTATTTGATATTATTTTTTTTATAAAATTCTCTGCTTTCTAACAATATATTATACCTGTACCTTCTGACTAGTAATTCCGAAGATTCATTTTCGATCTGGATAAGCATTTTTATTTTTTTCTCCTTTATTCAATAATCAAATTCTTTCAAAAGTTATATTTAACATTTTTTGTAACTTTTTATAATGTGAGATGATTAATTATTTAAAATAAATCATATTAATGATACTTTAGAGGAAGATGTATATGAACATTGGTTATTTAGGCCATGTAAAGTGACATCAATGGAGATAAGACCTGATTGGTATTAAATACCACTTAATTATGTTATGATACACCGAGTTTAATCAAAATCGTTAGAGCCGTTTTTGAGAAAATTGTAAAAATGTGTTTCATCTTTTAAATGTGATATAAAGAGGCATTTTTGGTTAGCCGATTTTAAGGAAAAATTTGCTGTCACATCTAAGGCTTATACCTATCTTAAATACGTAATATAAGTTTTTTATGACTTTTCTTTTTTGAGCTAGACTGTTAACATACACACACACAGACCATTTTGTAGGACTTGGTATTTCAACTCAGGGGATCTCAAAACGTGTATTTCTGTTGAAATCCAAGATTCGAAAATTATCAGGATCACAATACTTTACCGTACTGTATTGTAATGTAACTGTCAAACTCAAACTGTTTCTGATAATTTTATTTAGTGTAAAAGTACCAGTAGCTGAGTGTATCAATACCTGACCTCGAAAAATTGTGAATAATAAAACTTTAGGAGCAACTAGACCTCTATTTCATATATTTTTATTTTCTATATTTTCTCATTGTATTTTTGTCAGCTTTTCTGTAGTCATACCGAAAATTGCAACAGAAATAATAAGTGGCAAATTAGGAAGGTCACTCACGGTCCACTTAGTGTCCCAGGAACAACTGTCTGTCAGTAAGAGCCTTTTTTTCTTTAACTACTCAGATTTATCTCAACATTTTTTTTTTGGATTATTTGAAATTATATTTTATCTGTTTTTAACTTATCTTGATGAAGGAATTGGATATTTAATGTGTGTCAGCTATTGGAACATTATAATGGAGACTTTTGCCAGTAATTTACTGACCTGTACTCACATAAATTCAAAGAGATATACTCAATATAATGGGACTAAAAAAGGGGACCATTCACTACTGTCTCATTAAAAAAAAAAATTCTAATGATTTGGGTTAAATATAAAGCAAAACTAGGTTTTCCTATTTCTGAAAACAGGTTCTCGATAGTGACTAGCATTTATTGATAAATTTAAGTCGGGAAAGAAGTTATTTTTATATTAAGACAAAGGTAATTATTGTTAATCTCAAAGCAGAGACTATGAAATTTCACTTAATTACATCCTTTTTCTCATCTCTGTCAGCTATAGAAACATTTCAAATCAAACAGTGTCAGCTACTGGTGCGACAAAACTATTCTCTTAATTTTCTATTTGTTTAAATTTAGATAAATATTTCAAGGATTTGAAATATGTCTTGGTAAGGTCAGAAATAGTTCTATAAGATGAATCCATGAAAAATATAATAACATCAATATTTATGTTCTTACACGTAAAAAGTACAAAGAAATTTCCTTAAGCATGTCAGCTACTGGTGAATTTACCCTAATAATATTTAATTTGAGTTACAATAAACAATAATTAGAATTGGTCGAAGTTGAAGTATTAATACAAAAATTTACTTTTTATCAACTGTTTAAAAATGAGGCCACTCATGCATCATGCTATTCCAGTAAATATTTCAATTGTGAAGAGTTACAAATTATTGGAACTTATTATTCTAATTACGGGCTGAGGAGTAAATAAATTAAGTTGGATAAAGAGCTTATATTTAAACACAATAACATAACATCCAAGACATTACATACTACAGTGAAGACAGTCAATTACAGTGCCGCCCTTAGACATCATCTCTCCCCACCCCTAAAAAATTAAATTTATTTCTTAAGCTCTTTTAAATTATGTAATATTTGAATTTAATTCATTCAACATTTCTCTAATACAGTTGCTTTATTGATAGGCTGACATTAATTATTTTAATAAGTCTTGTATTTTTTTTTATTTTCTAACAAATGACAAGCGTCCCTGAAGATATACCGGCGGCCCCGATGGGCGCCTCTTCTGGTTGGCATCCTGGGGCGATTACCCCGATGCTCCACACTAAGACTGTCACTGGTAAATTTCTACTTATATAAAAATCATCACAGCACATGCATATTTTTGTCTTAATATCTAGTACAGGGGAGGAGAACCTTTTTATCATCGGAGGCCGCAGTAAGGTTAGACAGCACTAATTGAGGTCGCAATAATTATTTATATTTTACTGATTCTTTGTATTTTTATTCATCACAAAATCCACACACCGCATACATACATTCAACTTAATTCTATTCATTTCCAAATTGTGGTTACTTAAATAGTTAAATATTAATCAATTCTTGCACTAGATTAATAAACATTACACAAAAACGTTTGGAGGCCACATGTGGCCTTTCAGGCCGTGGTTCCCCACCTATGATCTAGAATATAATTACTATCAATAAACAATAAATTAGTAAATAAAATTTAAATATATTTGAATATAATAATTTGAACATAATATAATATATTACCAATAGAAATGATTTTAAAATTATTATTTGATTTACAAAAGTACCCACATAACTATAATAACTCACTATGTATCATGTATAATATGTAATGTATCCAAAGTATACACATTTTTATGTTTTCTTCTCTCATCGATGCGCTTTGGCACTTCCTGATTACTTGGGACAGTACATCTAAAGTCCAATAAGAGATGATATTGGTTTCCAAATCATACATTCCGAGAAGTTCTGCAAGCAAGCTAAAATAGGATGAAATATTTGTAAAAATAATGTAAAGTTTGTTGTTATTCTGAAATTGTTGATGGATTTTTCAATAGTTGCTACATAACAGGTAAAATTTCTTTATCTAATTATAAATAATATAAATTCTTATATTTAAATGCATATCGATATTAATAGACAATAATAATGGTATTGTTGGAATTAAAAAGAAAGTTGTCTGTTTTTTTTTTTTTTTAGGAGTTTGTTTTTGTTTAGGAGTTGAGTAATAAACAAGAAGAAAGATCTATTCATGGGTACCCATCCCCTCCTAAGGTCAATGATATATCAAACTCAATCTTCTCTATCCTGCCACGATATTTTATGTCTCTCCTTTTCTAAAAAATAGTGAAAGTGAAAGTAGAATTTTAACATAGTGGGTTATATACGATTAAACTTGCTGCAGTCTTTTTCATTTTTCCCCTTGTCCGCTGGGACAAAACATTTCATATTGAAAATTCATAAACCCTTGGAAATGTGCCCCCATAAACATTAAAAAATCTGTGAAAATGTTCTTTTACAAAAATTTTTATAGTGCAAATTGTGACTATCCCTTTTGGACAGCTCTGGTTCTATTGTATTATATATGTAACAATCTCTAGGTTTTACATATTAGTTTAATAATTCTTTTCAATTAATATTTCTTTTATACAGAAAATATGCCATATAAATAGATAGATAACTTTATTTTACATAAATGTTACATTTTATTTTTGAAAAATAAACAAATAAAACTTTTATTGACATGGTATAGAATCGCATGCCAACAGTTCCCTCAAAAATATACGCAATGAAAACAAAATAAATAAAAACAATAAGCTTTGAAAACATAAAATAAACTTTTTTAATGATACAGAAAATCTAAATTAATAAAACAAGAAGATTTGGAAACAGTCGTCAGGACCAGAAGACTGAGGTTCTACGAGCGCATGGTCAGGATGAATATGGAAAGACTGAACAAGAAAATTTATGACAAAGTTTGCAGCTATAAAAGTATGGGGGAGGATATGTAAAACAAATAAAATAGTAAATAGACAGGCTAAAAATCTCGGATGAAGATTGCTTGGATGGAGAGCTTTTTAGGGAAAAACTGAAAGAGGTTGGGGTTCTTGTAGGTGGGAAGGAGAGACGAGGGAGAAAATGGACTAAGGAAGAGCAAGAGGAACAGTCCAGGAGGATGAGAGAGTATTGGAGTAACAAGAAGGCTGAGGGTGTGAAGAGGAAACGGAAATTATATTTGCGTGGTCATTGCTAGCCGGTTCATGTAATAAAAAAACAAGAAGAAATAAAGAATGTTTGTTGAATATGGTTAGTTTAATACTTTTTTCTTTGTTTATGTATAACTGAACAATGTTATGTTTTGTATTATTCCTTTGATAATCAATAAGATTAATATTTTCTACTTTTTTAAAACTAAAGCCTTGAGAACTTTAAATGTGAATAATTTAAAAATAAAATTCACAATATGTGATGAAGGAATGAAAGTAATTTAATGTAAAACCAAATTGGTGTCAAAATTACATGCCAAATTTCAATAACCTTGGTATATTAAAAAATAAAAATGTCTCTCAAAATGGTCAGTGATTGTGTGTTTTAATAGAGAGTCCAGCTTAAAAACACAAAGTCATACGAAAGTGAAATTACGTATTTAAGGTATATGTTTAAATTCATGACAGACACATTTATTTCATAACTCTTTATTTATGTTGATGGAATGGCCAGTGTTGTGGCATAACTTGTTTTATATTAATTACAATCGCTGTGTAACTATTGCATTTCTGTTTTTAAGTGTTATAATTTCTTGTTATGAAGAAACAAAAATCCCTAAATATAGAATAAGACAACTAAAACATTGAGGTATAATAATGTGCCTACACTAAGGAATTAAAAAAGGAATAAGGACTTGGAGGATTAGAAATTAAACAAAAATAATTTTATTTAGTAAAGTTTCATTTTGCATATATATATATATATATTTTAATAACTGAAATAATTAAAAGGTACTTTGACAAACAAAAATCAAATAATAAAAATTATATGTTTTAATGTTTAAAAACGTTTAAAAAAAAAATAGATTACCAAAGTAATAATAATAAACATGGAATTAGCGACAAAAGAAAATCTGTTACTGGTAATTGTATTTAAAAAGGATCACTAATTGACCTTATTAAAAATAAATAAATAAATAAAACACAAATGAATTTGAAATAGTTAAAACACCTAAGAATTTAACACATAAGAAAACTAAATGTCTTTAAAATATGTAATATAAATACATTGACAATCTAATGCGAAATACTTTTAAAAAACTAAAAGATGAAGATAATTGAAAGTTGTTTTTACTATAAAAGAAAATTAGCAATGAATTAATTTCAAAGCTAATTTAGAACAAAACCAATAAAATGCAAATGGATTAGGAAGTGATATGTTCTGCATTACACATTTTACAACTAATTAACAAATTTCTAAATTTGTATCTGAAAAACCTAATATTATATTGTTTGAAATATTTGAACTTTATGAAAATAATCGTTATTCATCAACAGATATTATAGGGACAAATTTATATACCATTCTAATGATCAGCTTGTTGTTTTTACTATAAACTTATGTTGAGAAATAATTTCATTTTCAGTATTGTAAGGATCAATCCATAATTTCAATTTTTAATAAAATGATGTACTTACTTTTATCATTTAAAATAATAATCAATGTTATCTCTTGTAAAGAAAATAAGATGTTTCTTGTTTAATTATTATATGACTGAAATTTAAAAGTGGCATAATTTAAAAAAAAAAAATTGTGTTTAAAGAAAGTAAAACAAGCATGAAGAGGATGCAAATATAACTGAAATCAAAAAGAAGCAAAATACTGAAGGTGGTGTTATTTAATTAATTTTTTGTTGTTGCTGATTGTAAATAATTCTATGATCAAAATCTGGAATTTCATCTTCAATTTGTCATTTTAATTTTTTTGTTGACATCAAAAGATATAATTATATGCATTTATTATCAAGTATCCAAAAATATGCATTATAAAATTTAATTAATGGTATCTGAGTACACTTATTCATAAAGAATTTTGATAAACAATTTAAAAAATGTAGCGAAACAAAATATGCAATTGAAATACTCGATAGTTGACCGTAGAATATTCAGGAAAGAGATAACCGCCACCCCGAATCGTCTATTTCCAAAATTGATATACCTTCTATTTTAAAAAGTAGATATATTCACTTTTAGCAGAATGTTCCTTAATCGTGATTGACTAATAACATAAAAACCAAGTTATTAAATAAGTTATAGTATTAAATTAATTATAGTTATATAAGAAATTTTATCTCCAACGATCTTTAGATATCCTTAATTTTTTTTTTTTATGTTTAGAATTTCCTATTTTATCATATAAATTCTAACTGTCCATCTCAATTCTTACAAGATATTAAAAAAAAGCCTAATTTTTTGCTAATGATCTCCTAACAATATTTTATTTTATTTATATTTTATTTTATTTTCCTCCCTACCCTGCCTTTAAGACAATACGGGAGTTTGCAGCAGTGACTTGATACACATTGTATAACAAATCACTGTTGCATGTTTATCTATTTACATTTTTAAATTGCTGTGCACACAGCCTGCTTGATAATTTTGTCACTTAGTTATTGTTCTCCATCTTCTTCTCCTGTCCTAATTAGCGGCCTTCCAGGTACTGCTTCTTCACGCCTTCCCAGGGAGAAGTGGGTTGGGCCCACAGTTTTTTTCCAGCCGCATACGAAACTTTTAAAGTGCGGGTAGTTTTGTTCAGACATTAGTTGGGGTAATTGTCCTTCTGTAAGAACGAAAAGCCCTGTATCCCTCATTAATTTGGCCCTCAGTGCCTCATAGCTGGTGCAGGCTACAAGGATGTGCTCAGCGGTTTCAGGTACTCCACAAGTGGGGCATAAGGGGTCGATATTTTTACCGTGTTTAAAAAGTTTTGCTCTGAAACCCCCATGCCCCGTGAGGATCTGTGAGACCCAGTAGTCCGGGAGGACCCATTTCTTTTCTAAGCGCGATTTAATGGTGGGAAAGAATTTTCTTAGTGTGGACCCGTTTGGGGTTGTCACCCATCGCCGATTCCATTGTTCCAATGTATCCTCCCGGAGGATCATCTTCCATCTTCTGGGGTCATCACAAATCCTCTCCCGAATGTTTGCTGGTAAATCCGCCAAGTCATCCCTCTTAATGTTGTACCGATAAAGGTCTTCCCGCAGAAGGAGGTCGAGAGGAATACCTCCTCCTAAGACCTGCACCGCCTCATGGGACACAGTTCTGTATGACCTGGTTACTCTAAGCAGGGCCATCCGCTGGATTGTTGCCAACTTGCGCTTCTGACGGTACGAGAGATTCCGGTTCCATGCGGGGGACGCGTATCTCAGGATACCAACAACTACTCCTTTATAAATGGACATAGTTGCTGGATATCTAAGGCCCCAAAAGGCCCCCCCTATGCGACTGAGACCATTAAGGGCTAAGGTTATCCTATTCCTTAAGTAATCCAAGTGAGGCGTCACGTTGAATTTTTTCCCAATCCTAATTCCAAGATAGGTGACTACCTCACTTGGACATATTCTGGAACCTTGTATCACCAAGGTTATGGGGTGTGCCCTATCGGTCGAACCTCTCAAGAGGATGGCCTGAGTCTTGGAACCCGCCATCCTTAACTTCTTTTTCTCGCACCATTCTTCTACAAGGTTGGCACAACGTTCAGCTTCATATTTTAATCTGGCCCTGCTATTCGAGGCCACTACAACAGCCAGGTCATCTACATATGCAGTGGCGGGGAACCGCTCCTGTTCTAGCACTCCCAGCAACTCGTCAAAGACCAGTTTCCATAGGGCAGGGCCAAGGACAGAGCCCTGTGGACAGCCCCTTTCCACTGTATCTTCTACTTCATAGAAGCTACCTTTAATCTTCAATGTCCTATCGTGGAGATAGCTTCTGATCAAGCCATACAAGTTGCTGGGGGCTTCATGCCTTTGCAACTGCTGGAGTACGCTCGGCCACCAGACGCTATCGAAGGCGGATGATATGTCAAACAGGAGGAGATCTCCTGATATGTGATCTCCTAACAATAGCAAATTCAGAATTTAATTTTTATTTTATAATGATAGTTACACTGAAAGAAGAAGAAAAACTATATGAAATGATGTTGGCCTATTCCCCTTGAAGACCTGTTTAAAAAAGAAAACAAAACAAAAATACTGCAGGAGTAATAGTAATTTTAGTGACAACTTTTTATAATTTTCTCGATATTTGCTTACATTTAGTAGTTTTATATGGATTATAATTTACAAAAAAGTAATATATTGTGATTGTTTAAGTATGTAGCTCAGATCTCTCATAGAAACAAATATGGAATAATTAAAACAAAAATTTCTTTTTTAGGATGACATCTGCTCGAAAGACCCCATGGATCAGCCAGTGCCTTCTTATAATTTATAGAATGTTATATGACAAAGCTATAATTGAATTAGAAACATATTTGACATGTCCATTAGGGCTGGACGAAAAACACTTTTTTCGCCAGACACTATTCCAATAGCATTCAAAAGTTACCTTTTTATGCCTATAAAAACACTATGAAATTTTGTTGTTTTATTTTTTTATCTTGAGGCTCCGCAAGAGGATTAAAAATAATATTTTCGTTCAAAAAATTAAAAATTTTAGCTGCTTTAATTTTACATTTTTTTTTTTTTTTTGGTCAAATATTGTTTTCAATATTTGTAATATATCCTCGCGCGGGCTCATTACCGCGTATGGGGAGCGTCCCACGGGTGGCGGATGTGGGGATGGTCGGTGGAAATTTCTTGGAAGTTCCTCCCGGCTAAGTCCGATGGACTCGCTGACCAACAATGAGAGGGGCCCTCCAGACTTGCTGGAGGGAGGGGACCTCCAGACTTGCTGGAGGTAGGGGCCCACCAGACTTGCTGGAGGGTGTGACGTAGGATTGAACGCCCTACTCACATATCTTTAGTTCACTAAACACCACAAAAAGTCATGGATCTCCCTAAGGTAAAACGCTCATTATCCGGAGGTAAACTAGTCCCCCGTTCGGGTCTCCGGGGGGGGACTGCTTTAGGGGATTCATGGCGCAAGTTGAAATATACGGATTTAAATATTGGTACGTGGAACGTAAGGAGTTTAAACACAGCAGGGGGGCTAAAATCGGTCGCGAATGAGGTAAATGGGTACAATTTGGATGTCGTGGCTCTGCAAGAGGTTCGCTGGCCAGGGGAGGGCTCGATGAGGGAAGGAAAGTACACTATTTGGTACGGAGGAAGCGAGAATCATTGTTTAGGTACCGGGTTTCTAATTAGGCGTAGATTACTATCCGCTTTGAGGGACGTACAATTCTTTAGTGATAGAATTTCGGTAGCTACATTTCAGGGACGTTGGTTTAAAATCGCATTAATAAACATACATTGTCCGACCGAAGACAGTGACGATGAAGTCAAAAGTGAATTTTACGATAAACTCGAATGGGTTTATGATAAACTACCACGAAACTACATGAAAATAATTGTAGGTGACGCGAACGCAAAGGTAGGAAGGGAAGAAGTTTATATTCCGACGATTGGTAAAGAAAGTTTGCACGAATATAGTAATGATAATGGGATCCGTCTGATAAACTTTGCCATCTCGAAAAACCTGATAATTAAAAGTACGACGTTTAAACATAAGGATATTCATAAATATACTTGGACATCACCGGATTCGCAAACACGAAATCAAATCGATCATGTCTTGATACAACACAGCTGGCAAAGCAGTATAATTAATGTACGGTCTTATCGCGGAGCAGAATGTGGGTCGGATCATGAATTAGTAATCGCGAAACTTCGACAAAAACTTAATATAAAAAAGAGAAAAGAAAACCGTTTCGATTTTGAGAATTTTAATTTGGAAAAATTAAAAAATCCATCAATTAGAAACCAATTCGAGCTAGATGTTAAGAATAGGTTTGAAGCTTTAGAGCTTCCTGACGAGGACCACGAGGATATTGACAAGTTATGGATAGAGATCAGGGATAATATTAAAGCGGTCGGTAACTCGTGTCTAGGAAAAAAGGAAAATAAGAATAACAAACCGTGGTTTGATGAAGATTGCTTAAACATGTGTGAAAAAAGAAAAGCCGCTAAATTAAAAGCTCTAAATAATCCTAGCGAAGACAATCTGGAATACTTCCGAATCTCAAAGAACGAAACGACAAAATTGCTCAAAAATAAAAAAAGAGAGTATCTTAAAAATAAAATAATTGAAATAGAAACTAATAGAATCGAAAATAACGTAAGAGACATGTACAAAGGTATAAACAGATCACGTAAATATGTAGGGCCCGTAACGTCTGGAATTAGGGATGATAATAACAATATTCTGACCGTTCCGGTTGACATATTGAATAAGTTTAAGGACCACTTTGACAATATTTTAAATACGGGAAATTATGATCTGTGTCCTCCTTCTGAGTACCAGAGTGCTGAACCGTTAATAGAAGGACCAAGTAAAGAGGAAGTTGAAGTAGCTATCGGAAAATTAAAATCATATAAAGCAGCGGGAACCGATAATATTCCTACTGAACTAATTAAGGCATGCGGGGAAGCTGGAGTTTCTAAAATACATCGGTTGGTTAAAAAGATCTGGGTGAACGAGAAATTACCTGAAGAATGGAAAGAATCTATTCTTATTCCGATTCACAAAAAGGGTCCGAGGACGGATTGTAATAACTATCGAGGAATTTCACTCCTTCCGGTATGTTATAAAATATTCACTTCAATCTTAACCAGTCGAATCACGGAATACGCCGAGGAAATTATCGGAGACTACCAATGCGGATTTAGACGGAATCGTTCGACAATTGATCAAATATTTTCTTTACGGCAAATATTAGAGAAAAAATTGGAGTATAACGGTATTGTTCACCAGCTGTATATAGATTTTAAAAAGGCTTACGATTCTATTGACCGCCAGAAACTGTATAATATTCTAATCGAGCAGGGGATTCCAAAAAAACTAGTAAATCTAGTCAGGATGTGCTTGACGGAGACACTCAATAAAGTTAGAATCGGTAATAATTTGTCCGAAAAATTTGAGGTTCGTTCGGGCTTAAAACAGGGGGATTCTCTTTCGCCTGTCCTGTTCAATTTGGCATTAGAACATGCCATTAAGGAGGTAATGCGAACCGAGAAAGGGTTGGATCTGGGCGGGACAACATCCGTGCTGGGCTATGCTGATGATCTGGTACTGTTAAGCGAAGACGTTGAAACTATAAAACTAAATACGACAACGTTAATGAAAGCCGGTAAAGAACTAGGACTCGAAATAAACGTGGATAAAACAAAATATATGGTTAGCTGCAAAAATGGCGATACTACTGGTGATATCGATATAGATGGTAATATGTTTGAACAGGTAGATAAATTTAGGTATCTAGGTTCTACGATAACTAGAAAAAACGAAATTGAAGAAGAGATTAAGGTTAGACTGAAGGCGGGGAATGCTTGTTATTTTTCTGTGACAAAACTACTTAGTTCGCGCCTCTTGTCCCGAAACTTAAAAATTAGAATCTATAAAACAATTATCTTGCCTACAGTTCTTTATGGATGCGAAACTTGGCCGCTTACATTAAGGGTGAGCAGCGTCTTAAGGTTTTTGAAAATAAAGTATTGCGTAGAATATTCGGACCGAAGAAGGATGAGTTAACCGGAGAGTTCAGACGGTTACACAACGCCGAATTGCGTGAGCTGTATCCGGGTAATATAATTGAGGTAATTTCATCGCGGCGAATCAAATGGGCTTGTAAAGTTGTTGGGCTTAGTAACGAGAGAATTCCTAAAAGATTAATATTTGCTGTGCCGAATGGTAAGCGTCCGAGGGGTAGACCGAAGCGAAGGTGGGAAGATTGCATTAAAGCCGATCTGAAGGGACTGGGTTTGGACGGCGAACGGTGGAGGGAGGTGTGTAACAAGCGATTGGTGGTGTCGGCATCGAACCTTCGGGTTCGCTAAGCCTTATTATTATTTATTATTATTATTGTTTTCAATAATTATCAATACACTCTTTTTTAAAATAACAACAATGATATGAAGTTAGTGTGCTCTAAATTTATGTTTCGATTCAGTCCCAAAACTGAAATAAATGGGATTTACGTAAAGCTAGTTGAATATAAATTTTTTTTAATGCTTAATTGGTTTCAAAGACTAATTATTAATTATTACATTACCATTTAATTTTTTTTATTTTATCCCTGTAAATTGAACTGTTCATGAAGAAATTTGATTTTTAATCCCTCTCTAAAATCTCTTCAAATGCAGAACAACCAAAACAATTAGTAGATTAATTCTTATTAATACTCAGTTATTTTAATTAGTTCCAGATATTATTAAACAGTTAGGAACTATGTTTGAACAACAATCTGAAAGTAAAAAATAAAATTATAATAGGTTAATTCAACTTAGAATTAATATTTCTGTAAAAACCCATTGATTTCAATTTTGGGGGAACATTGAAACATAAATTTAGAGCATCCAAACTTCATATCATTGTTGTTTTATTAGAGAAGGCTCTATTGATAGACAGTAGAAACAATACTTGACCAAAAATGTAAAATTAAAGCAGATAAAAATTTCAATTTTTTTAACAAAAATATTATTTTTAATCCTCTTGCAGAACCTCAAGATAAAAAGATCAAACTTAAAAAATAAAAGATAAAATACAGGGTTTTTGTAGAAATAAAAAGGCAATTTTTGAAAACTATTAGAATGTTGACCGCCGAAATAAGTGATTTTTGTCCCACCCTAATGATAAAAATTGAGTTAGGCACTGTTTTAATTCTGTACCCAGAGGTGAAGGGCACTATGTCCATTTCTTTAATTAAATAATTTATTAGCTAAAAAATAAATTTCAATAACTTAAAATTATGGAAAATTGGTTCCTTGAACTAATACAAAAATTTGACATGATTTCCTTTACCTGTGGGTTACAAATTTAGGAACTGCTAAGAGACAAATTTTAATAGCTCAAATTTATCAAAAATATTCACTTGAATTTTGAACTCCTCTGAAGAAATTCAAAATGTTTTTTACTTCTGGGATACATAATTATAACACAATATTTCAGTACATAATATATTTACTTGTTAAAGTGAATGAATTTACTACTTTATAAAATTATATGTACTAGTGTTCGATCAGTGATCCAAACTCAAGCATAATCATTGGTGAACATTTAAGAAAAACATATATGGATTTGCATGTTCCCAATTTTTTTTTCTACTGTATTACATTTGTTCATTGTAAATCTAAGAAGATACACTTTTGTATATAATTACAATACAAAACAATTCAGTACCAAATGAATATTTTCATTTGAATTTATTTACATTTTTTCCTAAAATTTTGTTTGATATTGCTTAAGCTTATCAGTAGATAATGATAAATTATATATTTTATAAAATTACTGAATTAACTGTTATTGTATACTCGATTCCTTCAGAGCGAGTGACCCGATTCAACAGTGGTAGACAAAACCTGCTTCTAAAAATTTTCTGTATGTCTATCACCAAAAAGCTGCTTAACAAAGGTGGGCCATAAAGTGGTTTATAATTATTGATCCATGCAGGGTTTGCATGTTCATCTACTCTATCACATTTGATATGTTTTTTAGACTGAAACAGAAACAAAACTGGTGAGTATCAATAAAAAAAATTTTAAAAAACTGGATAATTCCTATAACTAAGCAATAAATAAGAGGTTCTATTTTTGTTGTTAACAAGAGTTTCTTCAGAAAAAAAAATGCTTAAAGTCAGCTTTGTTCATTGAAGTCCAAAAACCCACATTTTAAATTAAATTTTTCAATAATCTTCCTTAGTACATATCTGGACAAAGATTCTTAGTACCAACAGAGATCTGAGACTTGTTTTGCAATACAGGCCTATTCTGCCCTATCCTAAAGAAAGATTCCATCTATGAGTGTAGTAATTACAGAGGCAATAGCACTCCTCCTGGTTGCCTACAAGATAATGACCGATATCCTATTAACCAAATATATCCATGTTACAAAATTATAATCACCAATCACAAGGCAATCACCAAGCTGAATTCAGAAAGGGGAGAAGAACGCTAGACCAGATCATAATCCTAAAACATGTTCTCAAAAACTACAGGAATTAGCTCTGGATGCTCTATTTTCAAAGCAGCTTATGATTCGGTGGACAGGAATTGTCTTCAAAATCATTTTTTTTTTTAAGTTTCCAGAAAGTTGGTAAGATTGACAAAAGCGTGTACAAATGACCCTAAATGTCAAATCCTAATCCAAGGAGGAGTATCTGAAGCCTTCAAAGTTCGTACAGGCTTACAGCAGGGACATGATCTACTACTGATGTAGTCCAACTTAACTGTTGGAATGAATCATAAAATTCTTGGATATGCAGAAGATATAATTGTCCTTGAAAATAATCAAGAGGACATTGAGAAACTCGCTAAGACTCTGATAAGAGAGGCAGGGCAGATCAGCCTACAAGTAAATTAAGACAAAACAAAATCTATGACAAGCCGAAAATTCCACCTCAATAACAGTATCTGCATCGAAGGAAAATAGTTTTTAAGAGTAGAAAAATTCAAATATCTTGGCTCCACAATAACCTCAATGAATGACCAATGGTCAGAGATAGGTCAGCATATTAGAGCAAACAACTTTCTTCTCCCTATCAAACTCCCGAAAAAATCTTCTCCCTTTCAAAGGAACTGAAATCTCAAATTAAGAGTGTAAAATGCGAAGATTAAGCCAGTTCTAATATATGACTGTGAGACCTAGACCATAACCAGCACAATAGACAAAAGAATTGGAAGATTTGGGATAAAAATCTTCCTCACGACCACTGGAGCCATCTGGGATCAGAGTACTAACACATGAAGAAGAAAGACCAATAAAGAACTGATTATAGAAACTGATCAATCAATATCCCATGATATGTAGGCATGGAGACATGATATGTATGGTCCATGTAGCTCATAGCAATCCATCTGGGAGCCTTAAGTAACAATGAATGCCTCGAACAGAAGGCAAAAGACCACATGGAAGGCCAAAAATCAAACGGATAAATAGAATCAACAAAGATGCAATATAACTGTATGCAGATAACTGGAAAGAAATATCCCAAGACAGGTATAGATGGAGCAGGCTCGTTAAGATGAAAAAAGATCTGCTAGTTCTCTAATGAAAAAATAATACATGAAAAAATGGTTTGAACAGAATTTCAGAGTGGCTATATCGTAGTTCAAATCCAAGCCTTATTAAACATCTTTGGATTATCAACAATATTATTGGCAAACAACCTAATGGAGAACCTTGTATAGAGAACTTAGATTAGGAGATTATTCTCATGAAAGAGAAAGCTTTCTCCTTGTGCGTTACTTTAGACAGCTCCATTTCAAATATACCATCTTATATTGAAACAAAAAAGTTTTACATTCTTTCAATTGTAGGACTGATTTATAAGTTGATTGATATTCAATAGCAGAGATTTTTAAAATTCGGCCAAGCTTGGGTTTCTTGGTTCTCTATTACGATCCCTTATTTATCCTTTAGTTAATTATCAAATTCTTCCATATTTTATATTTAAACATTTGTCTATCAGATTACAATGTGAAATGGATAATTATTAAAAAAATAAAAAAAAATTTAAGGTATTTTAGGAGGCTTTTTTTTTTTAAATTAGGCAGTTATGGCCAGTTGCAAAACATCAATGAGAATAAAAGTTACATTTTATTAAAAACTGCTTGATTTTACGCTAATGTAATGAATTTAATCAAAATTGTTAGAGCTGTTTTTGGGAAAAAACTGTAAAAATATGCAAAATTTAACATATAAAGTGGTCAATTCAGGTGAACCAATTTTGACGAAAAAGTTGCTGCAACATCCCAGGCTTATGCCTATCTTAAATACATATTTTCAGTTTCATAAGATTTTGATTTTTGAGGTATATTGTTCACATACTCACACAGACACTCAGATAGACCATTTTAAAGGACATGGCTATTTAAACTCAAGATACTCTAAATGTTTATTTCCGTTGAAAACTCAAATTCAAAAATTTTCAAGAAGAAAAAAATAGAAGTTTAGAAAGTTTGAAAGTATTTTCCTGATATATTTTTCAAAAACTAAATTTCATAAATAAAAGAAACCTTTTGTTTAAAATCACAAAATATTTTTACTTAAAGATGAAAATAATTTGTAGCTAGAAAAAAAAAATGTACAATAATAATTTTATGTTGATATATTTAAGAAACAAATAGGTCATTAAAAATTAAGTAATGCTATATAATTGTGATATTATTATTTGTAATAAGTATAATATTAATTTTTTGTTAAAATAAATGTCTTAAATCCTACTTATGCTATATTTTATGTGGGACTATACTCACCTGATTTCTGGACTTGGTATTGTTCGGATCAATCCTTAATGTTTTCTTCTAATAAAATAAAAATGAGATTAGAAAATATATTTGAATGCACATTTAATTGTAAAACTAAAATATGAATTTGATAATGTATTTCATTAAGAGAAATGAAAGCTCCTTGTTAATTGAATTTAAGAGTGTAGAGAAGAGGTCCTCCAAAACATTTAACTTATGTGTTGCACTGATTCTTATGTCAAATCTCAGTGGCCAAAATATAGTTAGCTTGTCATATCAGCATACACATATTACTAATTTAAGTAACAATGTTCAGTTAAATTATATATATCAGATATTGGTTTTTAATTCATCACTAAATAAAAACATTTAGTTATTATCATGTAATTTGCTTTGTAAATTTCACATTATAATCAAAATAAACCATGGCAGGACAAATTGGTGCTTGCAGACCATAGTTTGAAAACATTTGTTGTAGAGTATAAAAAATAAAACAATATTTAGGGTTTATAAGAATAGTTATAATTATTTAATTAGTGTTAATGCTTAATCATGAAAAGATAAGAATCTCATTAATAAAATAAGAAAACAACATCCACTGACAGGCAAAAAATTCCATCCACTTGATTTTTCCATGTTTTCTTCTAAAAATATTTCTGCAAAGTTGTATTTGTATATAATACATGTTATTTGTAGATAATACTTAGTATTTATGGAATTTTATAATCTTTTTTACTTTTAATAATCAAAATGTGATTGGGTAAGAAAGATTAGAGAAAAAAAATTTAAAAAGGAACCATTATTATTCTAAAAGAAATTAATTACATCATCGTTTAGTAGCTCATGTTTCCTCCTCTTGCCTCCACTACTTCTTGAAGACGTCTCGGCATACTTTCCACCAGTAGGGAAATGTCCCTTTGCTGGAGGATAGCCCATTCCTCCCGAAGAGCCCTTTAAAGGTCCTGCAGTATATTAGGAAGTGTTGCACGAGCTCTTATTCGTCTTCCAAGGTTATCCCATAAATGCTCAATGGGGTTCAAATCTGGAGAACGTGCTGGCCTGGCTAAAACCTCAATATTGTTCTGTTGAAGGAACGTCTGAACTATGCGGGCGACATGTGGGAATGATCGCCGATTTCGTTGAGGATAGGCAACACATGCAGCACTCCATTGAAATCCCAGCCCACACCATTAAGGAACCACGTTGGAAAGGTTGGCTCTGGGAAAAATTACAGGCTGCATATCTTTCGTTTCTTCTTCTCCACACCCTTTCACGCCTGTCTGGAGATCGAAGAGCGAATCTTGACTCATCTGTAAAAAGTACAGCACTCCATTCGTCCATAGTCAAATGGCTGTGTTCTCGAGCAAAAGCCAGCCATGTTACTCTGTGAGTTTTGGTCAACTCTGGTCCTCTTACTGGACGAAAAGCCATTAATCCATACTCATTTAATCTTCTCCGAGCGGTACATTCAGAAATTTGCACACCTCAAACTCCTTCGAGCTGATGAATCGCTTGATCAACAGTAAGGTGCCGGTTTCATAAAATTCTCAAAGTCAAAAACCGGTCATCCCGTGGTTCTGTTACCCTAGGTCGTCCAGAACCGAGCCTTCTATTGTAAGAACCAGTTTCCCGAAAACGCCTGACGGCGTCTCGTAAAGTTTCATATGGAACTCCGATGGCATTAGCTGCATATCTAATGGAACGTCCATCATCAATAAGTGCCACACCACGCGCAACATCCTCAGCACTAAGAGGCATTTTTAAACTTAATATTGAAAAATTAAAAGCTGGAGACTAAGAAATGTGCTGCAAGAAACGGCACTGAACTAATGATACTGAATAAACATTTTGATTCCATAGAAAGTAAACATTGGAATCTAGAATCATTTAATTGAATTCCTTAATTCAATTAATTAAGGGTTATTGTCCTCTATATTAACATTACTAATTGAAAACAGACAAAAAGATTACCTATTTCTTCATTAAAAACAATAAACCAATCCAAAGCAGAAATATTTTTAGATGAAAACATAAAAAAATCAAGTGGGTGGAATTTTTTGCCTGTCAGTGTATTTTTGGTGCTATTGGTCATAAATATCTTGTGTTGTAAAGAAATAACTCTTATTAAAATATTATCTTTGGAATGTAATCAGTGGCATAAATAGTTTAATAAAGTCTAATTCAACGCATCCATATTTCAGACTATTCCTCCATTACACATACATTTTGATTATATACTGGAATTTTCATCTTCGTTGTTTTACTCTTATTTTGGAACAATAAATTTTTCCAGTTTTGAAAGGGTGATATGTGAGAATGGTAATTGGCGAAGAAGAAAAAATTGTGAACTGTTTAGGGTCGACAAGGAATGTAGCATCAATATACAGAGGCTCAAATGGAAAAGATCAATAAGGTCAATGGATAAGACCAATGACCATGTGATGAGGACAAGAGCGTAAAGAGTGGCTCATAAATTGTATATTAGCGTTTCGGATGGTGTGCACCGACGTGGTAGGACAAATAGGCCAATGGAGGGGTGCCATAGGGCACGATCTGGGACAACTGAGGATTCCTGTTGCCCTTACAGAAGATAAAGAGAGATGGTAGGCAGCTGTTGAGCAGATTGTGGGTGGGCTAACGCGTGTGCACAGCACTGCCGTTGCCTGGCAATCTGATATATCAATTAAATGATATAAAAATAGTCACGAGTCCGCATCCTAGTGCCGCGTTCAGGTGCCCGAGGGAGTCTGTTAAATACCCGCCCACCCTCCCTGGCCCGGAAAAACCCAGTATAGCCTTAAGGGCGAGGAAGGGAGAACCCAAAATAAAAAATAAATAAAAAAAAAAGCTGACCAACAGCAGCTTCATGCACCTTTTGTGCCATTAAAAGAAGAAGAAAGAGAAGAACTTTTTTTAGACAAAACTTTTCAATATAAGTTTTAGTTAGGTATTTATTGTGGGTTTAATAAAGTTTTTTTTAAAAAAATGTTATGTTATAGGAATTCATTAAACCAAAAAGGATTTATAAAGAATGGTAGTTGAACAGTATATTTTTTGTTATTCAAACCAAGGAAATATAAGAAGGGAATATACGATTTATTCAAGAAAAATCATATATGTTATCTAAATCCTCATAATTTTTATTTCTCAATTAACTATTCAAAAAACTCATTTAACTATTCAAAAAAGTTTCTCCGAAAATGTTAAAATGTGACTTTAAAAAAACAAGAACTCATAAACTTATGCTATCTAAACATAGATTACTTATGATTTATTATCAAAACTGACCACTTTTTAAATTATTATTTAAATGCTAGTAATCGCTATTTAAGCCCTCACCTTTTCTTGGAATGAAAACTGTCTTCCATCATTATATTTAAATCAAGAACTACAACCCACTCCTGATTAACGTTCAAAATCACTTGAGCTTTTAACTTTGCATTACTCATCTTATTTCTCAGCTTAAATTTTAAATTTCCACCCTTCATAATTCAAAACACCTCTTTGATTTGATCCTTTCTTTATGCCCTTTAGATCAGGGTAACACTCCGCATGGTGGGGCTGTTATTTTTTAAACTCTGATTGCACATAACAATTTAAGCTATATTTCAATCTAAAGAATTCGGTTTACTTTTTATTTTATCTACTTTACTTGAAACAAAGAAAGAAAGAAAGTAAAATAAATTTTATTCTGGGAAATTTAATCCCCTAAGAATAATGATAATCAACAAAGAAGTGACATCTGTCTGGCATAAAAAGACAGTCAAGAAATAATTAAATTACAGAATTATGTATCCATTAAAATTAAAATAAATGATAATTACAAGTAAAGAAATTAAATTAATTAATAAATACGTTAGAATAAAACAAATAACACAAAATCAAGACAGTTTTTTTGGTTGTAAATATATTTAGAAAACATGTTTATTTATAGAGAAAATATGTTTTAGAAGACCTAGGGTCAAATAAATACTATATATTAAAATAATATTTTATTTTTTATGTTTAATGTATAGTATTTATTTGACTGCACCCTCTCTTCCCCAGATCAACTCCTGATATTATAATCACCTCAACCATCTCTACACTCTTTATTATTCATTTAATTTGGTTTTCCTAGTTTAAAATGTCCTTGATCAACTAGAATATTTTCAAAATGCTGAACCTGATTGTTTGCCATTTGTAAAATGTGTAATGTACAATCGGTAATGTTGTCATTATTAAAAATTACAATATAAATTAATTTTGGTGATAACCATTAGCAGATCCAGGATTTAATTTGGGGAGGGCCTCAGCCCAAAAACATTTATTTTTTCATATATATAACTATAATTACTATGGGAAAAAAAGAAAGAAACTATATACACATATGAAATAGTGTTTAATTAGGTATCGATACCCAAAATCGATTTTTTCAATAATTGGGTATGCCTGTTGACCTGGAGATCTTATGATATAAATATTAAATGACGTGGTTAATCAGAAAAAATCCATTTAATGAACAATTATTGAGGAAAATCTCACCATTTTTATTATTATTACGGAATTTTAGATATGTATTAAATTTTTTCCTACCCCTTTTGTTTTGGGACCAGGTCCATCAGTGAACACGTAATTCACGGACATCGCTCGTTTTGGTTCATCATTTGGTTCATCATCGGAATCTCCCATTTTAGGCAAGTAAAAAAACGAACTATTATATTTAAATAAACTGCTTAAATTTTCAAACATATGTTTAAGAAAGAATCTTAAGTAGCATTGAAACACAAATTTGTACGTTTTTGTTATTTAGTGGAATAATATTATTTCATTTTCTAAGATCGAAGACCTAATTGACGTTCCTAATTTTTGGAAGGAGTGGTATCATTAGGTTAAGTTTTTGTTAGCAAGCACTAATCTAATTTTGGGATAACCATGACTATAACCGAACTTTTTGAAAAAAAAATTAAAATAAAAAATCATTAAATAGTATTTTCTAATTTTAGTTTCTTTATCATTTAAGGGAATTAATTAATTAATTAACATGAAAATATATTATACATGCTTCAAAAATTTATTTTTTGGGCATTCTTGTGGCTAACTTGGTTTTCCTCTCTTACTCACTACGAAATACGATGATAATTATTTTTATTATTGAAGTAGCTGCCCTGTTTAGGGAACCTAAATTGAGGTTATAAGAAATTGGATATGATTCAGTTCTATAAACCATAATTGTCCAGAAGGGGATTTTATGGCACAAGTTGCGCTATCAAAAATTTTGAGGGGAGGGGCATATTTTGACGGCTTTTTGAATTTTTGTGAGGGGCAAATTTTGATAGGGCTATGAATTTTCAGAATTGAAAGTTTCAAACAGGTTTAAGGGGGAAGAAATGGAACAGAGCACAGCAAATGTATTTGTATATGATCTGCGATTTTTCTAATTCTACCTTCGCTTGTTTTGTTTTTGAGAAAATGTGAGCAATAAAATATCTTAGGGGGAGGGGATAAGTTTTTACGACTTCAATCTTGGGAGGGATGAGCACTCCTGCTATAAATAACGTAGAAATCATTCAACAAGTCTTGTCCATATGATTAGATATTAAGTCACATGTGCATGAAATCGTATTTAAATTGATGCAATTTTTAAATGATCCAAAGCAAAATTTTCAAGATAACAACATAATCAAAAGAGAGTTACTTCTTTGGATTATTGATAATGACATATGTATGCTAATGAGATTATTGGAAGTGAAGTTTAGCGCGGTGCACACTCTTTCTAGAATACTTCTCGACCTACCCACTCCAGTTAGCAGTATAATTCAAATATTTTACATAAATAATAAAAGGCTTAGCGAACCCGAAAGTTCGATGCCGACATCACCAATCGCTGTTTAGACACTTCCCTCCACCGGTCGCGGTCCAAACCCAGTTCCTTCAGATCGGCCTTAACGCAATCTTCCCATCTTCGCTTCGGTCTACCCCTCGGACGTTTACCAGTCGGCACAGCAAAAATAAGTCTTTTAGGAATTCTTTCGTTTCGGAGTACCGCTTCTATACTCTCAGTAATATATTTCTTTAATCTCAAAAGTCAAAGAACTACAAACTTGACCCTTCTATACCAAATAGCTTGATCTTGAGCGAGTAAAATAATGAATTATGATGGTAATTATTTAGATTGAAGAAACTGATGAATTGCTTCATTAGATTCATCTTTCAAGCCCCCAGGCGCTCCCACTTCTCCAGCAGGTATGCCGAGCTGAAGTGGATCTATCTAGTTTACCGATGGTAATATCCTTACGCAAAGCGGATAGTAATGTAATTTAATTAATCCTTGATCATCTTCTTATTCCGGACAAATACCACCAAATTGTTCATTGTAATTATTCTTAGGGGACTGAATGCTTCAGAATAAAATTTACTGTTTTCTTATTTTTTTCTTTCTTTCAAAACTAGTTTGCAGTTCAGAAGACTTTTGATCAAATTATTAACACCCGTCTAAAACCTCGATACTGGGTTCATTATGGTTGTCAAAGTTATTCGATAGCAAGATTAAAATGCTACGAAATTCCCAAATATATATATATATCGAAACCGGACCATTATGAGCAAAGATACAGACTACAGTAAATTGTTAAAATGTTTTCGTTTATTTTTATGAATTAAATATTTTAATTCGACCAAGAAAAGGAAAATGAATTCTTCCAATTCGTAATACATTCCATTAACATATTTTCGTATTATCCTATCTGTTGTTTTTTGAATAACATTTTATTAGAATTATTCGCACCGGCCAGCTAGTAGACTATCTTGATATTGAATAAATATCTTTGGCTGATCACACTATACGTCGAATGTATTGGAAAAAAGGATGCTTTTTGACACTTTTCTTGAAAATTTGACACCTTTCTTCAAAATATTTACGATTTGCAAGTTTCGTCTGATAATACCGATATAACTTAATATATCAGTTTCTAAACGAATTTGTATTTTAATGTTTAAAATTAATGTTTAACAATAATTATTATTTTTTCCATTATCTATTATTATTATGAGTTTCCATTATTTTTATTAAAATTAGCATAAATGCGACGATTTTTGGAAATACAAAAAACCGTTCATTATTTATAATTTATTTATTATTAAAATATTAACATTTCAAAAAGTATTTTAGAATTAACTTTTATTTGGTTATTAACGATGTCAAATAGACTATATACAAAACCCCGTAACGAAGAGTTTCATCAAAATTTTTGGCTGAATGATTAGAAATGAAAAGACACTATAGTTTATATTATTGATTACGAATTGGCTGATGACACTATACGTCGAATGCATTGGGAAAAAGGACGCTAAATGCGAAAATTCACATTGGAATATAGTTAAGTACATAAATATTGTATTGAAAAAGCATAATATTATACAAATGGCAGAATATACAGAATTACGTAAATTTAATACTTACAACAAAGAGTCTAGAGATGAGTTGATCTATTATGAGAATAATCGGTTGCGTAGATAATGCGAACCGGCCTTTGTGTAAACTCTCTGCGATAATACCCAAACACAAAATTCTCAAATTAATTATAGCTTAGTTTAAAACCGGCACAGATCATCTCGTGTTGCATACATCACTGGGGTCACTAAAAATCTGTTTTTATATCGCTCGCCAATTAACAAAAGAATGTGTAAGCATCTCCATCAGCTGAACGTGTAATTTAAAACTATAAATTATACTAAACTATTTTAAAACTATTTCAATATCAACTTAAAGAAAAAAATCTGGTGCGCGGAACACACAACTTTCACTTACCGCTCCACTTGGAATAAAAATTATTTTCTGGCAATGTTGGGCTATTATAAAAAATTTTAAGTGCATTATAAACACAGCTTAAAGCTTACAGATAATAAATCATTAAGATCATTAAAATTATAAAAATTCTATTTATTATATCAATGGCAGGCAATAAAAATCTAGTTACTCTATCTGCTTTTATAAATAACACAACTCTAATCTCTGTGCCTTTCGTTTCACAGAATGACTAACTCCAATTTCAAAATTTTTGAGTAATGTCATTTTAGTGATCTTTCTAGTTGGAAAAGTTCTATCTATACAGAGAGTGATTAAATTGATTCCAGAGTAGGTGATTGCAGTGTTAAAATATAGAACTTTGAATAAAGGTAAAAAATTTTCTACTAGAAACATCACTAAAATTAATAATACAGATTGTTGAAATTGGAATTAATCATTTTGTCAATCGAACCGCTCATATATGCCTAGAGAGATTTGAAAGTATATCTGAAAATTTAACCTATAAATGATCGTTCATTGTAGGACTATTAGTTATTAAACTGATATTTTCCATTGTAAAGTTTTCTAAAATGAAATTCTGAGATTTTCATTGTCTACCATGGATAGGTCAAAAGATGGCACACTAATTGCAAGTGGATAATGTTGGGATTTTCCAAAGAGAAAATTCATCAAATTATTGACTAATTTATTTTTCTAAACGGTCACTTGATGATTTGTAGTAAACGGCCAATATATAACTAATTATTTAAATATACTATCATATCCAGAGTTACTAAACTACTGTAAATGTATTCAAAAGGTTACAAACATATAAACGAAATATTTTTATGTTTCACTTCTTTTTTCACACCAGTACAATTAAATAGTATTTTAAAAAATGGCATTGGCTTGATTAGGTGAATTTTAAATACTTTTTTTGTTTAAATTGTTAAATAATGTTAGTTTTCTGAAATTATTATTTATAAAATTTTCGTCACTCTCCGTTACCTTCTACAACTTAATTTATTTGATATTATTTTTTTTTAGAAGTCTCCGCTTTCCAACGATATATTATACATATACCTTCTGACTGTTATTTCCGGAGATTCATTTTCAACCTGGGTAAGCATTTTTCTTTTTTTTTCTCCAGTTTCCAATTATCATATTCATTCAAACTTCATATTTAGCCATTTTTTTATAGTCACTGTCAATAAAAGAGAGTTATTTTTTTAAAAAATAAATCTTATTAATGGTACTGTAAAGGAAGACGTATATGATAAAAGCGTAGTTTTTCTGCTATATGTTTTTTTTTTAACTTAGTAAAATACGAGATAGATTCAAAATCTTAATCTCATTTTTGAAAAAGGCATAATTGTAAAATACTACATGTAATCTGAAGTTTATTGGGCAAAATATTTCACTTTTTTTTTAAGTGAAAAAGTCTTCAGACGCGTTTTGTACTTTTTTTTGTGGAGAGTGGATTAGATTTAACCTCAAATTCCGATATGTAACGCCCAGGAAAAGTCGACTGGAATCGATTAATTGAAGTACTTTTGGATATGGATTAAAATATCTCAAAAACTACACATCGGCCCTGCATATTGTGAGTGAAATGATCATCATTTCATCCTCTTTGTAACGAGCTATTATTCAAAACTGTATGTAAACGCCATGCTAGAGAGGCAAAAAGGAAAAAGCATAGTGTCGAAACCCAAACGATAACTAGTTTTATTTAAGATACGGATTAAAATGTCTCAGAAATCAAAAATCAAACCTGCATGCTGAAAGCGAGGAAAATGTACAGCATTTCATTCCTTTTATTATGAGCTATTATTTATAATTTATATTAAATATTATTAAACTAGTCTTGTTGATGTTTTCACTTCTGTCATGTGGTCTAAAACTGACATTAGTTTTTCCCCTGCGGTTTTCATATTTTATCTTTATTAAATATAACTATAATAATTATAAACATTTACACACACACACACAGATGCTAGTTGTTTATTTATTTGTATAACTGAAGGATAGCCATGACCAAGATTATGATGGATTCTGTTTAATAAACTCGTTATTATAATTTGCCTCTGTTTGAATGGCCTCTGTAGCGATTCCTATTCTCGTGCGACCTAGACTCGATTCTCTCCTCGTATAATACTTTGTTAGTTACCCATTCTCCGCTTATCCTCCTGATGATGATCCTGCTGATTGCGGGGGTAGTTCGAAGCAAGGGCGACAACCCTCTGACCCAGAGTCGACGAAGAAAGCCAAGTGCGCAGTTGAAATCACTTTCATTATCTTCCAATTGCTGGCTGGGTCTTTAACCTCCACGATGGCACACAGGTTTTTCTGAGTTCAACTCCGGAGGTGAATCCATCGCAGACTTTCCAGGAAACTGAGGACTGATTGGATTGTCATGGAAATTTGAGGGTGGTGGAGACTCATCTTTTCTAATCAGAGGCGTGAATTCATCGTATAATTTATAGATTCGTAATGGGGCCAGTAATAAATCACCATAAAGTTGTGTGCTTTAAACTCTGTCATTTATATTTTAAGAGTATTTTTAGTGTAGTTAAAACTTTATCACTGAATGTCAGCCGAATGCTTAGAGTAGGAGATACCAATCTTCCAAGATTCCAATGTGCCCGCGTGACATACTTGTGCTCGCTGGAAGAGGTGTGGCTGCAGATATCTAACATAACCTTTATTAGCGATCACCAACAAGTTTACTGTTAACCTCTGCAGATAGATCCGTTTTCAATAAGATAAGAATACATCTCTCTATTACTTGAAAAAGTTTTTAGTGACTTCCATATTTTATTTTATTTATTATTAGGAGAGTAGGAGATTACAGGTGCTCTCTAATTAGCACTCATTACACAGCTGTTGATTTAATTACAAATGTGTTGAGCTAATGTAACCTTCTACCATTCTAATTCAAAATATATATTTTAGGCCAAACATTTGTACGGAAACTGTATTAATCGGGATGTGTTACCTAGGTGACAGCAGTTATTTTTCGATCTAGATATTTTCCCCTTGAATATATATAATATTATTTATATTATATTGTGATATTCTACTTATGATGAGATAGAAAAGGAAGCACAATATAACGTACAATGAAAATACTAGAAATAAAAAGCTGAAATTATTTTTGGGCTTATGTGAAGCTGAATCATCGTTACTAATTTTCAATAAGAATAATTATAATTATATAAAAATATAGATTTTTAAAGAAATTAAAAATTTGAGCAACGAGTGGTACTATTAAATGAACAGTTGCATAATTTGAAAAAGGGGCAAGAGCTACCCCCTCTCCTCCCTAGTATTTTAATAAAGATCTAATAATTTTTGCAAGTATGAAGAACTTTGAAAAAAGTAATTTAATAATATCATAGCATTTTCTGATTTTTAATCATTAATATTGTTTTAAGGGGCAGTTGCAGATAGACGAGTTTTCAAGGTAAATTTTTAAGATTTTTTTTCTTAGTTGTTGTATATATGTGTATATATTGTATATAGATGTGACTGTTTTTATGTTTTTAATTTACTTGTATTTAGGTTATTTTATTTTATTTTTTATTGTATATAGTTTTTATTTATTATTATTAAGTTATTATTTTACTTTTGTTAATTTTATTATTATTTTTTTTGTATATACGGTGTAAATGTGTTCATTTATCAATATAATTATTGTCCCTTTGACAGAATATTATATGTCTAAATAAATAAATAAATAAAAAAAAAAAAGTTGTTATATAAAAATAAAAATAAAAATTATGGAAATATAAGTGAACTATTTTATCGATATAATGATGACACTATTGTTTTGTTTGATCTATTTTATTTGGCAGTATAAAATAAATCAATGAAAATTTGGCAACAATGCTAGTTTTGGCAATAGTATAGTCAGTAGTACCGACCCCTTTTTTTTGCAAATTATTAACATCCGGCTGAAACTTCATATATAGCTTCATCTCCTCGTAACCTACTAATATTTTATTTACGAAAATTCTCTGAATTGGGGCGTTTTCAATCTGGAGGTCGACAAACTTTGTTTAATTGGGGACTAGTTTCCACTGGTTTCAAATAACAGTGACGCGGCTGAGAGAGAAGCACTGGGATCTCCTGGAGTCCTGCCTTGGCTTCCACGTTGGGGAATAATGCATGGCTCAGAGTCCCCTGGGTGAATGTAAATATTGTACATAGGTGTGAATGTGATTTATTTACTTTAATTTCATCTAGCTTTTATCTATTATTTCATTATTTTTTTAAAATTTCTTTTTCTTTATTATTGATATTAATTGTATGTACATATTGTGTGAATGAATCATGTAGCCTTAATATTAATGCCCTTCAATGTGGCAGAATGTATTAATATTCCATAAAGAAAGTAAAAAAATTGGGGACTATAAACTCGCAAATACCCTTTCCACTTGAATCGTAAGAAAACTTCAAAAGTAGGGAAAAAGGGTGGCCTTCAAAAATATTGAGCGCTTTGGGTTACCTACATCCCCAAATTGTCAAAATAAAGAGGTTATATAGACCAAACGGCCCAATATTTTTGTAGGCCACCTTTTTTTTATCGATTTTGTGATAAAAATCTTTTTTTTTTATTTCATACTTATATATCACCACCTTCAATAGTCCTCTCCTCTATCCTTACTTATTATTTATTTATTTTTTTTTAGTACGGTTAATATGGGTTTTAGCAAGGGAAGTTTGAAAAATGATGTGAATATTAAGCTGTCTCTTTCGTATAAACGTTTGGAATGGATGTTATTGAATTTCAGGATGGAAGATCCTCTATCGGAAATTTCTCTGTCAGCCGGCTCCTGCATTCACCTATGACCACCAAGGTTGATGTGCTCAAGTTCAGCTACAATCTTCCATTCGGATACGAACTCTTCCAAGTACGGTTCATTCTCTTCTTTCTTGAGGAGAGAGAAGTCCCTTTCAGCGAGAACGTAGATGCCTGTAGGGTGTTTTCTAGTGTCCAGTTTCTGAAGCGCAGCACATAGGACTTAATAGGTGGTTGTTCTTCACAAAATAGAGCAGTTTAGCCTGAAACTCACCTTGCTCCACGAGAACTTTCGAAACCCAGTCTTGAAGTACTCATTGTGCTCCTAATCAGGAAGGAAATACTCAGGCTGAGAGTATTACTGGGAGACACTCTATTGCGCTTAGTTTCTCAATAATTTTTATTCTTTCATTCGATTTTTTTCTTTACTCAACATTATCGTCCGTTGTACAGACCCCTTTTCATCGAATTATTAACACCCGCCTGAAACTTCGTAAATATTTTCGTCTCATCGTAACCTACAACTATTTTATTTACGAAAACTCTTGGAATTGGGGCATTTTAAATCTGGACGGAGGCAAACTTTGTCTATTTAATTAGTTACCAAAAACTGTCAAATACCCATTTCTACTTGGATTGTAATATAATTTGATCACAAAATAGAGCCGTTTGGCGTGACCTACACCCCTCAAATTTCAAAATAACAAGGTTATATAGGACAAACGGCCCAATATTTTTGTAGGCCACCTTTTTTATCGATTTTGTGATCAAATTATCTTACTATCCAAGTTGTATGGAAATGGGTATTTACGAGTTTTTAGTACCTAATTAAATAGATAAAGTTTGCCCCCTTCTAGATTGAAAACGCCCCAGTTCCAATAGTTTTCGTAAATAAAATAGTCACAGGTTACGACGATATGAAACCATTTATGAAGTGTCAGGCGGAGGTTAATAATTCGATGAAAAGGAGTCTGTACTACGGAATATTACTCTTTCTACAGACATGTACTTTCTATTTATTCGATAGACTAAATATACTTCCAATAGGAATGTGCTTAAAACATTTGTATTGCTTTGTTCTAAACATTATGCAGAGGCTCGGTGTTGGATGATGCAAATTATGATAGAAACTATTATTTTGGACTCTTTAGGAATCCTCCTTCACCACATATATTAATCTTGGCCTTCATTTGTTTGATTCTGTGAGCCGCTCTTGACATATTTCGTATGTGTTCCAATGGTCAGACCTAACTCTCTATTAATATTTTTAATATTATCGGTTGATTGATGTATATGCTGTGTGGTTTAGCAGCTCAACATAGTTGCTACGATTTTTCTTTATGCTTTGAGTGAGAATCCGATACGAAAACTGCAACAGATATCTTTCGCTCGTACCTCTTCCTTCATGTAGCTAATCGATTATCATCTTATCTGTAATTGTAAATCTATTTTTTCCAAATAATGATTAAATCAAGTAATGCATTTCAAAAATAAAACTTTATAAGCTCATAGTAACTTCAGAAGATTCCTCACCATAATTTTATTATTTGGAATACACTGATCTAACAGTTGAAGAACAACTATTGTGTTGTAAGTCACTCGACTGTAGAGATAAAATCCTAACGAAATTTGAGTTAAACCGGGAGAAGAAAGGATTGGTCCGTTGTTGGCATGCCGGAGCTGAGTCGTAAACATAAAACAAAATGGCTTTAATCTTATGTTATAGTCTGCCTGTGTCCCTTACATTTCCTTAGGTTCAGCTACTTTTCACGAAGAATTTTGAGGAATTTGGTTGATTTATTCCGCATCCTGGTGATATATCGATTTATTTGACTCAGTATGACGTTTAAGGCGGGATAAGAACTTTCAACCAGAAATTCCTCCCAAAAAAAGCATAAAATTAATATTTTTTCCATTGGTACATTTTTCTTAATAAGAATTATCTGGTCCAAGTATTTAAAAAATTAGAATATATATTTTTTTAAAGCATAACATTTGTACTGTATCAACGTACCGTATTGACAAAAAAATTAATGTTTTTTATAAATAAAATTGAATAATAGGATTTACTCTCCCAACAATTTTTCTTTATTTTTATGACGTTTCGGAATCACTTTCTTATCCTATCTCATCCTTCTATCATCTTATTTTTTTAAAATGATTTGTCATAATTTTTTATTTTTATATTTTCATAATTCGTCCGTTAATTATATTGTGGACTCCTCTCAGTGTCTGACTAGGCTCTCCCTTGAGTAGTCAACAATATAATTAAGGGATGAATTATGAAAATATAAAAATAAAAAATGATGACAAATCTTTTTAAAAAAATAAGATGATAGAAGGATGAATATTGTCTGAAGATGGGATAAGAAAGTGATTCCGAAACCTCATAAAAATAAAGAATAATTGTGGGAGCGTAAATTCTGTTATTAAATTTTATTTATGTACCTCAGATAAAAAACATCTCCTGTAGGGCTAATGAATAAATTATTTTATGCGTAAAACTATCGTTCTTAAACCCAAAAAGTACTATTTTCGAGATAATACAAGGCAAAGGGTTCGCACCCTCACAATCTTGTGTCAATTGTGGAGCTGCCATAGAATAGATGTCTCATTTCGTCGACGAATTTTGAAGTTTTGCTTCTCCTTCAGGCTAGAACAATAGTCCAATCATTCCGAAAATTCAGGCAAAAAGTTTTGAAAGTAAATAAACTTTATTTGTTAATAACTTAAATATTACACAATTTTCCCTTGATTGTGTCCATCGTTACTTAAAAGATTACTAAATTCCCTACGAATGGAAAAAAAATCATCGAAATCGGACAATTATTAGCAAAAATTGTAATTTGTAATCATGTTGTGGTTCCAATATTAATGAAGTTTTAAATTGATTTTTGTTGCCTTTGTCGATTACATTTAGCAAGAAAGTAATAATTGATTTCTCTATCTTTTGATACTTTGTATTTTTGTGAATTTGTCATATGGTTAATGAACAATATACTTTGCAAATTTTTCGAACAGGCTAACTAGTTTTTAATAATTTCACTTGAGTTATGTTTTAAAAAAAAAGAATGTCGTTGATTTTTAATGTCTTCAAAGCTAAATCTGTGGTTATTTTAGCTCTGTTAGTTTCTTTCTTTTTTCGAAAACATTAGACACAATATGAGTAGGTGCTAATAGAAAAAATGCTTAGATTGAAGCCTCTGACAGATCAGAGGTGCCCAAGAGGGGGTTGTATGGCGTTTGTCAAAATTTTTCAGAGGGCATCTGTTTACATGGTTATGATTTATTGAATGGAAACATTGGATGAGGTTTCCATTGAAGGAAACAATTAACAGATTAATGTCTCGTTGCCGAAGGAGCTTTTGATTCTGTCATTAATCCTCCATCTTGTCATCTGGCACAGGAAAAAATCTGTATAGCCTAAAACAAGAGAAAGGGGCGGAGATGAGAGAGAAATTTATAATTCAGTTCTGAGCCAACTATGGAATATATGCGCCTAGGAGAAGGAAATATTAAAATATCTCTCTCTATTATATAAAAAAGGTTTTAGTAACATATATTATTTTGATTGATATATTATAGTATACTTTATTTATATTATATTTATATTTATATAGTATATTATTTATTGATTATTTATTATTTATTTTATTTATTTGACCGCACCCTCGACTAACTCCTTCTCATACTATATCAACGGTCAACCATCTCTACATCATTATATTATTTTAGTATTAGAAGAATAGGAGGTGACAGAAGTTCAAGTAGAGCTTCTCTTCTATGGTGGTAAGCTCCGGTTACGTCCTAACATTCTTACACAAAATAGAGATTTACACCCTAGTGTCTTAGTTAAGGTACAACATATGTGTTGAGCTTCTGTTACCTTCTACTATCCTAATAGAAAATAATGATTTAGACTAAAACTATGTAAGAGAAATAGTATTAATCTAGAAGTGGTAGTTTGATTGTACCTAGGTGACAGCAGTTATTTTTCGATCTTGACATATCCACTTGAATACAATAGATTAATTATTGTATTATTTATATTATATTGTGATATAATTATGAAATGGAAAAGGAAACACATTATAACATACAATGAGAATATTAGAAATAATAGGGTTGAATATATATTACAGTTACAAATAGTCAACAGGAATAATTATAATTATATAAATTTTTAAAAAAATTAATAAATTGTCACAACTATGGTTTTGTTCAGTTTATTCCATGTTGATAAACAATAATCTTATCTACATAATACGTAAAAATTAAATTTATAAAATTTGAACAACTAATAGTACAATTAAATGAACAGCTGCATAATTTGTAAAATGGGAGTTGATCCGCCGTTAGGGGTAATTCACTTATCGCCATTATCCAGTTTTATATGCAGAAATATTTTATTTTGATATTTATAATTAATATTTTATGGTATATTGATATGTGTATTATATATATATATATTTTTTTTTGTTATTGACTGTCAGATTTACTCTATGTACCTCACTTAACAAAAAACTCAAAATTATGATAGTATAATATATGTAGGTATAGATACATATACACATACTTCACGAATACTGCTTAACCTACTCAAGAGGCCATACCCGGAACACTGGAGTGCTTCCCAGATGCTAGAATTCCTCATTAAAAGTTCTAAAACTAGCCTGTAACGAGGGGGTATAAATGTAGCCGAGCATAATGTACATTAACATAACAAGTGATAATGGCGGTATGCATGTGTGGTCCACGGGCAATAAATTTTAGGGAAAAGTGTTAAAGGATCACGCGACGAAAGGTAGACCCACTAATTAACATTAACATTTTCAACAGTTTTCCTTAATGAAGGATCGATGGTTCATTTCCCACTTGGCAAAAGCTTTTTGATTATTCAAATTTTACATTAATATTTTAATTTAATTTAAACGTTTGAAATATAAATCAAAAAGTGACTAATGTATCCATAACTGTACAGATTTAAAAAAAAATTTTAAGTTATAAAAATCATGTAGGAAGCCAAAAGATGGATAGCTCAGATCACCAATGCTGATGCAGAAATGAGAGCAGAAAACTGGAAATTAATAGCCCAAGATAAGAAAAGGTGAAGAAATCGGGTTCAGGTAGCTGAAAATCTACAAGCAGAAATGAATTTTTTTTCAAAGTCTATTTATTAAACATATTCATTTTGCCTTATGTCTAAAATTCAGATGAAGAATAAAATAACATAAGAATAAAGACTCATACGCACCTAATGACAAAGGGAACACCCCCTCAGTGTCTCTGCTGTGCGACAAATTTAACAATTAGGCACATTTTGACTGAATTTTATGCCTATGAAGTACAACGAAATGAAGTTGAATTGGAGAATGATATTACTGAAATTTTGAAAAACACCAGCAAAGTGACAAACAAATGATTTATATTTCTTCAAATAACGCACCTATATAACACAATTTTAAATTTGCTTACACTTTTTTTTGGAAATTTTAATGTTTTAAATATTGTGTAATTTATATAAATTTATCGTTAACTTTCATCTATCCATCTGGACCTACGGAATTGAACTGTGGGGGACAACTAAACTTTCGAACATCAAACGTATCCAATCCTTCCAGTCCAAAGTCCTTCGTACAATAGTAAATGCTCCTTATTATGTTACAAACAAAACTCTACATCATGATCTTAACATTCCTTATGTCCTTGACGTTATTGCTTCCCGTTTCTCAAATTTTCATCAAAATCTAATCCATCATCCTAATCCCTTAGCACATTCCTTATTCAGCTCCAGCCATCCCTACAACCCTCCTCAAAGGTTAAAAAGGCAGTGGCCTCAAAATATTTTGTAAATATGTAATTGGAGTACATGCAATGGCCAGCTTTTCTACTCACGTTATGAACGTATATAGCTTTAGTGATCTTTCTCAGTCTCCACTGAATCTCCATCTCAGTGATGCAGCTGAGAGAGAAGCGCTGGGATCTCTTAGAGTCTTGCCTTATCTTCCACACGTGGGGGAAAGGGCCCGACTTGGAGCTCCCATAATCATGAATGTTTTTTTTTTTTTTTTCTTACTTATTCATTTTTGTTTTTAATTTGTGTTGTATCATATTTTATTTCATCTGTTTTACTAAGCTTTCTTTTTCTTGTTTTTGTTATAATTTCTATTATATTTGTAAGTGTATATATTGTATGAATGAGTTTCTTGTATCTCAAATACTCAATGCCCTTGATTGAGGCAAGTGGAAAATGTATTTTTTCTCAATAAAAAAAAAAAAAAGATGCGGCAGTAACTTTCATCTTATACAATATAAATACTGTTGAAGGGCTTAAATGAATCGTAAGAGATTGAGGAGCCTCCTCATTGTTATAAATAAACAAAAAATAAATGAAATAACAAGTCATTGTTTCGCCGATTTAAGAATCATCGAGACAGCACTGCTGGTGGTTGGACACTACTTTAGTGGAATAGAAAGGAACCATTCGTTGGCACTGCTCGGCAGTCTAGGTATGACTTAATGTCTATACTGCTCGTTTCTGACCGCTTCTGATGCTGTGGAGCTGTTGGCAGCACAACGGTTAGAGATTATGTTATCATTTTGGAGTATTGTTTTGATGATAACATTCATCTTGATAAGTTTCATTTCCATTTTTTTCATCAAGTCAGGCAAAATTAAATGAAATATTGTTTAAAATTTAAAGAAAGCTATAATAAATCATTTTTAAAGGATGAAGTAACGAGATTATTAATTTATTTATTCAACCAAAAGTATTTTACAGAAAAATCCAAATATACCTAGATTCAAATGACATTACATAACCAAAAAAAAAAAAATGTAACTTCAGGTAAATATTCAAATCCAGGAATTGAAAAATCAATTTGTATTTTTGAATTAAAGTGCTGATTTACTGATTACCTATTGATAAAACAGTAAAATATTGCCTGCTGTGATTTCATTATAAATATATGATATTTATTACTAATAAATTATGTAATAATTATTGTTACTTATTAAACTAATAATTAGTAATCAATTTAAAATCGAAGATAAACCCTCATTTCTTAAAATAATGCTTTATCAACTTATTAATACCATAAATGTTTATATTTTATATTCAAGATAAACTATTACAAGATTTAATCATTTTGTGGAAGTTGGGAATTAATATGTGGATAATTTTTAACATTTCATTGTACAAACGTAACCTAACCTTGTTATTCAATTTTAACTACCAGAAAAAAAATGGCATGTATTAATCGAAACTCCACCATCAAATCTATTGCTATCCTTCCGATACAAATAAAATACATTAAATTAAAGGCTAACATTTTTATTTAAAATTATATCAAACTAGGACGCTAAATTGAGAATATTTATCCGCGACGGTGAGCAGTTTCAGTGAAACAGTCAAGCATTAGCGGTTGGCAGTATTGAATAGCGGTCACTGCCGTGGGCAGTACCAGCAAAATAGTACCTTTAGCTCATCTTTCTTCCACTATGGGAACGGATGTCATGGAGTGTTGTGATTTTAGATTAGTTTTCTATTTTGTCCTTTTGATGCCTGAATTGACGGAACATTGGTAGGATATTTTATTTTTTACCAGCATTTTAGAGACACAAGCTTGTGTGGTTAATTTTTTCCAAATATGACCTAGCATTGAATCTCTGTCTTTTGGCAAGTTCATATTCGTTTACCTTAATTTTAGAATTATATATGTACGGCTATTTAATTATTTATTTAGATGAAACACAAAAATATATCCATATAAAAATACACCTTCCAATGCTTTAAATAAAATGCAGTAAAAGAATTATGAAGTGGACAGAAAAATTCACCCGATCAGAGGAAAAATATAAAAGAGGAAAAATGAAAAAAAAAAATTATTTGCCATATTTCTCTATATTTTAAGTAAAATATATATATATTTATATAAGGACAAAAGGATCAGCTATGAAGTTACAGGTGTCCTGTCGCTGCACCATGGAGACCATAGTTTGTAGCAACGTAAGGTTGGGTGACCCCCTCCAGGCTATGTGAGCTTCCCCAAGCAACACACATCTGTAAGGAGACCAAATCTCTCGGCCAAAGATCTTTATGGTTTCTCCTATAACTGGAAGGCTGTTGCAAGACTCATGACTCATGCGCATGACTAAGATCAAGACTGAGTGCGCAAGACCAAGACTCGTCTCTGGGCAACACTAATTTCGTACTTGCCGTCTTAACCGCCTGAGGGCCAAGCAACTGAGGAAGATACTTCGTTCTGACGGAGAGCGATCTTTCTCAGGCCATGACCAAGAATAACTAAGTGTATGTACTACGGTAATATTTGTTTTCGTTCCAAATCACTTATCTTTGTACAGAGAACTTAGAAGGAGAGGAACTGTTCTAGAAAGGTCTCCGAATCAAGGATGAAGTGTAGAAGGTTAACGATCTTCCAGGGAACTAGCTGTTTATAGCTCATTTTATTTTATATCTTACATATTTGTAAAATGTTTATCTTTTAGCAGTGATGGGATGTTGAGGTCATGGCGTAGGATTTTGTTGATTACATAAAACGGAGTATGGACTATTGTTCGGAGGACTTTGGACTGAAAGTATTGGATGCGTTTGATGCTTGAAAATTTTGCGGTCCCCCGAATTCCCGGCTGTAGGTCAAAATAGAGTGATTATTTAAAACAAATAACAATAAAAACAACTTGAATAATTTTACTTGACACTAAAAATGATACTACTCACTTCTTATTAACTTTTAAATACTATTAATTTATTTCAATACCTTATAGGCAAGCCATTATTTTCTACCGCCCGTTTCAGTCTGTTAGTAGTGGAGTCGACCAATTGTTTGGTGTTTCCGGTCTTCTTTGCTAGAAATATCGTATTTTCTAATTTATACCTCCAACTTTTCCCACAAGTATTCTATCACATTACAATTTGGTGAAAGTGGTGGAGTTTTCATAACTTTGGGGTAGTTATAAAATAGCCACATCTTAACTAAGATGGCGAAATGTTCGAGGTCATTATCCTTACAAAAATAAAATTTATTTTTCAGCCCAAATTTTCTACAATTTCTTTCAAGTTTCTTCTCAAAATGTCTTTGGAACCATGCTTATTCACTATATCCTGTAAATATTTCTACTATAAAGTGAATATTTCCTAGCCCAGAAGCCGCCATACACAACACCATCAAGAAACAGAAGATAAAAAAATAAAATTATACATAACATAAGAAAATGAAAAAAAAGATATATGAAAATAACAGATTACTAGGATGTTTATTGATTACAATAAATTATTGTTTTTAAATTGAAATATTTATTCTACATTGGAGTTTTGGCAATGGTCAGATCCTCCACTCAAGCCAAGTATGTGTGATTACAGCGCCTCTCCTCAGTCTCTACTGGCTCTTAATAACAGTAATGTGGCTTAGTGTTAGGCGCTGGGATCTCCTAGAGTCCTGCCTTTCCATCCACGAGTGGAGAGAAAGGTTTGGCTCAGATTTCTTCTGAGTGTATGGATTCTGTAAATATTGTATAGTTTGCATTTGTTTTAGTTGTTATTTTGATTAGTTTAGTTCTTTTGTTTATATACGTTTATTTTTATTATTGTTATTTTCTGTATTAGTTATTCTAAATAGAGTGTGAGTGTGCTCTCTGAACACTATTATAAATGTCCTTGATTGTGACAGAAAGTAAAATTTCTGAATAAAAAAAAAGTGTATTCTAAAATTTCTATATTAATATTGACGTTGATATTGGGATATTGACCCAGGTGTATTATTTTGACTGGAAGCCACTATATATAGATATGCAGATATAATATGTATTTGTATAGGAGGCAATAAGAGGGACCAGAAGACAGAAGACAAGGTGCGGGGACACCGAAAGAGCGGATAGAGAAGACTCCCTTAACCTGTGCAATTCGGAGGAGGCGGGGCCGTCTAGACGGTCGGCTATCGATCCGAGGAGAGGATGCTAAGGCCGGGCCGGGGGGGAGGAGGGGGTGTGCCCTACATTTTGGAAATGGGTCAGGCCCCGTCTAGGACCTGTTGCTAGGATACCGCCCTCTCTTACGGCTTCCGTCACAACAATATTCTTATCCAAAAATGAGCAATCGCTCTAGAATATACCGAAGGTTCCGGTCTTCCTTTACATCGAAGAAGTGTTTCAATACATTCCCGCCATTGCGAGAACAATGACATTTGGAAGGGTAGAGTTTGAATGTGGTAAATCAGGGAACTCCACCGCAACAGCAGGAACTGCGTAGAAGGAGAATCATTTCCAAGAGTAAAGGAATTCAAATAGATCGGATCCACAATAACCTCAATAGCCGACGGACATAGAAAGCCATGCACATTGGAAGAAACGTAGAAGAACTGAACATCTCCTGTCTTGGGATTAGTGTTGCCCAAAATCGGTCTTGGTCTCACACTTTACAAGACCAAGACCAAGGCCGCCTAACTGTTGCAAGACCAAGAGCAGGACTGGTAAAAAACAAAATTGATTTTAAAAATAAAAATTAAGACAAAATAGTTACTAATACTTGACAATCATAGTTACTAAATGTTAATCATTGGTATAATCAATATACTTTTGCATTTAACTCCTCTAATATTTCATTCGGGTTTAGTTAGCTTTCTCTTATCTAAACCCTATCTTATATTATATCTCTACAGTAATAAGCTCATAAGTAGCTGCAAGACTGTTGCGAGACTGTTGCGCAAGACCAAGACGATGACCAAGACTGAGTTTGCCGTACCAAGACTCGCCTCGGTCTCGCATTTGGGTAACATTACTTGGGATAAGCAAGGAATTCCTATCAATTCTTGAGTAATCCAGCATAGTCGTACTCGTTGACCGAGAAATCTCCAATGCAGTCAGCATAGGAAATGAAGTATTCTAAAAGATTAGTAACACAATAATTGGCCAAAAATAGGTAAGTATATGCACCAAGCTAGTGGTCTTTAAAATTATACTTTTACTTTTGTTATTATGTAGAGGAGAATATCGGACGGCCACAAAGAAGAATTTCCCAAGAATAACTGCTTCAGAAATGATTTTCCTCATGGACACTAATCATCACCATAGAATGAAGTTCTGAAAGATTTGAGCGGTAAATCGTGCGTACAATAATCTCATCTGGAGTTAGAGCACTTATGGAGAAGGACCATTATACAACTGTTTATAGAAACAGGTCAATCAATGATATGCAGGCAAGGCGGTTGAGAAGGACATGGTATTCAGCTTGGAACAATCCACTAGGATGCTTCTACATAACAATGAATATGCCGAACTTAGCCCAAGATAGAAATTGATAAGGCTGGTTACGGCGGCAAAAGATCAACAGGACTCTATATGAAAGCCTTGCCTTTATGAATGCTAGCAAATACCTAACCAGTCAACATATAGCCAAACAGACATTGGGAAATTAAAGGGTAAGGCTACATACATGCTGATCCTACATCTTAAATCAACAAGTTAAAAAAGATTTAGCAAAGACCGTGCATGTAATTTAAATTAATTGACGGACATTTTGGTTCTCTTAACTAGTATGTACCGGGTATCTACTGCTTACTGTTCAGTTTTGGAGTATCAGACACCGTGGTGGCCGACTGTGTTAAGATATTCTCGACGAGCGGCGCCGTTTCGAATTCGGTGGGAGAGATTTAATTTTTTTTCGTCACGGAGTGAACGAATTTTTTTCTAGTCAGAATAGATTTAGTTGTACTCTAGTACAACCCTTCCTACCCTCTTCCTCAGTTAGTAATAAAGGCATGGTAGTGAATATGCGAAAAAAAATGTGGGAATTGAACCTTCAACGTACAAAATCTTGCTCTCTGAATCCGTAGGTCACATCGTGTTTGTTCATCATGTTTTCAAAGAAAGACCGTATACGAAAATACCTCTCCAATAGAACCTAACACATAGTTTTCTAAATGATACCGGCCTTGAAATTTAACTTCTGTCTTTATTTGAAGTAAAAAGGATAGAAAAAAAATTGTTTTCAACTTAAAATATGTTTTATTACTTAACCAGATTTTTTTTTCAATAATGACCCATTGTAATCGCCAAAAAAAAAAAACTAAAAATTTACCTCTCCCCCTGAAAATTTGAGGTATGGGTTTCATATAATAACGAATATAACTTTTTTTGTCGGTCCGCTGTCCGCGGCTTTTCTCCGAAACCACTGTACCGATTTTTTTTTTCAAATTTGGAATTAAAGTCAGAGGTCACCCGAGGATGATCCTCCTACCTCGACATTACTATCCGCCATTTCCTTCCCATATGACGGCCGGAAAACGTGCAATAGGATATACTGTAGCACGTAAACGAATGTACCAATTTCAATGAAACTTGGTTAAAGTTTTCTCCTCGGTAACCTTTAAATTTATCTGTACAACCCACTTCAACGAAAAGAAGCTGGAAAACAAGTTACGAGAGATAGTGAAATTATATTTCCGAATATTTCAAAAATTATACACTTTTGTTGTTTAAAAATTTACGAATTATACTAAAAATTAACACAAAAACATTGTTAAAATCGGACAATTTGGAGCAAAGATATGGTGTTCTAAATATGTTTTATATGTTTTACTGCAAAGCTTATATCTTTAACCATGCATCGATATTATTTTAGATATTAGTAAACAATGCACAGCGTTGGATGGTGCCTAAGTTCACTATAATTCTTAACTACAGCCATTATGTTAATCTAAATATTTTCCCTCGGTATGGTTGACAATGGTGGATGGGAGGGGGAGAGAGGGAGGCCACTGGTTAAATTTCCCTAACATAAATGCACATTTTCAACATTGGTTACAATTTCAGTGTATACTATAAATTTTCTTAGAGGAACAAATTTGGTGAGAATTATTGCGTAGTCAGGATATCATGGAAGCCAAAGTAAACAAATGAATAAGAATAATTTTTGTAAACACCTGGTGGGATTTCCCGCAATGAATTTTCGAACTAGGACCTTGAAGATTTAAAAAAAGTTCCTTCGTTTAATCAGCAGGAAAGTTGGTACCTCTGTAGATACCTGACGATGTTGGCCTAACTTTTGAGATATATTGGAGTACTGCAGTTTTTGATAGCGATCCTGGAATAAACTGCATATCCATAGTTTTCTTCACAATATTCCCACAATCCTTCTTCAAACAAATAACACGATTTCATCACTTACAGGTTATTTAATTTTTAAATATTTTAGGAAAAACGTATTTATTTATTAAATAATAATGATAATTCATTAATTATAATAGCTTTCTCGTTAATTATAATATTAATTAATTTTATTTAATTTGTACTAATTAATTTTGATTTGGTTTACTAATATTTTTTATTATTAATTGTAAATAAATAATATATATATATAAATACATTATATATCGTGTACACATTATATAGCGTGGATATTTCCGAGACCGTGACCATGGCCTTGTATTCACTTCTGGTTTAACCTTGTCAATCTGTGCCTTCTCCCAGTTTCACTTTTATATTTTATTTATTATAATAATTGAAGATATATCTATATATATATATATATATATATATATATATATATATATATATATATATATATATATATATATATATATATATATATATATATATATATATATATAAATGAAATTACTAAGTAGTTAAAATTTTAATATCCCTTTTATTTTTATAAATTTTCTATTTATTTAAACAAATTATTAGTTAAGGTTTTAGAGTTTAATTTATTCGGTGCGATTCCATGAGTGTTTGATCTAATTTGGACTCTAATAGTGAAATGATATATTTTATTGTATTTTAAGTATTCTCAAATTTTGTACCATATCATGAATAAGATAGAGATTATATGTTTTGAATATAAACTGTCGGCACTTAAGGGACTGAAAAGATTAAAATAAAAGATAAAATATAACCGGAAAAATGTGTTTAGTGCATTATGTAGGACTCTTAAAGTGTCACTTAAAGTGTCACTTTTAGTTAGCCGATTTTGACGAAAAAGTTGCTGTAACATCCGTAGCATATAAAAACCTTAAATATGCAATTTCACTTTTGCAAGACTTTTCGTTTTCGAGCTAGACTGTTAACATACACACACACAGACCATTTTGCAAGACTAGATTATTTGGACTTAGGGGACCTCAAAATGTGTATTTCCGTTGAAAACTCAGATACAAAAATTTTCGCGATCGCAATACTTACCCTTACTATATATTTCATATATAGGTAACTGAAAATAATTATCCCTACTATATATTACATATATAGGCAAGTAAAAGCAGTAATGAAGATTAACAACAGTTGAAAACATTGGACTATTAAGTTAAAGAAAGAAAATATGGTTAAAATCTTAGAAAATAAATCATGTAAACAATTTGATATTAATATTTTATTTTTTAGCACAGACTTAATTTCTCATGCTTTGTATCCATTCCAAAATATTGCTTTTGTATCAATAGATTGATACGGTTTAATTATTTTTTTAATGTTTAAATATTAATCAACTTATGACTCCTTGTCCTATAGAACCTTCCATAATATTTCACTCATTCTTGTTGAACAAATCTACTATTTAGGATTCCACTTCCACAGACTTTTCTGGCTGCTCTTATACTTACTAGACAGGCGGCCCTTAATGATGTAGACTCCAAACCCTTGCTTCCTCCTCGATTCCTGAAAATCCTCCTAGACGTCTGAAAAGAAGATGGTCTCGTGATCTTCTTACTCAGAACTAATTAAGGATTGCTACCATTTGGTAGCATTTCGAAGAATCTGTTAACTTCGTTATTCTTGATTTTTTCGCATTTACTGGTTGTATTTATTTAATACAGTCGTAAATTTCAATAAATAAATAGAAACTTTTTTTCCTGAAAATATGTTATATGTGAAACAAGTAAAGATTTTTTTTTTGTTGACAATAAATAGTAGGACGCAATCCCTACATTCAAAATAATCTTCATATTATTTTGGATTTTTTTTTTTTTTTTATGTATTAGTTTCTTTTTCAATGTGCAACTATTTTCCAATATAATAGAGAAGGGTGAGAGCTTAAGGGAAAAATGGTGGAAAGCATAGATATGATTGCAACAGTGATATGTTGTTTTATCAGAATTTTCCTTATTTAGTTTTAAAGAAAAGCCGTATTTCCTGACTTTTGTTTTGATGAAATATTTATTTGTTTCAACCGTGATTTCATAATACTAGGTTATTTCTTGTCTCATTTTAGTAAAAATTAAGTGTCAACAATCTTAATTTATTTTTTAATATCGGTTTTTAATGTATATATATATATATATATATATATATATATATATATATATATATATATATATATATATATATATATATATAAATAGAAATAGAAATAGAAAAATAACTTTATTCTGGGACACAGTCCCTTGAGAATAACAAATTAGAACAAAATTAAAATATTACATCTGGCCAAAACAAAATAAATCGAAAAAAAGAAATAATGTAAAAAAAATATAAGGTAAAAACTCTATATACAAAACAAACTAAACTATATACAAAACCATTAATACTATTACAAGAAACTTAAAGCTATTTAGACCAGTATACACTTTTCCGAAAAAAATAAAGAATTAAAAAATAAAAATATATCAAATTCTCTATTAAAATCCGCTCGAATGGTTAGCAAGTATCTGACTGTTTTTGTGATAGGAATTGGAATAGGAGGGATTTGAATGTGGATATGGAGGGGGAATGTCGAATTTTGATAGGGAGGGAATTCCAGAAATTGACAGAGCGAACAATAAAGGAATTTTGGAATGATGCAGATCTGTGAGAAGGCATGTAAAGGTCAGAAGGTCGAGATCTTGTGGACAGGGAATGGACTGAGGTTTTGAACTGGAGAAGGTTGTAGGCGTAAGAAGGACGATGGTTGTTGATGATTTGGTAGAGGAACGTACCTAGAAAGTATTGTCTTCGGAAGGAGGGGTAGAGCCACCTTAACTCAGTGTAGTGGTGAGAGACATGGGAGTACCTCGGGGCACCAATAACAAATCTTACGCAGCTATTCATTAATCTTTTCAGTCTATCACGGAGCTCCACCGAGAGGCCATCATACACCACACAGCTGTAGTCAAAGTGGGGGAAGATGAGAGAGGAAATTAGGAGTCTACGGATATGTTGAGGTAGGAGATGGCGGAAGCGATGAAATAGTTTAAGGGTAGAGATTGTCCGACGGGAAATGTGAGAAATATGGTTGGTCCAGGAGAGGGTTTGATCTATGAAAAATCCTAAATTTTTAACAGAGGAGTAGAAGGAAATTGGCTGGTCATTAAGGTGTAATATGGGAAAGTCAGTATGGGATCTAATGAGGGGCTTGGAACCAATGACGATGGCCTGAGTTTTGGCAGCATTTAACTTTAATCCATTTACATTTGCCCAGGCATTGATTCGATCAAGATCTTCTTGAATCTTGGCAAATGCCCCCAGTAACTCAGAGGGAGAAAAGGATAGGTAGATCTGGGAATCATCTGCATAAAGGTGATGGGAACAATGGAAAATTGATTTAGGTAGGTCGTTAATGTAGGAGCTGAAAAGGAGAGGAGATATGCTTGAACCCTGGGCAACTCCAGAGGATAAAGAAAGGAAAGCAGATAGTGGTTGGTTGGGTATGGAGACTGCTTGGGTGCGTTGGGAGAGGAAAGATTGGAACCAAGAGATGGAACTATTGGAGAAAGATAATGATTTTAGTTTGTTGAAGAGGATGGAATGGTTGATGGAATCGAAAGCTTTGGAGAAGTCTAGAAGAATAAGGACAGTTAATTTTCTATCATCTATTGCAGATTGAATGTCGTTGGTAATTTTAATTAAGGCAGATTGTGTGGAATAGCCGGGACGGAAACCAGATTAATATATATATATATATATGTGTGTGTGTGATTTGAACAGTATATAACAATATATAAATTGTCTTTAGAGACAACTCTTTCATTCCATATAATCGGAGGGATGGAGAAGGGTTATCATTATTTTTCTTTATTCTTAATTTTATTAATGTAGTTGTAAACATCTAAATGTACTTATTTTGTAGCTTTTTTCTGAGATTTAAAGTAGTATATTTAATAAATAGCAATAAGCTGATAGTTAACTGCAAGATTCTTGCGAGACTCTTGCGCAAGACCAAGACTAAGTGCGCAAGACCGAGACCAAGACTAAGACTAAGGTTCGTTGTCGCAAGACCAAGAAAAAGACCGCCTCGTCTTCGTCTTGCGTTTGGGCAACACTAGCTGCTTTCGACATATCTTTTATTATCCGATTATCATCCCTATGGAATTCTATCACTCCCTGTATCCGTTGCTCTAATTCTCTCCCCACCTTTTAATCTCTCCTATTCAATGACCTCCTATCCGTTCAATCCCCATAAAATTGTCAATAGATGTTGTAAATATGTATTAAATATTTGTATTTCATTTTTCTCTTTAATTGCTGGAGCTAGAAGATAACTTATACTTTTTTTATTTATTCTGTATATTTGTTTTATTTTATTTATTTTTTGCGATTATTCTCTGAGGCATAATAAAGTATTATTTTTATTATTATATAAGAATAAACATGTTTTTTTTATGTCGCTTATGTTCCGAAAACATTCAAGAGAAGGATATCTAGTCCTCAATGGGTAATGCAAGTTAAATAAACTGTTACTCAACTCAATCCTTATAAAGTAAGGAAAGGAGCTTCACTCGTAGTATGTGATGGACTTTTTTGATAATAATATATATTATCTGAACGTAAATAAAATTTATTAATTTTATATAATATGTATAAATGTGAGAGAGGATGATAGGACGAGGTAGTGATAGAAAGAGACAGAGTGAGAGGAGGAAGGAGGGAAAAGCGGCTTGCGCCTTGCAGAGTGAAGTAAAGGCCCCCAAAATCAATACAGATTTAGGTAATTCCTCAGTAAGGAGGCCTAGTCGATAGTGCATCGCGGCTAGGGGAGGGGAGTTCTCTTCCTCAAATATTATACCCGTTGTTATAAGTAATATCTATCTACTATTATACAACTATACATTATACAATTATTATAATTAACAAGAACATTTCCTCATTAATTTACAGCAGACTTGGGAAGGAAGTATTTTAATTATTATTTTAAAGTACCATGTATTTTATGTTTTTAAAATAAAGTGTACATTAATTAAAATGTATTTGAAATAAAAAAATTAAATTAAATATAAACACCAAATACTCACGTCTAAGAAAAGTAGCTGCAGTTTTCAACTAATTCCAATGAAAAAATTATAAATTGTTTTATAAATTATAATATTTTTTTTTTAAATTTGTTTTTGGTTCCTCAAGGCGGTATCCTAGGTCCTGTCTCCTACAGTAGACATCCCAAACCATTCCAACACTGTCATGAGCACCTATGCAGATGGTCCATCAAATGCATCCTTAATTATTATATCAAACATCACAGGTCTTAAGAGGTGATGTCAAAACTGGAGTATTAAAATAAATTCCAATAAATCCCACTAAATCACCTTCACACTTCATCGCAAAGCTATGACTTTCTGTCCTACAGTATCCTTTTACAATACCCTATCTTTCCCTGTTGAATAAATCCGATAACGAGGACAGACGACTCACTTGGAATCCTCATACTAGACTGAAAGGATAAGAAACATTTTCGACTACTTTAGCACTTACTAGACAACATCTCTATTATTTACAAAAGACTTCCAATTATCAACAAAAGACTCATATATATCACTATAATAAGGCCTATTTGAGCTATGGTGCTCTACTAAACCATCAAATTCTTCTCGTATACAATCCTTACAATCTATAAATCCTTACAATCCAAATCATTCGTAAAATCTTCAATGTTCTTTACTTTGTCATAAATAAAATAATCCATAATGACCTTAATGTAGAATATGTTCCGATTTAACTCGATACGTATCCTTCCTTAGTAAACTTTTGAACCCTCTTGTTTCTAACCTAGCTTCCTCTTCTAATCCTGACAACACTCCGAGGCGACTGAAAAGAAGATGGCCTTGTGATCTCCTAATTTAAAAATTTTATTAGAGTTTTATGCCCTAGGCCTTCTAATATAGAACTATAATTGGAGTGCTCATAATTGGTAGTTTCTCTTCCTGTTTTACATGTCATGTTACCAATTTCAAATTTACTAATTGTATTTTTCATGTAAATTTCAATAAAAATGTTTAAATTTTTTTTTTTTTTTAAGAAAGCAGTAATGAAAGGACAGCATAGTGGCTATAGTCCTAAAACATTCAATTGAAAACAAATATTCTTAGTCTTAATACAAAAATGTTTTAGTCTGCCAAGTGATTTCAAATCCAAAATAAACTTTGGTACAAAGTTACTCTCAACTGCAAACGTAACCCTGGTTTGCGGTATTGAAAATAAAAATCATATGTATTAGAAAAAAGAAATATTATTAAATTAATAAAAATATCAATTTAAATGTAGTCATACTTGTTCAAAATATTTACATACATTCAGGAACTTTTCCCACCTGTCATGGGAAATTCAGGACTCAGGAGATACCAGTGCTTCTCTTTCATTCCTATTCCTGGTATTAATAGCAATTGGAGACTAAGCAAGGGTGGCAAAAACTTAAATAGTGGAGAATCTGTCCATCACCGAAACTCCAATACATACTTAATAACAAAATATACCGGGGCCTCTGTCACCACAACCTCCGAGAGAAATTGTGAGGTTGGGTGGAGCTGGGAGAGATTGTGCTAGAAATTTTAATGATGAGTAAGATTTTGGTGAAGTTTGAAATATTTGTAGAGGATAAGAATATTCATAATTATAATCTATAATATTTAATATAATCTTTAATAATGATTATTGGCTAGGTATAAACACAGATAATTATCTTCTATCCAATATTTTATTTTATTTATTTTTATTCTGTTCCCTTTCTATTTTAACAATCCATTCTCCCCAGTATCCCTACTCGCTCAGTTCTTGTATTCCCTTCAAGCTATTGCTAATTGTTAAGCAACTATTTATATACTTGTTAATTTTTATTTCTGAACGTTTTTTTTTTACAAACTTCTTATTTATTTAATTGTTTTATTAGTACTAATTATATAGTTAATAATTTACGTTTTATATACTCATCTTGTTTTATAATTTTATAACATAAAAAAAAACAATCATTGAAAACGTATCCCGACTATTTTTCATTATTAAGATTTCAACAGTCAACTAGATATCCATATCAATAATAATTATTTAGTAATAAATATATAACTTTAAACGTTTTTCTTTAATTTCACATTTATCTAAAACTTGTATTATGTTATTTAGTAGCATCTGTATTGCAATTATCAGCCTGAAAATTACAATAACTTAACTTGAATTATACCTATTAAACATACAATAGGCAATCAATAGTCGAACAAAATAATTTTCAAAGCTGTTCTGTCATCCACTATACTATTTATGTAAATTATAGGGCCACTTTCTTTTCTATTATTATAGGACCCAAGAAGCGTTTGGCGTAGCTTGTAACTTCTTATCGACGAATCCTAACAATTTCCTACCACAATTGGGCCTGTAAATTTGTTAAGAGCTCTCAAAAGCTATCAGAACTGTGGCCTGTAATCGATACAAGATAAGAATAGGGTACAAGCTGAAAATGACGCCTAACGATTCGGTCAATATTTAACAAGAAGTATGATTATTTTGACCTTCCTTTTTTTTTTTTTTTTCCTTTCCCTACCCGTATTGCATTGCTGCCATACGGAGTTACTTTGCCATGATTTGATTTTGGGGTCCATTTTTTTATAATAACGCTAATTATTGTTAAGTTTTGTAGAAAAAAAAAACGTCTGATAAAAAATTAAAATAAATGTTAAAAATATGTAATTAGAATTTATTCTTATCTACATGCATTAATGAACATGAGACGTTATTAGAATCATTGGTAAACAAGCTGTAGCAGACATAGGATTTGATTTTGGGGGAAGATAAACTTTTTTTTTTCAAATTACACGGAAAATAATGATTAAAGGGGTATGATATTTTTTTCTTGACACGTGGTTAAAATTAAGTAGCTGTATATGGTTTAACTCAGACCAATCATCGAAACAAATATAGGCCAACGAAAAAAAAAATCTACTTTGTGGGCTTCCTTCTAAAGCTTTTCCTAAGTAGTAAGCCGTCATCAGGGCTAAACATTTGAAGTTATAGTTACAATAGAAAAAAAAAGAGCAAATATAGTTGAAAATGCAAGAACAAATATATAATTATACAATTGTATAGTTAGAGATTAGTAAAAAAATAATATGTATGTGATTTGAATAGATATTGAAAATATTCAAGCATGAAATATGGGAAATTCCACATAGCGCACAAAAGTATAGAAGTTATATAAGTCTAAACAATAAGAAGTATATATTCATATTTTTATGATTTTAAAAATGTCTATTCAATCCCCAGTTGCTTGATGACCAAGTGCTCATCGCTTCAGAAGCAGAAGATGTAGAATATATGATGAGAAAAATGATGTAGGAATAATCAAGCTGGAGGCTGGAGTCTTTTGAAAAAAAAACAAAAAAAAAACGGTATACATGGCCTTTAATAGCCAAAGCGAATATGTTAAAATAGACAATTGGATGTTGAAACCTGAAGCTCAATTTAAGTATCTAGGAAGCTGGGTGAATATGACAGGAGCATCAGACATGGGCATTGAAAATATCAGCAGCAATGCAAAGATAATCATAAGGATCTTAAATACGGTTCGGTGAAGTAAATCAGTGTTCCAAAAAAATAACGATTTATAATCGTTCCTGGAAAGTGAAAATCTATTCAGCCGAATCGTGGAAAACAAAAGAATGTCAATCAAAAACATTTCTAGCAATAGAAAATGGACTAATAGAGGCAATCATGTGGTGTCTCTCCAGTTCCAAAAAGTAAAATAAGGAAACGAGTAGAACAAATGGAGAACATTCTTCATATCATTGAAACTATGAGGCTCAAGTGGTATGGCCATATGATAAGGATGGAAGAGGGACGATGGCCTAGGCGAATTTGGTATTGGAAACCGGAAAGAAGGTCGCACGAGGAGAACCTGGTATAAAGGAACTAAGGAAGGGATGATGAACAAGGATATGCGCGAAGAAGATTGGTCGGACAGAAGAAGGTGGAAAAGACTTATTTATTGGTGACGACATATGACTAATGTTGTAAAAGTCGTTAAATAAAAATATAGAAATATAAAGATAATAAATACAAAAATATATATGTATATATATATATATTTTTTTTTTTTTTGTAAAAAGATTCACATAAAACGTTAAAATGAAGATTTAAAATATAAACTTCGTAAAAGTTTTTCATTAAATCTCTAAATTTTCTAAGAGTACATATTACTAAATAAAGTTATTTAATATTTTAATAATGCTTTAATTCATTTTAACATCTCTAAGAAGTTTCGGGTAATTTTGCCGATTTTCAGATCGAAAAATTATATCAATAATATAAATCACAATAATTATAAATATATATGTAAAAAAAATATAACAGCACATAAAAACAATAAAACGGAAATCCAATATATCAAATAAATGAATCACTATGATTATATAATCCATCTAACTGCAAATGTATATCGTTATTGTAAAAATTGTTTCCTTATAATCAAGTTGTTATATTATAAAATTCATAAATTATGTTAAATTATGTTAAAAAATCTATAAAAAAAAAACAATTCAAAATAAAAAGCTCAAACAAAAATATCACAATGAAGACAAATTTTCTTCGAAAAGTTTCTATGGCACCTTTTTAGGATTTTGATCATTACTACGATCAGCAATATCTGGATTATTGTTTTTTCATTATGTTTTCAATTGTTTGATATTTTGAAATAATTCCTCTTATCATTTAATCAGAAATGAGTAATCATTGGACAGAATCGTTATAAGATTTATTTGGTCAGCTGATCGTTTGCCCCAGTTGTCAATTCTAACCTCACTTTCTTATTCGAATGCTCGCTCATGTTTCTTATTGACTTGTTTTAGCCATTCCTAGGGACTTTATAACATTTACAATTCAGATTCACCCAAGTTGGAACATGGTCTGCATACATCGAGGTTTTAGTTTTGTCCCTACAACGGGGTATAAATCAGGTGTAAAGGTGAAAACGAGTCCGGTACTTGAGTTCGGTTCCTAATAGAGCAAACGTTGGTACCAAAAAGGGTACCTTCGGACATTAAATAATTCACCTCTGGTACATCTTGCCTTCTTATCTCTTACCTGTATTTATCAATCCGTCCTAATTAACAGGTAGGTAGATAAATTATTTAGAAAGGAGATGCTTTTTCTTTTCGCCCTCGTTGTGCTATTTTTGTAACCCTCAGAGACCGGACTTGCTCTCTGGTTGACAAACTGCTCTGTTTAATATTCCTTTCGATAAGACAAGTTGACTTTGTTATTATTTATATTCAGTATTTATCGTAGATGCTAGCAAGTTCCGTTAATGCATCAACAATAAAAACTAATCAGTTTTGTGTAACACAAATATGGAACTTCAATCCATTAAGTTATGTTAGATATATACCACTAAGTATTTTAGCATTTACTAATGATATGAAGTATATAATAACAGATTTATTAGATACCAAAAATTATTTAAAAGTAAACTAAAGAGCACTAAAATAATATTTAATAATATAAACACTTCTTCTCAGCAAATAAAAAAATAATTGTTCCTCCACTTTTGTTTTCATTGGTACATATCTCTGCTGTTAGGACAAAAGGCCGTATGTAACAATTGTCTGTATTGATTCTATTTGTGCTAGTGGTGACATTTTATAGTCTGCAACTGAAATAAATAATCGGCTTCTGCGGAAAATAACAGAGGAAAATAATATATAAAATTATACCAATAAATCATAAAGAAATAATCAGTTTTTATATTCTTTAAAAAAAAAAATGATTTTAACATAAGACCTTTAGCAGTAATAGTAGCGACATTTGTTACTATGAGGTATCTGAGCCAAATACCTTTAATTTTAAACGTTCCTCAAAGTATTATCTATCCTTGGTCCTATCCTAAACACAGTTTATATAGCTGATATCCTAACCTATCTTAACACTATCATCACCATGTATGACGATAACACATTTGTCTCCTCAGTTAATAATGACCCATCAATCTTGACATCCCGAAGAATGGTGTCAAAACTGGAAGATTAAAATAAATTCCAATAAATCCGATCAAATCACCTTTCCTTTTTTCGTAAAGTTATGACTCCCTGTACTACAGTATCCTTTAACAACAACCCACTTATCCCTGTTATGCAAATCTGGTACCTAGGACTCCACCTGGACAAACGTCTAACTTGGAATCCTCATACCAGACTGAAACGTCAAGAAACTACTCGTCGTTTCCGACTACATCAGCACTTACTAGACAAACCCTCTAACCTTCCAATTAATTACAAAGGACTCATATACATGAATATAATAAGGCCTATTTGGACTTACGGATTTGAGCTTTGGGACTATAATAAGCCATCGAATTCCTCTCTTATCCAATCTTTATAATCCAAAATCCTTCGTAAAATCCTCAATGTTCCTTACTTTAGCAAAAAAAAAATAATCCATAAAGACCACAATGTTCCATATGTTTCCTATTTGGCCCAATCCAGATACCTATCCTTCCATAGTAAACTTCTGAACCCTCTTATTTCTAACATAGCTTCCTCTTCTGAAAAGAAGATGGACTTATGATCTCCTAATTTAATTTTTTTTTATTAGAGTGGTACCATTGGATGGTTTCTCTACAAGTGTACCCATGTGATTGCATTACTATGTATCACAATCACTAGATGTATATTTGTTTTTATACAGTTTTAAATTTCCTAAATAAAAAAAATTGCAACGAAAAAATTTAGCTACTAAATGCAAGCATGTGTCAAAGAAAAAAATGTTTAAAAAAAATATCCCTAAAATTCTGTTCCTGTAATAATAATATACATATATACATATATATGCAAACATCCAAATTACAAAGGATTTTCTCATTTATATCCTTATTATTTTATGTCTCTTTTTGAGTTGTATTTTCACTTATAGTAATAATAATACTAATGAAAACTTTATCCTGAATCAGCTACTTTATAGAACTACAATATTATAAGCACGATTATACTTTTTTTATCGTTATTAGGAATTTACTTTTCGTTGATTTTTTTGCAAAAAGTCACCAAGTACATTTTTGATGCAGCTGGGCTTTTAAGAATATTTTTGTAAATTTGGACCTTATTTGTAAATGTGTACCAGAACGAAACAAATGCTTTTAAAAAAAAAAAATAGTTACATTGTTCTGATTTTACAAAAAGAAAATTTGTCAAATATTTTAGTAATTTAAGGTTATGAAATGACACTAAATGATTATTCGCAAAAATCGATCTTTTACTTGATATTTATTTTTATATTTATTAGCATAAATGAATAATAACAATATCGTTATTTTTTATTAATTTATTTTTTACTTAATAATATCAACTCAACAAGATTTCACCCCCACAAAATTGATAGAGAGGCCCCTTCAATCCGATACTCTAGGACTGGTGAGAGCCCTCGTACCTCGAGTTGCTTACCCTAATTATTAAATTGTTTATTATAATTGATGAGTGAATGTTATTATAGATAATAAACATAACTGTTATTATTGATTTCATGGTATCCATCCAGATGGATCTCGTAATGTGGGTTCCCCACCGAGCAGTCCAACAATTATATGAATTATTAACCAATATTAACATTTGATTAATTAATTAACCTATTTATATAGTTTCAATCAGGCTATGAAAATAATTAGCGAGCAATGATATTGTTTCAGGCATATGGAATCGATCTAAATTACATATATTTTACAAATTGCTATTTACAAAATTATTTCTTAAGAATTTTTCTTCGCCGTAAACCAACGACTTCCTGTCCTACAGTTTCCTTTAACAATACTCCACTTATCCCTGTTGAGCAAATCCGATACCTAGGACTCCACCTGGACAAACGACTAACTTGGAATCCTCATACTAGACTGAAACGACAAGAAACCGCTCGACGTTTCCGATTACTTCAGCACTTACTAGACAAACGCTCTAAACTTCCCATTAATTACAAAAGACTCATATACTTGACTATAATAAGACCTATTTGGACTTACGGAGTTGAGCTATGGGGCTCCACTAAACCATCGAATTCCTCTCGCATCCTTACAATCCAAAATCCTTCGTAAAATCCTCAATGCTCCTTACTTTGTCACTAATAAAATTATCCATAAAGATCTTAATGTTCCTTATGTTTCAGATCTGGCCCAATACAGATACCTATCCTTCCATAATAAACTTCAGAATCATCCCAACCCTCTCGTTTCTAACCTTGCTTCCTCTTCAATTCCTGATAACCCTCCGAGGCGTCTGAAAAGAAGATGGCCCCGTGATCTCCTAATGTAGTCATATCATTAGAGTGATACCATTGGGTAGTTACTCAGCAAGTGTATTCATGTCATTATATCAATTATGTCCAAATTTACTTGATGTATTTATGTAATACAGTTGTAAATGTCATAAAGAAATAAAAAAAAAAAAAAGATTTTTTTTTTGTTGGTATATAATATATTTTGTTAAAACTTCTTCAAAACCGAAAATTGAGCAATCATTTAGAAAATTACATTCACCCCTAAAGATAAAGAATATTAAATTGAACTTTATTTCAATATTCGACTTAATTAAATAAATAATTAAGTAACTTATAGTCCATGGTAGAGTCTCATTTTTATTAAGTTATTAACATCCTCCTAAAACTTCGTAAATAGCTTCTTCTCATCATAACCTACAAATTGAATTGAGGAATTGGGTGTTTTCAATCTAGGCATCGGCAAACTTTGTCTACTTAACTAGGTACTAAAAACTCATCAATACCTATTTGCTTTCAACTTGAATCGTAAGATAATACGATCACTAATCGAAAAAAAAAGAGGTAGCTTACAAAAATATTGGGCCGTTTGGTCTATATAACTTCGTTATTTTGACATTTTGGGAATGGAGGTTACGATTTTGTGATCATATTATCTTATGATTCAAATGGAAAGCAAATGAGTTTTTTGTACCTAATTAAATAGACAATCTTAGCCGATTTACAGATTGAAAACGCCGCATTTCAGAGAAATTTCTAAACTAAAATTATTGTAGACTATGATGAGACGAAGCAGTTTACGAAGTTCTAGTTAATAATTTATGTATGTTAATAATTTGATAAAAATGTGTCTCTACCACGAACTATTAACTTTAACAATTGGATGTATTCATTTTATTTTAATTCACTATTACAGTTCAATAATATATTGACCACCGTAAATTATTAAAATGACTGTTCACACATTTGGATTTCAAACCCCAGATCACATGACTTATGAACACTGAATTTTTTCCTCACGTTTTGTTTTAGAACATTTCATAATGTTCATACTCAATTTACAAGAATGGTGAAGATGTGAGAAAAATATACAATTTTTTATACCAACAAAATTTAGATTATTAATTATTGTCTTTTCTTTGCCTAGATTTAGAGGTTATTATTAGTTTTACCCAAATGCGAGACAGAGACGAGTCTTGCAAATTCAGTCTTGATATTGGTCTTGGTCTTGCACAAGAGTCTGGCAACAGACTTGCAGTTACTTATTAGCTCATTACTGTAGAAATATTACTGTAATGTTTTAGATAGGAGAAACCTAATTAAGTCCGAATGAAAAAATAGAAGAGCTAAATGCAAAAGTATATTGGTTGCCTTAGTTTTTATTCAAAAAATCGATTTTGTTTTATCAGTATTGGTCTTGCAACAGTTAGGCGGTCTTGGTCTTGTTCTTGCAAAGTGCAAGTGCAAAGCTGATTTTGGGCAACACTAGTTATTACATACTTGCCGATTACTTTTTTTGTGCAGAATACGGAAAAAATATCTATTATAGTATAAAATGAGTTATTAATAAAGTAATTTAAGTTACAAAAACTAAAAGGGGCTTCCAGTAAAGTAGGCAATATAAATTTTTGATATAAAAAATAAATTTATATTCCTTTTAGGTATTTTTTTTAAAACTCATTTATACGAATTTTCGTAGACATCAAAAATTGAAAATTTTAGTACTTGATTTTCAAGTGAGCTTGTTTTTCCTGCCGACAATTAAAGTATCAAGTCTATATCTAAATGCAACGTTAATACAACCGCTGGAAAGCTAGTTCGGGGCTCTTAGAAAAAAAAGTCAGTTTTAACTGAACTACCTACTGCATACAACCCTCTGAAGAGGACCTGCAAAGTCGGGCCGAAACGTTAGCATAAAATAAAATAGTTTGTTACTATTTTAGTCTTTTTATGGACGCCATCTCGGACCATCTTCTTACTCTTTACTTGGTAATTTTCATTTTACCTAGATGATTTAAGATGATTTTACCTACATTTTCTATTCAATACAATATATTATATATTATATTATTTATATTATATTGTGATATGATAATAATTATTATGGAATAGCAAATGAAGGACAATGTATCCTGCAATAAAAATAATAGAAATAAAATACTCAAAATATTATTAGGCTTATATGAAGCTGGACAAATTGAATATTTATTATGGTAACTAATTGGCAATAAGAATAATTATAATCATGTAATGATATAAATTGGCAATAAGGCTCTATGTGAAATGAAGATTTTTAAAGAAATTAAAAAATTTTCGAACTGTGACCCGAATAATTTGTGGGAATAATTACAAAGTTACATATACACTAACGGCATTCCTAGCTTCCATCTCAGTCACAATCCAGATATTCAAGATATCGGTTGTATTTCGTAAATAACTAGAAGCCATATGGCGAAACAGTAAATATCACAATCTACGGCATATGAAACGAAACTTTTCCCATGTCAAAGAAAATTTTCATCTATGTCCAATAGGCCTGGGAAAGATGTGTTAGTGCCAAATGGTTCCGGTAGATGGCGTGGTACTCTTTGTGTTTTACTCTGCCAGCTTCCGAAGTTCCGAACCATTCCTTCAGCCGATTTTGAAACCAGTCCGCTTGTTTATTTTCACATTCTCCTTTAATTAGATACTTTGAAGCATAATTACAATAATAAAATAAATTAATAAAAAGTACAATAAAATATTTTTTATTTGTATTTATTTATTTAGATATATAACATCCTGTCTCGTGGACAATTATTATAGTGATAAATGAATACATTAACGCCATATATACAGAAAATAAAAAATTAACAAAAATAAAATAATAACTAAATAATAATAAAAAAAGAACTATGCACAATAAATAAAATAAAGAATAAAATATTAGAAAAAAAAGTGTAAATACACTAATACCTGCTATTTTAATCGGTAATTTTTGTTTTTTTTCCAAATTACTTGTAAGAGACAAAATCTATACTATTCTTCAGTGTCTTCTTCGGGAACAAAAATTAAAAAAAAATAAGTAAGCCTTTCTTGAAACATATTTATTTAAAATGTCTTGTTTGTAATACAAACTTTGTATTACTCATTGAAAACTGTGATTTTAAACTAAAATACATATGATTATCCCATTTTTTAAGTCCCACCTTATCTAAATAAATTATGTACTCTTTTAATTGATTATTTATTTTTATATTAAGATAACTCAATGATAAATGGCAAAAATGTTTTAAAAAGAAAAATATTAACCATAATAGCTAAATCCATCAGCTGAAACGATATACAGGGTGTTTGAGTTCTTAATGGCTAGAGTCTGGGAGATGATTCTTGACAAAATTTCCAAAAAAAGTTTATTTCATGAGTCGCCCAATTCTGAACGGAAAGGGGTTAAAACATTTTTTTTTTTAAGTTGGTCTTTTTGTTGAATAAGATAAAATAATTCTAAGAAATCTTTTTTCTTGAAAGGAACCCCACTTCTTCCATTGGTATGGAATGACATATGTAAAGGAATAGATATGTTTTTATAGCTTTTGGTTTATTATTAAGTATACAATTTTTTGTTGAAGTTGCTTACGGGCATTTAAAAGTTTACTAATCCTCATACCAGACTGAAACGACAAGAAACCGCTCGACGCTTCCGACTACTTCAATACTTACTAGACAAACGCTCTAATCTTCCAATTAATTAGAAAAGACGCATATACATGACTATAATAATGCCTATTTGGACTTACGGAGTTGAGCTGTGGGGCTCCACCAAACCTTCAAATTCCTCTCCTATCCAATCCTTACAATCCGAAATGCTTCGTAAAATCCTCTATGCTCCTTACTTTGTTACAAATTAAATCCTCCACAATGACCTTAAGGTTGCTTATTTGGCCCAATCCAGATATCTATAGTTCCATAATAAACTTCATAACCATCCCAACCCTCCCGTTTCTGAACTTGCTTCTTATTCAATTCCTGATAACCCTCCGAGGCGTCAGAAAAGAAGATGGCCCCATGATCTCCTAAACATAGACATATTATTAGAGCGCTACCATTGGGTAATTTCCCAACAAGTGTTTTCACCTTATTATATCCATATGTTCAAATTTACTAAATATATTTCATTAATACAGTTGTAAATACCATTAAAAAATAAATTTGCAAATGGGTTGTTTTAATATGCAATTAAATTTCACGATACATGGAAGAAAATGAATAAGGTTTTAAAGGATTAAGAGCAAATCAATTTTTAACAGAAGGAAATATAAAAGAACTACTTAAATAAACAAGAAATAAATATTTAATTAACAAAACTAAATTATATATGATTTTTTTCAGATTAAACAATAATAACTCAATAATTTATAAATGTATAATTTCATAATTACCCGGTTTATTGCACCTTTTAGAGACTGAATAATAAGGATCTTTGGTTCAGTGATTGATCGATTTTTAAAAAAATTAAATTTACATTTCTTTTATTTTATTGATATATCTTTAATGTTAATTAATGTTTTTATTATATTTTATAATTTTAAAGGAAGGTAGCTATCAACAAAAAAAAAGGTTTTACAAATACTAAATATGATGGAAAAAATTTATAATGGTTAAAAATTAAGTAATAATTTTTTTCTTTTTATAAGTTGGTAAGATATATAAAAAATGGGTAGTTTCTCAACATATGTTTCATGTCATTATATCCCTGTACGAATTTACAAGACTTATTTTGTTTTTTTATACAGTTGTAAATATCTTATAAATAATAATTTTAAAAAAGTTTACGTAATTCCCTAAAAAATAAAAAAGAGTCGTTGAAGTCTGACGATTTGGTGCAAAGATATGATGTTGTAAATATTTTCCATGTGTTATATTGCAAAGCTGAAAGTTTGTAGGTAATTACTGAAGCAGTTTTTTTTTTTTTTTTTTTTTTCTGTAAAGACTGGCGGACAAAAGGATGAAAACATAATTCGTCGGAACCTCATACGGTAATTTTAAATAGAACCATTGAACCTATCTTCGATTTGCTTACCTCGCCCATAATATGCAATAGGTAATTTGTAACGAAAATATAGTATGTATTAATAAACTATCCACACTATTCAGGTTGTCTTAGTTCTTAATATCAAACTCTGGGAGGTGATTCTTAGACAAAATTCCCAACAAAAAATCATTTAATGCATCGTCCGATTCCGAACAAAAAAGAAGTTAAGACCAATTATGTGTTTTTTTAAGATGGTCATGGTTTTTATTTGATAGGAAGGAATTGCTCAAAACTATTGCAGATAATTGAATTCTAAGTTCGCCGTAAATTAGACAAATTCGTAAATTAGAGAAAATGTTTTTGAGAAAACAGTGATTAAATTTACCAAGGCTAATGAAAAAAGGGACTTTCAGGAGTTCTAATAACGCAAAACCTACCATTATGACGAATCATTTCACGAATCGGGATTACAGTTCGAGTATAAGTATTGTAACTACAGCAGTACGGCGGCCGTATTAGATTTCCTAAAAATCGCTTTTATGATTGTCCTTAGTAAATGTAATTAATATTTTCTCAAAAATATTTTGTCTACTTTACGATAGTGCAGTTAGAATTTAATTATCTTGAACAGTATTTTCGCAATTTCTTCTTATTCAGTAAAAATCGTGATCACATTAAAAAAAGGAACACAAAATCGGTCTTAACTCCTTTTTCATTTCGAATCAGTCCAATGAATCAAATGAACTTAATTGTAGGAAATTTTGTCTAGAATCACCACCGTTCTTCCTCCCTCCCAATGTTTGGCCATTAAACTGAGACATCCTGTGTACAGCGATCATCAAGTACTAGTAGTCGGAACCAAGTAAATGGTAAGCTCGAATTGAGCTTACTCTCTTATCTATATCCTCTTCATGTTGATAATTCTGATCAAATGTATGGTTTCCAATGGATTTTCTTCAGTTTCTACAACAAAAACAAAATTAATAAATAAGAAAATAAATAAATAAAATAAAAATATAAAAGCGGTTAAATTAGCTATCTCATTTCGAACCAACGGCATTGAGTCCATTTCAAGTTTCTATAGCTATAAGAAATTCTTTTGTTTTTTATTGATGGATCTGAAAACATATATTTATTATAATTATATTATAAATGGAATGTATTTTAGATAAATATCTAAAAATGTAAAATAAGTTGGCAACATATAAAAAACAAAACAAAAAGAAACACAGAGATAAATTAAATTATTATTATTATCAAATTAGTTTAGCTAAGTAAATGAATAAAACTACATAATAAAAGTTTAATATATTAATGCATTATATAAAATCGATATTATACTAAAATATAAAAATATTAATTCTTATTATATTATATTTATATGTAATATTTCATATTAATAAATTTAGTAGCTTTATTTATTCATTTCATTATTTCACAACAATCTGTTACTTGGACATTAGTTATAGTGAGGTAGCATCACAATTAGTTTTAAATTTTTCAGTTTTATCTCTGCTGATTTTCAATTTCATCACATGCGGTGAAGTAAAAGAAACGTTTTATGGAACTGAAATATTGTTATTAAATCATGAAATGGAATGAGAACTAATTCGGGAACCGAGAACTTATGTAATACTTTTTTTTTATTTCTTCTGTTCATTTTTCCTAAACTTGAGGTTTTATTTTTTACACAAATTAGGCCAATATTCACCAACATTTTATTGATAAGCTATTAATTACGACGTTTCGACCATACTAAGGGCCATTTTCAAGTCTTGATGAGTCCTCCGTTATATATACATTATTAATGTCGCAATAATTTGTTCAGTGAACATTGAATTGTCCTGCTATTTAGGGGTTTCGCCTACGTCATCTACATTTTTTTTTATAGTATGGAATAACAGAAATAGTATTATATTAATATTATATTAGGTTATAAGTAGGTAAATTACATCAAATTATATATATATATATATATATATATATATATATACAAATACAAAGCTATATGTATATAAATATGAAGCTAAGAATAGCGCAATTAAAGAAAATATTAATATTATATCATGTTATAAGTGGATAATGTATAGGTTACTTATATCATATTATAATTATTTATATATATATATATATATATATATATATATATATATATATATATATATATATATATATATATATTTTGTTTGTTTTCATTTTAGGACAAAATGATTGAGCAGGCTTCAAGCATCTATCGCGTCATTAAAGAAAGAAGAAGAATATACATATAAATTTTAAATCATATTAATTAATTATTATTTTTATGAAACTGTTCCTGGTATTTACAAGAAATTGAATTTTTATAGTGTTATCGATGCTTAAAAAAATTATCATTGTATTAATATAACACAATTTTAGAAGCAATTTAGGAATTTATGTATATTAAAAAATATATTATATGTTTGGAGTGCTACCAATGGGTACTTTCTCCTCATGTTGTACATGTCATATTACTTGTTCATATTTACTTGTTGTATTATTATTAATTACAGTTGTAAATTTCGTTAATAAAAAAAAAAATATATTATATGTAAAATATCTTTCATTTGGTCAAAACTAATATGAATCGTTACTTATTTCAGTTTTAAAAAATATTGATATGGTTACGTTTTTAGAGTCACTTGAGGTTAATTGAAAATGACTCCTAAAAGACAAAATATTGATCATCCAAAAATATGGCCTTTACAAAACAATAATTTGAACTTTTCCCATTTCTTCTTTCTGCAATACACTTCCAGAGTACTTAAACAGTGCCGATGGTTCGAAGCCGAAGTACAGTAGAGGCCTTGACCTTCGGCAAGCCGCTTGAAGTCACTATGGCTTTGTGCCCAACTGGTTTCATCACCTGTCGCGCTTCCCATCTGCGGCACCGCCCTCCGACTCCTTCGAATGAGTACGCTGAGCTTCTTTCTTCTTAAGTAATTTTCCTCAGAGGTACGTTCCCTATGTATCAGAGCATACTAAATAATAAATACTTCCAATATATAATGTATAAAATAAACAAGTTAAATAGATTAAGATATCTGCTGTATAGCATTATTTTGTCATGTTTTCAATCCAATCGTATCTTATATCCACCATACTTATATTTCATGGTGGATTTAAGAAGTAAAATCGAATTATTATTATAATAAAATTGTCCTAAAATTTATTTTATTTATTTAATTTATTTGGTGAAATATCTAAACAACTGAAAACCAGAATTTCATAGCACATTCCCAATTGCAAAAACCTAAACTCCACAGCATTAGCATACCATCGTATAAAAACTACAACACAATTTCAATTTTAATAAACACCAAATAATATCCACATCACAAAAAAAACAATAGAATAACAGTGAACTACAAAATAGATAATAAACATTTAGGAACACATTATTGAGACATTATAAACAAAATTAAAATAAAGTTAAGTAAATTTCTTTTTTTTGGACTACATGAATCTTGAAATAAGTTTTACGTCGTAAACCAACGACTTCCTGTCCTACAGTTTCCTTTAACAATACTCCACTTATCCCTGTTGAGCAAATCCGATACCTAGGACTCCACCTGGACAAACGACTAACTTGGAATCCTCATACTAGACTGAAACGACAAGAAACCGCTCGACGTTTCCGATTACTTCAGCACTTACTAGACAAACGCTCTAAACTTCCCATTAATTACAAAAGACTTATATACTTGACTGTAATAAGACCTATTTGGACTTACGGAGGTGAGCTATGGGGCTCCACTTAACCATCGAATTCCTCTCGCATCCAATCCTTACAATCCAAAATCCTTCGTAAAATCCTCAATGCTCCTTACTTTGTCACTAATAAAATTATCCATAAAGATCTTAATGTTCCTTATGTTTCAGATCTGGCCCAATCCAGATACCTATCCTTCCATAATAAACTTCAGAATCATCCCAACCCTCTCGTTTCTAACCTTGCTTCCTCTTCAATTCCTGATAACCCCCCGAGGCTTCTGAAAAGAAGATGGCCCCGTGATCTCCTAATATAGTCATATCATTAGAGTGCTACCATTGGGTAGTTACTCAGCAAGTGTATTCATGTCATTATATCAATTATGTCCAAATTTACTTGATCTATTTATGTAATACAGTTGTAAATGCCATAAAGAAATAAAATAAAAAAAAAAGTTTTAAAAATGTCCACGATCTCAATATTTTCCCTTGCTATTCATTTCGTTTACAGTCAAATGGAAGTAAAAATATATTAATTTACAAATATTTGAATAAATAATTTTATTTTTTTTTTTTTTTTGCTTTCAAGATAGGCGGTCACAATGACACAGACCCTGACATTTTGCGAAACTGGGTCATTTTGACTTTTGAGAATCGCAATAATTTTTCTTAGGGAAAAAGCACCTATAGCTGACAGTGTACCAATACTTGACACCCTCCTCGAAAAATAAAATAATTATTTGGGAATAATAAAATTTCAGAACCTCTAGACCTCTATTTCATATATTTTTAGTGTCTGTATTTTCTCCTTGTACTTTTGCCATCCATTATCTTCGATGAGGTCCTCTCCATTTCTTACACCAATTCCATATCCTCCCCAGCTAGACTCCTTACGTTCCATGTCCCATACTTTGTTGTTCCGAGTTCTCGCCAAGTCATAGTCATGAAAGACAATTCGGTTTTCTTCCTCGCTTTTCATTCAAAGCATGGAAAAGAGGTATGTTAGGAAAATAGAGGAAAGACCAAGAGAGACCGGTTACGTAACACAACGATACGAACTTTACTAAAAATTGAATCCCTCGACCAGATAATAAAGAAAGGTTCGGTCATGTAATGAGGATGGATGACTGCAATTCACAAAAGAAAATTATGGAGGCTAAACCAACGGGAAAACGAAATAGAGGAAGACCAAGATTTACTTGGGAAGATAATCTCAAGAATATTCTTAAAGACAGAGGAATCCGATGGCCGGAAGCCAGGAGAGCAGCCCTCGACAGAGATGTATGGAAACCCTTGTACAAAAATCTCTACACCGAAGGTAGAACATAATATTGAATAAGAAGAAGTTTTTTGCCAGCTGGTCTTCACACCCGAAATAATAAGTGGTAAATTAGGAGGGTCCACATAGTGTTCCAGGAACAACCATCCGTTCGTAAGAGCACCATACTTTAGGATTGACAATTGCTCTTTAACTAATAAGATTTTTCCCAAAATTTTTGTTGATTGTTTTTAAATCATGTTTTATCTGTTTTTAACTTATCTTGAAGAAGGAATTGGATTTTTAATGGATGTCAGCTACTGAAACCTTATAATAGGGACTTTTTCCAGTAGTTAAACGGTCTCTACTCTCATAAATTCAAAGAGATTTACTCAATATAACGGGTCTTATAAATGGAGCCATTCACTACCGTCACGTTAAAAAAGCAATTGCTAATGATTTAGACAAATCAAAAATAGGTTTTCCAATTGCCAAAAACAGATGTCTGACAGTGACCAGCATTCATTGATAAATTTAAGTCTGGAAACGCAAGAAGTTAGTTTTATAATTACTTGAAGATAATTTTTGTTATTCCTGAAATAAATAATATGAAATTCCCCTTAATTACATCCTTTTCCTCATCTGTGTCAGCTATTGAAACATTTAAAATAAAACAGTGACAGATAATGGTACAACAAAACTATTCTCTTCATTTTCATTTTTATAAAATTTAGATAAATATTTCATGGGTTTGAAACATTTCTTGGTAAGGTGAGAATAATTTTTTTGTAATTTCTATGATATATTTTGAATTCGGAGTAGTGGGTGGAGAACGTTTTGTCAACTATTAGGAAAACAACATCTTGATTTCCAAAATTCATTATAAACTTTAGCTTACTAAAAACATAGAAAGCAAGAAAGAAAAGTAAATTTTATTCTGGGACATTAAGTCCATAAGAATAATTATTAACAGAAAGGTGGCATTATAAGAAAATCAAGAAATTAAGTAATATAATAATCTAACCTTAAAATTAAAATCAGGCATAATATTTTAATTAAAAATAAAATATAATAATTATTACATGATTTAGTGGATTCTCTCTGCATATTTTTATTTTTAAGTAGGTTTATGTTATCATAATAATTTCTTGTCTATTTATATTCTTTATAATTTATAAATGATCAGGCGATGGGGATCATCTTTATTTTGTTATATGCCGAAGCATCAACTTATGTTAATTAAAATAACAAAATAAAATTTGTGGGAAGCAAGATCAAATAGTCTATTATAATAAGTTTCTTTAGATAATTATTTTTAAAACTTTGTGATTTTTTTTTTTCTCTTTGAGACCTATTTCCTCATTATCGAATTAATAATTCAAATATTTAATAACTCTAGTTTTTTGTTATCTTAATGCAAAAAATATGATATCGAATGCTTGGAATTCGTAGCCTTTCTTTCATGCGCTAATATTTATAATATTCCTAATTAATAATACATACGAATTTGTATCAATAATATATACTTGTTACTATAAAGTATATATAGATATATATAAATAAAACATGTGTAGGTTAATGATAGAGACAGGTGATGGAAGATAAGAAGAGGGTAGTGAAGATGACCGCTATGTAATGGTTCCTTTCCTCACACCATCATTAGCTGTACTGTTGAGTCTCGTGCGGTTTCCTAGGGCCAAATGCTATACGCAACTTGTTCTATTTCAATTATATTTTGATTTATTTCCTCTTGTTTAGTATCGAAAAGTATTTTTATATTTCTGAGATAGGATGGTTTATTACTCATAAATTAATATAAGGTCTCACAGTATCCTGTTAAGAATCTTGAGGCAGTTCTAGGTGCATAATGGGCATTGTACAAATGCGAGGTTTACCATCATCAAAATAGCACTAAAACGAATGGAAACCTAGCATCTCTAACCACATCCTGACCCGAAAAGAACCCACAAATATTTTGTCAAGAGCATTAAATTAATTTTTACTTTCATTTTTCTATATTTGTCTCTCCTCTTTCTGGGATTGTTGGCTATACGGTTTTGTTTTTTTCCCAGACAGGGGAAAGAGTGGAGTATTAACACCTAAGTATAAAAAAAAGTCCCCGACATCGGGATATGAACTCTTAATCTATTTTTTAAATAGTTCTATCCCAATGCTGTACTCCGATCCACATATTTCCCTGATCCTTGGAAAATATCTATTGTCAAAATGATCCACAAACCCAAAAAGCCACCAGAATATCCATCCTCTTACCGTCCCATCTCTCTGTTACCCATCATGGGAAAAATCCTGGAAAAACTAATCTTAAAACGCCTGTACCTTGCTTCTAATCACATAATCCCAGATCACCAATTTGGATTCCGCTCCTCCCAATCCACTATACAGCAATGCCATCGTGTGGTAGACGTAGTATCCTCTGCATTGGAGCGCGGTATGTACTATACGGGAGCCTTTCTCGATGTTGAACAGGCGTTTGATAGAGTTTGGCACCCGGGACTGCTGTACAAACTCCGAAAATTCCTACCATCTACCTACTTCCTCATTATCCGTTCCTACCTTACTGATAGATACTTTAAAGTAAAACACAACAATGTCTATACATCCCGTTTTTCCCAGTCTGCAGGTGTTCCTCAAGGTAGTATCCTAGGTCCTATCCTTTACACAGTTTATACAGCTGACATCCCAACCCATCCCAACACTGTCATCACCACATATGCTGATGACTCATGTATCCTATCAGTTAATAACGACCCATCTATTGCATCCCAAACCCTGCAATCCCACATCACAAACCTTGAATAATGGTGTCAGAACTGGAGAATTAAAATAAATTCCAATAAATCCCATCAAATTACCTTCACCCTTCGTCGTAAACCAATGACTTCCTGTCCTTCAGTATCCTTTAACAACACCTCACTTATTCCTGTTGAACAAATCCGTTACCTAGGACTCCATTTGGACAAACGTCTAACTTGGAATCCTCATACCAGACTCAAACGACAAGAAACAGCTCGACGTTTCCGACTACTTCAACACTTACTAGACAAACGCTCTAACCTTCCAATCAATTATAAAAGACTGATTTACATGACTATAATAAGGCCTATTTGGACTTACGGAGTTGAGCTATGGGGCTCCACCAAACCTTCAAATTCCTCTCGCATACAATCCTTACAATCCAAAATCCTTCGTAAACTCCTCAATGCTCCTTACTTTGTTACAAATAAAATTATCCATAATGACCTTAATGTTCCTTATGTATCAGATTTGGCCCAATCCAGATATCTGTCCTTCCATAATAAACTTCATAACCATCACAACCCTCTTGTCTCTAACCTTGCTTCCTATTCGATTCCTGATAACCCTCCGAGGCGTCTGAAAAGAAGATGGGCACGTGATCTTCTAATATAGACATATTATTAGAGTGCTACCAATGGGTAGTTTCTCAACATGTGTTCCATGTCTTTATACCAATGTGCGAATTTACCAGATGTATTTTTGTATACAGTTGTAAATATCATATAAATAAATAATTTTTATTGATAAATATTACAATCAATCTCAATAAATTACATGATAAATAAATAATAATAATAAAAAAATAAAAAAAATTCTATCCCGTTACTATTACTATGTATAATATACATTAAGGTAAATGCAAAATCTAACATGATTAAAGGAAATTTCTTTGAACATTTATGTGTAAAAACTTAAATAATGATGTTATTATATTTTTCTTGGCTTCATCTTATAGGAAATATTTCTCACCTTACCAAGAAATATTCCAAATCCATGAAAAATTTATATAAATTTTTAAAAAATTGAGAAGGAAGAGAATACTTTTGTTGTACCAGTCACTGTTTGATTTTAAATGGTCCTATAGCTGATAGAGATGAGGAAAACAATACAATTAAGGGAAATTCCATATTATTTATTTTAATAATAACAAAAATTATCTTCAACTAATTATAAAACTAACTTCTTGCGTTTCCAGACTTAAATTTATCAACGAATGCTAGTAACTGTCAAGAACATGTTTTTGGCAATAGGAAAACCTATTTTTGATTTATCTAAATCATAAGCCATTGTTTTTTTAACGGGACAGTAGTGAATGGTCAATTTTTAAGACTAAGTTATATTGAGTAAATATCTTTGAATTTATGAGAGTAGAGGCCTTTCAAATACTGGAAAAAGTGCCACTAATGTGGTTTCAGTAGCTGACATCTATTAAAAATCCAATTCCTTCATCAATATAAGTTAAAAACAGATAAAACATAATTTAAAAACAATCAAACAAAAATTTGGGATAAATCTGATTAGTTAAAGAGCAATTGTCAATCCTAAAGTATGGTGCTCTTACGAACGGATGGTTGTTCCTGGAACACTATGTGGACACTCCTAATTTACCACTTATTATTTCGGGTGTGATTTCAGGCAAGACTAAAGATACAAGATACAAGCTGGCAAAAATACAATGAGAAAATATAGAAACTAAAAATATATGAAATAGAGGTCTAGGAGGTCCTGAAGTTTTATTATTCCCTAATAACTATTTTATTTTTCGAGGAGGATATCAGGTGTTGGTACACTGTCAGCTATAGGTGCTTTTACCCTAAGGGAAAGTATTGCGATTCTCAAAATAATTCAACGGAAATACATGTTTTAAATTCCTCTCATTTCAAATGACCCAGTTTCGCAAAATGTCAGTGTCTGTGTCATTGTGTCCGCCTAGCTTAAAAGTGAAAAATTCGTAAGAAACTAAAATTACGTATTTAAGACAGGTTTATGTCCGTGATGTTACATACATTTTTTCACTAAAATCAACCACCCAAGAAATTGCTTAGTGTCACATTAACTCCTCTAGCTAACGACGTAGTACTGAAAAGTTTTAAAACAGGAAATGGCTTTGAAGTTTTAACATTCTGTCATTGTTTAGAGAGGTAGTACCACATTCGCAATATGAAATAAAAAATAATTTTATTCTGGGACTGAAGTAGCCTTAGAATAATTGTAGGGTTCAAAAAATATGTACATTAGTCTGGCATGCTGCTATCATACAAAAATACTTAGGAAATTGTAAATATATATATATATATATATATATATATATATATATATATATATATATAAAGATACTAAGAAAAATACAAATATTAAAAAAAATATAAATCTACAAAAAATACTAAGGAAAAACACAAATATATACAATAAATACTGAGATATAAAAAAAGTAAATAAATAAAAATAAAATGGCTTCTGTCAATTCCACTATATGTACAAAAAAATAACAGAAGCAAAATAATAACTAAATAATAATAAAAAAATTATACAATAAATAAAATAAAATAACTTCAGAATAAGTAAATTTAAAAAAAAAAACACATACATACCTATATACATTAAGTCGTTATTTAATAATTTTATTTTAAGCTAGGTACATTGGGTTTTCGGATCTTTTGCATATTAGCCCCCCCCCCAGTTATTTTTAAATAGCAAAAAGTAACTGTTATAGAAAAGTATCAGTTAAATTTGAATCAATGTTGTTACACTTATATTATATAAACATCTGCTAGCAGATTATATTAATTTGATTAAAGAAAACACATGGTATAACGTTATAAACACATGAACATATGATATACACATGATATTTTGCTAACTAAATGAATCTGTTAAGAGATGTTTATATATGATAGAAGAATAACAACAGTGATTCTAATGTAACTGATAATTTTCTTTAACTGTTACTTTTTACTATTTAAAAAGTAACTGCCGGGGCTAATGTGCAAATGTGGTTTTCTAACAGCTGAGTTTATTTCAAACAAAGTATTGATATCTTCTCGTTCGCTTGAATTGGAAGGATATATAAAATATTTTGAATTTGAAACAAACAATTTCCAATGAGAAGCAAGTTTCGGCGGCAGCAGTGACATTTCGCTGCCGAAAAAGTCGAAAACAGCAAACAAAATTAAAAAAAAGCAAAAAAGCGTCGAAAAAGACAAGGTGAGCAGGAAGGCAGTAAGGCGGGGGGCCCGGGGTTCCTGACCTGCACAACTCCCGAGGCCTTGAGACAGGACGTCTCTTTTTTTACCGAATCTTGTCCCGCCAGTCCTCCAGGCCCGCTCTCGAGTTTTGCGCCAAAATAATTCATCAGCCCTTCGCACTCTCATCATCCTCTCGTCTCTCTCCGGACGGAGTGTCGGATATTCAACTTGCAAAATGGATAAAGCATTAAAATATAAACAGTACCTTTTTTTATATATAGCTTATAATAAAAATATATATATTAATATTCAATACAACAAAATAATAAAATGAAAAAAAAAATGAAGAAAAGAATTATTTCTTAATGTTCCATGCTCCGTTCTATGTAACCAACAAAAGTTTGTTCTAGACCTTATCCATTCACCCATAACGATTGACAATAACCCAATACCTCAGAACACTATGTTCGGTATCTCGAACTCTACTCAGACAAAAAACTTACCTGTAACATATATAAGAACTAAAAAAGACAAGAACTGACTCAACGATATAACCAATCCCCACATCTTCTGGACTACAAATCCTCACTTAACTTACTGATACTGAGACCAATTTGGAAATACGAAGCAGAACTTTGGGGTTCAGCAAAACACACATAAATAAAATACTAATAACACAATAAAAAATATACGAAACATTATCAACGCACATTGGTACATTTCAAATAACACTATACATAATGACTTAAACATCCCAACAGTAAAATTCTACATCCACGAAAAATATAATTCATTTCATTCTTCAACTCTAAATCATATCCATTAGTCCTTTCTATTTCCTGCTCCTTGTTACCTGGTCGACGCAAACTGAAAAGAAAATGGCCAAGGGATCTACTCATGCAATAATAACAAGAAAATGCTAATCAAGCAAAGTCGCAGCTGATGCCCAATACATCAAATTTGCTAGGTGGATGCTGTGCAGGTGCAATTGGCATGGAATGTTAAAATAAATAAATGAAGACGTTATCTCAGATTAATTCTCCAAATTTGACCAAACCCTTATGTATCATCCAAATCTTCTTTCTCAATCCCTATCTAGCAATCTAGCGCTCTCGCTTAATCTCCACTGGCTTTAGTACCAGTGATTGAGTAGCGGATGAGAGCGGAGAGTAGCCCAGGGATCTCCTGGAGTTCTGCTTTTCTCTCCATAGTTGGAGGGGCAAGCCTGCCTCAGAGTTCCCTCACCTAATATGTATATATATATATATATATATATATAATCAATTTACTTATCTTTAAGTTATTTTACTTTTATTTACTGTATATACTTTTGGAATATTATTTAGTTGTTATTTTATTTCTTTTTATTTTATATTTCCTGTATATAAAGTGTGAATGTAGTCTTACTTCACTATAAACATTGTCCATGTAACATGGTGTTGTATACTTAATAAAACAAAATCGTATGTATCCTATTTACAAAAGTAGATATACATTTCCAATATATGCTGCTGGAATTTTTTTTTATTGTATGTATGCAAGCTGACGTAGCTTTTAAAAAGAGAATAATTAACATTTAAATTAGTTTTTAGAAACGTATATAGACCAAATTAGTCTAGCTATGCATAGAGGAACATATTTTTCCAATTTTCCAAAAAAAATGGACACATGATTGGGAGAAGTGTTGAAATTTATAGAAGTATTCTTGAAAAGGGAGACCATTTTAAATACCTTGGATAGATTATGAACTTCTGCTCTTCAAAGCACGGATCAGAAACATGGACATTGAGCAAGAAGGACGTGTGTATATTGGAAAGAAAAATTTGTGTGGTGCATTTTTCGATGAATTTGTCTTGAGAGAAACAGGAGGAGAGCAACGAACCAGCAAATTTATAGTTTATACAAGAACCCTCACATTACATAATAGAAACATGATTAGAAGTGAATATCGAACCTAAAGATTCTAAAAAAGTAGCCATCAGAAAAGATATTTGGAACAAAGAGACAAGGATGGCCAAACTAGGATGGAAGGATGGAATGGCCCATGATTCCCCGATCATGCTGGGTGTGAGGAACTGAAAGGTGGTACACAAATTGGGGTTCATGACTCACATGTGGATTGTTGGGCCTAGAAAGATAAAGAAGATAAATGTCCTTTCTTCCCTAAAATTCGGTGGCGATCAAATGTTAGTAGCTAATCATGAAGGTACTCCATTCTTCCTTAGAGCTTCCTAGCTTCTGGAGGAATATATGAGAATAGCATGAGATCCGAAGAGAAACAAGCTAAAAAACAGAATACATGGCACTTCAAGTGAATACAAGAATTAGGAAAATTCTTTATATATGAATATAATATAGAAATATATGAAAATATATATATATATATATATATATATATATATATATATATATATATATATATATATATATATTAATTTCTCTTTATTGCCTGTATTTTTACTTTTATTTTACCAATTTTCTTGTAAATATTTAATTTAAGTTATGGACTAATACTTAATAAATGTTTAGTTTTATTCTGCGTATATAGTTTGTTCTAAAGGTATATTAGTCCCAGAATAATAAAGGTATTTTCATTTCATTTGAAAATGAACGCGATTACCACTAAGGAAGTGTAAATTTTAGCTAGGGTGGACTTTTGAAGACGCTATTGTGCCATTTCCAGGCTCCAACATGTTCCCAAAATGCGATTAAGAAGAACATACATACAAAATAGAAACAAACAGATTAAAATAATATGGCCATTTACAAAGAATGCAAGAGGAACGATGGTCAAAATTGACCTCTCAGTATCAACTAATAGAAAAGTTGAAAAAGAGAAGGACCCAGAATGAAATAGTTGGAGGTTGTGGGCTAAGGCTTGGCCACCAGAAGATTTTGAGGACACTACCAAGAACGAAAGCGCCAATAATTCCATATTTTTCAATAAATAATTAAATATATCTGCACGCGTTTTAAGTGTTATTTTACGTATAACTAAGGTAGTTTTAAACATCAATTTATATGCAAAATTATGATTTTTTTTCTTTTTTTATCAAGTTCCATTATCTATATTCCTCAAATATTTTTCAAATGTTGTTACATAACTGTAAAAAAGTAATTACATATAATTATTTGCACATATTTAGATTTTTATATGAAATAAAATACCGACCTCTATTAATAAAAATAAGAAAGTATGTTAAGTGCGTGAACGTCCGTACTTTCGTTGCAAGAAAAAATAAACTAAAATATATTACCTCATTAAAAACCTTTCGCAAGGTCATAGATATCTTCCCATCTATCTCTCGTTCTGCTTCACATAGTTTGGCATTCAGTTCGTACACTCATCGCACGATGTAATGATAATATTCATAAGGTAACTTAAAAAACAATGCAAGTAAATGGTATAAGGAAACTTTTGTGTTGCGGAAATAAAACTTATTACATTATAATAAACACAAACACAGGAACACGTCTAAACAGAACGCTTGACCAATCCTCTTTCAAACTTCCTCAAACGTCCCTCAATGTTGGAGTCCCTCAAACTTGTCATAGAGCGACACTAAGTGAGTTGGACCTACAATTACTCGCTCACGAAGGCGTTGAAGAGGTCGTAGGTACTTTTTGGTAATTACCTGAGAAAATCGCTCTCCATCCCAAAGTGCCTAATTCAGCAAATCTCAAACTTTTTTTGCCTAGTCTTCCTTGTTGGACTAAAAAATTTTGTTGAGCAAAATGAAATCATAAATTAGTTATCAATGAAGTGATGAATGAATTAAATTTTTGTTGGAAATTATCAATATCTGTTATCAATGAATAATTCTGATCCGATTCCTAAAAACGGTTTAACTTACCTAAAGCTACACCATCTAACAACATAAGTCAATTGAACCGGTTTTTGCCGATAACGATATGGCTTATAAAGTCGATTAAATGAGCTATCAATGTACATACATGGCATATGGTAAATATGTTCGCGGTGACCGGAATAATATCTACATTTCCTGCGAAGAGGGGTTACTTAAACCGTAGCAAGGTGTTGCATTTCCATACACTAAGTACCTAATGTACACATGTGCCATTGACCTTATCCCTTCCGTTTGGTAGCCATGTTTCTCGCTATAGTATCATTCTCAATATAACATCTCGAGAATATTATTTTAGTATAAGCTAGCGATATGTTCGATAACTTCAATGTTACCTTAGTGCAGATCAAGACAAGTGGGAAATCAAAACTGTTAAAACGATTAGTACTTCCCGAGGGCGTACGCAGATTTCATATTAAAGGAGAGGGTCAAGATCAAGACTAAATAAAGACAAATCTGAAACCGATAAATGATTTCAAACTCAATAATATTATATTAAATAGTTTATTGTTATTACAATTTATAAATACTAGTGGTCGACATTTGACATAATCATTATTAGTCTTGCCCAAAATCAAATTTGGTCTTGCACTTTTCAAGAAGACCAAGATCACCTGACTGTTTCAAGACCAAGACGAAGACTGATAAAAAAAAAAAAACGTTTTTGTGAATAAAAATTAAGGCAAAATAGTTACCAATACTTGTCAATTTTAGTTACTATATGTAAAGAATTGGTATAACCAATGTACTTTTGCATTTAACTCTTCTAATTTTTCATTCGGGTTTAGTTAGGGTTCTCCTATCTGAAAAATTATAGTAATATCTCTATAGTAATAGGCTAATAGGTAACTGCAAGACTGCTGCGAGACTCTTGAGCAAGACTAAGACTCATCTTGGTCTCGCATTTATCATCAAATCATTATTGAACATTTCAGGAATAAATAAATGAATTTGCATGTTTCCTGTTTTTTTTTCTACTCTTATATATTCGTTGATTCGCATTTATATGTACTTACAAAAAAAAAGTACAAAATAATTTTTATTTTTTAATTATTGCCAAATGGAAATGTGAATCCATCGTAACTTTTTTTCAAAAAAAATATATAAACCCGCTTTGCATACCGGATAATTTGAGCAAATTTTTTTATTATGTTTAAACTTTGTTCTTCTTTCTATTTATTGTTTTTTATATAAAAATCCTCGTATAAATAGGCAAAGACAAAACAGTATAGCACTTTTTTTTATCTATTGAGAATTACCTTTCTGTTTAGTTGCCATTAACGAGCTTTAGTGTTATCACAGAAAAAAAAATTGGAAACAGAATATATAAATAAAAATTAAATTATTAGTTTATTTAAAATAGCTAATTTATTCTTCACAGATTTCTTTGAAATTTTGATACGACGTTGCAATCAAATTCAGGAGCGGCTGAGGACTAGTAATTTTTCATCAGCCGTGGATCGACCCTGGGCTCAAGAGACATTCCTGAGGCACACCCAGCCTCTATAAAGTGGGTAATCTTGATTAAATAATTAATTAAGAGGAAAAACGTGGCATTTGAGCGTGATATCGGCCCAATCACCTTCTTGCACAACCTTTGGCCTTGTAATAGTACTTCTTCACACTGTACTTAACCCAAGACCCTTCAAGAGTTGTGGTTTGTTTTTTTATTCATTCCATTACCGTCTAGTCTTTCAATTCGAAATGGCAGCCAAAAAACGTTTGTCGCTGTAGATTAAATAATTCGTACCAACCAAAGGAGTAAAAGTGGTTTAAAATATTTTTTTTTAAGCAGAAATGTAATAGAGATCGATATTTATCACCTAGAAAAAAACTTCAAATATAAATTTTTTAGAAGAAAATATATTTATCTGATATTTTTTTTTCTAATCTACACTAAACTAGAGACCAAAACGCTCTTTTTTTACTGCTTACACGAAATAACCGGTATATATTTTTAAACATCTCACTTAATTCATAAATCTTTCAATTATTTTTACTTTTTTTAAATCTATATCTGTTGCGATATAATATTAGATAGTACAGAAAAAGTGTTGGGTGATTTTATCAGCCAATAATTTTATCAAGGCAATAATTTAGATTGCGCTATAGAAAATCTAGAGAGGTTAACGCTCCACATAAAGACCTATCGCTCTAAGCTAAATTATTTCAACTGATAAGCGAAAAGATACTTTATCTAAAATTATCCTCTTATATATCATAATATATGAGTTCAAAACTTCTTTTTTGAAGTTAAGATTTTTTTATATTACGCGATTTTCCATGATTTAAATATCTTGGGAAGTGCTCAGTCTAAAAAGATGAAGCGCGACTTTTTAAATACATCTCATGAATATTTTCCATGCTTCCTCAAGTTCTTGTTCACTTTTAATAGAAACTGACATTGAAAACGTTTAACTTAAAAACTCTCTGTTGATTTTCACTCTGTTTATGGATTAATAAGTGGTAGTCTTCAATAATCAGATGGAAGATCAGAGCTTGCTTGTACTTATCATAAAATGCATCTGTCTGATAAAAATTAAATAAAACAATAACTTAATTCAAACGATTAGATTTTAAATTTTAAATCATACCAGGCTGAAACGACAAGAAACCGCTCGACGTTTCCGATTACTTCAGCACTTCTAGACAAACGCTCAAAACTTCCAATTAATTACTTATACATGACTATAATAAGGCCTATTTGGACTTATGGAGTTAAGCTATGGGGCTCCACTAAACCATCTGATTCCTCTCGAATCCAATCCTTACAATCCAAAATCCTTCGTGAAATCCTCAATGCTCCCTACTTTGCTACAAATAAAACCATCCATAATGACCTTTATGTTTCAGATCTGGCTCAATCCAGATACCTATCCTTCCATAATAAACTTTAGAATCATCCCAATTTTTACAAAAGGTCAAAGAGAAGAAACGAAACATCGTAGATTTCATTTTGTGGGGTCAAAGTATGTACCTGAACAAGATTGACCAGAAAAACTCAAAACCTTATTTTTCAAAGAAGTTGTTCTTACTGGCTTTTGCATAGTGGCTGTGGATATACAGATGATTTTATTAACATAACCAAACACCAGAAATATATAGAATCCATTTTAGATATTTGCCACTATTTTTATTTGTGTGATCTATTTTTATTTTTATTTTACCACAGGACAGCAAAAGCTGCGGTCGTGACTAAACGAAAGCAAGACCACAGAACTGTCTAATTTACGATAATTAGCTGGAATTCCTTTGCCCGGGAGCCGCTCGTAAACCAGAGCTCATGTTTAGAAAAAGTAAGTAAATATTTGCGAAATGAGCCCTCGATAGCTGGGTCTTGGCGAATCTACGGTCCGCTGCTTACCGAGCGCGTCTCTTTACTTCTGAGGTTAGATGAGTAGAGAATACATCCTGTCTCAGAATCCATCCATGTTTGTAATTGATGTAAATAATGATAGGAACGGTGTATCTCTAGGAATCGGTAACCACTGACTCCCTAAGCTCAATGTCCAGGTTTCGAATCCGTCTTATAATTAATTTTTCATCAGCCGTGGTTCGACCCTAGTGTCAGGAGCCTCTCCTGGAGCACACCCATCCTCTATAAAGGGGGTCCTATTAAGTAAATAAATAATTGAGAGAAAAAACCTGGTGGTTGAGCGGCCCGATCACCTTCCTGCCTAACCATTTCCCTTGAATCAGAATTCCTTAAAAATTACTGAACCCAAGACCATTCGTGGGTTTTAGTGTAATACAGATTTTTTTTGGTTTATAATAAACATTGATACATTTTAGTATATCGCTCATCCGGTGAATCAGCAGAATTTTGGAAAAGTATTCCATCACGTCACAATCGATATTGTGAAAAGTATTGTTTTTAGAATGCGCACTCGCATGCTATCTAGCGGTATATTGCAAGAATATAGATAACAGTCTGCAGCTTTAGGACTTTATTGGTTGAACCATTCCGTCTTTGGGACTTCAGCTTTATACACCGAGAGACTTTGCAGTGAAGGGACTCAGGTTACTGAATATACGAAATTGCCTTACGTTGCCTCATGATTAACTTGATATTTTTTTTTTCTAAAACTTTAGTTTATTACCTAAACAGGTATATTTTATTGAATGGAACAATGTACTATACGTATTTTAAAACTAGTACCCTAGAAGTTGTGTCCTTGTTGAAATGGAAGAAGATACAACCTTCTCCAAGAAAAATAATAAAAACAACTGCTGTTGTGACCTGATCTTAAAATATTTTGGGTGTGAATGAAACTATGAAACAAGGAAGAAATTGTAATTATACCTGTGGTATTTTTCACAAATATGGTGATAAATTCAGCGTCATGTGAGCTGTTTGAATGTGAAGAATCACGAAATAATTATTAAAATATTCAAGAGTTGGTTGGAGGGTTCATTAAAAAAAACAATAAATGAATAAAAAATAAATAAATGATATTTATTTTTATATTTTCCGACGTTTCGTCACAAAGTTCAGGCCTTCCTCAGGGCTTAGAAAAGACCAGATACAATAGGTATGAAACTATTAACTTATGAAAAAAAAAAATAATATTACTCATAATCATGCTAGGATGTTCCTATGTTATTGATGTTATTATTAATAATATTAATTATATATTCCTAGCATATGACATATGTTAGTAACATTATTATTATTTGTATTAATTTTTTTTCATAACTTAATAATTTTTCATACCTGTTGTTATCTCGTCCTTTTGCAAATAAAAAATAAATATCACTTAATTATTAATTTTTTTTAATGAACTCCCCAACCAAATTCTCTTCAATTATTCAATACAGTCAACCATCAATTCACTATTATCAAAATATTTCTTGCATAACTTTATCTTCATTATTTTACTTTTTTAATTAATAATTTTTTACTGTAAATATTCTCTGATTAAGAACATGTATTACTAGCGCTCAACTTCCATAAACGTAAAAAAAAAAATATTGTTTGCATTGGCAATGTAAAATATCTCTAAGGTTTTGACCAGCAAATAAAATTCGTAAGAGCTGATATAAAATCTCAAGGACCAGTTCGGCGAGGATGCGGTCAATGAGTTCAAGGGACCAAAAAATCGAGTTTTGTTCCAAAGCAGGGGGAGCAGATGTTCCGAAGCTTGGCCTCCAATGACGTCAAATCTTCCTGACCTTCCACAATTCTCTCCCGTGTTGAGGTGGACCAACTCTACATATTTCGTCTTAAATTCTCACCTGATGGTATAAACATTGCGTATATTTCATACAAATTATATAATATAAAAATACCTAATATGATAATAATGTAATAAAAAATATAGAGGAGAAAATTTCATCGGGGTTATAAATTTTTAAAATAGAATGTTTTAAATTAAAATACCAGCTGAAGCATGTGTAATTGTATTCAATCTACAAATATTTAAATTCTACTGTTGTTTGTACTGTTTTTAAGAAGATAGGAATAAAATATCTTGGGAGAAGTAAGAGATGGCTTATGCGCCATCGGCCCAAGGGGAGATAGGCACTCCTGCATGGATTGTTTTGGATTCAGCACTTTTCAAGGAAGTGTAGTGTACTGAGTTAAGCTCAACTTCAACTCGTAAAAATCGTACAAAACAATTTATCAAACGTTGTCGTTTCGCCTCGATATCCCCAAAGACGTCCCCTACACCGTATAGCAGTAGTCAACGTGCGGAAAAATTAAGGAAGTAACTAGGAGCCTGCGGGCTTAAAAGGGAAATAGGTGACGAGAATAATTCAGACGTTTTCGGGTGGAAAAGTTACGACGGGAAATATTGGAAATATAATACACGGTTTTCCAGGAAAGAGTTTGATCATAGATCATTCCAAGTTTTTTGATGGAGGGGTAAAATTTGATGGGATTTATCGTGAAGGAACATAGTTGGAATATCAAGAACAGTTTTAAAGAGGTGATTGGAGTCTATTAAATAGCTCTTCTGTTCATTTTTCCTACTTTTGGTGTCTTGAAGTTTTTTTTTTATTTGTTACAATAAATCAGGCATTGTTCACCAACAACGCATCAACTTAACGTTTCGACCATACTAAGGGTCATTTTCAAAACTGGAAAATTATAATAACATTATTAGTTAATATTCAGCATTCATAAAATGAATTTCTTATTACATTTAATTGAATTGCCTAACGTTCTATGTCAAATTATTTCCGATATACTTAAATTTATATAAAAATATACATAAAGTATACACTTTTTATTAAAAAAAAACCCTTACATGTACGTAACTATAACCATTAAAACTCTAACAATTAAAAACAAATGACTATTACCTTGATGAGTCCTCCTAATATGTTCATCCTTAATGTTCTAATTAATATGTTCAGTGAACATTAACTTGTCAATTTTTATAGGGGCTTCGCCCACGTCATTTCTGGAGGGACTGACTTATATCGTCCTGGTGGGGAAAGTCAAAAGTCATATTATTATATACGAATTTTATTAATTATATTTTGTAATATATTTTTTGTAATATATATAGACTCTATAAAATATATATATAGAGTCTATTACAAAAAATTTACATAATTCTGTTAACAACCATACAGATGTGGTTGTATGAACAATATAAATACTTTTTACGCAAATATAATAAATAAAATTCGTATATAATAATATAATAATCCACCAATGCATAACATTAGAAGGAAAATCCCTCTCCTTTTGACTTTCCCCACCAGGACGATATAAGTCAGTCCCTCCAGAAATGACGTGGGCGAAGCCCCTATAAAAATTGACAAGTTAATGTTCACTGAACATATTAATTAGAACATTAAGGATGAACATATTAGGAGGACTCATCAAGGTAATAGTCATTTGTTTTTAATTGTAAGAGTTTTAATGGTTATAGTTACGTACATGTAAGGATTTTTAAATAAAAAGTGTATACTTTATGTATATTTTTATATAAATTTAAGTATATCGGAAATAATTTGACATATAACGTTAGACAATTCAATTAAATGTAATAAGAAATTCATTTTATAAATGCTGAATATTAACTAATAATGTTATTATAATTTTCCAGTTTTGAAAATGACCCTTAGTATTGGCAAAACGTTAAATTGATGCGTAATAATAATATGTTGGTGAACAATGGCCTAATTTATTGTAATCTATTAAATAGTTTCAATGAAATAAAATAAATGTAAATTTAATTTAAACGAAAATCGATCAATGACTGAACCAAATAACTTCATTATGCAGTATCTAAATCGTAGAGCCAGTGTAATTACAAAATTATACATTCATAAATTATTTAATTAAGTTATTTTTTATCTAAAAAAAATCATATATAATTTATTTTTGTTAAATAAGTATTTATTCCATGCATTTTTTTTTTTCATATTTCCTTCTGTTAAAAATTGATTTGCTCTTTATCTTTTAAAACCCTATTCTTCCATGTATCGTGAAATTGAATTTCATATTAAAACAGCCCATTTACAATTTTTTTTTTTATTATTTCTTAATGATATTTACTACTGTATTAAAGAAATAAATTTAGTAAATTTGAACACATGGATATAATGACGTGAAAACAATTGTTGAAAAACTACCCAATGGTAGCATTCTAATAATATGTCTACATTAGGAGATCATATAGGAGGTTAGAAAAAAAAAAAACGGCAAAGTGTTGTTAAAAACTGTATGTTGCAGTGAAGGTTATAGGTCGTTACAGGTATAGGTATAGGTACCGAAAAAAAACGAATGGAATCTTCAATGAAAGACGGTCATGTAAGTATAGAATGTATTCAGTTTTTTGTGAAAAATTTAACAAGTGACGAAAAAAGAATTTTAATTTCATCTTTTCAAACCGAGGAATCAACTATGAACCAATGATTCACTTATTAACTTTTTGCAATAAGCCAACGAGTTATTTTGACTATCTGTATTTTCTTTTTAACGTAGTGTTGTCTAAATGCAAGACCGAGACGAGTCTTGGTCTTGCAAACTCAGTCTGGGTCATAAGAGTCTCGCAACAGTCTTGCAGCTACTTATTAGTTTATTACTATAGAGATGTTACTGTATTTTTTTTAAATAGGAGATACCTAACTAAGTCCAAATGAAAAACTAGAAGAGATAAATACAAAAGTATATTGGTTGTATTAATTCTTTGCATATAATAACTAAAATTGTCAAATATTAATAACTATTTTGCCTTAATTTTTGTTCAAAAAATCGATTTTTTTTACCAGTCCTGGTCTTGTTCTTGCAAGAGTTAGGCGGCCTTGGTCTTGGCCTTGCAATACCAAGACCGATTTTGAGCAACACTATTTTAAAGTCATTTTATTTTTATTATAATTATTTAAGCTGCATCACGACTATAGTTGAATTATTGTATGTGTATAAATTTAATAACTACACAGCATTAAATTAAAGACAATAATAGTCAAATAAGGTTTTATTATTGCCTTGCTGTTAGTCCCGTAGGACTAACAAGTGTGGCACTAATCCACTGACATGTGTGGCTTTTGATTATTATATATTTAAATACTAGTTGCACTATGTATTTAAGACTTAAGTATTTAAATTTTTATTAATTAATCTGTATATAGGTATGGGTGTTTTAATTTTTTTTTCTTTAGGTTATTTTATTTTTTATTGTATATAGTCATTGATTATTATTTAGTTATTGATTATTATATACTTATTATTTTATTTTTGTAAATTTTATGTTTTCTGTATGGTATGAATGTATAAATATCACTATAATTATTGTCTAATTGACAGATTATTATATTTCCGAATAAATAAAATAAAAAATAAAAAAAAATTATTATGAACTCCTTTTAGATGCGCCTTAAGATGGCACAATGGCAAAAACGTGTCAAAAATGCAATCAAAATAAAATAAAACTTATAATGAAAATTTAATTCAGCCTTTATAACTTTATTGGTATTTATATACATAATATAAAAATTTTAATAATTTTTTTCATTTGTTAAACACTTTGTGTCAATATGCCTTTGAGTCGATGCTTGTGTCAATATATAACTTATTCAACATTTCGAAAATATATGGTAAAAAATTAATATGATACTACTGAACGATTAAAAAAAAATCATATCTTTTAAGTTTTTTTCTTATGACTGTTTTGCCGCTTTCTGACTGCAGGCAATTAGATAGATACAAATCTTCTACACTAGTTTAAAAAAAACACCATTTAACCGTAATTCTGTACAAATTCCTGAAAAACAGAAATAGTGGAACTGATTTATAACTTGATATGTAAACAATTTAACACGACACTACCTGAATTGATTATATTCGATGTCATTATTAAAACAATGTATCGTCAAAAATTACTTTTGCTATCGGTCGCCTTTGATGTAAATATGTAATTCTTAATTCTGTATTTGTTTTTTATTATATTCTTTACATCGTATTTTTGGAAAACTTCCATGTTACTTGATTGGCGATTGAAATTGTTTATAGAAGAATAATCCTAAGATTAAAGATCATTTTTAGCAAAAACAATTTAATGAATAATTAGTTAATAAGATCTGCGTTTTTATTGATTGCAATTTTGGTTAGGTTAAAGTCGTGAAGCGTGATTAAATTTATTATCCTCTTTTAATATTTTAATTAAATTATAATATTTTCGTCCAGAAAAATCAGCGCAGTTAAATGTTTTACAAAATTATTCAATTTTCAAGAATAAAAATCAAAACCGTACCGAATAATCATGTAAGTTACAGCAATATGGATGTTTCGTTACGTTTATGATATGTTATCATATCCCCTAAAGCAGTTTATCCATTTTGTTTTAAACCGGTAGAAAGCGAAAAAGATTTAGAGTCGTGAAGAGGAAATTAGCGCCCGAGCCTAGTTTTAATGTAAAACCCCCTTCAAAAAAAAAGTATTTAAAATTTATATTTTTAAGGTATTGTTTCATAATGTTTAAGGTATGTAAATTGGAGGAGAAAATCCAATAAACAGTTGTTTACAGAAACTGGCCAATCAATATCTAATGATATGAAGCTAGGAGCAATCGATCAGAAAGCCTCTAAACAACAATGAATTTCTCAATAGTAGTCAGAAGACGACGAAAGTGCATGCAAATGACTGAAAAGAAATAGTCAAGATTGGCAGAGATGGAGTCAGCTAATTAAGAAGGTAAAAAAATGTATAATACCAAATTAAATGAAAAATTTGTAGTTGAAAAATTACCTATCTGAATATAAATATAATTTAAAACATCCTCCCTCCCCTCCCCCCAAAAAAAGTAATGAATAAAATTAGTCTTCTGGGTTCTTTGTTTAGGATGGTTAATAATTGTTATTTTTTAGCTAATTTTAATCTCTATAGTTTATTTTTTAAACAGTGTTTTTTGTTGGTACGCCATATCTTCATTAATTATTCATCAAGTTATTTTATTTTCCCTCGTTTATCACAATTTTGTTTATTTTTTTATATTATTTATTTATAGAATATTACAACATTCTGTCGCTTTGACATTGGTTATAGTAAGGTAAGATCACATTCACACTATATGTACAAAAAAATATAAAATAAACAGAAGCAAAATAACAAGCAAATAATGGTCTAAAAGTATATGCAATAAATAAAATAAAATAGCTTAAATATAAGGAAAATTTAAAAAAAGCAAAAAACACATACATACCTTATACACTTTTACAATCAGACGAGGGAACTCCGAGGCAGGCTTGTTCCTCCTTCTATGGAGGGAAAAGAAGGAATACAGGAGATCCCTGCTCTACTCTCTCCACCGCATCACTGTTACTAAAGCTAGTGGAGATTGATTCAGAAATGTTTAGCCACATACACTCATGTCTTGAGTGGATAATCTGACCAATGCCAGAACTCCAATAGTTTATCACATTACTGAAGAAGAATAATTCATTCTTCTGTATCGAATTATATTCAATTATTTTATTTCGTCATTTGTTTCCTGATGAATCTTCTATGCAAATTATTCGTACCAATAAACTAGTAAGATTTTAGTTAAATATATACACATTCTAGAAGATTTGATGTTTTGGTTATTTTTCTTCGACACTTCGAACTTCGATTTTGATTTATTACCTATCATTTTGTTATTATTGTTGGAGTAGGTGTCTTGGCCATTTTCTTTTTAATTAGCGTCGGTCAGGTAAGGTGGGACAGGAAATAGAAAGAACTATTGGATTGAAGTGATTTTGAGTTGAAGAATGAAATGTAGTGTATTTGTCATGGATGTAGGACTTTACTGTTTGGCCTTGTTTGTTTGTTTCGATGTCTATCATCAGTTCACGATCAACTAAATAACGCTATTTTTATACTGTTTGGATGGTTGGTACAGAAAAAAAAAAGGATAAAAAAATAAATTAAAGGATTAATAGAATAAAATAAATAAATAAAGATAATAATAGACACTTATAGATAATAAGATAAAATAAATAAACTTTTAAAAAATAGCAATAAAATCAATAAATGAATTGAAATTAATAAACAAATAACTTTTAAAAAAATAAAGAAAGCAAAAAATAAAGAAAAAGTAAATAAATAAATAAAATAAAATAAAATAATAATAATAAATCTGCAAAGGATCATTAGTTATAAGCTTGTCATATATGTTTTTTGAGTCTTTCACTATCCAGGAACTTGAAAACTTTGGTAACGATTTCTTCTTGATTTCCCAGGGATCCTGGTATATTCTGGAGTATTCCAAAATATTTTACCATGCGGTGTAAAAAGGGCACTCTTAGAAAACATGTTTTATGGTTAATGACTGGTCTGGATTTACTGTTTTTTAAGTCTTTATGTACAGTGTTATTTGAAATGTACCCAAGTGCGTTGACAATTTTTCGTAGAATTCCTTATTGTGTTGTTTGTGTTTTTTATTTTAATTTAAACGATTGTTTTTGGCTTGTTAGAAAAGTGCATTAATGATTAAAAAATAATTTCATTCTTAACAAAATAATTTCTAGACGTATGAAATCTATATGAAGATCTAGAATGCGGTTTGGATCCTAGACAGTTCCTCTGAGAGAATAACTGATTGGCATATTAAGTTAACTGGACAGCACTTTCACCTCTACCAACCGGTGGGCCAAAACAACAACGGGTGGATAATTGTGAATTAAGAGTAGCGGGAAGGAGGCGCGTCGAAGGTGGACGGTTTCGGCCTTGAATTGGCTTTCGGCCCAGCATGGGAAGTCCAGTCTTCAAAAATACACCAAAGGCCGAAAACATTGTGCTGCAGTTTCGGGAAACATTTTGAAAGAATTTTTTTTATTTTTTAATAATAAATAAAATCAATTAAATTAAATATTATTATTTCTTTATTTTATTACGAAATAATCTGCCGAATCGATATGAGTTCTCAAAGTAATTTCAGGTGCATTGAATTAAAAAAAAAAATCTTATCGTAAAAAAAAATAGAAACGAAAACCAAAATGTAACTATTATAGTTATTTAACAGAACATGTTTGCTATATATTCTCTATTATTGGCCCAATTAAAATGTTTTCTATTTTCTATTTTATTTTTAGTTTGGAAAAGTACTTTTTTAAGTGAGCACCTGAAATCTTTAAAAAATGTATACTTTTCTATAAAAGGTCAAATACATTTTTAATGACTATAAGAATTCCAATAATTTTTTATCTACATTTTGGAGCAACCATCAACATTTTCAGAACCATCGTTTTTTTAACTCAATAAAAAATTAAATGTATTTTAATAATAATTTCTAATGCTCCTAGTATAATTTTTATATAACAATTAAGATATGTTTATCTTGTATTATAATTAAGATTATTAGTATAATAATAAATAATACCATATGAGCTTTATTAGTAAAACTTTTGAAATTCACCTCAAGTTGTGTAAAGAAATTATGTTAATTTCTCTCTAATCACCAAAAAGTACACTTGTTTTTTGTAAAATTGACTAAAATTAACTGTTGCAAAGCTTTCATTTCTTGTTTTACCGATATATGGATTATATTTTAATAAACAAAATTACAACGAATTTTATTTATAATAATAAAAAAATTGAAAAGGATGATTTTCCACGTAAATTCGTTATGTAATTGTGTTTTTCTCCCAAATTTCTGTCATAGAAATTTATGCGTATTTATAAGTGACAAAATTAATGTTTCTAGCATTAATATTTACGTTTTCGTGAAAATAATTGTAGGAATCAGTTGGTTTCTTTATTTTAAATGTAAATTTTAGTAAGAAACATTAAGTTTGTCACTGATAAATACTTATCAACCCATATGCTTGGTTCGAAACGTCGGCAAGCTTAATCTAAGCTTAATCCTGATATCCTTTTAAATATGATTTGATGTTTTTTTTTAATTTCCTGCCTAAACTAGTTAAGGAAAGTAATGCAATCGGGTCAAATTTCCGATATGAGGTTTTCGACGGATCTATACGTTTCAGAGTCCCCTGAGTTTTTCTCGGGGACTACTGAACTACTGAACCGATTTTGTTGCTTCTTTTTTCCATTTTCTAGGGGTTTGAATACTGATGCCCATGACAGAAAATCGGTGCTCCATGCGTAATATCTTGCGCGCAATAAATGAAATACATGTTTTTCTATTGACTGAAGCGCGAAAACGGCTCTAACGAATTTAATGAAACTTTCCTATAATATTCTAATAATTGTCCTTTCAATTTTAGAATATGGACTAAATTCCCTGGAAAATTCAGGGGAAAAAGTTGTAAAGAAAAGAAAAATGTTATGGAACCTAACTCCCTAAGCATATATTATACGGTAAAATTTATAATAATACTTTTGAAAGCTAATGAAATTTCTTACAGAACTATATAAAAATAGTTCATTTTGGACACTATTAACGAAATTTCAGACAGCTATTCAATTTCCAATGTAAGATTACGGGTTCATATCCTTGTGTCAGAAAGGGGTGAATGAGAGAAAAAAGATGACTAAGTGAAAGTAAGAAAATCTGTTGCCCGCATCACACAAGCTTCACTATTTCCTCTACTTTTAACAGAAATTATTGTTTGACTATACTAAGCGATAACTTAGTAACGATAACCGAGCTATAGCCAAAAGTTTTTGTTCAGAAATATCAGAGAGTATTGAAATTTTTACACTGATCTACCTTAACCCGGTTTACATTGGTTTAGTTTATCAAATCATATTCAAATCTTTCCTTTGATCAATTTTCAGGAAGATAAATCTAGTTCAATTTTTTTTTTTGTTTCTTCATGAACATATGTAAAGACATAAAAACTTTTCAGAAGTAGGTAGGAAAGTCGTGTGAGTGGACACACTTGATTTTTTTTTTATGATAGGAATAGCTGGAAGAGGAGGTATCACCTTACATGCCTGTAGGGGAACATACAAATGCCAAAACAAATAAATCTCTGGTTTCACGTTTTGCTTATTAGAATGTGTACATTATCATGAATGAATAAAAGACTGTTACTTGAACTCAGAACTTAAAGACTTTAAAATTAATCCTAGTTATCCTAAATATGCTAGCAGCTGCCGGAGAGCTGTCTGAACCGAAGCCTGACATCTGGTTATCCAAGACCAAGACAAGATCGTGAACTGAAACTCGGCCGACAGACCGCCAGGAATGAAGAGCGCCGAGAGGCCCGCGGCTAGAAAGCGAGACAACAGAGCAAGTGCAGCGGAAAGGTTCCGGTCGGACCAACCTGGATTTCCTCCGCAGCCCGAAAGTATGGTCAGCACTGCGCGCCGCTAAAGGAAATCCTGGCCTAATCCGAGGCCTTGCTCTTAATTATTAGCATATTTAGTCTTATATAGTATATATATATATATATATATATAATAAAAAGGTGAGAAATAAAAATATTGTTTTGTTATCTTATTCGAAATAGATAAGTCTTTGATACTGTTTGGCACTATAACCAATTAGAGTGAACACACCAGTTATGTACAAAGGGCCCAGTGATGGACAGGTTGGACTCTAAATGTTAAGAAGCTTCCTTGTTGATTTAAAGGTTGCAGTTTTTTTCTAGATTGAAGAACAATGCCCTCTATTGTTCCTAAATTTTAAAATGCCTATCATTGTTATTTCTATAGTGCTCTTGAGCTCAGTGTGTTTCATCCCTTCATACTAACAGTTTTGGTAAGAGGAAGTTAAACATTTATCTTATCTTTTTCGTTACATTTAAAATTAAACAAATGTTTTAGATTTTTTTTTAGGTATGTCCATTACTTGTACCGACCGTCCATTACTAGAACAATTGAATTTCGGGCTGTCAAAAAGGTATTTTTTTTAAATGGAGATTATATCTGCATAACTGAATATTTTTTTCAATTTCAATGTGTTAAATTGAAAAAGGAGGCCCTTAAAAATTTATGGTTCTGATTTTTTTTTTGAGATTTCTGAAAGAAATCCATGACCTTTGTGAAAATTCGAAGCAAAGCAGTTTTATTTTTTATTGCTTTTTTTCTGCTTTTTAATTCTTTCTGCTTCTGATATAACTTTTGCACTGATTTTTTGGGAAGATGTGACTATTGCTCTTCACGACATTATCAAATACCATTTCATTTGATGCTCCATTCGTCAAAATCTGTGGTTATTAATTTTTGAAAAACCCAAGGCCTTGGTGAAAATTCGAAGAGAAAAATATTTATAACTGGTGCCGAAGAGATACCCGCCTTTCCGTTTGGAGTTAGGTCGCTTAGTCGGACGGGATACCTGCCTTTGCGGACGATATCTTCTACGACAAGGATATTCCGGAAACTTCTAGTTGAAGCACCAGTGACCCCACTCCTCAAATTATGTTAGTTATCCTGGCCGCACCAGTGACCAAACTCGTAAAGGTAAGGTAGGTATCCCGGCCGCACCAGTGACCCAACTCCTAACGGGAAGGCAGGTATCCCGGCTGCTCCAGTGAACAAACTCCGAACGGGAAGGCAGGTATCCCGGCTACTCCAGTGACCCAACTCTTAACTGGAAGGTAGGTAAGATGCGGTTATATTTAAGTTGTTTTACTTTTATTCATTGTATATACTCTTTGATTATTATTTACTTGTTATTTTTCTTCTGTGTATTTCATATTTTGTGTATTTGTAGTGTTATCTCCCTATAACTATTGTCTGTGTGACAGAGTGTTGTATTAATCAAAAAACGATTGTGGAATAGCTTACTAACTTGAGCTTTTATTTATGCTATTGTTATATGCGGTTATAATATTTTAAAATGTATTTGAAATTTTTATTGCAACTGTATTCTGCAGTCGAAGCCATCTACTGTAGATAATTCGATTTGATGAAATTTTTGGAGAGGTACGACTGTTATTACCGTGGTCTAATATATATTTCACCAAATTATGAATATTTCTTTCAAATAGACAAGCTTACACATTGAAAATCATCATCTCATATATCTTAAAATACAGATATTTATGTAACCAATATAACCGCGATTTGTTTTAATGAAAAATAATATCCATAAGTATTGTAGAAATAAAAACTATAATTTTCCATCCTTTCTTTTATAGTGTTTCTTTTTTTTTTTTTTTTTTCCAGTTCAATGCACTCTACCCAGTACACAAAAATATTTCTTTCTGATATAAATAATTTATTAAAATATGTTTTGATTTAATAAAATAGATCCATATAATGAAAAAAAAAATGTATTATCGCATTCTATTACTGTAAAAAAAATTAAGTGAACCTGTACAAAATAAATCCTCAATTTTAATAAATATTTTGGATTTAAGTTTTTATTTAGGTTAACAATTATTTAATTAATAATACTTACTACCATTTTCAAATTTTCAAATATTGTGAGAGTAAATAGATGGTTCGATATTTTATCAAATTGCGTCTACTCCGTTTGTTTAAGGCAGGAATTTACAAACTATTTGGCCCACGGGCCACTTTGAGCCGTTGTCTAAGTCCCGCATGCCATGATTTATGTTGAAAAATATCATGTTATATAACTTTATCTGTGAAATGAGGTTTTTCAGAGAGAAAAAAAACCATGCAATAAATGTTGTAGTAACACCGTGTGTCAGTAATTTGTAAAATTTCATATTTTGTAAATAGTTTTTAAAATTTTACCATGTAATCAGATATTTTCGCAAGCCGGACTGAAGGTGCTTTCCTGGTGAATCCTTCCCGCGGGCCGAAGTTTGGATACCCCTGGCTTAAGGAAATGTTTTTTCTTGACAAGATAACATTTCAAAAACGATTTCTCAATTCTCTATCTATTGTCAGATGTTGGTAATTTCGCAAAGAATAGAAATGACGAGGAAGCAATACAGTCTCTACTTAGCAAAGTTTTTTTTTTTAAATTTATATCACATGTATTTAAAATTATCAAACACCCAGTTCCCAATTGTCTGCATGACAAGTTTCAGTAGATTAATTAACAAGAAACACAACGTTATCACCACTCAAGTCATATAAACAATAAGAGAAAGATAAGGAAGAGAATTGAGATAGGTCAGTTGGCACCCCGTTGGTTTGATATGTAGGAAAGGAACTAGGGTTCGCTGGTCATTTTTAAATAACCAGTTCCTCATTATAACTGATACTTGATTATTCATATTATTTTTTTATTTTAAGTTTTTTTTTTCTGGATATGGCAAAGCTACTCGGAGTGTTGTGTTTGTTGGGTCGATTTTTACGTTTAAGGGCTCAAATTATGCAGTAAGATCTCGTGAATGTTTTAAAATAATTTGGAGTTAACAGAAACAAATCATTCCATAAATTTGAAACCTTCGGAGATTGCGCCTATGCCTTCATCAACTCATGAATGTTTTAGCTACAACCTCGATTGTCATTTAGGTTGCATATTTAAATATATTTAAACGACGTCCTTCAATCGAGCATCATAACAAGTTAAATATTCACAAAAGTGCAATAAAACATTAAACATACATAAAAATGAAAAAAAGGACAGGGAATTATTGTTGTGAAAGCTGTAGGTGGAGGGCTTTGCATCTAAATTGCCCCTATTCACGTACTCTTTTGCAAGTTGATGCAGTTCGTTTCTGCACATTTTTCCCAGAAAACTGCAAACATCCTGCTTTCAGGAATAAAATGAAAATTTTAATATTAAAACTTCAAAACCGTTGCGCTCTGGGAAAGTACTTCACATTGCACAATGACAACTTAAGCTAAAGAAGTGTCAAAGAAAAGGTTATTTTGTATGTTTTTCCTTTTTTTTTTAATTGTAATTTTTATCTTTTATTGGGTTACTTAACAATTATTTCGAAAATCATCTTCTCCTTTAGGTGAAAAAAATGAGCATATACTCTAGAAACGTCAGCAAAAGTTATGAAGAAAAGAAATTTTATTTACACATAACTCAAAAAGTATGAACTCCGAGGCTGATTGTAGCTATGATAATTAGAAAGGTTTGGGAATCCTCTATGGAATAAAAACAAAAATTAAATCAAATATTTCAAATCGACCACTTTAGCCTATTTTAAGTTGTACACATGTTTTAATCTATTACTTCGAATGGAAATTAATCACCCTTCTCCTGATAGATTACGTTAATTTATTTCCATATTATTGCATATTGGAATTTGTGAAGTAATTAATTTTGAAAATACGGTTATTAATGTATCCATTATACATATATTTATGATTGGAAATTAATAATTATAATATGATTTAATCAATAGAAATAATTTTGTATGTACCACTTCTGAAGAATAGGAATTCCATAGGAAATTTTCAATATGAAAATAAAATTTAAATCTATATGATTCCAGCAGTGTATCATTAAACCTTATATACTTAAATGTACATATGATTTAATTTGTATTTATTAATTAAGTTTTTCGATTATTATATTATATTTTTCATTTTAACCCGTAATAGTGATATAGTTAGTTGATAAATAACCCTTTTTTAAAGGTTGCGGTAAAATATTCTTGAACTTAAGCTTTGGAACTGGAACCTGGAATAGAACGCTATTTTTTTTTTTTCACTTCAGGGTCAATATTTTTTTAGACTAAAAGTTTGAGTTTAAAAAGCCAATCGCCCTGTATCAGCACAGGTTTTTTTTTTTTTTTTCCGAACAGAAGCAGTTTGTGATTAATTCTAAACGCTGGATGAAAAGAGGCGGTGTATGGAACAATTAGAAAAGAACGCCAGGTGTTTGAGTGGCTTTGTTCTCCCAGTTTTTAATTTTTCTTTTCCTTTCAGTCACGAAATACCCAACGAAATAAGAAAAAAAACTGGTTGAGAATTGGAATTTGTATTTTAGAAGTAAGTGCTACAGTGAAACTTTTATATAGGATATAACCATGGCCCAACCATTGTTTATCAGAACATTTTTGTAGCTCTTGAGGTTTAAGGGATACCCTGTATAGCGATGTGAAATCGTCAAAAAATTATTTATTTTTTTGTGATAACTACACTAACAAATAATACTAATATATAACCACTAACAAATACCAATAATATTTTGTATAAAAAAATAACACATTATTGTTTTGTATAATGATGGCATTTCTTGTAATATTATTTAAAGAAATTGAGTGTCTTGTTTAAAGTCTAGGGTTTTAATTAAGAAAATGAGAACTAGGCAGGTGAGAGGAGATGATTGGAGAGGCTTGTTACCTGTCTAACGATATTATACTCTAGCGACGGAATTTTATAAAGTTAAGAGCTCTTTCGCTATTATTAAAATATTCCATAAAAACAAAACAAAAAAAAAATAACCCTTTAAGTATACATAGCATAACCTAAATTTGCAATCATATATTACTTGATATCCCGAATAAAATGCTTTAACAAAAACTTAAAATATATAATTATTTTATATAAATAAAGAATGGATTATTGAATTTAAAAAAGTCCGTCACGTATATGGAACACGAATATTTTCTTCAAAGAAGGGGAAGGCAGGAATATTGATACTATGATCAACAAAAAAGTAAAAAGTAACTCTCCAGGGAAGATTTGAACCAAAGACAGTACTGAGAATTGGAAAACGATGGCCCTTTAACACATTATTCCTTTAATATTATTTTGATTTGCTTACTTGATATGTAGTAAACTGGTCTTGCTTCTATAAAATCAACATTCAGAAAAATACAGTCAGACTTGGTCAACAAAAATACTTCAAAAGTAGTTTTATGATTGGAAACATAAAATGATTGTCACCAAATCAAAGTCTGGTGTAGTTTTCTCTAAAGAAAACTTAGTGTCCACCACTTTTAGCTATCGACAACGACGTATTTCTTAAAAAAAAAAAAAAAAAAATACATGCACAGTATCTCTGAATATACTTGGACAAAAGATCGACTTGGAATATACACACAAAAATTAAAAAGGCAAGAATTGACATTGCTAAAACTTTTAAACTTTTAACATTTAACGTTGCTAAAACTGGTTCGATTTAGACGATTTTTTTTAAAAATAGTCGGAAATTTAATAACCTTTTAAAAAATGTTACCAATACATGCCACAGAGATATTACTGTCATTTTTCAGGATGGGAAAACCTAACTGAATCCCAAATGAAAAATTGGAAGAAATAAATGCAAAAGTATATTTATTCTACCTATTCTTTATATTTAGTAACTAAAATTGTATAGTATTATTAACTATTTTGCCTTAATTTTTATTCTCAAGAACGCTTCTTTCTTTTTTTTTTTGACCAATCTTGGTCTTGGTCATGCAGCAATTTGGTGGTCTTGGTCTTGGTCCTGAAAGGGCAAGACCAAAATGCATTTTAAGCAATACTACTTACGAACCAAAGATCCTCAAATATCATACAAAACAAATGGCTAATTTTAGTTTAATTAACTTTATACTGATACCATTATGCAACTACTACCTCTTCTTTTGTAAATATTCAATTTAATGTAAGGCCATACTGGCATGTCTTATTTATTCTATATTTACAATTTGTACTAAAGGGACAAAAATCGCAGAATAATGATACTTTATTTTAGATAGATAGATAGAAAATAACCTTATTATTTCTTTCTTTATTAATGTTCCTTGGGAATAACAAAATAGAACAAAATCAAAAGATTACACCTGGCCTAAATAAAAACAATTTCCATTTGATTTCATAACAATTTGAAAATACGGAGTATTTACACAATAATAAATTCTTCCAAAAACTAATAATTTCAAATTGTCTGATAAACAAAAGAACATTCTAAGAGTAAAATCTTGCTTTCATCACAAATACGCTACATCTCAAGCTTCAACTCACAATCACCCCAATCTGCTAGTTCTATCACTTTCCTCTTCCCTGTTAAACGCAGGATAAAAAGAAAGTGCCCGAGAAATCTCATGCTTAACCGATTGTGTTAGATTGTTAGATATTTGTTAGATGCATCACAACACAGTTGAAAATGGTATTATAAAATAAATAAAATACAAGATCGTATTATACTATATTTCCAACAAATTTTGTTTTCATTAAATTTTTCAACAATAATACCTGCAGTCCAGCCAATAAAGAAGTTATAGAGTGCGTGTGCAGGAACCTAAGCGATTCCTTCAGAAACTTGTTAGGATGCTTAGGGTATGAATATATCTTAAGTATTGAAGTCTAGGTGGTTAGCCAGAAAGAAGAAAAGGGGGGGGGGGAGAAATGTCACAGTTTTTGTTTTTTCGCTTATATCTCGAAAACAGTGCATTGCGGGGGGAAATTTTACGTATAGTAAATTAAATTTTATAAAATCATCTATAAATTTTATTCTGCAGGTTTTATCTGAATTCTAAACCGTTTTCGAGCCACACGCAAGATAATATTTAAAAAAAAAAATCATTTTGCCTCAATTATTTGATATTCTTCATTGCATTCATGTCGTCTAAGATGTTCATTAGAGAAAGAAATTAATTTAAAATAATTTGTAGAGACTTAAATTCCCTGTTAGAATATATATACATATACAAATTAATTTCCAATCAGTCTACAGTTACAGATATTTTAAAATGTTTCATGAAATGTTGTAATTTTCAAAAAAAGTAGTTTTTATCATATTCTTGACACACAACTTTTGTTCGCGTGTCTAATAATGTGTGTGGAAACACTTTAAATACAATTAATAAATAAAGTATTTATTTATTAAAAACTCGAGAATATCCTTTCTTATAAGTGCTCTCCATATTTCAGATCGTGGTGCCGAGTCGAAGGCAGCTATTAAGTCTAAGAAAGCGATATATATACTTCGATTTCTATCCGATGTCTTTTCTACAATATTTCTGAGAGCAAATATGTAGTCTTGCATTTGAGTCTCTGGTCGGAAACCAGTCTGATCTTCTAATTCTGGTTCTATCAGTGGCCTTAAACTGTTTTCTAATATATTGGTGTACATAGTGTAGGTCATTTGAGATAGGCATATAGGTCTGTAGTTGCCACATTTTGCACAGGCCAATTTTGTTTGCACTATTTTTAAGAAGAAGAGAGGAATAAAATATCTTGGGATGGGTGGGGGAATGTTTGTGCACCATCGGCTTTGGGGGAAAGGGGAGGGGATGGCCACTGCTGTATATATACATACATACATATCATATATGTGTGCGCGTGTATAAATTTAGATTGTGTGGGTGGGGTGGCCGAACTGGCTAACGTGTATGCATCGGCAACCTGATATATGAGACAATGGATTTGAAATAGTCAAGAGTTCCCGTACCGATGCCAGAAGAATCGTTTAAATCCCGCACACACAGCTGGCCCGGAAAACCCCCGTATAGCCTAAAAGGCGAGAAAGGAGAGGGAGGATCCAAAAAATAAACTTAGATTGTATATATCTATCACAATTAACATAAAATAAGGACCACATTGTTATATTCATGAAATATTTCTCATTAGTCTTGGTAATATTAATCGAGACCAGTAGGTCAGTAGAGTCTGCCCACATTTTTGAATATATACTGAACCAAATATGTTCCTTTTTGTCTTGATCAAAATAAGATACTCAATTGTTTCTAAATACATTAATTTTGGAAATGAAAATTAAAAGAAAAGGTATTTATTTTTCGCGTTTTATAAATTTCTAATTAGTTGTCTAAAGAGAAAACGGTTTCTATATTTGCACTACACTGTTCATTATTAACCGTAGTACGCTAACAGGTGTCGAGAGGACTCTACGCTAGGAGGGAAAGACCCATTGAGTCCTCGCTAATTATCCAACAGGCTGCGAAGACAGGAATAAGCGAAGGACGAAAAGAGAAAGAAGAAGGAGAAAATAAAAAGAAGAAGGAGAAAAAGGAGGCTGAAAAACAAAGTAGAGTAGGGCGGGGTGAGTGTCCTCTCCGTCTGGTTCCTGACCTGCCGCACTCCGAAATAGCGAGACCTCTCCGGCCCGGCTCCGCGTCTCTGTCTCTTGTCTGTCGGTGTCTGTCTGTGTCTGGCCGTGTCGGTTCTTGTCTGAACGGCTCTGGCTAGTGCAGATAGTTGTCTAGGATAGTCCAGCTAGTGGCGATGAGATCATATTCTTTAGAATTTTCTTTTGTTTTTCTTCTTTTATTTATCACTGTAATAATATCAACGAAAAAAAAATGGATGTATAAAGTATTGATCGTTTTAAAATATATTTAAATAGATATATGATAAATAGGAAAAAATATTGATGTTACTATATTACGGAATTCGATATTATTGAACTTTTACAAGATTGGAGTTGTAAATAGCAAACTAAAATATTATATCGAAAGTTTTCAGATATATCAATTTTTTTATAGATAAATTTCATTATTGAATAATAATACATTCTGTCACATTCAAGGATTCTAGCAATAGTGATGGAATAACTCATCCACATTCTATGTACAACAAATAAAAATACATTCTAACATCAAAATAATAATACTATAAGTACATGTATATAAATTAAAAGAAAGTAAACTCATCAGAATAATAACTTAAATACAAATATAATTTTTAAAAATATTTAGAAAATTCATTTGTTCAGGATAATTCCGAGACAAGCTTTTCCTCCCATTCGTGGAAGAAAAGTCAAGACTCAATGAGATCCTAGCGCCTCTCACTCAGGCCCATTACTGGTATTATGCGATTGATCGAAATGTCGGTAAAAAAATATTGACATTTCTGACCTCAATATTTATATTTTTTAAAGAAATGGAAAGAGGATTTGCATTAATTTTTAGATTTGTAATAACCTAAAAGCAACAAATATATATATATATATAAAGTAATAAAAAAAGAATCCAGTCGCGTAGTCCTTCAGGGCTGTTTCGCGTAAAATTTATTTACCATTATGGTTTCATGTACCCCAAATACTCTACTTTAGGACGTACAAATTAATTATACAGAAACAAATAAAATTTATGAATATTACCTTTACTCTAAACATAAACTTGCAATAATTACTTTTGGCATATCAACCTGGGAATGTATTTTCAACAATTTCAATCCATTTGACGAAACCTGAACATTTCAATTCAAGGGACCTTAAAACGTTCTTTTTCTGTTGAAAATTTGATTTGATTTTTTTCATGATTGCAATTATTTTCTCTTATTATACTTTCATGTGTAGGCTAGTTAAAGCTAAAAATAATTATATTGACCCAAAATAAAATGGGTAAAGAAATAAAACTTGAAAAAATTAATTGGATTATTAAAAACCTAAAAAAGTATTAACACTTATTGTTAGAAAAGTGTATTATTAATAATTAGATAAAGATGAATTAAATTGCTCAAGATAAAACCACAGATTGGCAAATGCTAGTACCAAGTATTTTACTCAAGTACTGAACTTTTTTGAGAAAGAATTTAATTACTACTTCAGTTGAAGTCAGACAATTCCCAAAAGTGATTCAATTTGAGTAAAATACTTGGTACTCGGTACAAAGAGTAGCGTTTGGCGATGTCTGGATAAAAGTAATAATAATAATACTTGAACCATTAAGAGTCGTTAACATTTTGATTATAAATCACAAGACAAAAATGCTATTTTTTTTTTTAAATATAAAAACAATTAACTTAATCAATATTTTGTAAGTATTCTGTTTTAGAAATACTCTCATCCGAAATACAACTATTGAGGCCTTCTTGAAGATATATTTACTTAATAATATTTTTAATTTATAATTTTTTTATAATATCAATATATCGGAAAAAAAGCAATACAAAATAGGATATTGATAATTTTTTTATAAAAATATATTTAATTTTATATCAATTTTCAAATATTAATGCAAGATTAAATAAAATATAAAAAGAATAATATTAGGGCCATGCCGAAGATTAGGCTGTTTACTGGCTCTTCCGACAGGTACCGCTGGGAGCAGCGGGCCGAGTTCGTCCATATCGCCTCCAAAACAAATTACTATTTTTTTTTCCATATTACATAAATCATTAAATAAATAGAGATATGCTTAATAATAAAACCTTGAGCCTTAATTCTACAACGAATAGTCTAATTTTATTTTTTTCTAAATAACATTTAGCATTAGTGATCGATAGTCAGTTTTTAAAGAACTTTATAGCCAACGTTTCAAACCTAGCTCGTAGGTTTATCGTCAGAGCTAAAAAAAAATATTATAATAGATAATAGTTAGTAATGATAAATAGTGATGTTTGAGCAAAGTAACCATAAGTCCCGCTTTTTAACAATTCTTCTCGCTTTCCGCGGCGTTTTAATACAGTCCCGATTTTTAGGAGGTATGCACGACAATCATCTAGGGAAAGTCAGGAAAATGAAAGGAGAATATACGGTTTTCGACGCCCATTTAGCTGTTTAACCAGGATATGATTTTTGTATTATTTTTCTAAATTTTATAATGTGAAATACCTAATAATTGTTGAGAACTCGTTATAGAAAACTGCTTAGGGAAATTCGCATTTTTGATCATTTGTTGTTGAACTCGACAACCATTGTTTCGGCTTAAAAAATAACCCTCAAGTGATTTTTCTTTAATAAGGTATCGTTATTAAAGAAATATATTGATAAGGAAAATTTAAAATATTGGACATCAGCAAATTAACTTAATTTGTTACTTTACCAAAATGTTGTAATCTTCAATCAATCTTATAGCTTTTTGAAAAAGAGCTGCTGGATTGATTAGAAACTACTGGCACAAATCATACAAGTTTTAAAAAATGTGTTATTATTGAAGTCATAAATTATACATCAAATATTTTTCATTTATTTTATTTATTAGTTACACATATTTCTGACTCACAATAAATTTGCTATCTACTTCGGCATTCAGCAAATATGATATCAAAAAGAATAAATGATAGAAAAAAACAATAACGTATAGTAATAAAAAAAAGTAGTAAAATGAAAATACGATAACATAATAACACTCAAAAAAGATAATACAGCAAGTAGCTCAATGCAATAAGTCCCTTGGCCAGCGCCTCAGAAGTATTCTGGGCGGATTATTTGGATTTGTGGCAGTGGATAGAGCTTGAGTAAGTGGATTGGAATTTACAGTCAGTCTGTCATGAAAGTTATTAAAACAGTCTGTGACAGTTTCCGCGATGAAAGGAGTCATTGAAAGGTCATTGTGTAATGTAAGGTTTGAATCATAAAAGGGTGCGTCTACAATTTTCCGAAGGACTTTTGACTGAAATGACTGGATGATTTTTATATTTGATGTCTTTGCTGTTCCCCATAGTTTGATTCCTTATGTCCAAAGTGGTTTAATGAGGACTTTGTAAATAGTTCATTTATTAGTTACAGATAACGTCAAATATAACATCAAATTATTCTCTTCCGTATACGTCTTTAGAACTCAATTATTTATCCTATTTCAGCTGAATACTATGTAACTGATTAACATTTGCACCAGATTACCATTATGTAAAATTAATAATTGTTACAACAAATTTGGACCACCTTCCCCTCTCCCCCCGGTGAATGGTGACCCGCTTTAGAAATGTTAAAATCCTATAACCAATAATAATATAAAATAATAACTAATGTTGAATGACGTGAATATATGTTCAGATAGACAAATGGAAAAGCTATGCAAACTATAAAATAATATACATAATAAATTAAACAAATGTAATATTTAATGTTACTTACCATGTCTTCAGTATTGAAAGTGTTTAAGTACTGGTACCTAGGTAGGTAGGTGAGAGGGTCGGGGGAGGATTTTGCAGATGTGGTAGCGAACAGCGAATAGAGCAACATTTTGTAGAATTTGAGGTATTTATTTTTTTAATTGATATGTACTTTTTATGTTATTCTCTTTTCTTATTAATGTATTTCTCTTTATCTTATGTTAGTAATAACATTTTTAATTTTTAGTCCTGATGATGACTCTTGGTTGCTTGGGTCAAAAAGTTGGAAACCTGCGTACAAATTTTTTGACTGAAAGGTCTGACTACAGTCAGAAAAAGTCAGACCCCAATAAAAATTTTGAGGAGTCTGGAATATTGTTTCATATAATTTGAGGTAAAAAAGCATTAAAATCAGTAATAAATAAGCTACATAACAGAATAAAATGTTTAAACTAAAACCTATTCAAAAAGTTGAATAAGTTAACTATCTGGCTAATCTAGGGCCTAGAAGTAAGTATGTAACTATTTTATTGATACCTAAATGTTACTTTTATTTAAATTGTTATTTATATTCAAAGATAATAATATATATCAAAATACTCTAGGATTTTATGATTCGATCACGTCTCAATTTTCACGTGATATTCTCATTACATTTTCCGTTGAAGAAATGAATGATGTTTTTCACTTTTTTACATTATTAATTTTTATATGAAAAAGTTATAGAAATGTCCCGATGTTAAGAATGCTGTATCCTCTCTTGCTTGTGTTTAATCTAAAGAACTATGTTCTATATTCAATTGTATTTTTAAGTATATATAATAAATCAAACGAAATAAATAAAAAATCCTTACAACTATAAAAACCATATTAATGTTATATATTCAATATTATATTTGATCGTTTCGCAATTATTACCTTGAATTTATATACACAATAAAAACCTCCGCCATTTTTTTTTGCCCATCGCACACCCAATAAAACTCGAATGTCTGCGCCTATGACCATCGGTTTATTAGCTATTACAACTCCGAAACAGTTTGATGTAATGTACCTTCATCAATAAAAAATATTTTTAACAACATAAACAAATGAAAATATGTTGTTAACACCTAAATGAATAAATATAATTATTGACTTTTTTCTTTCAAGGATCGGCTATTTTAAAACATAAATTACACTGTGTGCCCCATTTTCGCAATTCCTTTCATGCATGCTTTGAATGCGAGAAAGTAAACAAGTGAAAGTGGCAGGACCTTGAGTCTGAGGATTGCAAATGAGCTCGTAACGTCTGGCGAAAACCGATCCATCTTCCACCCCTCTTCCTCCTCTCTTCCATATACATGTCGTCTTATATATTTCTTCTGTAACATATATTAGATTTTTTTTTTTTTTTTTATGTTGAAGTTATTAATCAGGAAATTGGCACCATTAGTCCAGTCAATAGATGATCATAGATGGAAATGGAGGAGACACAATTTTTTACTTTAGGGCATTATTTAGACTAGTAAGAAGGTAAATATACTAAAAGTCCCCACTCCCCGGAATGAAGACAAATCAGGGGTGGTGGGAGGGGTTGGGTGAGAGGGGGCGCTTAGAAGGACACTTTTTTCGAGTTTTCAGTTATATCAGGAAAACTATCCATCGCATTGACAAAATCGTTCTATGAAATATTAAAGCTGATAAAATTTTTAGTATCTTTAATTATATACCTTTTTTCGCTACCTCGCTTAATTTCCGAGATATCTATCCTCAATTATGGCTAATGTTAAGACCATTTATAAACATAATACGCATGTAAGAGAAGTACAGATCCCTTGGTCTAACTTCGTGATGTATTTAGGCCTAGAACTTGATAGGTTCCTAAATTTCTCCCAACATATTAATAGCAGGTATAATAAAGCAAAAAAAAAAAAAAAAAGAACAGTAAAATGGCACCACATTTGAATAGATATTCACAATTGACTATAAAAAGTAAAAATAAAGTGATTTTATATAAAACAGTAATCCACCATTTAATAAATTATTCCGCCCTAGTAGTACTAATTACAGAAAACTTTAAGTGATTCAAAATACATGTATGAGAACCATAAACAATTACCCAATCTATATCAAAATATATATTATGCTATCAGAGTTACAGCTTCTCAGTATAAAACAATATATTTATTTTAAAAAGCAGAGATTTTTTGAGCTTACACTAACGTCAGAAAACCCTATGATTCGAACAATAGGAAACTATGACAAGACATCTTTGAAACGGTATACACATAGACGGATTAAACACATATTACTAAACGTCTAAATAAATCTGTTTATTTATGAAAATTTGACGGATTCATATTTATTAACAAACAAGTAGCAATAAACTCTCTCACTCCAATTGATAAATTATTTTTATAGGATGTGTGTGTACATGTATAAAATCATGTGTGTGTGTGAGCGTGTTTTCAGAGTGTGTATATATATATATATATATATATATATATATTACATTTTGTATTTCTTGTTCTTTTAATGATTGTAATATAGTTTTTCATTTATATCTTGTTTATATCTTCCTACAGTAAACTTGATCTCAATTCTCTTAATTGCATTCAATATTCATCATTATATTGCTTTAAGTCTTTACAATATATGGCATTATACTCTATACTACTATTGAGCAATATAGTAACGTATATTATACTTTCTTCTCGAGAGCATCTATTAGCTTAAGGGATCTAGAAAGTAAAATTTAATATGCATTAATTAAATAAGCGTCCTGATTTCTATATATAAGAGTGGCGAATATTTTTATTTATAAACCATTTAAATTTCATTTTTTTTTTAATGGTACTACCTGGTGAGAAAGAGAAACTCAAATAGAAGAAGTAATAATAAATAATCTGAATTATCAGCCACTTGTTGATATTGGAGGATCAAAAAGAGAGAAAAAATAATAAAGGGTAGGTAAAATAACTTAATTGTTTGCAAAAACTGTAAACCTATCAGTCTTGTCGGTTTTAAATGACTTTGCATAATTCTTCAAAATTAAGACATTTTTACATTCGACAAAATGCTCTGACCGATAGCAGACATTTGGGTTGCTAATTTGTATTTTCCAAACAGACTTGACTATCTCAAAGCAACTAATTGTTATGTCACGCTAGACCTAACGAGAAGTAAGTCAGATAACAACAAACAGTTTCGATTGATAACACTCAAAACCAAGAGGCATTAGACGACTCTTTTAGTTTAAAAAAAAAAATTATTGTTAGTTCCTTTTTTTAAAGTTGTAATTTATTGATGTAATAATAATTATTAAATAATTTAACAGAAATATCTCTTATTTCCATTCAAACAACTCATAATGGAAGTTTGATTACTGAAACAACAAGACAACCTATTACGAGTATTGAATAAAAATTTCAAGAAATGATAATTATTACACTTAAATTCGACAGTTAATTTCGCTTTTAAATAAAATTTTAATTTTTTTGTTCATACTAAATCTATCTAAGGGAAGAATGTAATTCAAAAAAAGCTGTTAGAAATAATAATGTGCTTGTATATGAAGTGCCTAGAACAGAGGTGGATCTACGAGGAGGAGAGGGGGGGGATTTCGGACTGAAGCCTCCTCCTTCCCGAAATGGTAAAATATAACCATGACCTTAGATAAAATATTAAAAAAATATCTTGAAGTATTATTACTCATGTAGTTACATTTAACAGGACTTCAAAAATAACTAATACACCATTTCATATAATTTATTTCTTATTTCTTAAGTAATTATCGTTATATTTATACAAAAAAAAAGTTTTAGGGCTGATGCCCAGCAAAAATTAAATCCTGAGATACGTAAGTGGCCTAGCCCAAATAAGAAAATTTCTTTGAAACAGAAATTACTAATTTAAGGTATGTTTATACCTAGGACTTAAACTTATACTTAAGGACGTGTCTTTGTTTAACGGAAATATAACAAATGTCATTTTTACATTCGACAAAATGCTCTGACCAATAGTAGAAATTTTTGAAATTTTTACTATTTTCCTGAAAAACGGTTAAACGATTTTGATTTAAATTATTATATGGGTATAAAATTAAATAGTGTTTAACATCCATTAAGTCTTATGCTTATTAAAACAGTCTGATGTGGAAGAAATCTCGAATTATCATAGTTTCGAGAAATATCTTTAATTTTGTTGTTTAGAAATAATCAAAGGTCTCCAATTGCTAGCGCTTAAAAAACAATAAAGATAAAGATAACTGTGCCATATTTAAAATCAGTTATGAAAATATCATTATCAGTTATCAAGAATTTCATATAATAAATTTAATCTAAATAAATGATTAAATATTTTTAGTAATTATCGCTTCTTTATTTATATTATTTAATTTCAAATTTAATCTAATGGAATATGATTGAATTTAAAATGTTTTGATATAATTTATTTATAAGATAAGAAAAAAAAATGTTTTTGAAGTTATGAATGTATAATAAGAGATTTACTTCAATAAATTTCCACTTTCTTATGAAAGACATGAAATTTATTTTTGGGAAATATCAAGAATTTTATATTAACATGTAGTAAACTGTATAAAGTATACATAATTTAATACTCTGAGAATAATATCTTTAAGAAGATATAAACGATAAAATTTTGAAGCTTAAAATTAATGTCTATTGGTTATTAGTTTAACACTGAAGATTATTATGTATTTCAATGCTTGTTGGGGTATTACGTCGAAACTTTTTCTGTTAAACGTGTTTACTATATAATATTACCCACTGTTTTGAAAAATTCGGGAATTTCATATAAAAAAAAATATTTTTTTGTTTAAACTAGAGTAATCTTATAAGAGATAAGGCTTTGGCCATGCTTTCTAACCTATTTTCTGGGGTTTTCCAGTTTTCTATCAGCTTTCATGGAAAATTCACTTGCTGCTCGAGCAGGAATCAAAGAGCCTGTTATCCCAATCGAACAGGATATCTCTTCCATTTACCTGGATCTCAGAGCTGTTGAGTAAACAAGGATAATAGGCGATCGGCTTCGCGATTCCTTTACGGTAGCCTGAACTGCTCCGTCCTATCTCTATTAATCTTCAATAGCTAAATTTAGTGTTGACTGAATTTTTTGTTGAACTAATACTTCGATATAGATAGATAGAAAAATCAACTTTATGCTGGGATAAATGCCCTTAAGAATAACAAAAATTATTAAATAAAAAATATGCATACCTGGAATAATGTATGAAATTCTATTCTACAACATATACAGTAATTTAAAACATAAGATGTGAACAATTATAAATAAAAATGAAATCAAGAATGATTTTAGTTGTAATGGGAAAAATATATAGAAAGAAACAGCAAAACGCGAAAAAATATATGAAAAGTAATCCAAGAAGAAGTATTGGTTTTTTTTATGTTACTACATAAACATTAGGGTAACTTAATAAAAACAAACTTGATACAATTTGTAACAATATATGCAGTAATTTAAATAATACTATGTATACAACTAAAAAATAAAAAATTAGAAAAATATCTAAAATCATTTCAAAATGGAATTTTGAAAATGATAACTAAAACAACGGTCATACAAAAAGTTAAATCTTCAGTACTTCAAAAGGAATTAAAAATACAAAAAGTAAATGATTTCATTAATTAAATAAATTACAAATTTTACAAATCAGTGAAAAATATAAAAAATACCATATTCAACAAACTTAAATTTTCTCGAGCACCTCAACGAAAAGTTGTTTAAAAGTTAATTTATCTTTAATTTTAGTTTAAATTCAACACAAAAATAATGGTAAGTACTATCGCTTTATAGAAAGTATTATGAGAATATAAACATCCTTAAAATGCAAAATGTGCAGAAGAAGGAGAATATTTAGATGATAAAACACACCAAAAAAAAAAAGGAAATAAGAAGCTATAAAAAAAAATTTGTCGAATGTTGCCAATAACTTTTCCAATTTTCGAATATAAGTAGGGTTTTCATTGTGCTTTAAGCACCTTTCTAACTTTTCTATTTATTCTTAAGGAAAATATCATTTAGCTTATATATTCTACCTTGAAAGGTTTTTGTAAGAATATTTGATTTAAAAAAAAAAAATTTGTGGGGATAACGTTTAAAACAAATCCCTTATTAATTTACTTTACAATCTTTTAAAATTTCTTGAGAATATATTAAAGGTTTCCTGATTCAAGAAAGCTCAAAATATTTCAGGGAAATATTTAACCGAAATATCTTATTTTTAAATTTATCCAAAATTTTAAAATAGGATTTTTCACTAGCATTCCAATATCAAAAGTACTTAGTTTTTTTTTTTTTTTCAAAATGACAAAAATCGCACAACGTATAGAACGTTGAAAATTAAAATCATGTACTTACACGTTGTTTAGTCATCTCATCAGGGCTGTTTAAAAAAAAAAAAAATTATATAATTGTCTAAAGGGGTGATATAAATTGGGGCATTAGTTAAGTAGATTTTAGAAAAAACGTTGCTATATTATCACAGGCATTTACCTAACTTAAATACTCAATTTAATCACTGTAAATTTTTTTGGTTAAAAGCTATGCTATCCACATACACACAGGACATATTTATTTGGATTCTGGGGACCTTCAAACATGTATTACCGTTGAAAACTCAGATTGAAAATTTTTCACGATAGCAATGCTTACTAAATATTTCGTATATGGGTAATGTGTGAGTAAAAAAAAATGAAGTATTAGTATCCACGACTTACATTAAATTAAAAAAAAACGAGTTCTGCTTTAAATTTTGTGAGAGCCACCATTCAAGTGCCTTAGTAGCGAATTCGTACACTTCATTAAATAAGCTTTTCATACAGAGTATGTAGTCAAATCCTATTTCAATACCTTCTTACAGGCCAAACAGACTGCAATTTTAAATTTTCATAGTATAAATTGAATTTTATTAGAAGTAAATAGTAGTGCCTATTGTTTATGATTTAACATAAACAATCATTGGTTTTTCTTTTCTTCAGGTTTTTCCTTTTATTTCTCTCGCTCACTCTCTCTCTTTCTCTCTCTCTGTCTCTCTCTCTCTCTCTCTCTCTCTCTCTCTCTATATATATATATATATATATATATATATATATATATATATATAAATAAAAATAAAAACAATAATAGTTATAGTTGTATTGGAGGAAAAAAAAATATGTATATATATATATATATATATATATATATATATATATATATATATATACATATATGTATATGTGTATATATATATATATACACATATGTATATGTATATATATATGTGTATATATATATATATATATATATATATATATATATATATATATATACATATATATATACATATTTTTTTTCCACCAATACAACTATAACTATTATTGTTTTTATTTTTATTTATATATATATATATATATATATATATATATATATATATATATATATATATATATAGAGAGAGAGAGAGAGAGAGAGAGAGAGAGAAAATTTAAGTTTGTTGAATATGGTATTTTTTATATTTTTCACTGATTTGTAAAATTTGTAATTTATTTCATTAATGAAATTATTTACTTTTGGTATTTTTAATTCCTTTTGAAGTACTGAAGTTTTAACTTTTTGTATGACCGTTGTTTTAGTTATCATTTTCAAAATTCCATTTTGAAATGACTTTAGATATTTTTCTCCCGATTTAGTTATAAATGAGAGCAATGAGCTGTCATAAAATATTGTAGGTCTTATTATTGTTTCCTACATTAATAACTATAGACTTATGGCAACGTGACCACACTTACACACATAAATACCTCATATTACACAGTTTATGAGTAAAAAGAACAAACAACCCCCTTTCTTCTGTTTTACGAAGTTTAAATTAATATAAATAATAATAATTATGGTTACATATAAATCATATAAATTTTTAAATAAATAATTTAGGAAGAGACAGGAATTCGCCAAGCGTTGGGTAGGTCCAGGACGCGGCTGACAAGTCGTTGTCCTTGCCAAAATTCGCGGCCCACACGCTTCGACCTTCAAGACCTACCTCAATGCACTCTACATGCCAAAATCAACCTGCAGATTTTCGGCAAATCCTGGGTTTTATTATTTATCTTTATAGAAAAGAATAGAAGAATCAACTCTATTCTGGGACAAAGTCCCTTAAGAATAACAATATTGATCATATAAATTAACATTAAATCTGGCCAAAATACCTATTACAATTAAAGAATTATTGAAAACATAAGTAATAAGAGAAATATTTACACAGCTATAAAGATATATCAAAGAAAAAATATGAGCTATAAGGCCACAATACTACAAAGTAGCTGCTACAAACAATAAAGTAAGAAATAACTAAATGAAATTGGAACGATAAATTGCTTTTGTAGGCATTGTAGTAATGAAAATATAATAATAATAATAAAATTGATAAATACTTACAATAAATGATTTACATTTGTTCCTTAATATGTTGTTCAAACGAGTAATTATAATGACATTGTAAAAATTAGATAAATCTTATAATCTATATATCAACTAATATAGGAGAAATATTGATATTAATAGGAGAAAAAAAAGAAGTATGCATATTGAGTGCGTTCAATATTAGTTTAAATTTAAAATTATCTCAAAGGCTTAAAATCTTACAAATATAGAAAAAAAAATTTCAGTTAAAAGTGACTGGAAATCTTTTCCATATCCATAAAATAATTTTTTTTTATTTAATGAAATTTACAACTGTATAAACAATACAACTAGTAAAAATGCACACATTAGAAATCATGACATGGACAGACTTGAAGAGATACTGCCCAGTGGTAGCACTTCCTATTCAATTATAAGAGAGAAGATCACGTGGCCATCTTCTTTTCAGAGGCCTAAGGGGATTATTAGGGATCGAGGAAGAAGCAAGGCTGGAAACAAGCGGATTCGGATGGGACTCGAGTTTATCATGAAAGGATAGGTATCTGGCTCGGGCTAAATCAGCGGCATATGGGACATTAAGGTCTTTATGAATGGTTTTATTTGTGACAAAATATCGAACATTAAAGATTTTACGAAGGATTTTAGATTGTGAGAATTGGATACGATAGGAATTCCATGGTTTGGTAGAGCCCCAAAGCTCAACTCCGTATGTCCAAATAGGTCTTATAATGGTTATAATAAAGTAGATGAGTCTTATGTAATTAATTGAAAGTTTAGAGCGTTTGTCAAGTAAGTGTTGGAGCAGTCGGAACCATAAAAGAAATGATATATTAATGATGTATAAAGAAAAATGAAACCTTGTTACATAATAAATAACTACCCAGCATCCGATTGAATTGTAAGGAAGAATTGGAATAAGAGGGTTTTAAATATGGATAAGGATGGTGCATTATATATTATTTCTCAAATTTTTTTTTGTCGGTAAGCTATATCCTCATCAATTCTTCATTAACTCCAATGATTGAGCCCTTATTCATGTGAACATGTTAACAATATTCAGGTCCACCCAGTCAAGAAAGAATGTTATGAATGAAGGAAATTTTATTTGTTAACAACTCTCAAGTTATTTAAATTAATATATAAGTATGCATATTTTTGTGCTTACAAAAACTGGTTGATCAATATCACATGATATGAAGACAAGGAGGTAAAGATGGTCGGGGCATATTACTTGGAGCAATCCATCTGGAAGTCTCAAAACAACAATGAATGCCCCAAAGCAGATAAAAGACCACATGAGAAACCAGTTGGGAAGGATATTGTGGGCGGGGTGGCCGAATGGGCTAACGCGTGTGCACAGCACCGCCGTTGCCCGGCAACCAGATATATCAATCAAATGATATAAAATAGTCACGAGTTCGCGTCCCGGTGCCTAGGGAGTCTTTTAAATCTCCGCCCACACTTCCTGGCCCGGGAAAACCCCGTATAGCCTTAACGGCGAGGAAGGGGAGGACCCAAAAAAAAAAAAAAAAGTTGGGAAGATATACGCAACAAAAATGCAATACATTTGGATGCAGATAATTGGAAAAAAAAGCCAAAGATAGGTAGATATAGAGAAGTCTGTTTAAGGCGGCAAAATGCCAGCAGAAATATAACAACACCATTTTGTATTGGAATTATATTTTATTTTACTCATATACTCCAACTTTTACAGTAATAAAAATGAAACAAGTATTATTTTTATATTTGATATACCAAGAATATATAATGCCTCCAATTGTCGTATTGGTATTGATTAGAAACTATTTTACCGTACTCCCGTTATGGAAGTGTAAACCGAGAAAATATTCAAAAGGATTGGAAAACATACAGTAATAGCCTTAAATAACATTTGCAATATATATTTCACATGTTATGATTAAACCCAACAAAAGTTATCATTTGGACTAAAGTTATTAAACTAAACTAAAAAAAAATCAATAAACAGTTATTTTTATATCTATTTCATAGTTTGTGTATTATTAGTTCAAACTGGGAAATCATAAATGTTTTGAAGAAAGCACTTTTAATTTTTATACGTAGAAATTTGGTGAAATCAGCGATCGTTTATCGTGGCTTTCCAACCACTTAAAATTATTAGGTTTAGATAAGCGTTCAACGCACAAATTAACTTTCTTTAATTTCTTAACCGTACGTTTTACGAATCGATGCACTGTTTAGGAGGTATAGGTGAAAAAACAAACAAAAAAATAACGAAAAAATCTGGTGTTTTTTTCACTGTAAAACGTGTTTCCCTTGGTGGATTTTGATTTTTACATGTTTGAATCGCTACTATTAGTACAAAAGGTCGTATGTAACAATATTCTATGTTAACTCTATTTGTGCTAAAGGTTACATCTTGTAGTCTGCAACTGCAAGAAACGATTTGCTGCTGTAGAAAATAGTATAGGTAAATAAAATATGAAATTATACTAATAAACCATTAAGAAATAATCAGTTTTTATGATCTTTTGTAAAAAAAAAAAAAGATCTTGGACAGCTCAGTCTTGGTCTTGGTCTTGGTCTTAGTCCCACAAGGGTCTTACAGTTACCTATTAGTCTATTATTAAAGAGACATTATTTTAATTTTTCAGATAGGGGAAACCTAACTAAGAAAGAATGAAAAATTGGAACAGTTATATGCAAAAGTATATTGGTTATACCAATTCATTACATACACTAACTAAAATTGTCAAGCATTAATAACTATTTTTCCTTATTTTTATTCACAAATAATTTTTATTTATTTTTTCATACTAATCTGGGTCTTGGTCTTGCAAAGTGCAAGACCAAGACCGATTTCGGGTTAGATTTAGTAGCGAAATATACTATTTAAAATAATAAAAACTTTTCTATCATTTTATGAAATATATTTCTCGTTTCTATTTTCATTTTTCTGGTCAAATATTCTTTTATTCAGCCTTCATTTTTGAAAGCAGCGGCTCTGGAATAGCAGAAAGGTTCATTTTACTTAGAATATCGTATTTACTTTGCATTGAATTTACATCCAACCCTTCTTCTGCGATGAGCTCACCTTTTAGGCTCTGGCTCCACGCTTAGCATGGTTCCTTTTTCCTAAATCCCACATAACTAGCCCTAATGGAGCAGAAATTTAATTATTGCAGGTTTTTCAAGTTCCAACTCCCTGGAATAAAGAAACTTTTCATTCTAACTATGTTAGTACCAATATATTAATTTAAAAAAATTCTTACTTTTTTCCCTTATCCATCACATATTATTTATACTTGAGACGTTTCTGACTTGTAAGAGACTTGCTGATAGTTAAGCCGTAAGTCCTGCAGCCGGAGAAGATGGCCATTTCATCCACCCTCTTTATGCTTTAGCCAGATTTAGGAAAATACTTTGTGAAAGTTAATTCCCTGCCTGGTGGGGAGAACTCTTCGATTGTGAATACATTTTTTTGTTATGAAATAGATAACAATAACAAAAAATCCCGTCAACTCTCTCCCTTTCGTCTTGCCATTTTATTTCTGGATGACCTGCGAAAATAATGTATTACGTTCCTTTCTGTTCCCTGCCCTGGGGTGAGGATCGCTTGCGAAATTTCTACCAAATATAATTCACTGGCTCAATAGTAGGACCGGGCGACCAAGCTCGATTATATCATTTTTGAAATTTTATGTATTCAAATGCATAAATGCCTTGAAAAATGATAATTCCGTAGTTTCTAGCTCTCCCGTTTGTCCAGATAAATTAATAAATAATTATGTAATAAAAGAAGTTGTATATGATGTACAGAGAATAGGATCAATATGCCCTCCTCTTCAATGATGATAATAGGCCTCAGATGTAACAGGAAAGTTCATTTGGATTATGGCCCAATTCCGTAAAAAGTACAGGAAAATGATTTAATTTTTGCCGTTTTTAAAGCATGTCACATAGTTCGGTGAATAAAAAGTAAAGACTAAATAAGTATTCAAGTCAGATAATTATATATATATATATATATATATATATATATATAAGAGTTTCAGGATTAAGTGGCCAAACTGCGAAAATGCACTAAGGACCTCAAAACAAGATATGTCCTATAAAGGTATGTCTGCAAACACTTTGTTCAGGAGATATTCATACATAAAGATTTTTGTTGTTATTTACGTTATATGAAATAAATAAAACCTATTTATTTGTTTTAACAACTTTATTAATTAATTGTAAACATTAACATTCAAATTAAATGTTGTTTAAAGTGATTTGCTTGAGCATTAAGACAGGCTCGGCATGTTTCTGTAACAGCAGCAGTGGCAGAACTGCACGGGATATGTTTTATTGTTTCACAAGATTCAATTATCCTTCTTTGTAAGGAATTAAGGTCATTGATCGGATTTGCTCAATCATATCCTATATCTCAATCAATGGATTGGCCGTGTAGAACTGGTGGCTTGGCCTGCACGCTCCCCAGATCTGAGACCACTGGATTTTTTAGTTTACGGTGACATTAAACAAAACGTCTGTGCAAGTTGTAATGTTTATTCAAAATCTGTTGTGTGATTGTTGTTGCTGGTTAGTACTGTAATTTTGTGACAGATTATAATAATTTTGAATAAACAAGTTAAAAAAAAGAGTACTTTCTTTAATACATGTTGGTTCATTATTGTGTTGGATGCAAATTTATATAACCAGTTGTAGGGATTGCAGTACAAAACTATAACAAAATAAAAAGTACCCGTTACAAAATGACACAGACACAATTTCTTAGAGCATGGACCTTCTAAGAATTATTTTAAAAGATTTCATTTGACAAATATAGATTCATACAACTGTGACAGACAGACTCCACAAACAATCAAACTCTACGACTGTATTTTATACATCAGCTGATGCGAAAGGACGTGTTTCTACATCGTCTCTCAGAATTTACTTATTTTGCAGTGAAATCTTTGATATTATTTATTCAAAACAAGTCAAGAATACATAATAACAATTGATATTTATTTTTTGTTATAAATTATAGGGTTATTTTTATTTTATTTTATTTATTTTTTTTTTTTTTATTTTTTTTTTCCCTTATATGCGATTTCACAATCAGGCCATGTCTAGTAGAGCTTCTATCAAGAGAATTCGGCCGTTAGGCTCAACACCTTGTTCTTCGCCTGTCAAACAAAAGCCTCGTCAATGTCGTCAAACACCTGCAGTAACGCCTATTAGCTCCAGAGAAAATGAAACCCAGCCAGGAACATCATCAAAACCAACAATTGAAGAACTTCAGCATCAACCAGGTACATCTTCACAAGAGATAACCGAACAATCTCCGTTTTTCACCCCTAACCCCTATCAGGTGCTTCAGAATGATAAAGAAGTGATGGAATCCGCTTCAATACCAAGAGATCCCCGACCTCCACCCATATTCGTTAAAAACATAAGCAATTTTCAGTTACTATGCTCACAACTGAACAAAATAACAGGCTCTGGAAGCTATTCATGTCTAAGCAGAACAAAGGACACGAAGATATCACCAGATACAGCTGAAACCTACAGAAAAATTGTGAAGTATCTAACGGAAACCAACGCGGATTTTCATACGTACCAATTACGGCAAGATCGAGCTTTGAGGGTAGTCATAAGAAATCTACACCCCTCAACACCAACCGAAGCAATAGAAGAAGAATTGAAAACTTCAGGTTTCATAGTGCGCCAGATTACAAATGTACAGAAGGAGAGTAAAGAACAGCCAGGAGTAAAAGTTCCTCTACCCTTATTTTTCGTAGATTTGGAGCCAAATCAAGGGATCGAAAAAATATACGAAATAAGAAGAATATACTACACAAGTGTTATAGTAGAGAAGCCATATCCTAAGAGGGAAATCGTACAGTGTCACAATTGCCAGGCATATGGCCATACCAGGACTTACTGCCATCATCTGCCGCGCTGTGTGAAATGTGGAGAGCAGCACAAATCCGGGGAGTGCACAAAACCGAAACGGGATCCTGCAGTTTGTGCATTGTGCCTTGAAGGACATCCAGCGAACTACAAAGGCTGTCAGATCTACAAGAATATTAAATCAAGATATCAAAAATCCCGGACCCAAGAAGAAGCAGAGGCATCAAGAAGAGAACCTAACGCATCAAGAAGAGGACCTTCAAAAAAAATTGACCCAACGGTGTCTTTTGCACACTTATTAGGAGGTAAGAATGATGTTACTTATTGTGAGACCCTGCCGCAACAACAACACATACCTCAAAATTCTCAACCCCACCCTCAACATCCTAATCAAACTTCACCTAATCAACAGTTTTATCAACACCAAATTCCCCGCATTCCTCCTCCCTCAAATACCACAGATCTCACCAGTTTACTTACATCTTTCCTCTCCGAATTCAGATCCCTTGTTACTCCTTTGATATCTCTTCTCACCAATCTTGTATCACATTTTATCCCTCCCGCGAAAAATCCTTAAATGACTTCCAATAAACCTTTATCCATTCTCCTTTGGAATGCGAATGGTGTTAGAAATCACACAAACGAACTAACTACATTATTACTTGACAAAAATATTGACGTGGCACTAATTACTGAAACTCGACTAACCACTAAACAGCACTTCAAAATACCACAATACCTGACATATCGTACTGACCACCCTGACGGAAAAGCACATGCCGGTACTGCTGTCATTGTACACCAATCCCTCTCCCATCACCTACTCCCGTTACCTACACATGATTTCCTACAGTCCACCGCTATCGTGATAAAAACCTTTTCCTTTCCGGTTACCCTTGCATCAGCGTATTGCCCTCCTAACCGATCCATATCCAATGCCCAATTCCGTTCTCTCCTCGACTCCTTAGGACATCACTTCATCTTGGGTGCAGACCTAAATGCCAAACATCAACAATGGGGTTCCAGAACCACGAATACTCGTGGCCGAACCCTGCTGTCTGCACTCAATTCCCAACATTTTCATCTCCTTTCCCCCAACTCTCCTACCTACTGGCCTACAGATCCCAACCGTAATCCTGATCTTCTTGATTTCTTTATCCACAGCGGCTTAAGTCCCCTCAATTGTTCCATTACACGTCTAAATGAACTTTCCTCTGACCATAGTCCTCTAATCCTTAATGTTTCACTTGAACCCGTTCCCAAACCTTCTCCACCGTCATTTATTAGGGGCCCAGTTAACTGGGACCTTTTCCGCCAAATCATCTCCGATAAAATTGATCTTAACATATCCCTCAAAACTCCCGATGACCTTGATAGTGCCGTAAATTCCTTTACTACCACAATCCAACAAGCCGCCTGGACTGCTTCCTTCCCAAAAGACTCCTCCAGAATTCCTAAAAAGACCATTCTACCCCAACACCTCCTTGACCTAATCCAAACCAAACGCCGTGCCAGATTATTGTGGCAACGTACCCGACATCCTACCGACCGCTGCTCCTATAATTATTACTGCAAAAAATTAAAACTGGAATTAGCCACCTTCAGATCACATTCCTTCAACTCCTACCTATCCTCCCTTTCTTCTCGCGACAATTCCCTTTGGAAAACCACTACCAAAATCTTAAATCCTCACCGCATTTCCCATCCCCTCCGACGAGATGATGGCTCCTGGGCAGCATCTGACGAAGATAAGGCTGAGGAGTTCGCCATTCACCTATCCAATACATTTATTTCACATCCGGAATCCCATCCTGCCCACACCGTAACAGTAGAAGAATTCCTTACATCACCAATCCCACTTTCCTTGCCCCCAAAAGCTATTCATCCTTCCGAAGTGAAATTTCAATTAAAAAAATTAATCCCCCGTAAAGCTCCTGGACATGATCTCCTTACCCCTCAAATCCTTCGACAACTTCCATCCAAAGCAGTCATATTCCTTACATATATCTACAACTGTATCCTACGCACCACCCACTTTCCTCTGCTATGGAAACACTCCACTATTATCCTTTTCCAAAAACCAGGCAAACCTCCCAATATCTCAACATCCTATAGACCAATTAGCCTACTCCCAATCCTTTCAAAAATTTTTGAAAAGATCCTTTTGAAACGAATCCTACCCATTATAGAATCCCAAAATATTCCTTCCCATCAGTTTGGTTTTCGCTCCCAACATTCCACTGTTCAACAAGGACTCCGAGTTGTTGATCATATTTCCTCAGCCCTAGAAAACAAGGAATACTGTTCGGGTGCATTTCTGGACATTGCACAGGCATTTGACCGGGTATGGCACTCCGGACTGCTCTTCAAGCTTAAAATCCATTTACCTCAGTCCTTGTACCTAGTCCTCCGATCCTACCTCTCTGACCGCTCCTTCCGAGTTCGCTGTGGAACAGAATTTTCCAATATCTACTCCGTTAAAGCCGGTGTTCCCCAAGGCAGCGTCTTGGGTCCCGTGCTTTACATCCTCTTTACTGCTGACATCCCTGTTCATCCCGATACTTTTCTTGCAACATTCGCTGACGACACCGCAATCTTATCATCCAACTCTGATCCCAACATAGCATCCTTAAATCTCCAAAACCACCTCACCTTGATTGAGCACTGGTGTAATAACTGGCGCATTAAAGTTAATGAATCTAAATGCCAACATATTACCTTTACACTCCGACGCAGTTCCTGTCCACCAGTACACTTTAATTCCATCCAGCTTCCTTACTCAGACACAGTCCGGTATCTTGGCTTTCATTTAGACCGAAGACTAACGTGGAACCCACATACTAGACTCAAAAGACAAGAACTCAACCGACGATACGGCCAGCTATACAGACTACTAAACAGAAAATCCAAACTTTCTATTGAAAACAAATTACTTATCTACAAGACAATACTGAAACCTATATGGACATACGGACTTGAACTGTGGGGGACAGCAAAAGCTTCTAACATCAAACGTATTCAATCCTTTCAATCTAAAGTCCTTCGAACAATAGTTGATGCTCCGTTCTATGTAAATAACAAAATCCTACACCATGACCTTAATATCCCATTTGTCCTAGACCTTATTCCAGAAAAATTCTCCAAATTTCACCAAAACCTTACCTATCATCCAAATCCCCTTGCACAATCTCTATCCAGCACCACCCATCCTTACAATCCTCCTCGAAGGTTGAAGCGGCAGTGGCCCAGAGACCTTTTGTAAATAAGCATCTATTGGAGTTTTGGCAATGGCCAGATCCTCCACTCAAGCCCGAGTGTGTATGATTAGGTTAGTTCTTTTGTTTATATACATTTATTTTATTTTATTGTATTTATTTTTATTTTATTTTATTGTATTTATTATTATTAAGTTTCTGTATTATTTATTTATTTATTTTTTTTTTTTTTTGTAAATAGAGTGTGAGTGTGCTTTCTCTGATCACTATTATAAATGTCCTTGATGTGACAGAATGTAATAATTCTAAATAAATAAACGTGTAATATAGTATTTTATACAAACACGCAAGATACCACCTGATTAAAATCTGTGTAATGCAAGGACAGACATGGTCACTTTCAGAGGACAAAATATATTCAAAATGTAAAACTGTACTGTTGAACTTCTTTATTATAAAAGGTATATATTGGTAAAAAAATTGCTGTTCTGTCTACTACTTTCTCTTATATATGAGCAAACGGGTTTTTCTTGATGCGTCTATATCTCTAAAATCGCACGTTCGATTTGGCTCAAATTTGGAGGGAAGTTAGGGATTGGTAAACAAATAATCAAGTAGGTATGAATTTTATCAAATTATATCCGCTACTCCAAAAAATAAAAAATAATAATACTTCCGCTTTCAGATCAGTAAATGTATTTTTTGATACTCCCATAGTTTAAAAACTGCGCGTTCGTTTTAACCGAACTTGGAGGAAATTTGGAGAATAGTACATGATAGTATTGTTATTATATTAGTACGAATTACTTAGTATCAATTTTCTTGAATTTCATTTAATAATTAAAATGAATATACATAATTCTTAACAATGTAATGTCTATAAAATGTCTAAGGCATTGATCATATGGAGTGTTAGTTAGGTTAAAATAACATTTTTATGGGGTTGTGAAATTTTAGGTTTTATTCAAAAAAGCTAATTTATACTGTATTTTTTGGTGGATTACATACGTTACAAGTATAACACTACCGTTACTTAAATTTCGTTTAATTTTTATTAAATTTAAATTAATTTTTACTCTGAGTATAAAAAAAAAAGTCTTATTTGTGATTGTGTTTGTTTCAATTGAAGTACAACCAGCTCCTCGTTGTCTCGATGTCCTCCTTAAATGGTCCTATTATTTTGAAAAAGGTGTAAGTACATTTTTAAAGAAGAAATGAGATATCGCGTAATTTATGCTTGATTTAGTATAAACTTTTTATTGATAACTAGTTAGTATTTAATATCTTAAAAAATTCCTATGCTTTGTCCAATTTAAAATTGGTCCGTAAAAGAAATTGCCTAACCACCACAAATTTTTACTCTTCGGACATTCGTACCTTCCAAACAATGCAGATTTTTTTATCATAGAAATGACATTAAGAAAAAAGAATTTCTTGTCCACACCACAAGACTATTATGATGTAATAAAATAATGTAGAGTACATAATAAATTCATTTTACATGAAATGAAACGGGAGAATTTTCAAACAAAAAATCTTCAAAACGCAATATAAACACTAACGGGGAAATAGTAAATTGGTGGTAAATAAGTTGGATGAGGTATCTCAAAAGTGCAACATATACCATTTTATATAAAATGGATGACAAAGAATTTAATACTTTAAATTTATTACCCACACGCCGGGACATCAAATTTGGAAAAATTCGCCCTGGTGCCTTTGTATTAGAATGCCAGGGCTTATTACTTAAAAAAATAAAGATATAGATCAATAATTACGCTACATAACTCCTGTGCATCACGAATAAAAATACTACTTGTATTTTTTATCTGGTTATTACTTGGAAGCAAAATTGGATTAATGTAAAATATATTTTAAGTGATATTTGATTTTTCAAAATTGAAATTAATAGATCAATTCAAAATAAATTAATTTTTACAATTGACAAATTTTGAAAGTAGTTTCAGCCCATAAAATACATTATTGTAGTTAAATTCGACTTAAACAAATTTATGTAATCAAATTACATATTTGTAAATTAGTAGAAACTTTGCCATACTTGAAATAATTAATCTATTTTTTTAATTAACAGATATGCTAACCTTCAACTGTCTTAAAAAAAAATGGACTTAAAACCACATTCAAAATAAACGGTCCAAATGAATTTATTACCGCAAGATTTTCGGCAAAGAAGAAATTTTTCAAATTGATACTTAAATCAAGTTGAGCATAATCCACTATTTTCAGGAAAAATTCTCTGGATAGATGAAGCTACTTTTACAGTTGGGGTCAGTGTGTAACGTAAGGTTTGAAACATAAAAGGGTACGTCTACAATTTTCCGAAGGACATTTAACTGGAATGACTTGATGATTTTTATATTTGATTTCTTTGCTGTTCCCCATAGTTCGAATCCATATGTCCAAAGTGGTTTAATGAGGACTTTGTAAATAGTTAATTTATTAGTTAAATATATAATGTTGTACTGTTCGAGCAAAAGATATTGTTTATCCAATGGAACCGTTGAGGAAGCTATACTGACCTTACTTTTCCTTTGAATAGTTTTTTTTATGGCTATAAAATATTTCATGATAATCAAGAATATTGATTAATTAAATTAAATTGCAGTGACAAGATAGATCACAGCCCTTTTCATAAAATAATTTTGCCTGCAGTTGACAATATCGAGGTAATTAGTAGGGCAGGAACTAGAGGTAAAAACGAACCACTTTGAAGGGAACTCCACTTGGGTGGAAGGACTTTGCCAGGAAGATAACCGAAGGAATAATGAAGAACTCGGAGCAAATGATTATTAGAGCCAGAGGTGGGTGGAGGGGGGGGGCGCTCACATGGCCCTCACGATGCCTCGGGGATATTAAAAAACTTTGTTTTACTCAGGAAGAGGCAACTTCTTTCCCCAACTTATTTATTCCCTTTTCTCTAGGCGGTCTTGGGCAGGAGTTGTAGTTTTTATCTCAGCTCTTTTAGGCGTCTTCTGCGGCTTAGTTCATCGATTGTTTCCTGAGGAATAATGTTCGGTTTGTTCTCTTCTACAATCATATTCTATTCCAGGGCTATTTAGAGAAGGTAGGTGAGCATAAATAATTCTTAAATAAAAAAAAGGTATTGATTCTCGAACTACATAAAATTAATGTGTAATTTCGAAAAAAAAGTAAGACATCTAGTCAATTTTTATTTTTACTTCACTATAGACCATATATCGATATTGCCGACTATATCATCAAAATATTGGACTTGAAATATCGATACTATCGAGAATCGATATTTTAATCAATATTATAAACATTTTTGAAACATAATGTTTTTTCCTTTTCGTGATATTACAAACCATGCAGATCTTTTGCGGCCTTAACAAGCGTATTCCATCTCTGCCTGTCTTGGGATACTTCTTTTCATTTATCTACACGAAGCTCAACTGCATCTTTGTTGATTCAATCGATGCATCAGCTTTTTGGCCTTCCACGTGGTCTTTTGCCTTCTATTGAGGAATTCATCGTTACTTGGGGGCTTCCAGATGGATTACTAAGAACTACATGCCCCGCTCAGCTTAACTTCCGTACCTTTATGTCATTGGGTATTGATTGGCCAGTTTCTGTAAGCAATTCTATATTGATTATCTCCACGTGTTTGTACTCTAATCCCAGATCGTTTCGGTTATCCTACGGAGGATTTTACACTCCAATCTTTCAACACTTTTTTCTAGGATTCTGGTTAGTATCCAGGTCTCACAGACATATATTAGAACTGGCTTTGCCATAGGACTGTACACCCTTGGTTTGAGATTTCTTGAGATTTTTCGGGAGAAAGCTCTATTTGCGCTAGTTATACTCTGGTCTATTTCTGCCAGGTGGTCATTCATTGAGGTTATTGTGAAGCCGAGGTATTTGAATTTTTCTATACTCGGGAATGATTTCCTTTTACGCAGATCCTGTTATCGCGGTGGAATTTTCGGATTATTATAATATATATTGTTTCTTCTACATTTGCTTGAAAAGTATTATTGTTCGTGTAATCACATTCAGTAGGACTTCAAGAATCACTTAAACATCACATTGTATAGATAGTTAGTTTTTTTTCTTTTTCATCCAAAGTAATTTTTGTTATATTAAAAAAAAAAAAAGCGTTCGGACTGAAGCTCCTTCTCCCAAACATTATATCCTAGATCTGCAAGTGATGGGTTATAATTTTAATGTGACGCTGACTAAAAGAATTGGAAAGGAAAAAGATAGCGCACAAAGCCAAACAATAAAGGCTGTTTTAACATTTCGGTTAAATTTAAATACCATGGGGAATGCATGCCACTGGAACTTACCACGTGCTGATTGTATTTTTGCCCATTTACAAAATGGAAAATATGTGCGACCATATTACAATACTTTGATGACAATCCATCTGACAGTATACAAAGCTGGAGCAAAATTAGATATTATGCCAACTACAGTATGGAGAACTCTCATTGCAGATGGACTTCACCCATATCATTATCAATGGGTATAGAATTTATTACCGCAAGATTTTCGGCAAAGAAGACATTTTTCAGATTGGTACTTAAATCAAATTGCGCATAATCCACAATTTTTAGGAAACATTCTCTGCTACTTTTACAGTTGGAGATAATAGACAATACTTTAATAGGTCTGCATTCTTTGCCGCTTCGACTCAATGGGGGCACATTTATGGAATTTCTTAATAATGATTACTGTGATTTAGTTGGACATATTACACTACAACTGACAAGCGACATGTAGCTTCAATTAGATGGTTGTCCAACTGCAAACTACGGAAGAGGTCCACGACAATGGCTAAATGTTAATTATCTCAATCAATTGATTAGCTGTGCAGAAACAGTGGCTTGGCCTGCACGCTTTCCAGACCTGACACCACTGGATTTATTTGTTTGGGATGACATTAAAAAAAAAGTCTATGCAAGTTCGGTCAATTACCTTAATTAATTTACGAAGAAGGATAATTGAATCTTGTGAAACAATAACACATATCCAGTGCCGTTCTGTCACTGATGCTGTTGAAGAAAGATTCTGAACCTTTTTTAATGCTCAAGGAAATGACTTTGAACAACATTTAATATGAATTAATTGTTTACGTTTTAATAATAAAGTAGTTGGAACAAATAAATAGGTCCCATTTACTTAATATAACACAAATAATTCACAACGATAAAAGTCTTTAGGTGTGAATATCTCCTAAACAAAGCGTTTGCGGACATAACCTCATAGGAATTTTTTTTCTTGTTTTGAGGTCCTTAATTGATATTTTCAGTTTTGTCACTTAGCCCTAAAACACCTGTATAGTTATAATTACTATTTTTATGTTTTTAAAATATTTATTATTTTTATCATATATTCTCTAATTTTCGTAAAAATAGAATAATATCTTTTACATGTATTTTTAAGAAATACTTACAGATAAATGAATTCATGGTATCCTGTCCATTCAAATAATATTTATAATGTGATATTATTAAAATTGCAAGAGGTTATTACAGGTAACGGGGCTTAATATAAAAAAGTAAAATTCTGAAGAAGGGAGTTACATCCTAAAATGTGCTCATTAATTAAAAGGGAACCTTGCATGGTATATACTAAAAAAACGTATTAACTTAAAAAAATAATCCTGTTTTGCTTTGAAAATAACTAACAATGACTTCATGTTTTTTCTCCTATTTTATGAGTAAAAATATTCAAATAAAAAATGCTAGTTAATTAACATTAATGCACATGCCTAATCTTTGAGGGTAATACTAATCAACCACATATTGGTTTACAATTAATATGTGTGAAATGTTCTGTGAACACTTCTAAGTAAATATAGTGCATTTAAAAAAAAAATCATCATAATCTAATAAATAAAAATAAATAAAAGATATATAAGAGTTAGATCTGTAAGTCATTGTGATATGTAATTTTTGTTACAGTTAAAATCCTATATAAAGACCTCTCCTTTATAGGGACACCTCTATTTAGCGGACGATTTTAAATTTAAAAGCAATAGAGTATACAATAAAAATTTATTTTGGAATCTCTTTTTTAGGAAAGATTAAATATTAGCCTTATAATTTCCTTATACAGGTACATTTATGGATTATTTTATTTGTATACATAGATGTATAATATTCTTTAAAACCTATATAGCAAGAACAAAAATGTTACCAAGACTGTTCGATATCCAAAGTTTTCACACTGTAATTTACATTTACGGTATACGGATTCAACCATCATATACTACCCTTATACAATTGTTTAATGTAGAATAAAGCATCATATCGGTTAAAAAAATATATAACGAAAGTTGGAGGTTATTAATTGTTTGTCTTTTAATTGATACAATATTTATAATTTAATTTAAAATATATATACATATATATATATATTTTTTTTTTCTTGAAGGTATACCAAAAATAAAATCTTCCTTCTAGAGTATATTCTTTTATTACTCGTGTTTTCCGTTTAACATTTCTTTGCGCTGTTCCATCTTCGGGAATATTCTTTTTCCTATCCTGTATAGTATGGTTTATTGCATAAAAAAAAGTGTGTATTATTATTTTCATTAACCTAGTATGACTAACGACATTGGACAGTCTAGAAGAGAAAGATGCCTGGAAATCAAAATTATTTAATTTCTTTGATCACAACTCCAAATTTATGTTCCATAAAATGTTAAATTTCTAATCGGCTTGTACCGCTTACATTTTTCAAAACTTTGAACTAAAAAAAATAACTAGAATTTAATTTAAATTAGAATTTTATTTCAATTCTCTAGTACAACAAATATAAACCGGAGTTCGAAATATGTATATAGCGAAGTTTTAAGGGAACTATTAGTGTCTGAGTTTAAAAAAAAAACATTGATGCTGGAAAATCAAGAATTCTTAGATTAAAAAATAAAAAATAAAACTTTAAAATATGTATTAAAAAATATTACTTAGTAAATGAAACAAGTATCCCCAATCGAGTGCTACTCCTAGACCATCAGGGTACAGGGGTTCATAATTAAAAAAAAACATTATTAAAAGGTTTCTGAGTATTAAGACGTATTATTTCATGTTGATTCACATTATTAAACACGATGTTATTGTTCGTAATGTCTAATTGAATGATCTACCAACTTAAAAATAACATAATGGCTTTCTCAAAGAAAAAATCAGGTAAAAAATATATATATTCATCCATCATCCTATGCTTTGGCTCATTAAAACATTGTTATTATTCAGTTTAAGTATATTAATACGATTAATTAAATAAATCAACACGGAGAAAATTAACTCTAAAAAACATCTCTTCTGTTAAAAAAAAAATTATATCATAATTTTATTTTTAAATTATCTGTTGGAGGACTCTTACTAAGTACACATTTGCATATGATAATATATTTATTTTCTCAATTGTAAAAGACAGATTATTCATTTATATATTTTAACAAATTGTTATTATTGAATTTAAGTATATTAATACGCTTAATTAAATGAACCCTACACGGACAAAATTAACTCGAAAAAAACATTTCTTCTATTAAAAAAAAATATATATATTATAATTGTTTTTGAAAATTTTCTGTTTCGCGCCTCTTGCTAAGTACACCATTGCATGTAACATTGTTTTTATTTTCTCAATTGTAAAAGGCAGATTATTTATTTATATATTTTATTTACACCATAAATCGATTAAGAGACCATAAATTGGAGATCGTGAACGATGAAAACGAAAGCCCATAAAGTGTGTGATTGATGATTTACAGCCTGAACTAATTTGATTAAAAGATAAGTTGGTACTATCCTGAGACCACATCACGTTTTAGTTTTATATATTGTCGAAATCTAGATTTCGGGTCAGACAATTCGCGATATTCATCACATTTCTAAACAATTGCACCACGGAAGTTATGACATCATTGCAGATTTTGTGATTGCATAAAAAGGAAAAATAAGTTAGTATTAATTCTGTACTTTGAGATTTTAGCATTTAGTACATATATAACGCTGCAGATTTATGTTTTTTTAGTCAAAAATAGCAAAACCATAATTTTTTCATTTCTTGGTGAATATTTCTGATTCACGCGGAAGGTTTGTAGTTTTATTTATTTTTTCTAAGGAAAAATAAACCGAAAATAACAGAGAAATATAAATGTAGTTTACATTAAAAAATAAAAAAACAACAAAAACAAATATGAACTTTAAGTTTTAGTTTGCGCAAGTTATCGATACACTTCGTGCTTTAAAAAACAACACTTTCACACGCCATTCGATCTTAAAAAATATAAATAAAAAAAAAAACATTTTGATTTATCATATCACACAAGTTCCACTTACTAATCTACTTTCAGTAAAAAATAGTTTTTTTTAAACTTAATAAATCTTAAACTTAAGAACACCTTCTTAACTGTATTTATTATATCGACTGTAGACAATAAAAATCTATTTACTCCATCTGTTTCAGTAATCCAAATAACTTCAGTCAGTGTGATATGTATACCTTTCAGAAGACAGAATGATTAACTCTAATTTCAACATTTTTCAGAAAAATCATTTTAGTGATATTTCTTGTTGGAGAAGTTTTATCTATACAGGCAGTAAGTTAATTCCAGAGTAGGTGATTGCAGTGTTAAAATATAGGACTGTGAATAAATTTCTCACCAGAAACATCATTAAAATTAATAATAAAGATTGTTGAAATTGGAGTGATTCATTCTGTCAACTGAAAGGCTCAATTAATTGTTCATATTATTTATTTCTAGTAAATTTTAATCTTCTCATATTTCACCATTTCATGTTTTTTTTGTCTTTTAGTAAAATCATGAAAATGTCACATATGTAGTTTCTGCAATAACTAATTATTTTTCTTGAAGTCTGGTGACGACTTCAAGCAATACTAGGTCCCATATTGTTATTTAAACTATCTTATGACACTGTAATATTTTGGAAGTGTGTACAATCCTACAGATATCGAAACAATTATATTTTTTTTAAGTTTATTAATGTATGTGTTTTGATACTTACCATATTTTTTTTTAATTATTATTCTTTGGTGGTGTGGTGACCACATATAAGAGCTATTTATTTGATTCATCTTCATGCTCTGAAAGGCACACTACATAAAATTACAATAATTTTACACTTTTTAGTTTTATATGACACAATATTTGAGTACAAAATCATAAAAAATAACAATTAGAAAAAATCTAATGAGTTGTGTTGCCCGAATGCGAGACCGAAACGGATCTTGGACTTGAAAACTCAGTCTTAGTACGCGTTGAAGTCTCGCAATAGTCTTGCAGTTACCTATTAGCTTTTTACAATAGAGATATTACTGTAATTTTTTAGATAGGAGAAACCTAACTAAGTCTGAATGAAAAATTAGAAAAGTTAAATGCAAAAGTATATTCCTTACACTAATTCCTTACAAACAGTAACTGAAATTGTAAAGTATTAGTAATTATTTTGCCTAAATTTTTATTCAAAAAGTCGATTTTTTTTTTACCAGTCTTGGTCTTGATCTTGCAACAGATAGGCGGTGTTGGTCTTGGTCTTACAAGACCGATTTTGGACAACACTATACATCAGCCTCTTGGCTGTCATCGAAGTAGAGTGTACGGGTTTCTCGTGCCTTTAGGATTTTCTGTCAGAGGATTTATGTATTTATATGTAAAATAAGTATTAGGTGAAAGTTATTATAGTTTTCTTTTGCAGTGTCTAAAATTTTTGGAGTGTTTAAGTCGTTGAGTAATATATCGTTTGCGACATAAAATGGTGTGTCAACTATCCTTCGCAGAATTTCCCCCTTGAAAGACTGCATTTTTTTAATATAAGAAGTTTTAGAAAAAATCCAGAGTTCTATAACATAAATCAAAATTGGCTAAGTAAGAATTTATAGAGGGTTAGTATGTAAATTAAAGATAATTTTGAACGCCTCTCAAGTAACCTAATTGAAACACGGAGCTTGTTATAATGTCGGATTCTTCTTAAATAATTATTTAGAAAATATTTTGCATTAATAAAACTAATTTGATTTTATATAATTTAAGTTATATTGTTTTTTTATGATAGAAAATTATCTCCAAAAAAGTTTACAAAATTTAACTGTAAAACAGAATTTTGTCGCTAGAATTGATCAGAAAATAAATCATCCTTGATTCATGTTTGTTTAACGAATTTAACTATGTTGAATTAATGCAATAATTTAACTTGTTATTAATAACAAATATATTATTACATCGCAATTTATTTAATCGTAAAAATTATTAATTTTCTTTGGGCATAATAATTCATGGTCTTGATAATTATAGATGCTAAAATACTTTCAGATGTATCTGATACAAAAATAATTTCAAAATAAATGTATATATATATATATATATATATATATATATATATATATATATATATATATATGTATTTTTTTTTTTTGACAAATGATTGTCATAAAAAAAAAGAAAAAGAACCAGAAACATTTCTGCTGACAAATTATTGATTTGAATGCTGGAATTGGGGCCAGTGTCTAGCAAACATTGCTAACATTTTCATTGAAGAAACGAAAATATTTCGCAAATTTTGCTGAGTTGCAAATAACGCCTTTCCCACGCCAGTGTCGATTTCCACGATATTGAGGTTTTGTTTCTAGTCCACAATCTACAACCCGCGGAAGGATGAAACTCGAATAGAGTATATTATTGTAGTACCATGTATATGATATTTAGTATTTACCAAAATTCGCTAATTAGCGACCAGGGTTTTGAGTAAAAAAGAAAAACCAATTATATATAATTTGCAATTAATTTTAAAATTTTAATAATCTTAATAACTAGTCCTGTAATTCTTCCCAAAATATTTTTTTTTATTTTATTTTTATTTTTTCCTAAATTATGGAAGACTACCTAAATCGAGCGCTAATCTTATCGATCGAACCCAAAACCGATGGTGAACATTTAATGCTAAGATGAAGAACAATCTAATGAATTCCAGCCAAAGGTAATTACTAATGTAAGGTTGCAATACAAACAAAAATAAAAATAATATATAATGCATTATCTACCCACTGAATTACTAAAATAGATATAGAAAAATATTAAACTGAATAGTTAACTCAAGCCTGAGGTGAGCACCTCAAGCACTATTAGTGGATTACAAAATGGTGTAGTTAAAACTTGTATCAGTTTAAGTGAAAAATGTGTAAAAGATGGCTGGAAAATGGCTTACTAGCCGAAACGTAGCCGATGTAAAAATGAAATAAAGGTGGTGAAGTAAAAACGCAGCCTTACTTTATATTATTAAAAAGAATAAGTATATAAATTAAATTGAAAAATAACGAAACAGGAGTTATAATTAGATTACATACAGTCGTTTCATCAACCCAAAAGCCGATGGAAACGCTAATTCAATCAATGAATAAAAAGGTGAGCCGAATTCCATTGATGGTTTCCATCGATGAATTTGGGAACGATCTGGTGAATATCCGATTCGACTAGAACAGGGTTGCTTCAAGATATTTCACATCTTATATACTTTTTTGATAAAAATTAGTTTTTATAGGTGGTAAAAATAAATATTACGTTTTTAAATTTATTTTTTATATTGCCATAAAAAATTATACTTACCTTATCACACCAAAAATTTCGTTCTAATTTAATTACTGTTCATAATTTTTTGTTTATTATTGAGCAATATAATATGACGATAAGATCATAATATGAATGTTTCAAATTTAAATAAAAGGTTTAGCTATATTTATTCCACTGTTTTTATTTTATTACTTTTTTAAACTGTGCAAACGACTCAACTAGGTCGCGATTTTCAAATCATTTGTAAGATTTAATTAGCAATTATCCTCATACAAAAACGACAGTGATGTTAATTATTATCACCATACATTATATAAATGATACATCTAATGGGATTGAAATTCGAAAAAGATCCGATTTGTTATTATTTGCAAAAGGCACATTTTTTAATAAAGTAATCGATATAATAAACTATAATACCTATCATAAAGATAGAAATAGTATAAAATCAGACTGTGAATAGGACACACATTAAGGAAGCAGGAGAACACAGCTACATAGTCAAAGGACTGGATATTGCACGAGTTATTTTGTGAAAGTTATTTTTAGTGATTTACATTTTTAAATATTATAATTAAATATATAAATCATTCAGTAATGTATAGCGAAACCTCAGAGCTCTGATAAAAATGTAGTGTGTATTGCATTTGTGTTATTTGAATTGTTAATATTAAGGGTGGTGTTAAGCAATGTTATGCGTAATCGTTCTTATAGCTCTACTTGAAAATTCCTTCAAAAAGGAATAATTTTATAAAATTTAACGAAAATGAACTCTTTTCAGCCAAATTGATTGCTAAAATATTTCTATAAAACAATAACGTTAATGTAAATTGAAATAATCCCGTTACCGTTACTCGATGCTAAATCAGTATTTCAAAGTGTCAAAAATTTGAGAAAAAAAGAAACATCAAGTTGGGTGAAAGGAATCCTTTTTCATAGACTTTTTAAAAACTATTCCTTTATGAGGGAACTTTTAAGGGGAATAAGAGGAAAGACTTGTTTTATCAACCTCAGTATCCCCACATATATTATTAAGTAAGGCTCGAAATCGGTTTTGTACCAAATATAAGCTCATGTCATGCTCAAATACCATGAATGGGGTACCGTTGGATTCAGAATTTCACGGGGGGAGAATCGTATTCTCCACTTTTGTTTTTCTTTCTAAAAGAAATAAAGTCAATATAAACATTTTACCAGGCTTCAAAACTGGAACAGTGGTAAGTCTGCAGATCGATACGGGACACATTTTGTTTTGAAGATTTTGATGCATACATCAAGACCCGAATAGTTCCCTTGGAACTATCAGGCTCTGCGCTTTAGGCACAAAAACGTATAATTTTCGAGATAATACAAGGCAAAGAGTTAGCATCCACACAACCTGTCATGTAATACATGTCTTATTTCGTTGACTTGAGATCCCTATGATCGAGAGAGAAGGAGTATTGTTTATCAAAGGTGTATTTTTGTCGGTAAGCCATATCATCATTAATTTTTCATCAAATCCACAAGATTGAGTCACCAATTTTGAAGGTTGGATTCTCCTTCAGGCAGAAAAAAATAGTCGAATCACCCAGAAAATTCAGGCAAAAAAGTTATGAAAGAAAAGAAACTTAGAAGAATAATTAAAAAATTACACACTTTTCCCTTGGTTATGTTCATGATTATATAATAGATTACTAAATTCCCAACAAAAGGAAAAAAAAATCATGAAAATCGGACAATTTTTAGAAATGATACAGTTTACTGAAATTTGTAAACATGTTGGTTGCAAACGAAGATGAAGATTTAAATTATTTTTTGTTTCCTCTGTCGATTATATTTATCGATAAAGGAACGATTGATTTCTTTATCTTTTGATACGTTGCATTATTTTATTTTATTATTAATTTGGAATTTGATAACAATATGCTGTGCGAATTTTTCGCACGGGCCAACTAGTTGATTTAATTATTCTAGTAATATGTTGAGATATAAATTAAAAAAAACAAATTTTATGTAAAATTCTAATGACTCTATATCAGAAGATGCACTAATATAAATTAAAAAATAAAATAAAACACTTACCTTATAACTGTTTTGTTTGGGGGAAAAACCATTCCAGGTTTATCCCTGCCCTCCACCTGCTGGGTTGAGTGGACAAGGAAATGGACGGGAGATCGGTAAGAAAGTGTATCAGATATCAAACAAATAATATAAAACACTTTTATTGATTTAGTAATTACTTTGTATTGATAAAGCCATGTAAGAACACTCGACTGAGACTTGCTCAATACTTAAAAATAGAAAAATATCGGTTTCATTAATATATGGCCTGGCTCACAAATTGAAAGGCATCAATTAGAAACCTACATTTTTATCTTTTTAAAATAAACAGAAAAAAAAGAGAAATGAAATTATGAAAATCGGAAAAAATTAAAAAGAATATGTGTAAACAATTCTAACATTATTGATAGCCCTAGTCACAACATTTATTCAATATGTTACAATCAGTAATGGCTGGAAATGTATCCATGTTATTTTAGAAGTAATACTTATTTTTTTTATTTATTTTTTTTTATTTTTTATTAATCACTATATCACATTTGAGATGGATATGTATGTTTCGGATCCTTGATACAAGTATAAAAAAAAGAAAAGAAATCTACTCTGAAAAAAGGACTAAGAAATGTTAAGAGGCCCCTTCGTATGGGCGTATCCAGTGGTGTTCAACTGTCTACAAGATTTCTGTGAGAGATAAAAATCGAGTCGAAGGTTTCGAAAATGCTTATTTGGTTTGATTCAGACTGGACATGGCTTTTTGGCACTTTTCGAACCCCTCCGACTCGGAAGAACGTGTTTAAGAAAAGGCTAAAGTGAATTGGTTTTCGTTTGACCGAGGCATCTAGCTCCTCCGTCAACTCTGGATACGCTATCGTACGGAAAAACTGTTAAATTTTTACACTTTTAAGACGTTCCATAAGTTTCGAATCCAATATTCTAATCTACTATAACCCATACAAGGGTACTTCTGATAAATATGAGAAAAAAAAAAGTATATATATACATATATAAACTTCAGACTTTTCGAAAATAAATTTACTCAGACTTTTGGAGCGCCTCAAAATGTTGAAAATCGGTAAAAATTTTCAGACAAATATTACAAATACAATATTGAGCATGAAATAAAAAATAAAGAACATTATAGGCTAGAGCTAATAAGTAGTTTTGGAAAATATATTAAGAGAAATTAACAACAGTCCTTAACCCTAGTTATACATTAACAGATCCAACTGTGTCTGCTTCAATGTTTAAACATTTCTTCCCCATAAGATATTTCTATATATATAATAAACAAAAAAAAAATTATAAGCAACATGTTTATTTCTTTCTGGCAGAACATAGGAACGTGATGGCGTTTTCAGTCATTTCCTATGCACAAGTGCAACAAAATAAATTTGTAACAAACAACAAAAATTAAACAAAAACACATTTAATGCACTTTATATTGCCCGGTTTAAAAAACAGTGTATATAAAATGAAATCTCAACTTTTTAAAAATCGAAACACAAACGAGGAAGAAATCACATACCTTAACATTAATTAAACATTTTGGACATGGATATAACATCTAATAAGTATCTAACTTATGCACATTTTTTTTGTATTTTTTTAAAGTTTCTTTTTTTTAATACCAAGAAAACATGGTAATAATTATAATATATATATGTACATACAAATTTCACTTATGAGCTTTCGATTCTTTTAAGTCAATATCTTTTACAAAAACAAGTCTCTCCCAATGATGGGATATAAACCTACCATAAAATAACTAAAATACGTTATATCATTTATATTTAATAAAAAATTTTAATATACATTAAAAACCTACTAGAGTACAAAAATATTAAAACGATAACATCAACTTAATATTGAAACAAAACAAAAAAAAAAAAAAAATTGCCTTTCAGGTATGCATTGGCTGAACACAAAATGTATTTGATTGTTAATTCTAAATATACTTACAAAAATATATGGTACAAAATATTTATACATTTCAATGAGGAATTTATTGACATTTTTTGTCAAAACTTTTCCAGTTTGAAGTCTATTTGAAAAAGTTTTTTTTTCACAAAAATAAACAAAGTTAGTTTTTTTTTTGTATTTTTTTACATCATGGAATATCAAGAGCGTACATTTTAAAGAGAATTGTGAAGTTATTAGAACGGATAAATTTTTTTATACTCGATTTTCGAGTATTTAAAAATACAAAACAAGTAGAAATATAACCTTAAAATAACAATAACAGGCACAAAAGTACTTATCAATGCAAAGTTGAACTATACACATTGATATAATAAATACAAAAGTAAGTTTTCGATCGACAAAAACCATCCAACAACTCATTTAAACAACTATATAATACAATCATACCATGAAATACACCGGCATATATTCATATATTATTTAAACATATGTTTATATATATATATAATATTTTTTTTTTTGTTATTTCGGAAAATGAGGATGAGAAAATAGGACGGGGAACATTTAAAAACACTATTAAATGGAAAAGTCGAACACACGGTATCACATTGTCCTCGAAACCGGCAAGTTTTTGGACCGGAACATTTAATTGCACAATTAATAAAAAAAAAAAAAAATAATTTCAAACATCAACAAATCAAATCGATATCAAGGCTCGATACTCGATCTAAGACATAACTGTTGTATAATTATTCTCTGGAATGATTAAACTGTTAAGGAATGTCCGTCGTCAGCCGGAGGTATCATATTCCTCGGGTTCACACCTCTTCGAGTGTTAACATTTCTGTAAGTTCCATAACGAATATACTACGTACATAAATACAGAGCACGCCATTCGAGGTGCCACGGCAATGTACAAAAATCTAACAATATTCTAAGAAATAACAAGCCAACAACTAGAGTCATCTTCTGCAACACACTTCGTAACTTATCTTTTTCGCTAAAATTCTAAAATTCAAAAGGGTAAATATATATATAATTTTTTTTGTTTAATTTTTTTTTATCATTAAAGATATCGATAGTCAAAATATATATATTCAAAAATTTGGCTGAATCACAGATAGTCGAAAATGTTTTTTTTTTTCCTTCTCAATCAAAAGCTGAAGGCGTCCCGCGAGATAAATTCTAAAATTAATGAGACTCCTTTGCTAAGAGAGAACAGCTTTGGGTGTTGAGGCCATATGTTGCCTGGTGTTGGACCTTGCTCGTCTCCTCCAGTTCTGTCTTACTTTGGTTCAACTATTTTACCGACAAAGAAGGACGCAATATAGATACAAAGCTGAAGCTGCAATATTTTTTTCATTTTATCTTCTTTTTCGTTTTTTAATTAGCTTTTCAACGTAAAGGACAAAAAAGATCATCAATATTTTTTTTTTATAACAAAATAATTTTTTTCATAATATAGTCGAAAACACAGATATACGCTAACAATCCCCAAACATCTCTATGTAAAATGCACAATGAGCACAGCTTAAAGATACACATATTTAAAATTTGGAACATCGAATAATAGATAAATAGAGTTTTTACAAGATAAAATCATCAAATATGTGAATAACATCAAAACACGAATATTACGTATTTAAATATAGATATATGTATATTTACGACATAAATTGTTGATAATATGAGAAAATCCCTTCACAAGTTATATAATCTTTAACGGGCTTCGACATTGAAACGGGCAGTTAGCACTTGATGTAATAAAATATAATCAACAGTGTTATAAAAAGTGTTCAGAATTTCGGTAAAAAATATTGACCACTTGAGAACTATTCGCCCTTCATCGTATCTACAGTTTCAAAGCAATGTAAGAAAAAATAATTACATAACAGAAGGAGTCGTGGATTTGTGTTATTTGCACAAAAATACATCGAAATATTTCACTTTTTTTTAAAAATAAAAATTAGAAACCATGTACTCAACGGTATGTACAAGGGCAAACCAATTCAGCAATCAAATCACTAATAAGACAAAAAGATTTCAATTTGTACAAATTTTTTAAGGACTAGAATTTTTCAAAGCTTTTAAGCTACGAAATTTTGCACAATACATATAAAGAAGCACCAAAGATGGGAGAATATACTCAGTCGTGTGTGGAGTGTGTGACGTCTCAGCAGTTGTTGTTGGGGGACGGTTCCCTGGGAGCGGGCGGTGGGCTGGCCGCCGGCGGTTTGCTGGCCTCTGGCCTGGACAGCTGCTCCATCAGGACCTTCCCCGGCTCCTGCTGCCCCGGAAGGCCCGTGTCCAGGCTCGACCTGATGATCCCATCCAGGAAGCTCCCGTTCTCCGACTCCAGCAGGCTCTCCGCGATCTCCCGCGTGGTCTTGGTGAGAGGCGCGGTAGTGGACAGCTGCTGGGCGAACAGGTCCGGCCGCCCGAACTCCAGGATCGGGGGGAACGGCGGCTGCCAGTAGGGCGGGAAGGGTCCCCGGTAGGCCATGGACGGGTCGAAGAGCTGCATCTTGAGGCCGTTGGAGAGCGGAGGGGTGACCTGCGGCGGCCGAGGCGGGGGTGGGGCGATGACCCGCTTCTCTTCCTCCTTCCTCTTCTCCTCGGGCTGCGGCTTGGGCTCCCGCTTCCTGGGCCGCATGAGGTGCCGCTCCTTGACCTTGTACTCGAGGGTGGAGTGCGGGACCCCGTAGTAGGAGCCCGCTCGGTGGACCGACATCTCGCCGCGCTGCACCGCGCGTACCGCCTCCACCAGGCTGTCCCTGTCGTAGTTCCTGTACTTGCCTCTCTTCGGCCGAGTCCCTTTCCCTCCGGACTGCTGCTTGTTGCCTCCGCCGGGGGAATGCTTCTTCTCTTCGAGGTGATTATTATTGTTTATACTGTTATTGTTATTGTGATTCCTCACTTCTCTCCTGAAGTCGAGGGGTTGGTCCTTGGGTACAGGTACGGGCTCTTCTCCATTCTTGGGTGTCTTGTAGACCGGTACCCGAAGAGGCTCCTCCGAAGAGGTGGAAGCCCCTCCGAGGAGCTGCTGGAGGCAAGGCCAAGACCTCACCTCCGAAGTGAGACGGATGACGTCTTCGACGCTAAGCAGAGGCCGCATTAGCACCTTCTCCGTCTCCCGTTCTTCTTCTGCTCCGGAGTTGTCGTCTTCATCTTCTTCATCTTCGGCTCTCTCCTCTATCCCTGCGATGTCGCGAGGACCTTGTGAGATCTTGTAGACCTTGTTCCTGAGAGTCGAGCGGGGGATCCCGTATATGACAGCAGCCCTCCGGGTGCCCAGTTTGCCGCTTTGGATGTCCCGAAGTGCCGCTTGGAGCTCGTCCTCCGTGTAGCTCCTCCTGGTCCCAACAGCAGTAGGCCGAGGCTTCGCCCTGTCGTCAATACAAACACTACTACAGCACTCTCTACATCTGCTTCTGACCATAACGGTGAAGCATGCAAAATTAATAAACAAGCTAACTAAAAAGACTAAACCTAACTTAATGATATATCTAGTAAACCAACTTAATAAGACAGCAAATAAAAGCAAACTTAGTCTAGCTAAGCCTGGATCAGGAGTACTCACTTAAATATGGCCTTGTTGGGACTGAGCGGCGGCTTGGGGGGCTTGGCGCTGAGGTCTAGCGGCTGGGGCTCCGGCGAGCTGGGCCGCATGTACCATCCGCCGGCCATTGGGCTGCGAGATCCTTCTCGAGTCTGCCGATCAAACCATTATCGTATCAAAACCAACCTTCTTAGTCATAACAAACATAATATTTAATAAATATAATATAAATATATACTTTTTAAAATATTGAACAAAAATACCATATTACGAAAAATCATAATAAATTTCTTCAGAGGTAGTGAATAAAATTTGTTTGCATTCATCGAAGCTTTTATTACTAACCTCTTAAACACAAAAATGTATTTAGTTAAATAAAAATCATAAATAAATTAATTTAAAGTACAAATATCAAAAGACATTTGTAAAAGTTTGCTATTGGAAAATATTTATCTAGAAAAATTGGAAAAAAAATATAACATTATCAGTCAATACTTTTATTCTTCTTTTTTAAAAAAAATATATTCCATATTTATATATTTTGATTTATCTTACATAATAAAATCTTTATTATCTTCTTACAATCTAGCATATATTTTTGTTTTCATATCTTTTTATAGTAGCTTTGTAGTAATTTATGTTTTTGTAATCCTCTTATCTTTCCTCAGCCTTGGTGATGGTCTCAAATTTAGACCAAAACTTCGGCAATAAACGAAATAACCAAAACTTTTTTTTTATCACGTTGCCTGCAACTCCCAACTAAATTTCCAATAGTGTATTTTTTGTCATTTTAAATTAATGTTTTAAGCACTATATTAAGAGAGAATCTTGTTTTTGAAATTTTGACCGAAAGAACACACTCAAGGAAGAGAAAACCATCAAAATCATTAAAGATCACAATAAGTATTTAGACATTAACTTTGAAAATATTACCGAATTAAAACATATAGTATGTTAATTAATTTTACTATTGTACAATACTACAATAATTTTGAAGAATGAAAAAAATGTAATAAAGAAGAACTGAAATTTAGAGGTTGGGTTATAACTTTTCTCAGTTGTGCTACCATTCCTTTGTTTCAGTATGTCTTCGAATGAAATCTACTTTTTATGTCCTGGTGCCTGAATTAGCGAAGTGTTGCAGTATGACTACATTATTAACAATATATAAAAAATAAAAAGAGAAATAATATAATTGGTTATAATAGTAGAGATTCTTAGGTATAATGGAAAATATATAATAATATAACATTACATAACCTTTCAACTAGAGACTTCCACATAAACATAAACTAGTAAGTATCACTAATTTAAATAAGGACATTATTAATCATTAAGGACATTTTTTGATTTACTTTACTTTGATGTCTATATTTTATATAATAGAACTTTATTATTATATTTAAATTTTTAAATTAAATTTTCTTTTAAACGAAATGAAACTAATTAACCCTAACTACAACACACATAGAATATAAATCTCAAAAACTAAAAATAGGGCTTGCATACTGGAAGTGAGGGAAATGTTCAGCATTTTGTCCTCTTTATAATGAGCTATTATTTATAATTTATATTTCATGTCATTAATCTCGTCTTCTTGATGTTTTCACTTCTATCGTGCGGTCTAAAGCACTCACCTCAGTTTTTTTTTTAAGACACAAGGCTTACTGTCTGGTAGTTATGATTTTTCTAATTATAACCTAATATATTTTGTATAATACAATATACAATAAGGATATATAATAAAATAATAAATAACAATTGTATTTACTACCGTGGCGATGAGAGGCGGCTGCCGACTGGCTGTGGCGCAGAGAGGTTCGCTGTTCTTAGTCTCTTGCCCGACCATCACGTCTTGGTAGCTCATCCATGTTCTTCTGCCCATCAATTCCTCCGCCACTCTTTCCAGCCCTGGAAGGAAATAGAAAATAAAAAATGAATTTTCGACAAAGTATATAAGAAATATTCATGTTGTTTAATCTTAAGAAAAAGAAGTTAAAAATAAAGTAAATCTAAATTGACAAGTCTAAAATCAACTTAGTATAAGTTAACTATTCTTAGTGCGAGACCGAGACGAGTCTTAGTCTTGCAAACTCAGTCTTGGTCATGGTCTTGGTCTTGCGCTAGACTCTCACAACAATCTTGGAGTTACTTATTAGCTTATTATTATGGAGATATTACCGTATTTTTTTAGATAGGAGAAAGCTAACTAAGCCCGAATGAAAAATGAGAGGAGTTAAATGCAAAAGTATATTGGTTATACCAATTATTAACATATAGTAACTAAGATTGTCAAGTATTAGTAACTATTTTTCCTTAATTTTTATTTTTAAAAACGATTTTTTTTTTACCAGTCCTAGTCTTGGTCTTGCAAAAGTTAGGCTGCCTTTGTCTTGGTCTTGCAAAGAGCAAGACCAAGCTCGATTTTGGGCAACACTACCCTCCGTGCTATCTGTTCTCGAGAAATTTACGACTACAATAATACCACGTGATCTGGCTAAAGACCTACATGGTTTTTAGTACAAACCGAAAAATAAGAAATACTTTTTTTTTTAATATATTTATTAGAAGGTTCAGATTTTCGGTTCAGAATAAAATAGGCACTCATAAAAACTAGAATCATTTTAATCAAACATTTTAAGATTAATAACAGCAGCGCCCTGGTACGTCAACAACAAAACTTTACACAACAACTTACGACAACCGGACAATTATAATAGTATTATATTATATACTTCTAAACGAAATGGCGACAATTGACATGTCCCTCAGGAGGAGACTGAAAAGGAGCTGGATGGAAGAGGTACAACTACTGGGTACAACTCTTCCTCGTGTCTAACATGTGACTTTCCGAATTCACATCTCATCTACTTATCTTAAAATCAATGGCAGGTGTTTAGATGTGAAGAGAAAAATAATTTAGAAAGTTCTGATATCTAAAAAAAAAGAAGTCATTTATTCAATATAACTTCAGTAAGAGGGGTCAGTAATTTGTCGAAATTCTATCGAGTGCAACAGAAACATATATTTCCTTATTTTAGGTTTATGAATTTTTCATGGTATTCAAAAGTGTAAATGTTCAAAACAGTCGTTATCATTTGATTATCGACACTTTTTTTTCCTTTTCGCCTATCTATCTCGGCGTCAAGTCAAAATAAAATTTTGATTTATAGCTCATTACAAAGAGGATGAAATGATAATAATTTCTCTCGCCTACAGTATGCAGATCCGAATTTAAGTTTTTGAGATATTTCAATCCAAATATCCAACAAAACACATAATCATTTGGTTTAAGATGCTATCGGTTTCCCTTTTTGCCTCTCTAACGCTTTGCTTTGTTTACAAAGATGATTAAATGCTGAAAATTTCCTTACAGTATGCAGGTCCGATTTTTAGTTTATGAGATATTTTGGTTCCAAATGTAAAAACACTTTACTTAGTCAACTCGAGCCAACTTTACCCGAATGAGCGTTACATATCCGAGTATGACGGCTCAATCATTTCCCACGAATAAAATGCAAAACACGCCTAAAGGAGTTTTCGCTTTAAAAAAAGAAGGAATAGGACTTTTCGTGTAAGAAAATAGGTATAATTGGCCTCAGAGTGGACGCTACTACCGCAAGAACATGAGGTGGCAATAAAAGCGATTGACAAAGATAGAGCTGAGAGGAGTCCTTCTTGCAGGTAAGTGGAAGGCGTGCAGGCGAAAAGGGACCGCGGGCACCTTCGGCCACCGTGGGAGCGATCCGATATGAGGTAATGAGAGGACAGTACTCCTAGGCGAAGCACGCCCGCTGGTCCACGCTAGCGATAGTCCTCCCGTCCATGTAATTAACTCGGTACCTCCTCTGTCTCTAGCGTGGTAAATTGTTTTCAGCTCTTTACGTAAGATATGTCTTGAAATATGAGAAGGTTTTTCTTTAAACCTAAACAATAATATGCAATAGCAATGGTACAAGTTGGCCCGTGCTAATAATTTGCATAGTATTTGGACAGTAAATGAATGCCAAGTAATTTATTTCAAGAGAGAGGGCGGAGAATTAATACTAGAGTTAAATGCTCTTCTTACCGGTACTGGAACTCGTAGTCTTCAGGTTGCTATGATACGCGTGTAATGCAAACGCGTTAGCCCGTTCGGCCACACCGCCTCCTCAATATAATCCTACTTCCGCTTAATTTTTAAATTTGGAATGCCTGGAAATAGGAATAATGCGCATCCGACTTCGATGAGCGGACACTCCACTTCATTTTTCATTAGGCTGAGCTGAACAATTTTCTGTATTACATAGATGTTGTTCACGGGTGGAAAGCTGCTCTAGACTCGCTACAGTCCAGTCTGGGAAGAAGAGGACCAACTCTAGGAAGTAAACAAAAGTAGATAAAGTTAATTTATTCACTAATAAAATTGAGTTTTGTAGAACTTTAGATTTACAAAAAAATGTATACAACTTTTTATTTTTTACATTATTTATTTAAATTTACAACTATATTAAACAAATACAACTATTAAATATGAATAAATCAGGAAGAATGACATGAACAGACTTGTGAAGACACTACCCAATGGTATCAATCCCTAAATAGTTTTAAGTAAGACGATTACGAGGCCATCTTCTTTTCAGATGCTTAGAAAGATTATCAGAAATCGAGAAAGAAGCAAGGGTGGAAACAAGTGGAACTGTAGTTTGCCATGAAAGGATAGATGTCTGGGTCGGGGTAAAACAGCGAAATTAAAAAAAAAAAAATATCTTGATACACTCCTTAGGTAAAATAACTAAAACAAACTAAACTATCCAAAGCTAATAGTTTTAAATCTAGAGCGGTTCTTAAAAAGATGTTTTAAAAGCATCGGTTTTTTTATACTTCAGCACAGGAAAATTTTAAATTGTCCTTTAAATAGTGGTATCCCGTAAACAGAGAGGTCCATATAGAGAGGTTTCAATGTAAATTGAATTCACCTTTCTTCATAAACTTTAATTCCAATCCTTTCCCCTGATAGAATTATAGGTTTTGAAGTGACCATGAGACTTTAAGTTGCTATCTGAACTTCATTATCGACTCCGGCTGCCGGAGAATTTAATAGCCTCCACGGCGGTACCATTTCCAGCATTGTAAAGGATGTTTGGAGTGTGGCCATCGGTAAACGCTGGAACAGTCTTCTTCCAGAAGGTACGCAATAGGTCGCCTCTTGCCCAACCATTCTAGCACGTTAGTCACGAACCCAACGGGAGCCAACGACGTGTCTCAAACTAGTCTTTTACATTTTTAACACTTGGCAAAAGTGCAAAGTTGAGTAGTTTTCGAACGAACATTCAGCCGCATCTATGTAATTCCCGCCAACACCTGACAGGATGATATGATCGGCGATCAAGAAGGCAATGAATTGGCTAGCATATATCAGCAGAAGGAATCTCCAGAGTATAAATGTCAGGCAGCAGCTGGAAACTATCTTGGATTTTTTCATAACATTAACTTAACATTTTTTACATAATAATTTCTTAGTGTGCATTAATAATAAAAGTTCACAGAGCGGAATTTACTTGAGATGTAAGTCAAAAATTAAAATATTATATATCATAAGTTGTTAATGTAGTTACCGTTAAACTGCATTAGTTGTGTCATTTCGTTTTCTCGACAAATATAAGATTTTCAACTCGAAACAATACAAGTTTCATAACAACGTTTTAACAGTGCTTAAAATGTCGAGGTTTGTTCCGGTATGCTATAATTCGCGCGCAGCGTTAGTTTTTTCTTACTATTTAAAGAAAATTGCAGCCAAATCGCATTAAATACTCGTAGTAAATCACGTTAGTTATGAAAATCGCGGCATGAAATGTCCTCCTAAAATCTAGTGAAACTTTTAATAAAGAATGTGATCGACAACGAATGCTCGATTTGAATATAGTATTCTATAAAATACGTCCAGGATATAAAAAAAGACTACACAAAGTGATATTAGGCATATTAAAGCATCATAATACACAACATAACCAATGAAGCAAACGATTCAGGCGTTCAATTGGATAATATTAACGTATGCAGGTTAATCACCAGACTTAGCTCCATCTGACTAATATTTACTTGCATCAATGGGGCGCGCACGCACTTGCTCAGCAGCGATTTACTTTTGATAAAACTTAAGAAAACGGCTTGATGATTGATTCGCTATAAAAGAGTTACAGTTTTTATTGGCATGGCATTCATAGATTTCCAGAGAGATGAGAAAAAATGTAACGCATTGAACGTGTATTTATTAACGTGTGTCTACTTTTTCTTAAGATTTGTCTTCGGTACTTCGAAGCGGTCGCATGAGCTCCACCTTTACGACGTGTTAAAGCCGTTTTTCCCTTCTTACCACCGACAATATTTCTTTGCTTGGATCTTACCCATTCCAAACGATCAACACCCTTCTTCCATCTACAGTTCAAACTCGTAGTCCACTCCCAGAAAACAAGATCGCATGTTTCCGACCTTTATACCCCTTCCCATAGAACTAAAACATGCGAACATTTCTTTATTTCCCGAATTCTTTTACTGCCTTCTGAAATTCCTTGCCATCCAATATTTGCCATACCTCTTCCTTGCCCTCATTCAAATACCTTTTTTACCAATTCCTGCTCACGTCCCAAAATGATGCTGTACAATCATGACATAATTTTTTTTAATCGAATTTTGTTTGAAGTAAATGTTTGCTAAAACTGTTTGTTTTCATTTTAAGAATGAAAAAAAAAATCAACGGATAGTGTTTATATTTGTTTTTTTTATTTTTCCTGATTATTATTTATGTTTTTCTTTCATTTCAATTTTTTTTTCTTTGGACCTTCAGTTGTTTATGTATTGTCACTGAAGATATTTCTTAAATTGTTTAATTTTTCTTAATGTAGAAATGGTTATGTTTTTTTTGTTAACAATTATAATTCTTAAGGAACCTTGTGCCATAGCAAAGTTTATTTTCTATCTATCTATTTTGTATACGAAAATTCCAGTTTTGTATTTACATATCAGGTACATGCATATACTTTCCAATTTACTTATTATTTCCTTGCTGCCAATGTTTTTAACTTAAAAGACTTTCTTAAATCAAGGCCAGTTAATAAATGGTCTAAACTCTTTCACTCTGGTCCCACTGTTCTTTAGTTCTGCCTTCACTAAATTGCTAGAGTACATATGTACTGTTATTCTTCGCAACCTGATCTAGTTAAGGAAACATAATATACGTAGGAAAAACAAATCGTTTTTGGGTTATACTGTTCACCCACACATAAAAATAAAAAACGTTTTGTGAGATATGAGTATCTTCAGACATGAAAACGTAAATTTCTGTTGAAAGCTCGGATAGAAAATATTCAAGAGTATATGAAATGTTTTTTGTTTTTTTATTGAATTTCTACATTACTACTATATATATAAATGAATACTACTATATATAAATGAATGTATGTCTGTCTGTCTGTTGTTCCTTTATACATTAGTACATTACTAAGCCATGAAACTTTAGGAAGTATTGCCGTACACACCTCCGAAGGTTTCTGGAAGAGTAAATTTGTCTTACGACAATTTCATATATGTAGAAAAATTAAAAATGTAAATTCTTTTTGTTCGAGGCCGCAAAAAAATGTGTCGCTATAAACTGTAACGACAAAACGATTTTAACGAAAATAGGCTAAAGTCTTCCCCTTGAAACACTTTCAATCTATGTGTATATCATACTATCCCGAAAACAAGCTGAAAAAAATGTTACGATGAATTCCTCATGAAGCCCATAAATCTAAAAGTATTTGATATCGTTTTGGAGCAACAACTCAGCTTTCCAACGATTATTGAATTCTTAATGTAGAATCAGAAGAAAATCCTGAGGATTTATAATATATTTAGCGAACGGTCGAAAAAATATTCGAATAGACAGTGAATTAGTAACTATAACAAACAGATTAACAACTGTCTCTTTATCTTCTCTTCTCTTCTCTTCTCTCTCTCTCTCTCTCTCTCTCTCTCTCTCTATATATATATATATATATATATATATATATATATATATATACATATATATATACGTATATTGTCCTTTATATGTTTTTAAACCATTCATCCCATCGCCATTATACTTTGGGAAGTTGTTCCGTACACTCCTGTGTAGGTTTCTGGCATAGTAGTTCTATCTTACGTTAATTTTATATATGAAAAAAAAAAATGTTCCAAGCCACTAAAAAAAGTGTCGCTATAAATTGTAGCGCCAATACGGCTTTAACGATTTTCATTAGTAATGTAGAATTTATGTAGAATTACATTACTACATTTTATATATAAGTGAGTGAAAGTAAAATTAAGTGCTAATTATTACGAGGCAGATGTATTTTAATAAATATACTACGTTGAGGATTATCAAAGACGTGAGTTTTTCCGCCCTTGCAGTGCAGCGCTGGGGCGGCATTCCGATGCAGGCGTTACGCAAGGAAATGACAAACGGTCGCACCTCCGAAGGCAGACCCAGTCCCACCATTCACCCACCATGGAAGATCGTAAAACGAACCCTCGAGCGGCCCCCGGAATCGTAAAATAACTCGCCGCCTTTATGATTCTACATTAATTGCGGTGAAGGACATTAGAAAGTGAAGAGTGGCTCTCTTTATTAGCACTCACACTCCCGCTCTCAAGAAAGGGTGAGTGAATACAGCGATTGTTAATGCCGCTCTCTTCGAAAAATCACAAAATTTGCATCAGCCGAATCAAATGATGGAAAAATCTTAATGTGAGAAGGAGTTGATCAGGGGTGCGGTCAAATAAATACTAAATTATAGAAATAGTATTATTTAATTTTTTTACCGACGTTTCGACCCACTTTGCAGTGCTATATCCTACGCCCTGATGAAGACCCGCAAAGTCAGTCGAAACGTCAGCAAAAAAAAATAAATAATACTATTTCTATAACTTATCCTCCCCTCCCCTCCGCCCCGATCAACTCTCATATTATATCACGGTCAACCATCTCTACATCATGAAAAATTTTAATGTAGAAGTATCATAATAACATTTATATATTAATTCGCAACGGCATAGTCAATGGTATAGATCTCTATTCACTAAATTATTAACATCTTCCTGAATAGCTTCATCTTATCGTAGCCTACAATTTTTTTATCTGCGAAATTCTCAAGCGAGTGTGCTGTCGGTAAAAATAGTGTAGATTAAGCGTTGCTAGGCATGAGGGAAAGGAATACCCCGCGGAGTCCCTTCCTAACTTTATTTTATGTTTATAGTTATTGGATGAGATCCCTCATTCAGCATCTCTTGAGCCTCCTACGGGTGCCATCGAGCATGTTAGTTGTGGCAATGTCTCGAATCAGTGAATTGGTACGTACGTGTAAGTTGTGAAATAATTTCTAGTATATAGTCATTAATTCTTAGCATTTATAGGTCTTTATGTAAAGTAATGTTACTAATTATCAAGGCCCTTTGGTGATAGTCCTGAAAGTTTTTCAATGAAAAGTCTGAGATTACGTATGTGAGTCTTTTTGGCTGTTTCGTATAACTGTGATGCATAGATCCAAATGGGCTCACGTAAGTAAATGTATTCAATTTTTGACTAAGTTTTAATTTAGAACGTCTTGAAAAGAGTGAATATAGCAATCGTAGTCTCTGGTTTAGTGTTTTATTTTTTTGTTCTTAATATGTTAGGCCCCATGTCATTCTTCTATCGAATGTCAGTCCAAGAAATTGCACTTTATCTGTTTCAGGAATTTGGACAATGTCAAGATAATTAGGATAATTTAATGACAAAACCGAAAAAAAAGTGTCCTACAAAAATATTTCTGGATCTAAAGAACGAGGTTATATAGGCCCAATATGTTTGTAGACACCTTTTCTTTCGATCTTGTAATAAAATAATAATCAAGTGGAAAGGTTATCATGAATTTCTATTACCTAATTAAATTAATTTATTTAATGATAAAACTCCCCATTTCTGAGAATTTTCGTAGTTCTAAAATTAGTTGGTTACTATAAGATGAATCCATTCATGAAGTTTTAGACAGATGTTAATAATTTGATAAAATAGTTTCTATTATCTTATTCAATTAATTAATTTTAGAATTGTGTTTTTCTTTTTTCTAATCCTCAAAGCGTACTCTGTGAAAAGAAAAACAGATAAAAAGAAATAAATCCCTTAAATAAATAATAAATCCCTGATCAGGAAATCTCAAAGGGTAATTGAAAAAAAAAATCTACATGGGCATTTACTAAAAAGTATTAATGATCGAACCTATATGTAACTTTTAAAACCTATCTTATAAATCTGTAGAAAAACTCTGATATTCAAGACCATCAAAACCTGTTATAGTTCAGTAAACCGAAACAAAAATAATTCTTCATGTTGATTTATCCATCTACCAACATGATACCTTCAGATGATCCTAATCCATACTTCTTTGAATGAATGCTCAGTGTTCCAATGCGGCTTCATATTTTCCTTTTGAGAATTATTAATTTTTCAACCCTTATCTAATCGAAGTGTGAAATGTTTTAAATCCCCTTTTGTAGTGAGTCCTTTTGAACTGGAGATCCCCTAACCTGACATCAAAGGCGGGAACATGCAATCTTTAGAATCAGCTCTCCCGGTTTTCTTTTTTTCATTTTTAATACTCTGAATGCATTTTCCACGTAATGTTTACGATTCAGTGCTCAACTGCATTCAGGCTCTCGTCTGTAATTTTTCATCAGCATTGCGATTAGGACTTGGATTGTAATTTAAAGCAAATCTAACAATTTTCATTCGGAAATTTATCTGTAGGGTTCATTATCCAAAAACTGTTTACACATTCCAGTCAACCAAATTCATAACATTTACGCGATCCTCTCTCCTACGAGTCAAACGTATTTTACATGCCAGCAATTACAAAACTTCGTAATGATATAACTTTAATAATATCAACAAATTTCTAATTATTTAACGCTTGATAAAATAAAACTTTTTTGTTTATTTTGGAATTCTCTTTCCACTGGAGATATTAACTACAATAATGTTATTTTAATAGTTCTCTTAGATTTGATTGATAGGGAACGATATAGATTTTGTAAACTAAAATATTTATGGTTAAATGTTTGTTTAGTGAGTAATATAATATTCACTCACATGGATAATAATTATAGCTAGGTTAGAATACATTCACATTATATGTACAGAAAATATAAAATAAACAAAGGTAATATAACAACTAAATAATAATCAACAAGTATTCTAATTGTTGAGGGAAAATCTGGACTCCAGAAGATCTCTGACCTACTCGCTAATCGCGCCACTGGTCCTAAAGTCAGTGGAGATTGCTCGAGCGCACTAATGATTATTAAATTATTGCTATAATTTTTTTATAAAAAATAATATATACACATTATAGACTGCGTTTGGTCAAAATTCTGATACCAATATAGCAGGTGGGTTCTAACATTTTATATCATTAAATCATTTAATATTAGTTAGTGGGCGAATTGTGATAATATTACATTTTTACGTGTGGTTTCGATGCTGTTACTTCTGGTGTTCTAAGTTCCCTTGCTAGGCAGTGGAGAAAATCTACTCACTCATTTTCATTTTCAGTAGTTGAAGCTAGCCACGAACCAGTTGTAAGCTAGTGGTTGTGGCACATAGCTTTATTAAACAGTAAGAAGGATAACCTATTTAAAAGCATTTTATTGAATTTAAAGATTGATAGAATGAGCATTTTAAAAGCCATAAAAACACATAAAAACGATGTAATGCACATGAGTATTAAGGCTTCACATTAGCACCACTTCTGGTGCTGAAGGTTCGATTCCAGATCAAGCTTGATAAATTTATTTAATGGCGGACCCACGGAATGAATCTCATTCCTCACTTTATGAATGTAATAAGTGTATATATATATATATATATATATATATATATATATATATATAGTCATTATAGCAGGCATGCTAACTATCATTTTCAGAGACAAGCCTGTTTTCAGCATATGATTGCTCACCAATAACCAATAATATCGCATCAATCAGAGACTAAATGTAATGTACATATTATATACACTATTACAGTGCATAATTAATGTAAATATAAATTAATTGTCTATAATCAGAGTTTGGTTAAGTGACACCGCAATTGTCAGCAATTATTGAATGAATTACTTTTAAAATATTTCATTATATGATTTTAAGATGAAGGAGGTTTCGAATATTCAACCCAACTATAATTAATTATTTAAATAATTTTCAATGATTGTTACTTTTATTATTTTTTTTAAAGAGGTAAAGTCAAATCAATTTTCTTCATTCTAAAGTACATTCTTCAACTTTATGTTGAAACTGAGGTAAACAATTTTATTTTCGATAGTTGAGTTGCAAATTTTATCACCTTTAATTTTGTATAGAATGTTTTTGTCGAAGCGATAAATAGTTTTCCTGATATAAGCTAAAACCCGAAATACAGCAATAAACATGAGGCAAATTTTTTTTTCAATATTAGCCATAGTTAAGGACGGATATCTCGGAAATTGAGCGAGGTAGCGAAAAAATGTATATAATCAATCATATTGAAAACTTTATTAGCTTTAATTTTGTACAAATCGTTATTGTCGATGCGATGAATAGTTTTCCTGATACAAGCGAATACCCGAAAAAAGTTACTTTGTTGGCGCTCCTTCCCACATATGAGCTCCTTCCTCACCACTTAGGAGTGGGGACTTTTAGTATGTTTACCTCCTTACTAGTGCAAATAATGTCCTAAAGTAAAAAATCATGCCCCCATCTCCTTTACGGGCATATTTCGAGCATTTATTGATTGGAATTATATACTTCTTCCCGACAGCACGCTGTTTGTAGGTATTCCTGACAGGAATGAGTTTAAAAATAAAGTTGAAAAAAAAAGAAATATAGGCCACGGAAATGATTTTTTTTAAAATCATGTTTGTGGTCATTTTAAACTGGTAACAATGACGAACCAAAGACATTTATCAAATTTTCGGTAAATGTATCCTCTATGGAACTATAAATGCTAGAAATAGCAGGACTCATATACCACTCATTTCACACTTTTATTAAAAATTAATGTATATACATAAATAATTATCTTTAGTGTATACATTAAACTGCCAATATATATGCTTTCAATTACATTATATTTGACAGAAGTATCCTTAAATGCTTGGCCATAGAGTGAAAAGAAAGGTGACCACCTGCTGCTAGCTCCTTCTGAGGAAGTGGTCCATTGCGCAGGCACATCCTCCAAAAGGCAGCGCTGGCGCAATAGATGACATCTACGATTTTGCGCGCATTATAATGGTAACTATCCCTAATAGAGACGATACAAGATACAGGTATATATTAGCGGTCAACATCTTCAAACCGGTTCTCAACTGGGTCGTGCTACAGAACCTAGTTATTGCCAGGCTTTTGATACCGTGCCGTTCCAAACAGGTTACGGAAGTGTCACAGTTATTTTGATACACATTTCATTGAGAAAATGCCAATTTTAAAATCATCCAATGTGTTTTCGTATTTATAATCAGTTTAAACCGTATTGAATCGATGATTTCTGAGGAGAGTAGTAATCATCATTTTCAGAAATTCAAATAACTATATGTTCTGTTCCAATTGTAAAATTAAAAGTAATGTATTCATACTTCAAGTTAATTCACACTGAGAAGTTTCTGCTTTACATGCAAAGATAATAATAATCAAAATTAACTTCTAATAAAGGTCAAAAATTTAAAAACTATGGTAAATCAAAAGTAACTTCTTTAGGCACTCTTAGCACTTCAGTTTGTTGGTATTGAATGAGACTGATTCGTCACACTCGACTATATAACGCGCATTCGGGTAAAGTTGGCTCGAGTCGACTAATTGATACATTCTGATTAAAATATCTCATAAACTCAAGATCAGACCTGTATACTGTAGGCAAGAGAAACGTTCAGCATTTCTTTCTCTTTGTAATGAGCTATAATTCAAAATTTTATCTTGACGTGACGCCGTGTTATAAAGGCAAAAACGGATAAATACAGTATCAAAAACTAAGTCGTAAGGAGCTTATTTGAAAAGTTGGATTTAAATATCTCAAAAACTAAATTTCGGACCTGTATACTGTAAGCGAAGGAAATTTTCAGCATTTCATCCTATTTGTAATTATATTAGCAATTATTCAAAATTGTATTTTGACGTAACGCTGTGATAGAGCGACGGAAAAATAAAAATAAAGCGTCAAAAAATACCTATTGACAGAAGTCAACATTGATTTTTTGTTTTAATCAGCCATGAAAATAAGAAATATGAAATTAAGTGTTTCTGTTACACTCGATAGCGTTTCGACAAATTACTATTCCCGATTACAAAAGTTATATTAGTAAAGATATTATAATCAAAACTATTCATCTCAAATCTTCATATTTTAAACTTATTGATTTATTTTTAGATTGTGATTCAAATTATGATGAATCAGAGCAAAGTTTACCAGAGTAATTATACACAACCATAATTGTATATATTCTAAATGTTATTACTTTTTTAATATAGAACAAAAAAAAAATATTTCATATTGTTAACGGTGCCGCGGTGGTCGAGAGGATTAAGGCGCCTGCAAAAGATTGATATCAATTAAATTAAATCATAATTTTGTCCAATCGTAGTATTACCAAATAAATAAAACCTTCCTTCAAGAGTCGAAAAAAAATATATAAATTTAGGAAAAAATATTTTAAGAATTCATTTCCAACTATTTAAAATTGATTTTATATTTTAAATGTATTAAATAATGTGACATTACTTTGTCATACTATTACCTGTAAGACTATTTTTTAAAATATGTTTTATAAATAAACAATATTGTGTTTACCGATTGGTTAATGAGGATTTTTATAAATTAAAAAAAAAATAAATAAATATGTTACTCAAAGGTAAAATTAATTCTTCTAACGTGCTTCACATTAATAATGTAACATTTCGGGCAGTGGAGACCTACAAACGATTTGGCCTCCATTTTCAAGGTGCAATCTAATAGTTTCATTGCAACATGGCTAAGAGAAAGCAAAAGGTGTTTGCGGGGCATTTAATTCAGATATCTTAGAGCTTGTAACCGACATATTAAATCCCAGCATAGGGGAGACGGTGTACGGTTGTAACAGTCGTCATATTGGCGAAACTATAAGAAATCACCCATAAATTTATCAGAAAGAAGTGGGCGTTGTACCTGTCTGTACGTGTAGCGATAACAGTATTGGTATCGCATGACGTTTAACATTAAGGTTGGTAGAGGCCTTCATTACTTTTTAACAGTGAAGTGTTACTATTTTTATTCTATTACTTTGAATATTTTTTTATATATGTACAGATAGAGTAATGAATGTTAATTCTCGTTATAAGTTAAACATTACTTGTTAATTAGCAGTTACTTTGTACGCGGATCGTTTTGTATTGTCGTAGCAATTTATTTTTGCGAAGGAATGCGTTGGATACGATTCTGACATATTTTCTGAATAAGGTTGTGACACGATCTTTTTATTTATTTAGCTTTTTTAGATACCCGAACAACGCTCGTGGAAGACCGGAAATTCTTACACAAATGTTTATATATTTATGCCTTACAAGTTGTAAGCTACTAAGTTGTATAATGTTATATAATACAATAAAAGTGATTTTAGTCTATTCCGTTTTTTTTTAACCTGTCAGTGCCGATCTCAAGCACTGTCACAACCATCCTTGAGGTTGTGACATTTTTGTTTTCTAATTTTGATAATATATAACGCAAGTTGATTCTGCAAATTGAATGCGGAACAATAAGTAATGTGTGTAATAATAATAATTATTATATAAATAATAATATATTTTAAACATAGTGAGATGGTTTATTATTACTACTTATTTCATTCACTCCTCGAATAGCCATTGAACTCCCCACAGCCGGCACTCGAGACTCCATTATCCGAGATATGATCTGCTAACGGGACTACATTAACTGCTCAAACAGCTCCCATACTCGAGATCCACTTTTACTCGGGGATCTGCAAGAACATGTCAGGCCGTTCATCAACCCGCCAGCTCAGGTACCGTTTAGAAAACTTAAGTCCCCGTCTACAATTTTATCCGGACGATTTACAAGGACATATAAAAGCTGGCTATATGAGTGGGTATTCTAATAAAAAATGTAAAGATATTTTTTATAACAGGTATAATTCTCTTTTCTGTTAGATTTACAGACCTTGTAGATCTTTAAGCCGTCTTAACCATCCTTCTCCATCTCTACACATCTTGGGTTATTTATATCGAGACACCTGCAAGCAGTTCTACAGCATCGAATTAATGGGTATATTGCAGCTCACGTAAATTCGGTCGAAAGTCAAAAGTATTCTCTTAATCTCTTTGAGACAATTTTTCTTTTTACAATTTCTCTTAGGTGTACATATTTGGGATCGACCAACGTCTACGTTAGAAAAATAATCTTAATCTTTATTTTCACTAACTTATAAATAAAATCTCTATATTATGTAAAAAAGTTTTTAGTGACCTTAATATTTTATTTTATTTTATTATTAAGAGAGTAAGAGATAATAATCCGTGGTATCAAGTTATTCACACCCGCCTGAAACACCGCCGTAAATAGCTTCATCTCAGCGTAATCTACAAATATTTCATTTACGGAAATCCTAGGCATTCAATCTGGAGATTGGCAAACATATTAATTAGGTATTAAAATCTCATAAATACCCATTTGCTTTCCACTTGGATCGTAAGATAATTTGATCACAAAATCGGGAACAAAGGTGGCCTACAAAAATTTGTGCCGTTATGCCTACACAATCTTGTTATTTTGGTGTAGGTTTTTGGGACACTATTTGGTGCTCAAATTATTTTAAAATTCAAGTAGAAAGAAAATCTGCATTTATGTGTTTTTTAGTACCTATTTAAATAGACAAAGTTTGCCAATCTTCAGATTGAAAACGCCCCAATTCCAAATTAAGTAACATATCATGTCATTAAACTACAATGAACTTCGATGAATTTTTCCTTTGTTAAATAAAAAATTATGCTTTTCTCGTAACCATATTTGATAAAGAAAAGGGCTTCGATCATTTAAGTGCACTTACTGTTTTTGTTTTTTTAGGAAAGATGAGAGAGTGTAGTTATGAGGCCCGCTAAAATAGAAAACATCATCTCCTGAGCCTAAGGGTGGAATGGATAGTCATTCCTTTAACTCCACTTGAATGCTTCATAAAAAACTATACTTTCATGGAACTTAATCAATAAGAACTATTTTCAAGTAAAATGATTGCAGATACGCTTCTATAAAACAATAAGGTTATTGTAATTTGAAATATTTGAATCCGTAATTGCTTTATTTACTCGATGCTCAATTGAAACATTTGTTCAATTGATACGCAAAGAAATGAATAGATATCAAATTGACTGAAAGGAGTCCTTTTTCATCGAGCTAGATAAAATTATTACTTTTTAACCGAATGTTTAACAGGTGTTGTTCATAGTTCAAAAATAACAAGTTATCATAATAAATTTTATGTAGGTTTAAGAATATAAACAAAACCACATGAATAAGTAAATGTCAAAGCATAAAAGAAAATATATGTATATTTAAATTATTATTTATACCAGGCTGAAAAAAACAAGAAACCGCTCGACGTTTCCGACTACTTCAGCACTTAGACAAACACTCTAAAATTCGAATTAATTACAAAAGACTTAAATAAATAAATATAATAAGGCCTATTTGTACTTCCGGAGTGGACCATCAGATTCCTATCGTATCCAATCCATACAATCCAAAATCCTTCCTAAATTCCCAATGCTCCTTACTTTATCACAAATAAAATCATCCATAATGACATTAGTGTTTCTAATGTTTGCGATTTGGCCCCATCCAGATACCTATACTTCCATAATAAACTTCAGAACTATTCCAATCCTCTCGTTTCTAACCTTGCTTCGTCTTAAATTACTGATAATCCTCCGAGGCGTCTGAAAAGAAGTTGATGACTACAGAAGTCGTTATGATATTGAAGTACTCAACCTATAATTTTTTTTTTTTTTACTTGACTCTGGTTTTCATGATATACCGTTATATAAAAAATGTACGTTTTTTATTAATCTATCTCATTAACTTGTCTCTTTCATTTCTTAATCATCTTAGGAGAGATGGGCACCCATGGAAATCATTCGATAATTTTAAAATAAATGTCTTAAAAAATATTCTTCTCCTCCGTGATTACTTTTATCTCAAAACGTATTTAGCAGACCAAATTACCTAAATTTCACTACTAAATTCCATACCGCAGAACTATTGTTTCCTTGTGTTATTTTTGTATTTGAATATTTGTGATGAAATATCGCCTTGATGAAGGACACTGTATGTGATGAAGCGAGAGGTTGCCAAGAGGCGGCTATATTCCTATATCTTATCATCGTGATAAGCTCATCCTCCAGTAGCAGATAATGGCACAAAGTCTCCTACTGTTTCTATCTTTTATACTGTCTACGCTTATATATCTTTCGTTTTATACTTATTGCATTTATTAACCAAACCAGCAATATAATTATAAATATATAATACAAAATAATGATTTCAAGTATCTTAGATTGACGGTACATAGTTTGGATATAGAGGATATACATACGTTTTTTAACTTAATTTCTTTGCACACTGTTAATGGGAGTTAGCAAGGCTGCTGGCGCAAAAAATACTGACAGTGGCTTGATCGGCGTGAAGAAACCCGTTTCGGAGTACCCAGCGGTAGGCATCCCTTGAATCGATTTTTGTATAATTTTTAAATGAGAAAATTCCTCATCCAGCTTCTTTTAAACCTCCAAAGAGTGCTTTTGGGAATGTTAATCGTGGCCATGTCTTGTATCAGTGTGCTAATATATTTATATAAGTTGTCTTTTTTGTAGTGTGCTATGAAATTTTTTGTAGTGTGTCGTTGTTTGTATAGGGTCATTTAGCATGGTCAGATCTTTATGTAAAGTAATATTTGTGACGTATCAGGAAGCTTTAGTTATGGTCCTAAAAGTTATTGACTGAAAGGTTTATAGTGGTCGTATATGGTTCGATTTGGCAGATCCATATATTTGTGAACCGCAGGTCCATATAGGCTTTAATATATAAATTTGATAGTCCAGTTTCTGTTTTAATTTTGAGCGACTTGAAAGAAGTGAGTATAATAATCGTAGTCTGAGGTTGAACTTTTTTCTTTTTTTGTTCTTTCGTTTGTTGACGTATGTGCCCCATATCATTCTTCTGTCTAATGCCAGTCCAAGTTATTGTATTTTATCTGTTAGCGGAACTTCGGCTTTGTCGAGTTATTCAAATAGAAAAAAAAATCCTCATTGGTAAGAGGGTGTTGGAGTTCGAAACGAATATTGTATTCAATACATACTGGTCTGTTTTAGAAAATAAATTTCTAAATAACTTGAAAGGTTAGTTACATATCAAGAACAACCATAATCTCCAATTCCTTATCTGCGAAATCATAACATTTATCTGAAGGTCGAAATTCGTTTGTCTATCATATTAATCTATTTTCTAACATAAATAACACATTTTGAATAAATATCAAAGCGATAAATAGGTATAAACCAAAATATCTTTTGTAAAATGTCATGAAAAGTTATTTTTAACCGCTCAAATTGGTTGAAGGGCAAAAATATACACCGTAAACAACTTCCTTCACCTGGTTAACATCTACGCATATTTCCTTATGAATCTACTTACTGCACCTACCGCCTAAAAATATAAATACATATAAATTGTTATCCTATTTACATTAACAATTTTATTTGGATGATCTACAACATAACTTCGCTATATTGTACCCACAATCGTAATAATAACTGCGGATGTTTCAATTCAATAAAAGATAAATAACAATATTAAAATAAATAAGAATTACACATGTATCTCATTCGATATACATAATTTGATATAATATAAGCGTCGTAACAGGCAATGGGCAAGTTGTTAATATTTATTCTACATATAAATATATTCTAAAGTTTGAAAAAAACAAGGCGCTTGATAAATCGGAATTCAAAAATATAATTTTTAAATAATTCATATACTATTACAACCCTTGACCATCAGAATAGACAGCATTTTCTTAGCAAAATTTATTCAACATTTAATCATAATATTAAGGCTAGTTTAAATCAGCTAAGAAATATTGATAAAGTTAAGATAGTTCGGTTAAGAAAATTTTCATCATAATAATAAATTTCTAAAAGTAAAATAATTTTAAAATTTTAATGTTCTAAATTATTATAAAAATAAAAATTAATTAGATTAAAAATAAGCAATTATTTAATTTAGAATGATTCAGAATAAGATTTCTATTGGTTTCTTCACCTTTCCTGAAATCTTATTATTTTGTCCAATTTTCTTTATTATTATATTTAGTTATTCTTCAAAGTAACAATAAAATATTTAATGAAAAGAATAAATTTATTTATAATATTTTAATCGTAACCTTTTTCCTTACGAGATATCTTTTTGTTCCCTCATTACAGAAGGTAAGTAAGCTTGTTTTTTTTTTAGTGGTAAAACTCTGACAACAGAAAGCAAATTTTTTAATCACGTTTTAAGTTTTAGACATCAATGAAGAAATTTGGTTCCGTGTTTGTCTACATTTAAATCAATGAGACGGGCATATTACAAACTACCGTTTATAAAGCAAATCGCATATTGATCTCATTAAACTATATATATATTTCAAAAACAGCTTGTTTGATAACGCCCGAATTGGAAGATTTGTGAAAAAAAGGTGGTGTATTGATAGCTGTCGAATTTTATCCACAAATTTGAATTACTGATGTGCATATCAATATCCTATCATGAGCGTATGTTTTAAAAAAAAATAGGAGAATATGTATACCGGATGTCCAGTAAGTAAAGATTTATAAGTGACCAATTTCTATAATAAAGGTCTTAATAAAACATATAGTTTTATTATCACTTTAGAAGATAAATATTCGAATAATCATAATTGTTAAAATTTTTTTTTTTAATAAATAAAAAGTATATTCATGTTCATAATAATACATTCCACATCCCAATAAATTCTAGTGGGGTTGGGTTTAGACGGCGCCCGGTGAATGGAAGAATGTGGACATCGATTGGTGGTATCGGCATCGAACCTTCTGGTTCGCTAAGCCTTATTATTATTATTATACATTCCATGGAATGGAGAAAATAAAGTAACGCTTTGCAATAACTTATTGTAGTATTTCTTGCTGAAGCCATTAGTAATTTAAGGAGACAAAACATCAAAACACTTGGTTTTTTTACACAACTTGAAGTGAATCAAAACTGATTTTGTAATAAACCCTCAACTTTATTTATTTATTTACTTATGTTTTGGGCTCTTCAACCACCTTGATCATTTTCCCCCTATATCACAATTGGATCAACTACTATCCTCAAAAACCCTCAACTTAATTAATATCGACATAAAGCTTATTAAACGAGGAAGTTTTTCTAAAAGCGAGGTATCTGTTGTATAGTTAGAGGGTGATAAAAAAAAATCCGAATAATTCATAATGTTTTTAAAACAGAACATAGCTCAGTTGTTTCACTCAAAAGTCCCTTTAAATAGTTTTAATAGCGACAAACTCTTCTTTGATTTGAAGTTAATTTTGTCTAGTTTACAGTGATGCAATCGTTAATTACTGAAATTAATTTTTTTTTTCTATAAAATATGTATTTACGCCTTTCACAAATTTAATTTAACTGTCGCTTCTTATCCAACAAAAAAACGTGACAGTTAAAAATAAAATTAAATGTCATATTTTTCTATCAAAACTCAGACCGTTGTTTATATGATTTTTTAGTTCTTGAGTTCCACTATTACCGGTTTAACTATTTTTCTCTACTTATGAGACACCCAGTATACAAAGAGAGAAATACCTTCTCCGAAATGTGTCGAATCAATCAATAAAAACAGAATTTTTTTTTGGCTATGACAGTATGAAATAAGAGGAATTTATAATTGATGACCGTTTTTTGTTTTCCTTTTTATGAATTTCTAAAACAATATGAAACGTATCACTCACCCGCCGTATCAGATGGGCCCCAAACGACTGAAAAGGGACGATACTAAGAGAATTAAGAGGTATAAATATTGAAGAAAGTGGGTACCACAACCTTCTATTATCCGTTTCCCACCTAATTTAGCTCAGTGGCGTCTTCTGCGGTTTGCTATCTGCCCTGTTTGCTTAAACTTGAGACGTCAGTTATTCATTAGTAGAGTGGTTTGTGAGTTATTTCCCTCAGACTTGGCGACCGCTACTTCATTAATTTCTGGGAATACGGGGGTTTGATGGCAGTATAGCAGGGATGTGTTTTTTCTGAAAAGTTTCTTCATGAAATATTTCCAAATAATCAGTACTTTAAAGTAATGACAGCTTCTTAAGTCTTTAAGCGACAGCGGGATCAAATTGCAGGTTTCTAAGGCTTACTTTTTCGTCGGAGGATTTAAATATTAATAAGGATTTTATAACACAGGTGAAATAAGGTCAGATTAATAAATGACATTAAGGTGGATGATTCAAAATAGAAATACGAATTAGTAAATAATTATGTTTCATTATCTATGATTTTTAGAGCATTATTTAGGTCAATTGCAAAGTAATAAATTATGTGTATGTATGGGAGTGTTCCAAACGGAATTAACCAAAAAATGGAGGTTATTTAATTCATTAATGACATTTTTAGATTGACATTGTTTTTATGCGTATATTTTACGTAATTAACTTTGTTTTAGCATTAAAAATTTCTTATCGAACGAAATTAAACTAATTAACCCTATCTTAATAAATTATGACCCTTTGCAGAGTTAATCTTCTTCTTTATTTAATTTTATTTTTTGTTATTTTAAAAGTTCATTTGGTTATTAATCTCAACTCATTTATTTATTTTATTTTTTTTTTTTATATTTTAAGTTTATTTATTTATCTATTTTATCTTATTATCTATATTGTTATTTTTATTTATTTATTTCATTCTATCAATCCTTTTATTTAATTATGGTATTTTTCATTTAATTATTAGTTATAGTTAGTTATTTATTTAGTTATTTTTTAATTATGTTATTTGTATTTATTTATTTCATTCTATCAATCCTTTTATTTAATTATTTTTATCCTTTTTTATTCTTATATTTTTACCAACCATCCAAATAGTATAAAAGTAGTGTTATGTAGTTGATCGGGCGCTGGTGACCTGGATGTTTTGCGCCTAGACATCGAAACAAACAAACAAACCTATCATTAGTACAATAATATCAATGGGAAAACTAAAAAAATTGTCTGAAAATCTCAATTCCATGCTCATTAGCCTAAAATCAGTTAGTAACAATAATGTAAAAAACTCAATGGAGCTGGATCAAATGCTTGAAAGAATAAATAATATAGACAATAGGTAAATATTGTTTGATCTATTTTGTTGTAGAAAATTTACCAATATCAACTGCCAAGATGTAATAAAAACAATTGAAAAATAATGAGATACGCTAGAACTACATACCGAAATTAATGGGTTTTATAGAAGATATGGATTAAAATATGTCAGAAGCTAAAAATGGGACCTGCGTACTGTAAGCGAGAGAAATGTTCAGCATTTGACCATCTTTATAATGAGCTATTATTTATAACTTACATTTCATATTATTAATCCCGCCTTGCTGTTTTAACTTCTATCGTGTTCTTTAGAACTGAAAAAACTATTAAAAAACTTTTTTATAAATTAATTTTTTTTTATGTAAATATCGAAATAATTGATTGTTTATCTTTTATTTCATAATTTATTTATTGGACCTATAATATAATTTTCTTGGTAATCATATTATAATAGAACCATTGACTATTAAAAAGTGTTTAAATTATTGAATTAAATATTAAAACTCTGATCAGCCTGAAGTTCCTCGCTCATATCTGACATTATGGTTCTATTTAATAACTATTGTTATCAATTGAAAATAATCTTTCATTTTTATTATTCATGTCCATAACATCAATATTTATCTTAAGAAGATGAATCAATGACAGATGGTTTGCAGAAAAAAAAAACAAGATTAATAATGAAACACAAACAGATTCCCATTGTACGGTAGTTTATTTGGTGTGGAGTTCCCAGATCTTTTTAAAAATTAATTTGTGTATGAAGCGGAATTTTCCATAACAAAAAAAAGTTTTTTTTCATTTATTTTTTTATAACCGATTTTAAGAAGAAGAAAAATTCTTCATTAATAACATTGCGTCGTGAATTCACTAAAACCCGTGTATTATTATTACATAAATATACCAAGCTGTGCTGTATGCATAAGAAGGAAATAATAAAACTGGGGTTAGTATATGTGGAAGAGGAAGTGCATGCAGTTTGGTGCAGCGGAGTAGCCAAAATTCCGCATGAAGAGTCAAAGCGAAGAACCCGTGCACTGGATTCAGGGCTTCAAAGGGTCCAACCAGCTGTGCCTCCTAATTTTTTACTTCAAAAAAAGGTCAGCGTAAGCATTTTTGGACGACTCATTCATTAAAAATATGGAAATAAAATAGGTCAAGTTTAACTATAAGAATAATGTCGCTATTAGCAATTATTGGTTGGCCCGGGCGAATAGTTACCATAATATATTGATCAATGAACAATCGACAATATAATTATCGAATTAAGTTAATTCGACGTATTATGATATAGAGAAAATAATTTTCTTATTCTCAGTCGAATCACATTTATTCATTAAAAATAATAAACCAAAATATGTCTTCATTACTATAGGCTGCATCTTAGTTAATAATGGTCCGATTTAGATGATTTTTTTTTTAATTAGGGAATTTAGTAATATTTTAAGTAATCACGGCTGTAACGAAAGTTATACAAACAGATATTTTTTTTTCCTCTCTATCTTTATTTCCTTAAATCCTAGGAGACTGTAACTATAATTCGTCACTTCTCCATTAAATTTCCTTTTTTTTAATACTTCATCCATCAAAACACTGCAAAAAAATACTAGAAATTTATAGATTGTATCTTGCAATTACTTTTTGTTCTATTCGCTTCCATAGAAAGTGTGTTTATTTATAAATTTGGAAGAACTCCACGCCAAAATGCAAATTACCAGGATAAAATATATTGATAATTACACTCAATGAAAGTATTATTTTGATATAATATCGATATATAAATATCTATAAATAATCTAAATTTAAGTAAAAAAAAACAAAAAACAAGGAATGAATGAAGAAAGAGAAACAAAAAAATACAAACGAAAAACAAAAAATCACTAAATAAAGAGAACTAAAGAAATATTTAATAAAAAAATACTAGAAAAGATTAAGTCAATAAATTATTAAATCAGAGATAATCAAAAACAAAAAAAAAATAAGCGGAAAAATTTTAAAGAAAAAAACTTCTAGAAAAAACAAAGGGGAGTCGCAAAAAAAAAAAAGAAAAAGTGGGAGTCAAAGTTACTGATTTTGTATACGGATTTTTTTGTTTGGTGTGACATTAAACAAAAAGTCTATGTAAGTGCGGTCAATGATCTTAATTCCTTACAAAGAAGGATTATTGAATCTTGTGAAACAATAACGCATATCCAGTGCCGTTCTGCCACTGCTGCTGTTGAAGAAAGCCGAGCCTGTCTTAATGCTCAAGGAAATCACTTTGATCAACATTTAAAATGAATTTAATGTTTACAATTAATTATTTTATTTTATTTTATTTAAACCTTACCCTGCCGATAAGGCAATACGGGGCAGTAGTGAGTAGCAACGCATGCGTTACAATTCACTGCTGCATTCAGAACAATTACATTTATTTTAATTTTCTGCTGTGCACACAGCCGGCTCTTTTTTTCTTTTTAGCCAGCATCCTCTTCCACCCTCTCTGGCGGTCTTCCGGATGCAGGTTCATTTCTTCTTCCCAATGGAAAGTGGGTTGACCCAACCAGTTCCTTCCACCCGTATACGAATGCCTTGTAATACGGATATTTTTCCTTTGTCATAAGTTGAGGGAGATTTTTAAAATGTTATCGGACTATTTAGGTTCCATCCGCAGTTTCCATAAAAAAATTATTAAAATCTAATTAACGGATGTAGATGTGCTATCAATACATAGGTTCCACTATAGATATGACGAACCTGATTTTTTTCCCTTTTTGTCCAAAATATGTAATCGTAATAGTGGCTCAATGTATTTTTTGTTGGTAAGAGAACATGGCATTAAAATGTTTGAAGGCCCACATTTTTACGAAATTTTGTGGGGTTGCAATATTCAAAATAAACGACATATGAAAACAACTAAAGTATAATTTTACTTAAATTTGGTTTATTGTTTTACTTAACAATGTTTATGTGCACCGTTTTTAAGAAAAATATAGCGATACAGCTTTTGGAAGCATGCATTTTTACAATTAGCGATGTTCAAAGATCTTTTGAAAACTCTACATCGAAGATTTGAACCCATTACTATATTTACTAAATAACGGTAAGAAAGTAAAACGTAAACTTCTGAAGGAGTTCAAAGTCGGTTTTCAATTTCTGATTTACGCTTACCATATCGATGTTGTTAATGCAAAAGCAAAATTGAGTTTTTTTTACAAATGAGCATAAAAACTGACTAGAAAGTAAATGGGGGTTCTGGGCTCACAATTTGATGAGGAGAATTGGACTTTGGACCTTGACTATTCTTACCTTAACTACCTGCCCAACATAGCCCACGTGACAAATATAATTATTTTAATCAATTTCAATCCTTAATCCTAATTTGTATTTTTTCATTTTCAAGTTCGACAGGTCTCCACCTGTTTCATCTATGTCAACTTGTCTATTTCACATATATATCTCGAATATAAATATAAATTTTAACAACTAAATTTAGATGTAAATTGTAACAACAAAAACATATATGGTAACGATGAAATAAATACATATATTTTAATGATTTTACAATATATATCCTTGATGATAATGTTTTCACAACATATGATAGTTAACATCAATGATATAGAAGGGTGTGAAGAATATCTTATACATTATTTAATTATAATCTATTAATATAATTTCATATTTCATTTTCGTATACTATTTTCCATAGTAACAGCCTACTCATTGCAGATGCAGGCGATAAAATGTCACTTTTAGTACCAATAGAATTAACATATACAGTTATTACACACGACCTTTTGTATTAACAGTACCGATGTCTCTCCAGGAAAACTCTAGATTTCACAATAGTTGAAATTAGCTACAACAAACTGAATATATACTCAAAACAATGATAAATGTAAAAATGATAAGCAGTTTTAAGATAGAAGAAATTCATAGAAATAAATGAATGAGATAAAATTTATATTTTTTAAACAGTATAATCTTTTAAATATAAAAGTTTTGAACTTGCGGAATAAAATCGAGATCTTCGCTGTATTTATTATACCTTCAAGAGTGAAACAGACATTGAACAGTAAAAATATATTTATTTTTAAACCAAAAAATAAATACCACTTATTTAGTTTTATATCATATAATATTCTTATAACTTATTTATCTAATTCTGTTTAGACTTTCACTTACGAATGAAGCCATTTTGGTTCAGTTGTTGAGTAAATGCCCCAATTTTCTCCGCATTTCGAAACCATTGTCTATTAAGGCTAAATTGGACGTTTTAAAAAAGTAACTTAATTTTCGCCTCACCATGAATAGAGTTGTCATTATAACCATGGTTAAATGAAGTAGTAATAAGGCTGCATATTTATTTATGATATTACTTCGAAATATATAGATTTAGCGTCGTTACTACTTCGCCGATATTAGGATCTTTGAATGTTTTAATACAAAATGATAGAGCACTTTTTTCTCCAACGATTTTGTGATGAGTCAACGAATTCTTTTCCATAATGGAGGAATCGACATCTTATACGGCGTGCTATCTTCGTCGGCAATTTAACCACAATCAATAACTAATTTACTCCAAGATCCTATTTACAATTTGAGTAATATCGAGAAAGATGCGGGGTCGTAAAATGTTCCCTTCTGTGCAAGGAATCTAATTCGGGTTTAGATTGAAATTTGATTCGTATCTTTAAAAAAAAAAACTACCTTAATTTTCGGGTAGAAAACTATCAGCTCTGTGCGACCGAATTTGTGTGAAAAAACACTTTCCCAATCTATCGAAAAGTATTTTTTTAAAAAATATTTTTCTGCTTTTTTCACGAAATTAATAATTTTAATGACGCTTATGGCAACGCAGGCGCAGGTGAAATAGACAGATTGATAAACCTTATTATAAAATTAAATAATAATAATAATGGATAACTAGAAATATTCCATATAATTTGAAATTTCAATACTAATTATTATAGATTTAAATGATATTATTCAACCCATTAGAAAAGCTCTCTTTCGAACCACTCAAAACCAAAATTTTAATATTTTCTTACAACTTTTAAAATAGTGTTGTGTAAAAACCATTAGGATATTAATTATTATTATATATTTTCAAAGTTGAATATACACGGTAAAAATTACGTATGACTGTGACATTCGGCCATTTTAGTGTATGTAAAAATTCTAATAATATAAGATAATATTGTAGAAGGCTCTTTTTGATTCATTAAAAAATTAAGTAATATTCATAAATTATTTTTTTATTGTCTGAATATTAGTCAGAAAGGACAATCTAGAATTAATTTGCTAACGTTCAGTTATTTATTTTTGTTTAAATTAATATCATTCCATTTTAAGTTCAATTGAAAATAAGAGATTTTAATTTGTAATGAATTATTAATAAACATTGAAAATTTAAAATAAGGTAAAGTAAAAATACATTTCAGAAGTTTCAGTAAAAAATTTAACAAGTCATTATGTTCAATGCCATTACAACAATCAGATTAAAAATTTGGTTACTATTTTTCAGTAAATGATCAATGGTCATTTTTTTTTTACTATTCCTGAAGTCTAATTACAAGTTACAATAAAAGAGTTGCGATACTGTTTATTTTCATACTCTTCAGTTAATATATATTTTTTTAGAGGATTTGATTTGAATTCAGTAACATCAAATTAATTGAAAATAAATAAATTATATTTAAAGAAACTAGAATAAAGTATAATAATACCAAAGGTAAATTTAATATTTATTTAGGTAAAAACTACCCATATATGTGAGTACCCAACATAAGTTGTGTTATCTTGTGATTATAAATACTATATTATAAATACAAATATTATATGTATATATAATAAGTAATATAAATATTATATATATGTATGCATACAAGTAAAAAAATATTAATTTACATAAATACTGTACCATCTTGAAATATCCAGATATTTGATTTATTGTACTACAAATCATTTATTATTTTTAAATGTATGTAGCTTTGTGTATTAGAAAAATTGTATTACTAGTCTAGAATTATTTTTTAGAAAATAAGTTAATTTTTTGTAAACCTTATTCTTAAATATGTCAGTCATATACGAATATTCTTATATTAAAAATACTGTTTATTATTTATACATTATTAATTATATCTTGAGCTTTATATTATTCAATTTATTATTTATATCTTATTCTTAATGTTATTATTATTGGTACCGATAGATGTTGTCTGGTCGGATCAAATTGCCTTACTATTCAATAAAAAAACCTTTAAACAATCCAAAAGATTAATAAAGAAAAAATACGGTGAAGAAAGAGTTGACCATAGATAATTTGGTTCATAAATTAGGTAGCGTTTGCAGTCAGCCAAAATAACAAAAATAAAAAAAAAAAACATGTATATACATTTTCTTCTTGTACGGACGTTTCGGCCTAATTTTATGGAGTTCATTACGACTGAGGAAAGACAAGATATTTTCATATACCAAAAACCAGTTAAAAAAATATGATAAGAAATATATGTTATCTACCAATAAATAATTCTTAGAAGTGATTAAAGTGGCAAGGAAACAGCAATAAAGTAATGAAAAAAAGTAATAGAAAATGAAATAATGAAGATATGAAATGGTATGTTAAGTAATATAGATAAATCGAAGAATTAAGTAGCAAATGTACTAAATAAATTTAGTAATTGTTGTAAAATAGTGGCGCATTATGTTCAATCGAAATAAAATAAATATAAAATTATGAAAAATATTGAAAGAAATATTATGTATAAGAATTTGATAAATGAGTAGATTATAACAAGATGTAATGATATCAATAGAAACACATCTGATTTTATGCACAGTGATACGTTTAATACACAGACACTTTTAAATAACTTTCCAATTTTATATAGTTCTACTTGTTAATATTAAGATTTCTCACAGACGTTACAAAAACCAGTATAACGAACATTTATAGCAGATTTTATAGTTTATAAAAGTGAAATATTTATCAAATTTCTAAGGTGACCACTATTTAAAAAATATTTAATAAACTTCAAAACATACCTTAAAAGTAGTAATAACACCATAATTCACTAAAAGTTGACTAGGTCCGGTAAAATATAAAACTTCACAAGTAATTGTAGTGTGAGCGCACTGGCATTTAAGGATTGCACTGGAAGAGCTGTAGGGCCGCATCGGGGTAAGACCCCAGTGTAATGCAAGAGGGGTGCATTTAATGCACAAATTATTTGCATAGTAGAGCGGTGCAAAGTTTTTAATTCCACTTCTTCCCCCCTCCACTATATGTACAGTCCACACCGGTACAACGGAACCGACTGTACCAGTTTTATTAAATTCTCTTTCAGTTTTAGAGTTCATTATCTCTCACAAATCCAAGGATACAGGTGCATGTGTTAGTCTACTTGACGAAATAAGGTTAAATTCCAAAAGAAAAATAATATTTTATTGACAATTGATTAGAAAAAAAACTTTATTTAATTTTATTTTTTATTAACCCACACCACTTCCTATATATTTATTTATTATTTTATATTTTTTTCATGAAGCGATTTACAATTATACTCGCAATTAAGCTGTTTTAATTGAACGCATTAACATTTAAATGGATGTTTGTTTTTTTTAGTTAATTTAATTCTCACATCGTTATCAAGGTTAAATTTGAAAAAAAAAAAACATTTTTTTTTGTGAAGTAAAAACAATGTTTTTTTTTTCTTTGCAACCGTAATATATTAAAAAAAGAAAATTAATTCTCACATAATTATGAAACGCAATGGAGTCATAAAATATTGGTTCGTGAGACGAACAAGCTTTTGTTAATAATATATTGAAAAATGTATCACTATTTATTTATGTATTCTAATCATTATTTTAATAAATCTTCAAATATAAAAAATAGCCTTTGCGGGACTCCACAGCATAGGAGCTCAGTGCCTTATACTAAATCCTCAGTCATACTTGAATCAGTGTAATTTTTTCGGGCAGGATCAAAGCTAATTCCAGTCACATAGCCTAATGTCTCTAAAATAAAGGTAAAGAATGAAACATTCCGTCAGCGTTTCACCAATTCAGGCATCATCAAGAAAATAAATCCCACATCACTCCATGACATTTAATCGCGAACTGGAAGAGAGATGATGTCAGCAAATAAAAGTTAGATGAAAACTATGTTATCATTAATCAAAATATACCAACATGCCATAAAACATTCAAATAATAATGAGAAAAATAATAGTAATAAATACAAAAAATAATAATTAAAGAAATAAAAATGCACACTAAAGGAAGAATATCATGAAGAAAACAACCATTTTCAGAATAAAAGTTACTAGTTGTCCCGTGCGAATATTGGTCAATGAACAATTGGCAATATAATATAAAAATAATTTAATGATATTCCTTTTTCTCAGTCAAATCACGTTAGTTCATTCAAAATATTTTATCGAAATATGCCTTCATTACTATAGGCATTATCTTAGTTAATAATTGTCTGATTTCGATGAATTTTTTTTTTCTGTGTAAGGAATTCATTAAACTTTCAAATATAGTTTAATGAAAATGAAGTTTAATGACTGGCTGGAATAGAAAATGTATATTTTTTTAATTCTTCGTAAATAGAGTTTCTTTTTCATTTCCTGAAATTTTGGGAATAATTCGTCACTTCTCCATTAATTCCCCTTTCGTTTGATACTTCATTGATCAAAATCCATTGCTTCTGAGAGCCCGAAAAGGAATATTCAATGCGACAAACCATCGGACAATACATTAAGATCGGTTTAGATTTCTATTGTCAGTCCTATAATTAACAACATATCTAACTTTTGTGCAAGATAACTTCAAATATTTTTATTTTAGAATTTTTTTTTTTGTTTCTCTAACAGTATCGTTAACAATCTCCTTTGACTGGTTATTTTATTCGTTACTTACATTTTAGAGACAAGTGGTTGGAGTTTTTCCAATTATAATCTATAATTGAATTTCTGTCTCTTAGTGAATATTGTACTCGTTTATATTAATATTATAATGATATCAAAAAATTTCAACGAATCATATTGCCATCAAATTTTATCCATTTATTTTACATATAATGAACGACGTTTCAAGCCAACTGGTATTATTCTTAATGATTTTTATAATAGTTCAAATTAAATAGTTAAATTTTTAGTTATATTTTTTATATAGGCCACTCCATCCCACTCCAAGCTTAGACTGGAATAATCCAGTATAAATAAATGGACTAAATTGCCTAAAGAAGACTTGAAGAATGCTGTGTCATAGTAACGCAATATAGTTAAGAAGCGTTTCTTTTAATAAATCTTTTTTATTTCTCTATTTCTCTCTGAAGATTATATCTTCAGTTTTCCAAAGTGACATTTCATTATGTAACCTTAACTCTCTAAACACTTTGATTAATTTCCCCTATTAATAATCATATTTGATATGTAAAAGGGTTTTAGCCATTAAGTGTATTGGTTGTGTCGAGGTTGAAATTCACAAAAACTTTCTTAGCAATTCAGCTAAATCAAAAATGCTCTAGGAGCCTTTTTGCGGTTTACAGACTTTGAATATATATATATATATATATATATATATGTATATATATATATATATATATATATATATATATATATATATATATATATGTATATTTGAAGTAAATGCAATTTCAAACCAAACTTTAACAAACGCTCCGATTCCTCTATTTCCGTACAATGTGAAAACAATCGAAGCAATATTTTCGCTATAGACCCGATGCCAGGAGAGTTTTGAAATCGGGGAGAAGCATGCATTGAGCTCACTGAACCGTGTATCAACCCGGCAGAAAATAAATTGGACGACCTTTGTGGGATGAAAATAAAATAAATAAATAAAATATAATTTAAAGTATAGTGCTTAAATAAAAAGAACATATCTTAATTACTGTTTCATCACAATTTTTTATTATTATTATATAAAGAGTGAAAGAGATCCAGTAAAAGACAGTTTACAATTAATTATAACTAATCAGCTTTATCCATCCAAAATAGAATGCACATACGATTAGATTTGAACACTTAGAAGGATGATACCTGAACCTCAGATGTTATCACAAACGGATGCAGGATTTAATTTAATTTTGGGGGAGGAAGGAAGAGAGGAGGATTTCATTTCGAAAGATTTTTTTTTTGGTATATATTACGAAAATTACTTCGGATGAAAGAAAGGAACTAAGTAACTATATGAAATGGTGTTTAAGTGATTCTTTAAGTCCTATAAAATGTAATTAGACCAACAATAATACTTGTATAGATACTTTTTCTCATAAAGCATGGTTATATTTTATCACATTGGGGGTGGCTTCAGCCCGAAAGTCTCTCCTCCCTCCCCCGTAGATCCGCCTGTCGGTGTTATTATACAAAAATAGCCGATTCCTTGAATTTTTAATTTGTTTTTTCAAGGAAGCCAGTCTGGGTATTTGTTTCAGGTTGTTTTCCTTATCACTTTTCTTTAGAATATAGATTTGAAGTTTTTATAAATTTATCTTGAGTTTGCTATTTCTTTGTTTAAAACTGAGGGTTTTTTAATTAATTGTGTAAAAAATAGGTTTATCCTAAAACCTATCTGTCTATTACTGGTGCAAAATACGCTATCGGAATTTCTTAAATTTTTTATGAATAATAAACTAATTAACTGTATAGAAAAAAATTAAATTTTTAATAGACTAAATTTGCTTTCAATGAAACCCTGAGCTTTGGGGCTCTACGAAAACATCAAATTCTTCCCGTATCCAATCCTTACAATCCAAAATCCTAAATGATCCTTATTATGTAACAAATAAAATTATCCATAAAGACCTCAACATTCCTCTTGTGGAAGACTTGGCCCGAACTAGATAAACCTCTTTCCATTCCAAACTCTTTGGTCACCCCAATCCTCTAGTTTGTAACCTTTCATCCAGCACAATTCGTGACAATCCCTCTCCCCCCCCCCTCCCCTCCCCGAGGCGTCTGAAAAGAAGATGGCCAAGGGACCTTCTAAATTAATTTATCTTTAAAGTGTTACCAATGGGTAGCTTCTTCACAAGCACCGTCATGTAATATATTCTTATATCAAATTTACTGGTTGTATATATGTTTACAGTTGTAAATTTCAATAAAATAAATTTTTAAAAATTAAACTCATTTTCAAAAATCCAGTTGTCATTCATGTAAATGTTGAAAAATCCCCTTAAACTGTCTATTACCAGTACCTTTATCTTATATTAGTTTGCACATTTCCAACATTTTTATTTCTGCTCTTACACATTCGTACATATACTTTTATATGTACTTGCTATACAAAGCAGTTCTCCTATACCACTTGTGCACATTTTGAGTTATTCGAAAATAGAATTCTAAATCCATTGATACCTTTTATCAGCCGCTTTTCGGGGGAGAATGTTATGCTTAAATTAGAAAGGCTTTAACCAGAATATGTTATCCCAATTCCGATTTAAATCATTACATCTGTGTTGGTGGTGGAGTCTAATAAAGCAGTCGGTGAAAAAGTTTCAGAGATTGGATGGTATGAGCAAACTAACATTTACATTTTATTTATATAAACTTAAAAAAAAATATTGATAACACTAAAGCCAATCAATAGATACTAAGCAAAAAAAGAATAAAGAAAATTAGTTGAGAAGCAGAGAAGAAAAATGACTGAACTGTTTTGTCTATGCCTATTTATATAATGATTTATAGTCCGGTGACAACGATGATGAAACCTACAAATATGCGAATAGTACTCCAACAAATGAGAACGAATTAAAAAAATGCTTTTGCGAGGAAAAACGTATATATTTTTATTTTATACTTAATTTTAATCATTATTTTTTATACAAAGTAAATTTACAATATTTTAATATATCCATGTCTACTTTTGAGAAATTAAATGTGTAATTGTGGTTTCTCTATTTTTTAATTCATTTTTCTTTTGATAAGTGGTTAACAATAAAGGTTATTTTTTTTTCAATTGAAAAATGAATTTAGACCGTTTTTTCCCTAACCTCTTGATGTGGTATTATATTTCTCTTGTCAAAAATGTCCTAGAAAAATGTTTAAGTTAATATTCAGTTGCATTTTTAATTCCTTAATGTCGTGTTCATAGGAATTACATCATCCAGTAAAGATTTTATTTACCAGATTACTTTCTGCAAGATCTCTAAATATTTCATTGCCAGTTTTCAAACGATATTCTAAAAACAATCGTACTATTAAGCAGTCAAATCGTTAATTTGTTTTTTCTCTACCCATTTCCTTTCTTTCTTTCCATGGTGTCCTTAGAAAGATTTTTTTTTAAATCATGACTACCGTTGATTGGTCGTACTCTATCCTCGTTATTATTATCTGTGAAAATTCCTTCACTTCATGTAACGTCACAATAATATTACCTTAATATTACCTGAGGCCAGTTTTTTTTTAATTTGTTTTAATTACAGCTGCATTAGTAGGTCGCGGTAGAAAAAAAATATCGAATACAAATTTTAACTTAGTCCCAGTAGGTGGAGAATCGGATGGTAGCAGTGACGTCAAAGGAGCATTTATGTTACATTGTATATAGATAACTTAACGCGCATTGCATTTTTTTTTTAAATAAATAATTTCTCCAATTTTAATATAATATATTATGATGTCTATTCAATAAGTGCTTAGGTTCGAAGGCATTGTTGCTACAGTGCACTGATTCGAACTCTGTGGGAACGAGGTTAGTCCAATTAACGGCCTAGTCTTGGCAGTTATATAATTTCTATGTTCAAGACCTGTTAAACAAAAATAAATTTAAAAAATCCTATGATATACGATAGCTAAAAATAACATGGAAATAGTCGAAGAAGTCAATAAAATATACATTACAGTTCCATTTATAGTAATTCAAGTATTAATATTAGTTTATGACTTATTTTATTTCTAATTATAAAACTCCATATTCGAGTATGAAACTCCATCTGTCTTATTTTATTTTATTAATAAATACAAAAGAAAACGTATCTTTATTACTTATATAAATTTAAAATCAGTTACTCTAAACTTAAGAATTCCTTTTATCAACAGAGATTTTAGATGTATACTGAAATAAATATTGAATTTTTTTATAGGTGCCAGAAGATGGATCTTTAATATCCTTCCTCCACCCCCCCCCAATATTTTATAAAGTGGATAGAGTATCTTCGCCCCTTCCCAATATTTCGCAGCTGATTGCATGAAAATAACTCATAAAAAATATAAATAAAAAATTTTACTTTATGTATATTTAAAAAAAAAATCAATATAATTAATATTGTATTTCAGGTAATATAGCAATCACTGGATTAACACATTGCTTCTATTACCATGCATCACACAATATAATCATCGAACATCAACCTACGCTAAATAAAGATTCCCAAAATGTCGGCTTCAGTTCCAAGCATTTATGCTACAATTTCTAGTTTAATTTCAAATCTTGAGGATTGATAAAAGATAAAATTGGTCCAATTTCTCAATTGTATTACATGTTTTAACGCCTCCATAACAATAAGATGAAAATTCTTTTAAACCTCTTTGTTCAAGATTTCCAGGAGAATAAATTTCAACATCCAAAATTTATAAGACAGAGTTCCTTCGGGCATCTTTTAGGTTTTTTCAAGTCAAACATAATCTTGCATAGAATTTGTATGAAATAATAAAATCTAACAATGTTTTAATTATAACTGTGCATCTTGTTTTTAAAGATAAGTACTGAAATTCAAGTTATGAATTTTGAAAAATACTTATCGAGCGTGATAGGATTTTTTGCTTAAAGACTCACTGAAAATATTAACATACCTTATTATATATTTTCATCATCATTTTATAATTTTAAAATATTTTTTTTTATTATAAACTTCCGGTTCATTGGCTAAATTAGATTTTTTTAAATTTATCTGCATCAAAGGATATGATAATTACGGTTGAAGACTCAAATGAAAGTTCAAACCGAAATTCGGACAAAGCATTAAAGTCACTGAGGACTGAGCCGTGGCCGGGTTGATACGATAAAGTCCGCTGCCATTTTCTTGAATTTATTAATGAAAAAATAATACAAATACAGTGAAAGACCCTTCATTAGAAAATTTAATACCAATAGATATATTATTTGATTTGGAAAATAAAATTTCGAATTTGACCTGAAAACCGAATGAATTTGAACCTAGACTGCTGTATGCCTAAGTAGAATAAAGGATAATAAAAAATAATCAAAATTAAACCAAATAAATAAAATAATTCAGAAAAAAATTAACAATGACCAGCTAATTTAAGATGCAATGAGAATTTTAACATAAAAATTGTATTGATTGCCGTTAAAAAGAAAAGAAAATACGAAAAAAGGATGAATTCGTTTATTATATTAGCAAATATTATTTATATAAAACATGCATTTACATTACAATGCTATATGTATTCAATAAGTTTGTATTTAGTACACTCTGAATATAGAATTGAATATATATTTCATACAATTTTTGAAATGCCAAAGATGTTTATCTTTTAAACCTAAAAAAAAATCCATTTATCCATGACGATAAAAATTATCGATTATTCTATTGAGTGTAATTCATAATCTCAAATTATTTTTTATTCAATAATAATAATAATAATATAAAATAATAATATTTCATTCAAAATACGAGTCTGTTAGAAATATTCTTTTAATTGTTTTTCTACACCTGAGGTCATGCCAAACGGCGAAATAATTTTGTGGGTCTTTTTTTTTTTTCGATTTTGTGATTAAATTATCTTTCTTTTCAAGTGGAAAGCAATCGGGTGTTCACGAGGTTTTAATAACTAATTAAATAGATAATGTTTACCGATCTCCAAATTGAAAACGCTCTGATTCCGAGAATTTTCCTAAATAAAAATGTTTTAGATTTCGATAAGATGCGGCTATTCAGGACGTTTTAGGCAGATTATAATAATTTGGTAAAAGGGGTCTGTGCCGCGGATTTGAAAAATATTAACTTATAATGCATATACGACATAAAGATGAGTTTAAAAAAAAGAAGAAAACAAAGCAGCTGCAAACCTGACGTTGCAACATGAGACACTTGTTATATTGATAATTGTTTTGGCGAAAATGCGCCGGATCTATATTTTCGACATCCTGGGAAGCGGGTCTCAATTAGTTTTCTGCTGGATCTCAGTTTTCGCCAGCGATCAGCGGAATATTGACGACAGCTATGCAGTCCTCGGTCAGCATTTAATACCCAATTTGTTCGGGAAACGATCTTAATGATAATCAACTATAAAATGGGCAATTGCGTATAAACAATATCGTCAATGAATGAATAATTTATTTATGTATTTATTATTATTTTAATTGACAAGCAATTTTGAAACATTTCCTTTTTTTTTGGCATTACTTTAAGAAAAGAATTATTTTCAGATACACAATATTGACAACTCTTTACGGAGTCCTTCTCTAGTGCACTTAATAAAACAACTATAAAAAATCAACTAAAAATATTTTTATTTAAAATATTTACTCTAATTTTCTATACATTTTTCCCAACGATTTATCAACTTTTTATGAACTGAAAATTTCAGAGCTGTGTGAAGAAATAAAGTTAAGAAATGTGCTTGTGAACTGCATATCATTTTCAAAACTTTTACATTTTATGAAGTTGTCCGAATTTCTAAACAGATGGAAATCTGTTGGAGATTAGTCTGGTAAATAAGGTGGGTGTGGAAGTACTTCGTAACAAAGCAAGTTTAGTTTCTTCACTGTCTGTCGTGAAGCATGAAGTCTGGCATTGTCGTGTAAGAGTGTAGATCCCTTCCACTTAACTTATGCAGGTTGTTTTTTGACAATTTTTTTATGAATTATGTCAATATGACCGCAGTACGGTGTAGATGTGATGGTTTCACCTCCGGGTAAAAAAGAGAAATGAATTATTTCTGTCTTTGACCACCACACAGAAACCTATAATCTTTTTGGCTACGAATTTTTTTCAATTAACGAATGTTCTGAAAAACTTTCCTGAACGACGTGTGTTTTGTGTGTGTTTAAACTTATCGAAAAAATGACTCAAAAATAGGGTGTTTTCACGCTTGGCTTACTAAACGAGGTGCAATTAATTGGGATGATAGTAAATATTATCAAAAAGAGAACATCATTAACTACTAATTATAACCGGTAAACATAAAAGTAGTAAACAACAAAAGTTCACTAATCCATTTTGAATTTCTGAAAAATAAATACGGACATTTCATATGAAATGAAGTCATAGGTTAATTCAAATATGTATATTTGGAAATAGGTTTTGAAGTATAGGTTACTGTCTGAACCTTTTTTGGCTGGTTTTACAGATTTGATTATCAACATGTCAAATCGCTCTCGGTTAATTAAAAAAATAATAATAATGACGCTATGTGCAAAGTTTGTATTTGCAATTTAGCGACTTGATTAAAAATCGAAAAAAGTTAACACTCAAACTAAATATAAATAAAAATACTTTCGCTGCGTCTATGAGCTGCATACTTAATTAATGTACGGTATATTTTCGGGATTTTCCGTTCTTCGAACTCCTAATGAAGACGGAAGAGATACTATCACAAATCGATAAGCAAAGAAAAAAAATTTCTTTTTAAAAGGAGTGCAGTAAAGGAGTCATTTTTCTATCTAAACTGATTTGTAAAACAAAATAGTTATACACCAAAAAGCTCAAACAAAAATTACATATTACAGCTCAAGGTATTTCAATATTTTAAAAATTATTTGCACAAGTTTTTGTTTTATATATATGCGCACTTTTATTATAAACAATATATTAAAACTAATAATAAATACAAAAAAAAAGAATAAAATGTTTCATTTATTTTATACATAACTACAATAAATACATTTTTTTTTTTACTTTCTATTTCTCTAAAACAGCGGACAAATTTTGATTTATTTAAGTGTCTTCTACTGAGAAGAATTACTGCATATATATATATATATATATATATATATATATATATATATATTATATATATATATATATATATATATATATATATATATATATATATATATACGGACATAGTGAGTAAGGAAAGTGCATGTTAAGTGGACTGGTAGTGAGTGCATTGAATGGCTTGGGGCTCTGTGTCAAGGTGTTGTGGAATTAGGTCAGTGCCCCCCGCTACGCTGTATGCACACACCGTAGCACTGTTCTTTAGTATATACTCGTACGCAATTATATATAAATGCAATATATCTATGTTATCTTATGGTAGAATAGAATATTATACTCATTTCCACTCAAATAAAAACATAAACAATATGAAATATAAAAACTACAGTTTAACGAAAATTATAGCAAAAGATGGGGGAAAAAAAAAACTGCTGATCTAAGAAATAGAAAAAATTATATGATAATTTAGGTCAGTAGCGTAGTTAGGATTTAATTTTCGGTATTTTTTTTATTGCTTAATGTAACGGATATTATACAAAAATAAACTACATAAAATTATGTCTAAATAGTCCTCATGGGTCCGTTTAGAGAAAAAAAAATGGTGCTTTTAGGAATAATTTGTTTATAAGTTTGTTGACATTTTCTTACATTTAGTAGATGTATATGGTTAATTAATAAAAAAGAGAACATACTTAATTGAAATCACCAACAGAAACAAATTTGGACCCATGACAAAAAAAAAAAAAATCTATGAGAATTCAGCTAGAAAGCTCTCTCTGAAAATTCTCCAGTGACTAATACTGTACATTCCATACGAATGGAAGTTATGTGAAAAGATGGGCAAACGAAATTAATACTGTGATTGAACTTTTTTTTAAACTAAAGATTTTTTAAGTGAGGTACCCACAATTAATTGATGACTATCACTTATACGAAAAACTTAACTTTAATATTACCTAAATAAATATATTTTGTATTTTTTTTTTGTAATTTTATATATTTTTTGTACACATAGTGTGTATATGATCTTTCCTCCCTATAACCTTTATCCAAGTGGCAGAATGTTATATTATTCAACAAATAAATAAAGTATTGTACTGTAAAATAAATTATGAAAACCGTATATACAAAAATGGAAAGAGTTTAAGACTAAAGAATCTTAATATCGTAACAGAGTGATCTGCATTAGAAGCTCAGATGGATAAAGTTGAATTGAGAAATTTGAGATATTGAAAAATAAATTGAGCTTGGAAAGAAAAATTCTTTTTGTTTCTCAAAAAATTATACTCAAAAAAATTTTATTTTATAGTTATAATTTTTCAACTTTTCAATGTTTTATATTTTTTATGTTAACAATTATTGTTAACATCTGATTGTGAATTCCTGGTAATTTTTTTTTTTTTTTTAATTTCGAATATTTCGTAATAGCTAAAATGACACAAACTTGTAGAGATTGTTGTGAATATAAAAAAAAATAAAGAAATGTTCACATTATAGATTTTTTTAATAACACCTAACTGAGTTTGTACATCTAAATCGTTACCATTTTGAAGGGTCTACCTCTCTCAGCATTGGAACGACACGTTTCTTTATTAATAATATGTTTGCGTTCCATTAATACATCAAATAAAAAAAAGAACATTAAACACTCCGAAGATTTTGAATATATATACTATATAATAAGTTTCTATGATTTGAAAATTTTTAAACTTCAAATAGCATCTATTTATTCATTCATTATTGTTCGAAAGTTGCGGATACACTATAAAAAAAACCTTTACAACATTATAATGAATCCTTAACAACAGCAAATAAATTATCTAATTTACATCACTATTTATTTCTCTATATCATTACAAAAAATATACATGCACATTGATAGTTATAAATTATTTTTTCCAACATAAATCGGTAGCAGTTTCACAATCAATAATTTATGAGAATCATACATTTTTATTTTTATATTTATAAATCCTCTCCTAATTTAGCTAAATTTTAATAAAATTGATGTATAATTATAATTACGCATATATAATTAGTAAGTTAGAATTAAATATCAATTAACTATCTACATATCAGTTATTTTTATTGGATATTTATGTTAGATTTACAGGGGTTCTACTGTAAACATCACAGCTGATATTTTTACATTCAATCGGAGGGGTCAAAATGTGTAATGATAAAACGTACATTTAATCAATTCATAAGAATGCATGTAAATTTATTAATTTGCTAAGATAATTTGTTACACAAAGCAAAATATTTTGGATTTATTTATTTATTTATTTTTTTTTTACGCTTTGGAGTTTTTCTTGAAAATAAGTGAATAAATTGTTATAATATAATTTCTAAAGGATTTTAAATTTCAAAAAAAAACATCACTTACTATTAAAAAAACAAAATACAAATCAAATTCAAAATGTTATCATACCTCGGTAAATCGCTGGTACAACAATATAAACGTAATATATTGAAAAAAATATTTCATCACATCTTAATCATCAGGTCGACGAGTAGATTGAATCTACTTCATAGAATATTATAATCAAAATTTGAATGGTTAAAAGAATTTTAAAGAAGAAATGTGTATCAATTTAAAAAGCCTTTCAGTTGACAGAATGACTACATCCAATTTCAAAATTTTTGATTAAATTCATTTTAATAAAATTTCTAGTTGGAAAATTTATAGCATCTTTAAATCAATTGAGTAAGTTGATTGCGAATAATGGTGCAAATGTTCTCGGTAAAAATATCACTAAAATTAATAATAAAAAATTTTGAAATTGGAGTTAGTCATTCTATTAACTGATCACCTCTTATAGTAACTACGATGTGATGTAGATTTGTGTTGTCCAAAATCGGTCTCGGTCTTGCACGCATAAAAAAAAAAAAAAAATAGTTTTCGTAAATAAAAATTAAGGCAAAGTATTTAGTAATACTTGGCAATTTTACTGTAGTTACTGTATGTAAAGAATTGGTAGAACCAATATACTTTGGTATTTAACTCTTAAAATTTTTCAATAGGAGCTTAGTTAGGTTTCCCCATATTACATATGTTATTTTTAGGAACATATTTAAAATTGAAATTGGTAGGAAAGTCAGGTATGTGGACACACCAGATTTTTTACTTAAATAGTTAGTGACATTGTATAGATTGTCTAATCTATAACTCTTCCATTCCAAGGTGGGAACCTATCACTATATTTCTTAAAAATTCCTTTGATGTATTTTCAAGTAATTTTATAAGACTTTACTATGTTTATGTCAATAAAACATCTAAATGTACCTATTCTGTAATGTTTTCTAGGATCTGAAATAGCAGGTGTAATAAATAGCAATAAGCTAATAGATAACTAACTGCAAGGATCTTGCGAGACTGTTGCGCAAAAGTAAGACCAAGATCAAGACTGAGATAGCAAGACCAATATTCCTTTTGGGCTAGCATTTGGAAAACAATGACGTAGATACGGGTAAAACGTAAGAAAAAAGATAATGTACTTCTACTTACAATTCATATGGCTACCAGGGGTGAGGGACTGTGATAAGATAGACGTAGAGATGGACCCGTTTTTGTCTTCCGCTTTGCTTGATGAATTTCCGGTTTCGTCTTCCGGTGTTCAACACTTCGACAGTTTCGGATATTTTAGGTTTGGTAAAAAAAAAACACTCATACAGGCACTTGAATACTCGATGATCCGTACACGCACTCGAAGACTCGATCTTCCGGCGACTCTCCAGTGTCCATCCCCGAAGAGCACTGCCCCGTCGAGGGCGGAAACAGCTGAGATGTGTTTACACAGTGGCTAATGACAACGGCTGTGGGAACGGAGGGTAGTCCCTGTGATTAATGCCACTGCGCACCTTTCAATAAAAACCTAATAAATCTTCGAAAAGAAGTTGGGGGTGCGCCGGGAGGGGGCGTCCTCCACCCCACCGCTACTGCACGGATTTTTAAAAAATAACCGGTTCCCGGACCAGTTCCTCCGGCGACTTTTAAATCGGGCAGTAACGGCTCAAGGGCGGCAGGGCTCGGGGTGTCTCATCCTCCTATCCTTGTTCTCTTCTGGAGAGCTCTTCCAGTTCTCCAGCCAGCCTGTCATCTATCATCTCTGGGGGCGGAGATATTGAGGATCAACGGCGGTAACAGTTCAGGTTCCGAGTTACAATAGGGAAATATTGAACTCGCCGTAATAAACATAACTCGATGAAATAACGTCTTAGAATTTTTAATAGCAAAACTTCAGACAATTCTGTCTAAAATTAAAACGCCTTACAAAATTATGATAATCTATTATAGGATTAAGTAATCCTACTGAAACATAAATTCGCAAAAAAAATTGTCTCCAATATTAGCTTAGAATAGTCCGTGGTACAGGCCTCTTTTTATCAAATTCACATCCGCCTAAAACTCCGTAGATAGCTTTCTTTATCTCATCGTAACCTACAACTATTTTATTTACAAAAATTCTTGAAAATGGGGCGTTTTCAATCTGGATATCGCCAAAATTAGTCTATTTAATTAGGTACTAAAAACTTGTAAAAAACACATTCGTTTTCCTCTTGAACCATACGATAATTTGAGCACAAACTCGAAAAAAAAAGGTGGTCTGAAAAAATATTGGCCCATTTGGCTTATACAACATCGTTATTTTGACATTTTATGGGTCAAACCAAACGGCTCAATATGTCACTTTTCTTCCCCGAGTTAACACTTACAAAGTGTTAATAATTTAACATGGACTAGAAGGTTAAACAATTTTTATTATTTATTTATCATCAAACTTCATCCACCTTTACATATTAGTGACAATAAGCATATTTGTTATATTAGAAAATTGCATTTTAGGCATGAGGAAGAATTACACCTACCAGCAGCACCTCTTTCCTGGCCTTTTCTTATTTCCTTAATTCAGGAAAGGCGGTCTCTCATCCAGCTATTTTTCAGCAGACTTCTAATGAGCATTTGTAAGTCTGTTGAGCGTTTATAAGTATCCGTGTAGTTTAATATGAAATCGGGAATAAAGTATAGGTTGGTCGATAGTTGGTTGTCAAAAGCTGGTATTTAAAGTATATTTTTTTTTCATACCAGGGATCTCATGTTAGTAGGCCCACAATTTCGGCTGGGAAAGATTGCAGCTTTTGCAAGTGGGTCTTTTTTTCTGAAACGAAAATCTGTGAGGCGCAAGTCCATATTTGTTTGATTGATTAAAATAAATAACTTGTATTTATTATATTTTCGTTTGATTTTTAATTTTGATTTGGAAAAAAAGTGAATATAGTAGGCCGTTTAAGGTTTTTCTCATCATTGTGAAGTGACTTCTTAAAATATGAAAAGAAGTGAATTCCTAAAATATATATTTTTAATATCGCATTTATGGATATATATATTTAAAAAAATAAAAATAAGGAATTATCTTAAGATTATATCAAAATAAAATTTTAAGATAACAAAATAAAAATTTAAAGAGAGATTCAATAAAATAAAATTACGGAAAAATATAGACGAAGTTATTAATAATAATAATAATATATATATAATTAACCTTTTAATTTTAATAAATTTAAATATATATTATACTATAAAATATACATACTTGCGGAATTTAATCTAAATTAAAGGAATGCTTTTACTACTCAATTACTGTTGTTATTTTTATTTGATCACTTTTATCTATTTTATAAATAATAATAAAAACTTTCGAGAAGGTCAAATGAATTAAATCATCCAATGTTCAGTCCACTTCCCACTTTAATGTTTTACTTTATTATTTGAAATATACATAAAATCAAACAGGGTAACAAAAATAGCTAAAAACGATTCGGAATGTGGGAGAAGTCAATTTATGAAAACCAATTTTAACAAATTTCTTCCATTAAGATAGGGTCACGTTTTTTTTTTTTTTTATAATACCTCTAATACGGCATCATTGGTTAAAAATTTTAGAACTAATCTAATACAAGCATAATGCTTTCGCAGATAGTTCAAACTGTAATCTCTTTAAAATATTAAAAGAGATAGTAAGTCATTGAAAACTTCTTAAAACTTCTTAAGGAGATGTCTAATTGGTTATGAGTTACAAAATTATAAATAAGCTAAGATCAATCTTCTTCATAGCATAAACTTCAGTTTTAAACATCATCCTGATAAATTCATATTATTAAAACTACTATAAAACCCTGCCGAACCTTAATTTTTATAACGGGTTCCAGTCAAATTGTCCAACATAGTTCCGTATATTCGAATCCATTTCTCTAAATCATACAGGTCCCGGTTCCTATTATAAAATTACGTTATTACAGTTTCCTTCTAAAATCTATCTGTTCATAAATTTAAGATAACAATGATATCTAACCTTTTTATCCTCTTGTTCTAGAGAATTAGTGGTCAAATGTCAGCGACGAGACTCGGTCTAGTTCGAATCCCTCAGAGCTTAATAAAAAAACAAAAGAAAAAAAGTTTCTTTGAAAAGTTTTTTGTTTATTCTACAACTTATGTGAAAAATAAAATAAACAAAAATATATTTTCTTCATTTTTAAACTCTACTTTTGCAGGCATACTATTTTCCTGGACTAAAAATACTTTAGAAATTCTGTCGACCGACAATCGCGAAACGTCTCCCCGTGTTAACCGACAGTAACTTAAAGAAAAAAGGTTTTAAATATATACAACCTTAACCGGCGAACGTAAGTTAATTACCAGAAAAACAAAAACCAATGATCTTACGGTAGTGCAATTATGTTTTTAAAGTAATTTATATTTGTTTAAAATTATAATATATTGTTTTAATATATCCAACTTCACCATGTATTAATATATTCTTAATTTCCACATGATATATGTGTTAAATTTTTATTTAATTTTTTTCTACGCTAAACACCGGATTAATCGAATCTTCCGTTTAACCGATGTCTCTAATAGGAAGGACAAGCAGGGAACAATGATAACTAAATAAATATATTAATCAACGTTGTTGGATGCAAAAATGAGAAATAACTAAAATAAAGTTTTAGGAAGTACAAACGGTTTGTTGAAGTTGTTCCTTGAAATAATAAAATATTATTGACTAATTATATACCCTTGAAAATTGAATATTAGTAATTCTATATGAAACTTTGCATGAGATGGAAGAGTAATGTGACCATATAATTGAAAACAGGAACATTGTGTGAAAAGTGTCACCAATAAATGTAAACAAATCAGAAAATTTACAATATGTAAGAGAATTGACTAAATTAGTTTTTAAAAATAATATCATTCCCAGACTTAAAAATTGACCCGAAACTTAGTCGGATGCAAAAGTCAGTAATCAGTGAAATAAAGTTCTTTGAAGTATGTTAAATAATTTTTTTTTGTAGGTTTATTGAAATAATAAAATTATATTAACTAATTATATACCCTCGAAAATTGAATATTAACTAATATATTACCGTATGCTGCCGTAATCCCTCCGGAGCTCACAGTAAGGAATTTCAAATTTTAAAAAATTCAATGTAAAAAATAATATCAAAATTTTAAAATTTTTTTAATAGAGTGTTCTCATTGTATATATTTTTAACTAATCCCATTAATAAAATCCAACTAAAGAATAACAATTTATTAACGATACGAACCATAGAACATGAAAGAGGATATGCATGTTTTTTTTTACATATTTGATTTACTTTCGGGAGTACATAGTATTATATTTATTTTTAGCTGGCTAATTAATAAATTCACCATTAAATACAATAAACACCATAATAGCAATGGAGAAAAATGATAAAACACTATTTAATTTTAAATAAAAATATTTTATTTTTATTATTGTTATTTTTTAGGATTCTTCAAATAGGAATTAAGCATTAATTTATAAGGTTTATACTTCCTTCTCTGTTAATGATCATTGAATTGTATCCTATTTAACTCACTTCCTCATAAATAATTTTTAAAACAACAAGTGAAATTATAATAATAAACAGGATAATGGCAAGTAAGGCAATAAGTATAATTTTAAATTTTGATTGGAATCGTTTTATAATTGTTTACAGAATTTTGGAAACATAAGTGGAATTATCCATTAAAATTGTAAATCCTAAATTTAATTTTCCTGCCTTAAAAAGAAAAGCTTATTAGATAACTGAAAGAAGTCTAGTTAGAAAAACACAAGAGATGAAGTGACCACAATACATGATTTTCCTCCACACCCATTTCCTAGAAAATGCATTGCACCCAGACGGCAAACAATTCCATTGAAAATCTACAGACCTGCTCGCTTCTACATCCTTTAAGATAAAAAAATACACTTGTTATTTCATGGACTGGACCATGCCATTTATAATTGATCATATCCAATATATTTATTCAACATTTGAGAAAATAAAACCAGTGAAGAAATATGTGTAATAAAAATTACTTCCTCCTGTATAATTGACAAGATAGATTGGAATTCCTGGAATATGTAATTTACAACAATTATTCTATTGCAACGCCAATTCAGGGACATATGATATAGTTGATTGCTCATGTAAGTTATATAGAAGTAGATTCTTAAATTTAGTAGGGATTTTCTTCAGGCATAGAGGCTTAACTGGAAAAGGTTTTCGAGAAACTTTTTTGGAAAACGTTTTTTTAAAATAAAAATTCCATGGAGGTTTGTGTAATAAAGTTCTGTTATCATTAATAATAGTTCAATTTTCTTGTACATAACAAAGTTTTTTCAAATCAGAAATAAATTCATATTACAGATAAAAATTCTCTTGAATGAATAGCATGATTCTTACATTTTCTCTGCTTAGATAGGTAATAATGTTTAGCACTACTTAAGAATTAAAATTTCGTAAATACTTTTATTAAGTACATTCACAGCCAAATATTCTAGCTTCAAAAGAACTTCTAATCAAAATAAAATAAAAATTCTAACCAAATATTATAAGCATTTTAAAAACTAAAAATTATAACCCTTGAATTTTTATTTCAAATCCTGATTTTTTAAATATAAAATTATAAAAGTGGTATTTGTATATTAGGGAAAGATACCTTAAAAACGAAAATTTACTGCGGACTCGACCAAATTCACTTTAAAATAAAAAAAAATCATTTTTGAATTTTAGTTAATAATTAATCAATAATTATACATTATTGTTTAGAATTGTGGTTTCTAAACTTTCTATCAGCATTATAACCATTCAGAATCGCAATGGTTAAAATTTCTACTTCATTATACCAACATATTCATATAGTCCATTACAGCTAAATTATTTAGTGTAATATTTCATATAAAATATTTTATTTTAAAAAGGTCCTAGTACAAAAACATCTTATATTTACTATCCATAATTTACTTACAAATTAATCAAAATAAACTTTACAGGATTTTAGTTTTAATCGCGGGGCATAGATTGGATATCCCTGATTTATACTGCCACAATTAATTTTCAAAAAACATAAATAAACAAATTCAAAAATAATAAATAATTCAAGAAGTATACTTCTAAACTTATGAACCAGTTTAGCCAATGTCTCTAAGTGTTACAAAACAATAATGGACGGCAAAAATCACGTAAAAAATTTAGAAATTATCCTTTTGATTTATTTATTAATGTTATCAAACTTGTTTTTTAAATATCCTCAGTACAGAACATTGCTAATTTAAAAATTTCATTTTAGTCTATCTATTCTAAAACCAGAATTGTTTAAGTATTTTTGAAAAATTTATTATAAGACACAAATTTTAGTTTTTGAAAATCAGATCATTTGAATCTATATTAACAATAAATTATTGTTTGAATATTAGATACATTAGTTAATAATAAAATATATATATTTTTTTTTTAAGTGAGGCGATTAATTATTAAATCAGTTATTATATAACCAATAATATATATTTTAAACATAATAATTGCAGTATATTATAACACGATAAGGAATTCTATCCTTAAGACAATAAATTAACTAATTAACTAATTAACTAACTCAATTTAAATTAATGTTTCAATTTTAACTTAAATTATACATATATACACATTTACAATATACAATTAGGCCCACCATATAGAAGAATTATGAATATGTTTTTTTCATATCACTCATAGTTATATTCATCGTCCTCATAAAGATACAAACATCACATGTTCGCCGCTGGCGATTCAACTTTTTTTCTAGGGGGAGTTTTTTTTGCCAAGGGGTGCGCGCCCTGCCTTCATCCTCGTCAAATAAAAAAAAATAATAATACAAATAACCTGAATGAAGTTATCTCTTATAATAGAGCAACTCACAAATATGGAGCACCACTCAGTATGTTACTTTATTAAGGATGCATATAATAACTTCTGAATACGCTAGAATTAGCAATTACATACATTATATTTACGAATTTAATTTATCAGATTGGAATTTCTGTATTTTATATGTTTATATTACAGCAAATATAATATAAGAAATCTAATTCAATTTTTATTTCAAGGAGTTTATGTGTATATATATATATATATATATATATATATATATATTATATATATATATATATATATATATATATATATATATATATATATATATATATAAGAGAATTGTTAATTCCCTTAAAAATTATATAGCTAAATACGTAGAAGAAATATTAAATATTACGAATCGTTATAGCTTTGAATAATTTCCTGACTAATGCTAACCAAAGAACTGGTTTTGGAATATACATACCTATATATATATTTTATTACTAGTGTCTCCCTCTCCCTTTCCATTGGCCTCCTCTCAGGAGAGGAAATTCGACTATAACCATTATTGAACATATGAAGAAAACAAAAAAGAATTTGCATGTATTCAACCTTTTTTTTTTTTCTACTCTTATACATGCGTGCACTTTTATATGTACTTACTAAAGAAAAGAGTGCATTACCATTCTTTGTACTTTTTGAGTAATAGAGAAATAAACGTGCGAATCCATCATAATGTTTTCCAAAAAATATTCGAATCAGTGGGTTGGCTCAACAGAGATAATTTGAGATAAAATTTTTCGATTTTTATAATTCTTCGTATTGAGGGTTTTCTATGGTAAACAAAAAATGCAATAAAATATCTTATCGGATAATTCTTTTTGATTTGGAAGATTTTTTTTTTCCTTTTCCAAATCTCTTTCATTGCTAACACTAAAGATCGTCAATAGCTGCAAAAAACAAAAAATAAAATATAATCGGTTAAGAAACAGAGGAGAAAAACGGACTGAATAGTTTTGCTTTTGCCAATTTATATGATTAATAATATAAACAATTAAAAATCTATAAAAAACAAAAATTAGCCGTTGCTTGACTATTGACCTACAAATGTGTCCTTTAACAGAATTTTCGGGACTCCTACTTTGCGTTAGGACAAAAAAAAAAAATAAAAAAATAGCTTTCTGTCAATAAAACCGTTTGCTAGTATCAATATTACAATTATTGATATAAAATATTATTATAAACTTAAAATAGTATTCTGCTCGTATGAAAATTTCCTGAAAGGGAAATGAAGTGAAGGTTGAGAAAAGGAGTGACATCGTAGCTCGGTGAAAGGGGAAAATGAACTTTTTTTTCTAACTGGAAAACGTTCCAGCAATAAAGAAAGCTATTTTAAAAATTAGTCTCCTTTTTCTTTGAACCAGAGGTACCAAAGATCGCATTCCAATTAAAAAAAAAATAAAAATGTTTTTTTAATTTTGACAATAAAATAATAATTACTTCGATGGTTCAGAACAAATAAAATTAATAATAATTGTGTTAATTGTTTTAATTGTTTCAAACTGTTAACTTCTGATATATTGCTCTTAAATACTAGTGTCAACATTAACCATTAGGGATTTTACAAGGAACGTTTATATAGTTGTGTTTTTAGCTATCTATTTCAAACATGTACCCGAATCTCTGTAATTTAAAATAAATAATCCCAAAAGGTAAACTTGACTATTTTTGCAACTAAAGCTAAATGAAGTTAGTGCTAGTATGAAACTTCTTTAATAAACATGGATGGAATAAACATGAATATGAACCGATGGAATATCTGTAATGAACCTTCTGATTTCGTGATGCAATTGAAATCACAAAAACTTAAGACAAAATAAGCTACACTAAAACAATTTTTTTTTTTTTTTAATTAAAGTAAAATTGGTTCACTTTGTACAAAACCCAGATTTTTCAGATAGTTTTTCATCTTGAATTTTAATTAGTTTTCCTTTTAATTACAATTTATTAAGGACTGTTAACTTCTTTCCAGTATGATATGATTTGAAAAAAATAATTTTTTTTTTTTCAATATCCCTGTCGATATTGTTACTGAAATGTAAGGAATTATACTGAAAAATCAAATTTTCAAATAGGAATAAAGAATTTTTATAAATGGTATTTGAAGTAATATTATTTTTATTCATAATAATAAAATAACACATTTGATTAACAAGTCTTTAACGTTTCAGACAGTTAGACCTTTTTCAGAGAAAAAATATATAAAATTAAAATTATTTGGTTTAATTTGCCTACATCATTTTTTTTCAAATAATGAAAATTCTCATATTGTTTAAATTTTTAAAATACAGTTTTTCTTCTTAAAATGGCTTAATGTGCTGAAGCATTGGTAAAAAAGAAAATAATGTAAGACAGATCAGATTTGCTGATTTTTTATAAGAAATAAAAGTCATAACCGTTTATTTATTTATAACATACACATATTTCTGTCGGGATAAATTTTCTATCTACTGATGTAATAAGCAAATATATATATATATATATAATATCAAAGAGGACAGAACGAAACAAAAAATGAAATAAAATGAAGGAATAATATGAATAATACAGGACAAAGGAAAAAAAAATGGAATTTCAAAATTAGCAACCACAAAAAAAAAAAATAAATAAAAATTAATTAGAAAACTAAACTAAAAAAACTAAGATAAAATAAAATGTCATGATTATACAAAAGTGTAAGATAACACAGCAAGCCTAGAATAGCTCAATGCAGTAAGTCTGTTGACCAGCACCTCAGAATTCTTCTGGGCGGATCATATGAATTTTTGGCAGTAGATAGAGCTTGAGTAAGGGCATATGAATTTACAGTCAGTCTGTCATAAATATTATGAAAACGGTCTGAGGTAGTTAATGTGATACAAGGGATGTCAAGGTCAGTGTGTAATATCAGATACAAACATAAAAAGGGATTTCTACAATTTTTCGGAGAACTTTTGACTAAAATTGAATGAATTGTTTTTATATTTGATGTTTTTGGTGTACCCCATAATTCGATTCCATATGTCCAAAGTGGTTTAATGAGGACTTTGTAAATAATTAATGTATTACTCACCGATAATTTAGAACATCTGTCAAGTAGCCAAGAAAGAAGTCTGATTGAATTATTTTCTTTTATGTTATATGTGGTTAGTTTATGTCAGTCGTTTATCCAAGTGGAGACTCAAGAATCGTATTGTTTTTTAATTAGGCGTAGCGATATTGTTTACAAATTCTCGAGAAGTTGAAGTCTTAACCAACAAAAGTAAAAAAAAAAATTATTCTATTTTCACACACACACACACACACATATATTTTTTTTTTTGTGGTAGTATTGAGTATTAGTTTAGTTTTTTTTTCTATAAAAAATGTATTTACGACTGTCAACGTTTTGTTGACAAACAGCAAATGTGCTGGAGATACAGGAAATAATGCCATGACAAGCATGGAGAAGAAATGTATTCAGCAGCACCTCTTCCCTTACTTCTTTCAATTACTTAGGTTGTTTAAAGAAGGAGATCTCTCATCCAACGCCTTTTTAGTGTCCTCCTCATGGAGTATGTCAGCTGTGATGTCCCATATTAGTCTGCTATTATGTCCGTTTAAATCAGTGTAAAATCGTTGATAAAGGATCGTTATACGTTGGTAACTGTTGAAAGATGGACAGTATGTAGAGTTTTGCTATTCACATACCAAGAGGGTTTTGTAGTGAGTCGGAACAATTTTTATTCGAAGGTGGGAAGTTTTTGTATATATTTGAGATGAGTGTGTCCATGTTTGTTTAAGTAAATATGTATATTTATTCAATTTTTGTCTAAGTTTTAGTTTTAAAAAAATTTAAAAATTTAGCAAAAAACCAGGGTAAAGTAGTTTGAGTCGTTTGATAAAATATTGTTTCCCTTTAACCAATAGTCATATGTGAATTTAAAAATGACATTTAAACAGACACTTGTGCTGTCAGTCACAAATGAGTTGTTCATCATTAGAACAATAAAATGAAATGAATAATAGTTCATTCGGATATGTTTACAGAGTTTAGAGTTTACTTAACTGAATCTATATTTGAAATCATGTATTGAAATATATGCTTGGACCTGGGGGATATCCTATGACAATTATAGCCTTACATAATAAAATATATGAGAGAATAGTGTGTGTTTGTTGTCGCAGGTCATTCATAGGAGGCAACGTCCATATTGATGAGCCCCATTCATTTGCCCATGAGTGGAATGTTAGAGCGCACAATCCTCAATGCTAGAATTAATGTTTCACATCAGTCCTGGGCCAGCGAGGGATGTTTGCTCTCCTCGGGCCCACGACAATGGTCCCCTAACCAATGCTAGGCCCGTCGCGAATATCAACATTAGTTTAATAGTGCAATAGAGCATTCCGTTGCACTATACGCATATCGGAGCGCCGTATCTTTACGGGCGTCCAATCAGGAAACAGTAAAGCTACTGGAACATGTACATCGGGAAGTGAGTGGTACTCGAGAATGAGGAAGAACTTATATTGTTAATGCGGCAAATGGCCGACTCCACATTTCCTCACAGAGTTGTAAAGACAAAATAAATAACTTCTAAGATAGCATAGGTACATTTGACGTATAAGCAATATTAGTGAAAGATGCTTATTAGTTTATAAAATATAATATAAGAAAGATAGTCTATTCAACATACAAAATTAATTCAGTTTCATACTTTACAACGGTAGTTAAAGTAATAATTTATTTAATAAGAAATCATATATAGTGCTACATTTAAGGTCACTGAGTGTTAGAGCTAAGTGAGGCACATTCATACCATATATACGATAGAATAGTATATGTGTATATATATAAAACAAAACAAAGAAAAACTCTTTTAAATGAAGTAAAAGATATGATCTCAAATTTTTATATTTGTTAGGGGAGTCAATTTTTAACATTGAACTAATAAATTTTTTCTTAATGGCTAAATTATTTAATAAGAAAAATCATTCATATTTAATTTCAATATTTTTAGTCAACCAAGGGAGTTTTCTCCACATGTAGAAAATGAGGGAATACTCTAAGAGATCCCAGTACATCTCTGTCAACCGAGTCTCCTCGATGAGAGTCCAACGGAGATTGTAACAGGGCACTGGAGACACAATTTACTAAATGAGTAAGTATTTTGTTCAATTGGAAAAACTCCAGTTTAATAGTAAAGTAACAAGGCCTGCAGCCTCTAGGCCGCATACGGTCTCAGTGAAGAGTCTACGGCCTCTAAACTTTTTTGCTCGTTATTCATTAATCTAGCGCTAGAATTATTTAATATTTAATTATTTAGAATACAAAAATTAAAAAATCAATATAATTAAGTTGAATATATATAAATGAGTGTGTAATTAATTTATTAATAAAAACAGAAATAGTAAAATACAAATTATTATTCCTGCCTCCGTTATCACTGTGGTCTCTAATGATAAAAACGTCCCAGCCTATTTATTATAATAATCTATTAAGGTAAGTTTACCGGTAATAGACACTAAAGAGAATTTTACAACATTAATGTGAACTACAACTTTAGTTCTGATGGTGGATCTTTGCAAATGGGTTTAATTGCTAACAAATTTAGTCTGTTACCAATTTCGTTTCTCTATACAGTCAATTAATTTATTAATCGTGAAAAACTTAGGGAATTCTCCGGAAATGCTCATCAGGAGGCGACTGAAAAGGAGCTGGATGAGAGATCTCCTTTCCTGATTTTAGGATGTAAACAGAGCAGGTGCTGCTGGGTTCCATTCTTCGTCATGCCTATCATGTCATTTTTTAACAGACAACAAATCTGCTAATTGTCACTACCATGACAGGTGCGGATAAAAAAATTGAAGACAAAAAAAAATATTTCTGTACATATATCTAGTTTATTTGCTATTTTTATTTATATTTACCTATTTTTATCTTATTATTGAGCTTGTTCACGTACTTTATTCTTTAATATTTACTTCATACATAATCTCTTTAAAATTGTAAGTTAACTTAATTGAATTTAGGCGATTGTTTTTTTTGTTTTTTTTTCATCATACAATTCCCACACAAATTCAAGTTTTATACAATAATTGTTCTCAATACTTGAAAATATTTAACTCTATTTCCTATCGTATATATATGCTATTTAAAAAAAAAAAAGTTATTTTATGTCGTTTTCTTTATAAAATGTAAGCATAACATTCATACATATAATATGCGAATATAACTTTTGCAAATAAACTTCCTAGGGTTACTATGCAAGAGAAAAAGATATATATATATATATATATATATATATATATATATATATATATATATATATAATACTTACTTAAACTATAGACTATTAATTTGTAAATTAAACTTTACCTAGTGATACTTTTTGAATTTGTTAACAATCAAAAACGTATTTCCCATGACTAGATACATGTCATCCAATCCTACCGACGACTCTTCAATGTTCCGAATTAAAAGGCAATCCTTTTTAATATTTCAAAATAATGGGCCTTACATTTGCGGGTTGGAGTAGTGCGCACGATTAGTAGACGATTATGTTCAATTCTTAAACCGTTAAGGGCTACCCCAGGGTACATCGAACAGCCCTATACGTACTCCTGTACACAGCGTATACTTTCTAGAATAATAGCACCCTAGCCTTCTGAATATATGATACACTAGGGGCGGTATTCAAGACCTCCATGTTGCCGCTACAATGTCCCATATACATTAGTTATCACCAATATAATTGACTTCACATCAACAATAGTCGTATTGTTTCCCATTAAACTATTTACACATTTTAAATGATTAATAGATCATTTAATTTAAAAAAAAAAAGTACCTCTTCAATATATGAAAAAATCTCAATATTCAAATAAAATGATAATATTTTTTAAAAATTATGATACAGACAACAGTAATAATTAGCTGATGAGTATATTAATAATAATTAGTTCATTTAGTAAGACTGAACCATGCAAGGATAGGGGCAAGTTTAGAATTTTAAGTATCTTGGTACTCATCTGTACGAATATGGATAGATCGGTGATGAAATGACAAAAGCTGCCAGCAGATTTTTCAATTCTCTTAAGAAAGATTTTATATGGAAAAAATAAGTGTCAAAGAACACAAAGAAAGTAATTTACAGAAACACTTTCTTACAGATTCTCACCTATTCAAGTTCATCTTGGACGCTCGCCACAAAACACAAGAGGAAAGTTGAAGCTCTGGAGATGCTGTACTTAAGAAGAATGGAGGAAAAGACAAGAAGAGACCGAGACCGAAATAAGAAAATGAGGTCAAACCTTGAACTTAGGCCAGCTGAGGATATCTATTGCTTAGAGGGTTCGGCCATGTCGTTAGAATGGAACAGGACAGTTTGCCGAAAGTGGTGTTTGAAACAAAGGTGGAAGGACCGAGGCCAAGAAGAAGACATGGGAAGGCGCAACCCGGGATACCTTTGACACGAAAGAACTGGAATGGGGAAGAAGACGGACGGTCGAATATAGAGATTCTTGGATCAAGATCTACCGAAGGGATCCTCACGCTGCTGTGCGGTAGAAGAGGAGGAGATTAAATATAAATAAATAGTTCATGCAGAATGAATAATTTCGGAAGAATAATTTTAAAAACACTATGGGAACTAAATCCTGAAATATTGGTGAATAAATAAATAATTAAATGAACAAAAGGCAGTTCACATTATTCTTTGATATTAGCTAAATATAACAAGTAATAGAAATAATCATTTGAAGATGTAATTATTTAGTTTTGAGTCGTTTTTTTTTTTTTTTTTTTTTTTGCAGGGCCATGAAGATGTCCGTTATATATGAAGATATACAAGACAAGTCTTCATAGATCTTTTTAATTTATTTTATCTTATTTTAAGTCAGCTATTAATAATTAAAATATAATGAAGAATAAGTGTTTTACCTATCTTTAGGCTCAGAAAAAAATAAGAAGTAAAAAATATATAGCATGTATAGTTGCTCAGAAATAAATCTGAAAATATATATATATATATATATATATATATATATATATTTTGTTTATTTCTGAAAATAAACAATCTATAATCCAGAAGGAGGTTGTTAAAAGATATAATTAAATCCACTATTTAATATATATATATATATATATATATATATATATATATATATATATATTAAATAGTTATGAGTTATGTTACAAAAAAATTGTTGAAAAAATCAAAGGTCGTTTATCAACAGTTAAAAATTAATTAATCCAAAATGACCACCTATACCTTTGTTTTAATCTAGGTTTGATTTATTAAACCTTGTTCAAACTTTTCCTTTAACAGAAATTATGACTGGACAAGGTTTTTGCAGACCACAAAGTATTTTATTTTAGTAAGGAGGAAATTTATCAAATAAGGAAAAGAAATTATAGCAGGTAATATTTCTTATAACGAGAAAACATTTCTCAGTTGATTAAGTTGAGCGTAAGGTATGACAACCGCAACTGTCGGTTTTTGTACACTACTTATTGTCAGACAGAACAAACTTTCACACATTCTTCAAAGTAGCTCTAGACTATGAAATCATATCTTCATTTTCCCTTGTACGAAGGAGGAAAATCTATTCTCAACTTGGGGATAAATGTTTAAATGTTTTGACAAGGCAGTTGTTGTTAGCAAATCACCAGTAAACTAGGCTCAATTAAAATGCCTCTTGCCTGTTAATTCTGCCAGGCCATAATAATCGAAAGGTTACTGTCTCCAACAGACAAGTATTGTTCTAGCAGTCGATAATTGCTGAGAAAAATAATAAGAAAGTAGAAACAAAAAATCATAAGAATAGTATTGAATCTATTAGTAATTAGTTAACAATATTATCTATTATTAATAATACAACTCGGAGAATTAAAAAAAAATATTACCATCATTAAAGTATACTATAAAAATATTTTCAACTTTAATTGTGTAAACATATTTTAAATTAATAACAAATTTTATTTAGGATTACTAATTTAAATTTTAAATTTAAGAGCAGGTGTATAATTGCTTATATATTTACAATATTATTTATAGAAATTCAGCAATTTAATACCTAGGAGCCCTTAATTAGGCCCTACTGTTGGTTGATAAATCAATTTCTCTAATAGACTCATGTGTGTTTGACTCATGTCTCTAATAGACTCATTTTATCATGTTTAATAAAGTTGTAATTTCTGTTGTGAAAATTTCTTTAGGAGCTTATTTTGTAGAGATAGAATCAAATTGGCCTGTCAGATCTCCGATGTGTAACGCTCGGGTAAAGTCGGCAGGAGTCGACTAATTGCAATATTTTTGGATTTGGATTAAAATATCTCAAAAACTTAAAATCGGACCTTCATACTGTAAGCGAGGGAATTGTACAGCATTTTATATTTTTTATAATGAGCTGTTAATTATAATTTATATTTCATATTATTAATCTCGCCTTGTTGATATTTTCAATTCTATCCTGTGGTAGAAAGCACTCACCTTAGTTTTTTTTTTATTTATAACATTGTACAATATATCATGTCATATTTTCTGTATTCCTTATTTACTCCTATAGAGTAGATTCATGAGGAATTAAGAGAAAAATTCCTTCATGATCGAACAGTAATGAGAACAAAAGGCTTAGCGAATCCAATGGTTCGATGCCGATAACAATAATCTTGGTCGACACATCTTAACACGATACATCAAGATCATCCGCAACCATCCACCTTTAACTTTGGTCTTTCTCTCGGATGTTTATCGACTTTTTTTAGTCGACATAATATTCTATTGATTCGTTCGTCATTAATTTCATCGATCTATTTCACGCCTCAATAATGTTACCTCAATTATTTTTACCGGATAAAGTTATAACATTTTGAGGTTTTGACGGCCAACAGGGTAAATACATAACCTTGACAACTTCGACTCTAGCGACCAACGGAATGAACCAACACATTTTCATTTTTTTCACGTTATTTTTTCTACTAACAACCATTATTCTAAAAGTATAATTATAAATTTAAAATATTTTCAAAACGTTACGAAAAATTGGAGTGTGACATATTCTATGCTACTCCAGATGTAAGAATGATTTTTTTTTTCTTCTTTGTTCCTAACTCAGAAATAAATCATCATATTTTTTAATGCAATGAAAGATTTTAAAAAAAATAATCTGTTATATCTATGATAATTCCCCCTCCCCAGTATATCAGAAACGTACGCTACCTGGACGTGATAAAGAGGAGAAATGTTCATAATTTCGGTGACGTAAAAACATCATAATGTTTGCTTAGTCTTAGGTTCAAATATTTTACGCAACACTTTATTTTCAGAAACTATAACTCTTCGTCCTAATTGGAAAGGCATCGTTCGAGCGTGGGATGTGCGTAGGACGCTTAATCGGACGATCAAAAATATTTAAAAATCAATGTATTTTAGATGAGTTAGGAAATTTAATAATAACTAAAATACAATAAATGGAACAATATGCAATAGGAATAAATATAACGATAAATAAAATCGATATAAATAAATATAATCTACAGAATTGGGAACGGCAGGAATAGATCCTCTAAAATAATATCATTTCGTACTCTTTTGTATTCTATATTTTATTCTTGTAATAATTTTTTTATATACATGCTTTTATTTACTTATGTATTTTTTATTTAATGAGTTTTAGTCAATTTATTTTCCTTCTGGTTATTTCAATTTATACAGTTACTTTATTTATTTAATTTTATTAAATCTTTTATATCCATTAATGTATTTTGTTTTCTTTTCTTTATTTTTATACCATTTATTTTGTTGTTGTTGTTTAAGGCTTAGAGGTGTAAAATCTCAAGGTCATCAAAGCCTATTTAATCTTTATATTGTTATTTTTTTTATCCTTCCAAATAAATAATTTTAGTAGTATTTTACTAATCGGGTGTTGATGACCTAAATGTTTTGCACTTACAATACCAAAACAACATCCCAAATATTTATTTTCAAGAACTGACACTGAGGTGATCGCGCGATAGTTATATTTGCTCGTATCATGAATGTTAATTTATTTTTACTATTTACATAGTTTTTTTTAAGCAAACTATTATGTTTACATTGCCATTATCTTATATGTACTATTATCTCTTTTTATTTTGGCTTATTTATGTTCTTCTGTCTATGATATATGTATTTTATGTAATTCATTGTTAGATCCGATGATGAGGAAAGAAACGTAGACACGCTTGTTAAACCATATATAAATTACAAAGCCTGAAGGCTATTTGATAGCCTGATAATTTTAAAATAATAGCCAATTATTTATTCTTGATTTGTTTTAGAGGGAGAACCCGGGACAAACTGAGTTTATCTCGATATTATAATCATTATTAAACTTATATTATTACAATTTTTTACTGCATTATAAATATTAAAACAATCTTAAGGACAATTTACAAATCGTAGTTGACCAAAAGTCAAGTAGATAAAATAATGCTGATCATTAATGCAAATAGATTACCCCATCAATGCAATTCAATACCAATGATTTTAAATATTAGAGAAGAAAAAATGTAATTTAAGCAAATGTTTTATATTTATTATATTTTCAAAAGTGTTTCTTTTTCCTCAGTGTTGCACATTTTGCACTCAAGTTGTTGAATATTTTTGTTATTTTATTTTATTGTTTCCTGTAACCTTGATCATGAATTTTCCAAAGATCTGTATTAATATTGAATAATAACCCATTACAGAGAAAAATAAATGATTACCAATTCCTTCGCTTACAGTATGCAGGTCTGATTTTTATTTTCTGAAATATTTTAATTCATATCCATAAAAAATTTTCTCATTTAGTTTTCAACACTATTTTTTTTCCTTTTCGGCTCTCTAACGCGGCGTCGCGTTAACATACAATTTTGAATAATAGATCATTACAAAGAGGATGAAATGATGAACATTATCCTTGCTTACAATATGTAGGTCCGATTTTTAGTTTTTGAGATAACATATGAAATTAATTATATTAAAACATATGGAAAAAACACTTCAATTAGTCGAATCCAGCCGATTTTACCCTAGTGTAACCACATCCGAATTCTGCCGACTCAATGCAATTCACTCTCCATAAAAAAAGTGCAAAATGCCCCTAAAGAAATTGTCACTTCCAAAATAAAATATTCAAATGTTCACAGTAATTTATCATAAAGAACTCTTAAATAGGTTATATTTTTAATATTTATACTAGCTCTGAATGCTCGTGAATTGGATTCCTTTGGATAAGGAACTTCACAAGACGAACCCCGGACTGCAAGAGGCCGTGCATTATGCAACCGACCCGGTGCAGTACAACACCTGCCCTTCTGCCATGCACTTCTCCCGCGGTACGTTTTGTTCGATAACGGTTCGCTTCTTACATGTACTAGGTACTGCAATCTTCAGGTTCAGAATAGAACAATTTTGGATACATGGTAAGAATACCTTTATTTTAATAATGGTAATGGGGAAGGCAGTGGATCAGCTGATGAGAAGGTTGTCTCCTTAACTCCTCTCTCAGTTTTTACCAATTTTATAGCGGAATCTCTCTGATTATTCACGTGATACAGTTAAAGTGTATATCAGAGCAGTTGATATTTACTGTTGGCATCTTTTTTTTTGTTATTTTAAGAAAAAAAAAAAAAAAAAAAAAAATTTTTTTTTTCTTTTTTTTTATTTATTTATTTATTTTTCTCTTATGATCAGCAAGTGATGGCCAGTAAGGTGCCCAAGAGGTCTCGGTCAGACGGAGTTAGCTCACCAGCCAAACAAAGGACTCGTCGCTGCCTACGAGAAATACCTCCAGTGACCAAAATGAACACTTCAGAACCAGAACCTCAGCCCCAACCAGGTACGTCTGCACAAGAAACGATTGAAGAATCACCTTTCTTTACTCCAAACCCCTACCAAGTGCTTCAAAATGACAAAGAAGTAATGGAGTCTGCAGCAATACCCAGAGAACCAAAGCCTCCTCCGATATTTGTGAAAAATATAAAAAATTTCCAGATGTTCTGCACCCAACTAAATAAAATCTGCTCTGGCAGTTATTCATGCCTTAACAGGACCAATGACACCAAGATAACACCTGATTCTGCAGAAGCCTACCGAAAAATAGTGAAGTACTTATCAGAAACAAATGCGAATTTTCACACTTACCAGCTGAGGCAGGAAAGAGCTTTACGAGTGGTGATAAGAAATTTACATTCCTCAACCCCCACTGAAGTTATTAAAGAAGAACTAACGACGCTTGGTTTCAATGTACGCCAGGTAACAAACGTTTTGAAGGAGGACAGGGAGCAGCCAGGATTACGAAATAGGATCCCACTACCATTGTTTTTCGTGGACTTGGAGCCATCACCAGGTATCGAAAAAATATATGATATCACAAGAATATACTATACAATGGTGAAAGTTGAGAAGCCATATCCCAAGAGAGACATCGTGCAGTGCCATAATTGTCAGACCTATGGCCACACGAAGACATATTGCCACCATCTGCCGCGTTGCGTGAAGTGCGGTGAACAGCACAAATCTGTAGAGTGCACCAAACCTATACAAGATCCAGCAGTATGTGCCCTATGCTTGGAGGGACACCCGGCCAACTACAAAGGCTGCCAAATTTACAAGAATCTCAAAACCAGACACCAGAAAAACCGGATTCAAGATGAAGCACTAAGAACAAGAAGAGAGAGAGAGCCTTCCAGAATTGTAAACAATGATGTATCATTCTCCCAACTACTTAGAGGTAAGACTTTAACCGATAAATGCCAAGCCCTGCCACAACAACAACCTCAAACCCAACCTCAAAATCCTCTTCATCCTAATATACCTAACCACCAACAACAAATTCCTCATATTCCTCCTCCTTCAAATGCAACAGATCTCACAAGTTTGTTAGCATCTTTCCTCACCGATTTCAAATCCCTTGTTACTCCACTCATATCACTCCTCACGAATCTCGTATCTCACCTCATCCCTCCTTTGAAAAATCCTTAAATGACTCACATCCCTAAACCCATATCCATTCTCCTTTGGAATGCGAATGGTGTTAGAAATCATACAGACGAACTATCTACTTTACTACTTGACAAGAACATTGATGTGGCACTAATTACTGAAACTCGACTAACCACTAAACAGCACTTCAATATACCACAATACCTGACATATCGTACTGACCACCCTGACGGAAAAGCACATGCCGGTACTGCTGTAATTGTACACCAATCCCTCTCCCATCACCTATTCCCATTACCAATACATGATTTCCTACAGTCCACCGCTATCGTGATAAAAACCTTCTCCTTTCCGGTCACTCTTGCATCAGCGTATTGCCCTCCTAACCGATCCATATCCAATGCCCAATTCAGTTCTCTCCTCGACTCCTTAGGACATCACTTCATCTTGGGTGCAGACCTAAATGCCAAGCACCAACAATGGGGTTCCAGAACCACGAATTCTCGTGGCCGAACCCTGCTGTCTGCACTCAATTCCCAACGTTTTCACCTCCTTTCCCCCAACTCTCCTACCTACTGGCCCACAGATCCCAACCGTAATCCTGATCTTCTTGATTTCTTTATCCACAGCGGCTTAAGTCCCCTCCATTGTTCCATTACACGTCTAAATGAACTTTCCTCTGACCATAGTCCTCTAATCCTTAATGTTTCACTTGAACCTGTTCCCAAACCTTCTCCACCGTCATTCATTAGGGGCCCAGTAAACTGGGACCTTTTCCGCCAAATAATCTCCGATAATATTGATCTCAACATATCCCTCAAAACTCCCGATGACCTTGATAGTGCCGTAAATTCCTTTACTACCACAATCCAACAAGCCGCCTGGACTGCCTCCTTTCCAAAAGACTCCTCCAGAATTCCATTCTACCCCAACACCTCCTTAACCTAATCGGCACCAAACGCCGTGCCAGATTATTATGGCAACGAACCCGACATCCTACCGACCGCTGCTCCTATAATTACTACTGCAAACAATTAAAACTGGAATTAGCCACCTTCAGATCACAATCCTTCAACTCCTACCTATCCTCCCTCTCTTCTCGCGACAATTCCCTTTGGAAAACCACAACAAAAATCCTAAATCCTCACCACATTTCCCATCCTCTCCGACGAGGTGATGGCTCCTGGGCAGCATCTGACGAAGATAAAGCTGAGGAGTTCGCCATTCACCTATCCAATACATTTATTTCACATCCGGAATCCCATCCTGCCCACACCGTAACAGTAGAAGAACTCCTTACATCACCAATCCCACTTTCCTTGCCCCCAAAAGCTATTCATCCTTCCGAAGTAAAATTTCAATTAAAAAAACTAATCCTCCGTAAAGCTCCTGGACATGATCTCCTTACACCTCAAATCCTTCGACAACTTCCATCCAAAGCAGTCATATTCCTTACATATATCTACAATTGTATCCTACGCACCACCCACTTCCCTCTGTTATGGAAACACTCCACTATTATCCTTTTCCCAAAACCAGGAAAACCTCTCAATAGCTCAACATCCTATAGACCAATCAGCCTACTCCCAATCCTTTCAAAAATTTTTGAAAAGATCCTTTTGAAACGAATCCTACCCATTATAGAATCCCAAAATATCCCTTCCCATCAGTTTGGTTTTCGCTCTCAACATTCTACTGTTCAACAAGGACTCCGAGTTGTTGATCATATTTCCTCAGCCCTAGAAAACAAGGAATACTGTTCGGGTGCCTTTCTGGACATTGCACAGGCATTTGACCGGGTATGGCACTCCGGACTGCTCTCCAAGCTTAAAATCCAATTACCTCAGTCCTTGTACCTAGTCCTCCGATCCTACCTCTCTGACCGCTCCTTTCGAGTTCGCTGTGGAACAGAATTTTCCAATATCTACTCCGTTAAAGCCGGTGTTCCCCAAGGCAGCGTCTTGGGTCCCGTGCTTTACATCCTCTTTACTGCTGACATCCCTGTTCATCCCGATACTTTTCTTGCAACATTCGCTGACGACACCGCAATCTTATCATCCAACTCTGATCCCGAAATAGCATCCTTAAATCTCCAAAGTCATCTCACCTTGATTGAGCACTGGTGTAATAACTGGCGCATTAAAGTTAATGAATCTAAATGCCAACACATTACTTTTACACTCCGACGCAATTCCTGTCCACCAGTACTCTTTAATTCCATCCAGCTTCCTTATTCAGACACAGTCCGGTATCTTGGCTTTCATTTAGACCGAAGACTAACTTGGAACCCGCATACTAGACTCAAAAGACAAGAACTCAACCGACGATACGGCCAACTATACCGACTACTAAGCAGAAAATCTAAACTTTCCATTGAAAACAAGCTACTGATCTACAAGACAATACTGAAACCTATTTGGACTTACGGACTAGAACTGTGGGGATCAGCAAAATTTTCTAACATCAAGCGCATCCAATCCTTCCAGTCTAAAGTCCTTCGAACAATAGTCGATGCTCCTTTCTATGTATCCAACAAAACCCTACATCATGACCTTAACATCCCATTTGTCCTAGACCTTATCCCAGAAAAGTTCTCCAAATTTCACCAGAACCTTACTTACCACCCAAATCCTCTTGCACAATCCCTATCAAGCATCTCCCATCCCTATAATCCTCCAAGAAGGTTGAAACGGCAGTGGCCTCGCGACCTTTTGTAAATTATATAAATTGGAGTTCTGGCAATGGCCAGATTCTTCACTCAAGACATGTGTGTATGTGGCTAAAGTGCTCTCGACCAATCTCCGCTGGCTTTAGTACCAGTGACGCGGTTGGAAGAGTAGCGCAGGGTTCTCCTGGAGTTCCCTCGCCTGATTGTATATAGGTATGCATGTTATTTTATTTTTTTTCCTTAGTTTTAATTTTCTTATTTTTTAGGTTATTTTATTTTATTGTCTATTGTATATACTTTTGATTATTATTTTGTTCTATTTATTTTATTTTTTTGTACATATGGTGTGAATGTCATCCTACCTCACTATAACCAATGTCGAACAGACAGATTGTTATAATACTCAATAAAGAAATTTAAAAAAAAAAAAAAAAAATAATGGTAATATATATTTAAGTATTTGTTGAACATTCTAATTGGCATATATTAATATTGGTATCCATAATTTCAATTTTTATTTGATTGTTTTACTAAAATGGTTTGAAATGATGCAGGTATATTTCGGAGACTATTGTATATTCATCGTTTTTGATAAGTAAACTTCTTTTAGTGCGTTTTGCTGGTTTTTTGTGGAGAGTGAATTAGATTGACTAGACGGATTTCCAAAGTATAACGCGCGGGTAAAGTCTGCTGAAGTCGACTAATTGAAGTGTTTTTGCAAATAAATTAAAATATTTCAGAAAATTAAAATCGGACCTGCATACTGCAAGCGAGAGAAATGTTCAGCATTACATCCTCTTTATAATGAGATATTATTTATAATTTCTATTTCATATTATTAATCTATCCTTGTTTCGGTTTTGTTGTGGGGTATAAAGCAAACACCTTTATTTTATTTTTTTAAATTATTGAAGTATTCTGAAATTAGGGGATGGTACTGAAATCCTGAGGTCCATAATTGAACTTCCAGCAAGACCTCTGCAAAAATGTATATTAAAATGCTTTGTTTAAAATACAATGTCATATGGCAGCCGAAACGCAGCTAATGTAAATGAAATTATATTGAATGAATCATCTGGTACAAATATAACTCAGATTAAATAAATTCATATATAAACACATTATTAAACAGCGAATATTTTCAAAATAAGAATAAAATAAAGTAAAGTTCATCAGGTTCACAGAATTGTGTTTATTCGTTAATTTAAAATATAAAATAAAAAAGAAAAATTGTTTGCATGAAACTTAGTAATAAGAAATTAATAAGAATCATGAAAGTTTGGGGTACAGAACCTATCATATAATGATATTAATAAAAATAATATTTATTGGCTGTTTTCGAACTCAATGTCTAACTTTTTTTTTAAATTTTACTGTCACCTAAAAAACTAAGAAAATATTGTACTAGCAGAGTGAGAGAGCAAATATACTACATTTAAGTACTTATTTTCAATATCTCAGGTTGATTTAACTAATTAGAACAATATAATAAAAATAATAATAAACCACTAATTAAATTAAATTTGTTTGATTTATTAATATAAAGCAATTAAAATTAAACTAAAATAAAATAAAAGTTTTAAAAAATAATGAAGTTTACACATTTTTGCTGACCGCTAATGTTGTTCTGATGAGATGAGTACGGATACTAACCTGAAAAGAAAAAAAATCATAAAATTACTATTACATAGAATAAAAAAAATGTAACATATAACATAAATACAAGTTACAAATAATGAATCTATTAATTATAATTAAAAGTTTTTCTATTAAAAAATATTACCCATTTTTTTATCTTACAATTGGGTCATTGCGTTTTATTATTCAGTGAAGATTATGTTATTGAAACAAAATCGCAAAAATACCAATTTTTTCTGACATTTATTTGCAACAATAATTAGCGTTAAATATTCTACAACTTTATTTTTATTTTATGAAGTAAAGAATTCAAATATATAATAGATTATACAAGTAATTAATAAACAACTTTTATAAGAATGAGCTATATGTTTTTCAAAAGGTTTCTTCCCTTAAGCCTGTCTAAAGTTCTGAAACTTTGGTTGAAAAAATAATATATAGTATGACTGACGATGAAGCGCGTTTTATTATAAAGCATATTTAGTTTAAAATATAGTTTATTCACTTTTATAAATATATGTTTATAAAATAAGACTAACGAATTTTATAATCCTCAAACATTAGGTTTATTGAATCGTGTTTGACAGCCTTATGTTTCATTCAGTGATGGGCCAAAGACACTCCCCCAATCCACACCATACCTTCAAGGCGCATCGTTACTTCAAGATTTAGTTAAATACTAGGATGCCCGGTAAGTTCCTTTCTTTTTCTTTTTTTAAGATTGGTTTACTGTTATATAAGAACAGTTGAGCTCTATTGCCTTCTTCCATCTCTCAGGAAGCCTCTTGTACCCTTATTATTTATATTATTTCGCTTTCTGATTTGTGACATTTATCACAAAGAGAATCTTTTAACGAAGGAAATAAGTAATAATCAGACGGGGCAAGGTATGGGGAGTACAGAGGATAAGAAAGAAAGTTCCAATCAAACACTTAACAGTTTCTGTCTTACGGCCAACGCAATATGCGGCATTGCGACGTATGCATACATACATATTATTTTTTTCCAAAAATGATATTAATGATAGGATTCAATGTAGAAGTTAATTATTTAGGTTTGTGAAATGTTGGGAAGCGATACAACGGTTTGTTACCTGAAAATAATCTCGGATAGAAGCGGCCACAGCTGTATGGTAAACCAAATTGAATTACTAATGGCTGTTATACTGGACGTAGAAATGAAAGATCACTTTGATATTTTAGTACGGGCGTAATTGTATTTAAACAAAAACAAGAATGGTCTGGTTTTAATCATGTCATATGCAGCTCTGCTAAGTGCAATCAACGCTCCTGTATTGGGACGCTCGTGTAAGCGTCGAAATTTATTTCCAAGATAAATCATTTTAATGGATTTCTGTTTTTAGTATCTCTTTTAATTTCTGTGAGCGGGAACGTTTCTGGTTTTGGATTTGTTAGACTAATATACAAATATTTTATAGTCATGCAATACAGAAGAGAGAAAAAAAATATTGAATAAAAAAAAAATCAATACAGTTCATGCTGCCAAATATTTTCTCATCTGTTATCTTAAAAATAAAGTCGATATATTTCTATTTTACAAATAAAATTAATTATCTTCACAAAACATTTAAATTTCTATTTAAAATAGTTACAAATATAGAAAATTTACGAATACATCTAAACTTAAAAGCTTAGTTTTACGATACTTTCTGTAATATTCTATAGTTATAATACTTAATAACTATTATTATAGTAGAGGCATAGTTGATGGTTAATTATAGGGAGGCGATGATTTTTGAGCCATGAGTCGTACGAAACCATAAAAAAATAATATAAATGAAAACAGTAATATCACCTGAGTAATATGAAAAATTATAAAATACTATTATTTATGATTCCTCGATGAACTAAAGGTTTACCTTTACAATATAATATTATCAATTTATCGATTAATTTGTTTATTTGTATTTAATTTATTAACTAATAATAATAATAATAGCAAGGATTAGCAAACCCGAAGATTCGATACCGATACCACCAATGGATGTCTATATTCTTTCATTCAAGCTAAATATAAACCCAACCCCGACAGATCAGACTTAAAGCAATCTTCCCACCTTCGCTTCGGCATACCCCACGGGCGCTTGCCAGTCGGCACGGCCATGTTTTAAGTCCGAACAACCTCAAATTTGTCAGATAAATAATTACCGATTCTAACATTACTGAATGTTTCGGACATACACATCCTACCTATATTCACTAATTTTTTTTTTTTTTTTTAGATCCTCTGTTCAATTAGAATATTGAACAGCTTCTGGCGGTCAATGGAATAAATTTGAAAATTTATTAACTAGTTAAAATAATTAATTAATGAGTATAATCGAAATTTTTATTTCATATACCGACATTTCAAATTATTAAATCATATAATACTGACATTTTAATATCTAATGGATTAAGGTAATTAGGTTTTTATCTGGGCAATAGACTGGCATTAGATCAAACCAATAGAACCAAACAGACAATACTATCTTTTATATCTAGGTTCCTTCACAAACATTCGAAATAATATATGGGAAACGCAAATATTTAAATTAATTCTTCCAAATGCTTGAGTTTGGTTTCTTATTTTTGATCTGTTTTATTTGCTCAAAAAAAGAAATAAGATTTAAAAAAAAAAAAAAAAATTGGCTTTGCGCTCCAATTTCGTGAAGTATCTAAGTTTTCAAGGTACAAGGCAAATTTCATGTCAAAATTAATGTTATTTTGTGGTTATTGAATAAATAAATAATAATTTGACTTGAATTTGATACGTTATTCTTTTTAAATATTACATTTGTTTATTATGACTATCGTCCGAAAGATGTTTCATTTTCTAAATATCACTGATATGAACAATTGTCCATTTTTTTAATATATATATATATATATATATATATTTAAAATTTTATCTCTCAAAGTGAGAGAAACAAATCTCTGTTTTTGTAGTTTTCCTCTCGTAGATTGCCACTATTACTCAAATTTCCTCGTCAAATACGACTTTTCCTCAATCAAAGGTGCAAAACTCGGTAAAAAAAAAATATCATTAGAATTGAGTCATCACTTGCCATTGAATATTTATAGGTTTATTCATCAATGAATCATTCGTAGCTAATGTTTTAGAATCCTACATGCTACTAATGAACATCGTATTTAAAAATATAAATGAAACTATATATTTCTATTCTTTCCATCACAAAACCTATATTGTATGAATTATTTTTGGCTCTAGCTCAATGTAATTTTACATATAAATACTTGAAATACAAATAATTCCGGTTTATATACTTTTAAAAAATTATTAATAATTTTTCAACAATTTTGTATATATGCTTAATAAAATTGAGGACTAGAAGCATCCACGTGCAAAAAGTGTGACAATAAACCGTAGTCAGTAAAACATCTGTTACTAGAGTGCCACGAGTTCAACAACATTCGGCAAAAATTGAAACTACCAATAATGAAAGAGATATTAAGAGAAAACGAAGATGGAGTCACCACCCTATTCCGATACTTAATAGAGACCAAATATTACAACAGAGTATAGAAAACTAGCTGCCAATGACCCTCTAGGGTAGAGGCGATATCAAATAAAAAAATAAATAAATTTTAAAAAAAAGTTGGAAAATCTAGTTGCATGTTTTCGTTGTTTTTTAATCAAATATTAGTTATTGGCTATAATACATGTTTCTCAATATATTAATAAATATGAGTGAATTCATATTGTGATTTCGTGATCCAATGCACTATGAGAATGAACATTTTATCAAAAATATTTTAATGATAACATTTTAAAAAAAGAGACGGCTTTAATATTTAACACTAATTACCATAGATTCGATCCATCTCTCCTGCTTTATTATTACCATATTCTCAACATCCTGATAAATACTTTCGGTTCAAGCTTTAAGTTAAAAAAAAATTGAGAAATTATATAAAAACGGTCTACCGTCAATTTTATGGAATATATCATTTAATGCAATATATACATACTGTGGAATGTGGCAGGAAATTAATAATAAGGTTGTTATTACAACTTTGAACATTTTATTTTGTATTTATTAATTTTTATTTAATTTAATTTAATTTATTTAACACATTTTCATATAATTACAATTTTGAGTTTTTAGGTATACGTATTTTTATTTTTCTCATCCCTTCTAATCAGCTGTTTAATATAACATTTCTCTACTGCATTTATGAAACCTCCCGTTTCATTCATTAAGTATTTGGAAAGTTTGATGAGATTTCTGTAGCAAATGTATTTGTTATCTTTTCTTTTTTTTTTCTATTCCTATATGCTGATTTGCAATGTTTGATTAACCATTTAATAATGTTGCGATGTCATAGAGTGATGTGATTTTTGGTTTTTCTTTCCTTTCCTGTCGAAATTAACGGATTATTTTACGTTGTACCTCTATATCAGAAACACTGCGTGGTTGGATTTTTTTTTCAATTATTAGTTACATTAATTACTTAAATGGAGACCTATAGGGCAGGGTAGTCAAGCGAGCTAACGCATTTCCCAGCAATCTGTGATAAGCTGAAGATTAGAAATTCGAATAACGATGGCGCTTTTAACTCCGGTATTGATCCCTCGCACTCTCCCCTGACCGGTGAAAATCTCCGTACAGCCTAAAAGGCGACAAAATGAGAAAAAGAATGGGTTATTAAATTAATATTATTATCATTATTATTTGATGAGTATTAAGTCTATTGTGGAACTCTTGACACGACTTTACTTCGAAAGCAGCTTCTCTGAATTGTATTACCAATCGACTAATCCTAAACCTTGAAATATAGATGATTGTGCAACCAAAATGAATGGTTGGTATGCTTTATTGAAGATCTTTGATAGACTTTTTTGTTATTTATAAAAGGATATATATTATTAATGATATTTCAGTCGCTTCTTATCCACGAAGGAACAAGCCCTCCAATACCCTGAAAGACCCTATACCTTCGGGTTCCTGAGTAGAATCCGAAGACGAGGATACCCTAATTATAGGAGCTGTTGGGAGCGGGTCGATATAGGCTCAGGGGGGCAGCTGCGTAAGACTGCACTCCCGACTGTACTCTATGCGCCGGCCTCTTACATCTACGGGAGGGGGGGGAGGAGAGGGGCTAGGTAGGATCTACCAGGTCATTGGGTATATATTATATAATTGGGTATATACTTTTATTAATAATGCATACACAATATAACCATTGTATGCACCGATAACAAGCTATCTGATCTAATTTTTATGAAAAAAAAAACCCTCCAAATTATTACATAATGGTTTATTATTTCTAAAAAGTTATATATCGTACTTAACACTATATTCTTTGTCACATCGATAAATTAATAAAAGATGATTTCTAATATTGGTCTAAATACGTTTTTATTTCATCATTAGTAATTAGTTAAGAAATATTGACAACAATTTCGATTAATTCATGTGATGTAAGACTTCTCAAAAAAAAAAAATAATAATAATATAAGATTTGCAAAAAAACAATTGAAAAATATTTAGAACGACATATCTGTGCATCAAATCGTCCGATTTCAACCAACTTTTAAATGAACAACCTAATTTTACCACCATTCGTATTTTTCTTCAGCTTGTTTTCGGGGAAGTATGTTATACAGATAAATTTAAGAAAGGTCCAAAGGAAGAGACTTTAGCCAAGTATCATCGAAATCTGTACATTCGTATAGGCGCTACAGTCTGTACGGTACAGGTTTTCCCTTTGCCATCTTGATAGGAAAGTACTTTTCTGTGAATTAGGTTATATACATAACTTTAAGAGGCTCCAAGAAGAAGACTTTGGCCAAGTTTCATTAAAACAGTACGTTAGTTAAGAGAGTACAGCCCAAAATCGGTTTTGGTCTTGCAAAGGCCAAAAACGCATAACTGTTGCAAGACCAATACGAAGACATTACTTTTTAGATACAATTTTAGATACTATATGAATTGGTATAACCAACATACTTTTGCGTTTAACTCATCCAATTTTTCTTTTGGCCTTAATTAAGTTTCCCCCATTTCGAAAAATTACAGTAATATCTCTATAATAAAAAGCTAACAGGTAATTGCAAGACTGTGTTGGTCTTGCATTTGGGCAATAGTAGTACAGCCTATAGCGACACACATTTTTTGGCCGCCATCTTGAAAAAAAAGTGAGAATGATAAAGCCCAGTTTCGAGGATCATTCTCGGGTGCTCTTCCACATTGAAACCGAATCTCAAAACAATCGGTCGGATGATCTTGGAGAAAAGCCGCGGACGTCAGACGGTCGACGGATGCATTTTTTTATTTCCGATTTCTGAAATTTAAGTATCTTGAAACATAAAAATAAAAAAAAATTTTACTTGGTCAGTTACAAAGGTTGATCATAAAAATAACCAACCAACAAATATAAACATTATTTACAGGTTCTTAGTAGAGTTAAGGATTAAGTATGTTATTCAGTATATAATTCTTATTGTGGAATAATAGCATTGGTTAGTATTTTTTGGCAAGAAGAGGTAATTAATGGATATTAGAAAAATACTTTGACCAATAATTCTGAATTTCGTCTGGACTAGGTGATTTCCAATTCTTCATCCTTTTAACTGATTGTTTGACATTATTATCGATTAATATACTTTTATATATTAGCTCTCAAAGTGAAGTTTACCTTTTATTCAAAATTTGTCCATCCAGGATCCATTAACATTAAAATTACTTCTTGGAGGTGCAATGCAGTTGGGTCTTCACCTTCAGCCTTCCTAATCAGATCTCAGAGGATTCATGTATACAGATCAATCATGAAGGCACTGTGAGTTGATTCTTTAGATGTAGAGCAGGTAAAGGATAAAGATAAGTGGTTAGCATCAGTGTTAAATCAGAGTAGTTTAGGAGTGATGGAATAACTTGATTGTTGAATTGGATTTGTATCAAAACTTTGGCAAGCACTATATAAACAAAAGTTTAAGTTTTAAGTTTACTTTAAATTAGAAAAATATTTCAGAAATATACTGATGAGTGAGTAACAAATTAATTAAGTAATTAACCACCCCTAACCACCCCTATGAAACTTCAGTACACTAGTCCTCCTCAAAATTTCAAACTTCTCATTTTGTCCCTTTTACAATGAATGCAACATAATCAAAAGTGGCATTTTTTTTCTAGGAATTAAATGCATTAAAAATGTTTAAAAAAGACATCTGGAGCTACTAGCCTGCTGGGATGAGAGAAAAAAAAAAAAAAAAAAGACAGACGGTTATCTAAATAAAACAAAACAAAATTATTTATTCCGTCTCAATATGATTCAATTTTCTTCCGTATATTAGCCAAGAAAAAAAATGTTTCTCTATGTACTTACTGAATAATAAATATTAAAATTAACAATACATTTTTTTGTTTTTAGTTATTATTTAAAAAACTATACTTTTAATAGCAGCTAATGTAATAATTCAAAACAATTTTTGATTATGTAATTTAATCAAAACTACATTTTTGGTGTTCTGGGCGTACCATACAAGATAAGTAAGGCATGACAAATATTAAAAAATCTATGCAATAAAATCAAGAAATGTAAGCTAATAGTACATAACATAGTTAAATAACAAATTAATTAATAAATCAATAAATTAATAAATATAGAGGAATCACAAAACTAAAATATTAAGTGTAATTTTGATAATTTTTATGGGTATCACCAGAAAGCTAATTTTACCCTCTTTCTTTGTGTATATTGGATTATATTACGCGGCTTTGTGAATCCTGACTTAAATCTCGAAAATTGAACTTAAATATGTGAAAATTAAAAACTTTCAATTGCGTTTTTCCATAAATATCATTTTTGCAGTTAACATGCAATAATGCATGTGTTTTTTGCGTAGTTCTATTTCTCTTATCTTTAGTTATTTTATTTTATTTATTTTATATACTTTAAGATTATTATTTATTGTAATTTTGCTTCTATTTATTTTATATTTTTGTACATATAGTGTGAATGTTAACCTACCTCACTATAACTAGTGTTCATGTGACAGATTGTTGTAATACTCTAAAAATAAATTTTAAAAAAACATGCTATAAAGAGGTGTCACAGATATAATACGAAAAAAATCTCTCATGTCCATGTACTTCCGGTTTTACCATTTTAACCCTTGTATGTAATTCACCCGATATTGATTTACTCTTTTCATATATTTTATTATTTATTGATATATTTTCATATGTATAAAGGTAATATTAACCTCAAGCATTAAATCACTATAATGACATATAGTACTACAAAAATGTGTAAATAAATGATGATTTCATTAATAAGATGAAAAAATATGATGTATGATTCGTAATAAATGTTAGTAGTACTTCTCCAGCACTATGTTTTTTCTGCGGCACGTGATGTAATTATATACGTTGTTTTTTTTAGGAAATAAACTGCTCTTAGAATTTAAATTCTAACAATTCATTTTCTTGAAAATACCCTTAAAAACATTCAAAACAAAGTGCTGGAAAAGTACTACTAACATTTATTACGAATCATACATCATATTTTTTCATCTTATTAATGAAATCATCATTTATTTACACATTTTTGTAGTACTATATGTCATTATAGTGATTTAATGCTTGAGGTTAATATTACCTTATACATGTTATGATATTGGTATGATTACTTCTTTGGTAGGAAACGAAATTTTACACAGTAGGCAAAACTAATAACAAAAATCTACACCAGATATAAAGAAAATAACAGGCATTCAAGTGAATTGAACATAATATAATCTATAAAAATATCTTTCAATTGAATAAATAATTTAATAATTCGTAAGGAAAAATTTTAATAACGTTTATTTGTCTTTAATATGTTAAGTGGTTAAATTATAGTGAATAATTAGTATAATTCTGAGTTTTAGGAGTATATGTTTAGTCCGCTTGTGAGTGTACCATTTTAGAGATTTCTTATCGTAGTTTCCTATTGCTTGATTGATGTGATTTACAGAAACTGGCGTAAGTTAAATAAAATACTGTATATTCATTATATATTCATACATTTCATCCTAATGCGACTTATACTGTGGCAATATAGTTGGGTAGGAGCTAAGTTATTGTAAAGTCTTTCTGTCTATCCCAATAGAAGGCCTAAAATCTAGACCAAAACGTCACATTTTAGCGAAAAACAAATTTCTGACAGCTCATTAAACCTGAAGCTACCATCCATATTTTATATATTTTTTTAAAGTTAAAACTTTAGTAGGAGCACTTTACACATCTTTTGCGGGCAAGGAATGATATTTATCCGTTGGACTCGGATGTGTGACGCTCATTCGGGTAATGTCACCTCGAGTCGACTAATTGAAGTGGTTTAGGATATGGATTAAATTATCTCAGAGACTAAATATTGGACCTGCATACTGGAAGCGAGAGAAATTTTCAGCGTTTTATCCTCAACGTAATGTACAATAAATTGAAATTTGACGTGACGAGAGTCGGAAAGGTAAAAACATAACGCAAAAAAATCAAATGATAACGACTGATTGAACATTTCGATCAAAATATCTCATAATTTTAATACTCTGCGGAATCCAGAAAAAGACCAGATTTGTATTTGATTTGACCAGATTTGACCAGATTTGTATGATACAAATAACAATCAGTCAGACAGAGAAAAGTGTGCTAGAGTAATTTACACACAATTATTATTGTATATATTGTAGATGTTATTAATTTGTGAATATAGAAATAAATACGCTGCAAATTACTACGCATTGATTTATTATTTCTAACCTATTTAACATCAACATTAACAATACATTCCATGTAACATTAAGGAAAATAAATAAAAAGAGATTCCTAACACTGGTCTAGAAATTTTCTTTTTTAACGTTGATAATTTTCTAAAAACGAAATACACAATATCGGTTCAGTTAATGTTTGAAAAATAAAAACAAAAGATATAAGATTAGCAGCAGAGGAATAACAAATATTTAGAACAACATATCTTTGTACCAATTGTCCGATTTCAAGGGTTTTTTTTTTTTTTTTATGTTTTAGGATATTTCGTAGACTTTTAACAATTTTTAGAACATTTTTTTTTTTTTCTTTATTGAATATTAATACATTCTGCGGCATTGAAGGTCATTAATTAAGGCTACATGATTCATTCACACAATATGTACATACAATTAATATCAATAATAAAGAAAAAGAAATATAAAAAAATAAAGTAAGTAAATTGGTATGCCTGTGTACAAAAAAACAATGAAATAATAGACAAAATCTAGGTTAAAGTAAAGTAAATAAATCACATTCACACCTATGTACAATATTTACATTCACCCTCAGGGGACTCTGAGCCATGCCTTATTCCCCGACGTGGAAACCAAGGCAGGACTCCAGGAGATTCCAGTGCTTCTCTCTCAGCCGCGTCACTGTTATTTGAAACCAGTGGAAACTGATGGAGGGCACTATAGCAACAGACGCTCATGTATTGAGTGGAGAATCTGGCCATTGCCAGTACTCCAATATATACATATTTACAAAAGGTCGCGGGGCCACTGCCGTTTTAACCTGCGGGGATGATTGTAGGGATAGCTGGAACTAGATAGGGATTGTGCTACAGGATTTGGATGATGAGTGAGTTTCTGATGAAATTTGGAAAAATTTTCTGGGATTAGGTCAATAACAAATGGGATATGAAGGTCATTATGGAGGGTTTTGTTGGATACATAGAAGGGAGCATCGACTATTGTTCGGAGGATTTTAGACTGGAAGGATTGAATGCGTTTGATGTTAGAAAGTTTTGCTGTTCCCCACAGTGTAGAACATTTAAAAACAAGGGTTTTCGGCAGCCATCTTGGTAATAAAGATCGGATGGTAATGTCGAGGTAGGAGGATCATGCTCGGGTAAATTCTCACCTAGATTTTTCTCACAACAATTTTTCTTGACTCACAACAATATCACTCTCCACCGCCAGGTTTTCCCCATCAATTAATTATTTAATAAGAATACCCATCTACTTAATACTGAATACAAACGAAGTACCTGGACACACTCGGTGCTCAAACCGCGCCCTGAAGATGACATGTTTTGGTTGAAACGTTGGCATAAATAGAAAATTAAATTTTTTTTTTTAAAATACTGCGTCCTCAATATTTATCACCCATGATATGTAGAACAGCCGACTAACTTCCTTAAATAAGAATATCCACTTTATAAAGGCTGGGTTTGCCCTAGGAGGGTCTCTCGGCTCCATCGTCGACCCACGGCTGATGAAAAATGTCTAGTCATCAACCGGATTCGAACTGGGGAACTTAAGCTCTGGAAGTCAGTGCTCACCCACTGAGCTACACCACTTCCCATATGTTAATTATACGTTAGATAATTATTAATGAAGACTTACATGATTTCTTAAGGCATTAACTTTCTCGATGGAAACGTGATTTAGTTATAGTACAATTAATTATAATTATTATTTTTATTTGTAGAGTGTATTATTTTTTGGGCGGAAAAATGAGACAAAAGTTCTCAAGTGGAAGAGGGTTCGATGGAGAGGAGGAGAGGAGAGGAATCGATAAGTGCAAGGTGGAAGGGCGGGTTAGTCACTGCTGCATTTTAGAAAATTCAATGCAGTTCCTCCCACGGCATGCTATTCCCCCTTCAGCCTAATACTGCATCATCTGCCTTCTACATATTATTATATTTCAACAACATTTTAATTATTATTATCGGTTAATATTTACAGTCAACTTTGCATACTGCGGTCAGAGACTGGTTTTTGTGGGGATATGGAGGCAGGAAATCATTTCAAAATGGTAATATTTTTTATTATTATTTATTCATGATATTCACAACTGTATAAAGAAATACATCAAGTAAATTTTTACAAATGAATATTACGATATGAAAACACTTGTTGAGAAGCTACACATTGGTAGCACTTTAATAATATGTCTACATTAGGAGATCACGGAGGAATCTTCTTTTCAGACGTCTCAGAGGGTTATCAGAAATTGAAATAGAAGCAAGAATATAAACGAGAGGGTTGGGATGGTTCTGAAGTTTATTTATTTAAGATATAAATTTGGATTGAGCCGGATCTGAAAAATAAAGAACATCGTCGTTATGTATTATTTTTATTTGTGACAAAGTAACGAAAAGTAACGATTTACCGAAGAATTTTGGTTTTTAAGAATTAGATACGAGAGGAATTCGATGGTTTAGTGGAGCTCCATCGCTCAACTTCGTAAGTCAAAATAAACCTTAATATAGTCATGTATTTGAGTATCTTGGAATTAATTGGAAGGTTTAAGAGTTTGTCTAGAAAGTGCCTATTTAATTGTTGGGATTGTTCCATTTAAAATGACTCTTATTCAATAAAATGTAATAAATACTGTCTGCTTAAGAGTATATAGTAAGTAAAAAATTATAATTTAACTATAGAAATATATGATTAACATTCATAGGACAGACTGGACAGAATAAGATTTAAATGGTTTTAACAAAGAAAAATTTCACATCTTGTTATAGAAAAGTTACTCTATGCTAAGATATTGTAATTCGGGATTCCCTAACCAGTATATTTTCTTTTTTAGTTATCGTTTCTTATTCAACAAAACGTAAATACATAATAATGTCTTGAAATCAGTTGAAACTTATTATATTATATAAAGTAAATGCAAGGTGTATTTATTTATACTTCTTAAAAAAAAATAATTACAGTTCCTGAAAAAAGGAAGAAATATAAATAATAAAAAGAAAAGGAGCATCTTATAATTAGTGTTGCCCAAATGCGAGACAGAGACGAGTCTTGGTCTTGCAAACTCAGTCTTGGTCTTGCGCAAGACTCTCGTAACAGTCTTGCAGTTACCTATTAGCTTATTACTAGAGAGATATTGCTATAATTTTTTAGATATGAGAAACCTAACTAAGTCTCAATGAAAAATTAGATGAATTAAATGCAAAAGTATATTTGGTTATACCAATTATTAACATATAGTAACTAAGATTGTCAAGTATCAGTAACTATTTCGCCTTAATTTTTATTTAAAAAATCGATTTTTTTTATCAGTCCTGGTCTTGGTCCTGCAACAGATAGGTGGTGTTGGTCTTTGTCTTGCAAAGTGCAAGACCAGGACCGATTTTGGGCAGATCAATATTATAAATATTGATTTAGTATCCAGATAGATACAAATAAATTTTAAAACAAACAAAAGTTTTTTTTTTCATTTTACTTTATTTTTTAAATTTGTGAAAAACATTTATTTATTTATTTATTCAAAATATTTGCTATTTAATGGGAATTATTAGAAGATTAAAAAGTTGACGCTTAAAATGATGAAAGAATGAATAATAGTCATAATATGGAGTCATTTATGTTGATTGAATAGTTTGCCAAAGTCTCGACCATATCGGTCATCATTATGGCTTAAAATTAAAAAAAAACACAAAAATTAAATCAGACAATTGAGGTGACCTGGTTTTAGTCATGATGATGAAAACCCACATACTTAGGTCGAAACGTCATCATTATGGCTTAAAATTAAAAAAAAAACACAAAAATTAAATCAGACAATTGAGGTGACCTGGTTTTAGTCATGATGATGAAAACCCACATACTTAGGTCGAAACGTCGGTAAACTTAATAAATGACTTCATATCTTGACTGTTCTACATCCTTACGTGAATTATTTGTCTTTTCATATTGATTTAACGTATTTTTTCTAATCACTAACAATTATTTTTTATGTTTCTTCAATACAATTGTTACAGAAGTGCAAGTTAAGATCGGTGTTAATACATACAAATACAGAGAGTAGAAATTGTTCTAACATAAAAAATAAATAAATTACACGTTCTGACTCCTGGTGGTTCATGACAGATATAATTTAAAAGAATTCGTCTGGCTCAACGCCCAAGAAAAATTTTAAATATATATTTTACGGGACCGCTTTTAAGTTTTTATATTCATCAAAATTTCATTTTGGCTCTCCTGTAAATTTGTTAAGCGTAGGTCGAGATAGGATTAAGTAGGTAAATTTAAGTATTCGGTTTCTGTTTTAGTGTTTTTATTCTTAATTCTTGTTTCCGGTAGCTGTTGTACACGAAACCACAGCTATCACACAGCAGGAATATTACTTCGTTATCCCTCCAAATCGGAAATCGGTTGACGCAGAACCAAATTGTTTGTCCTCTATTGGATCCGCAGGGCGACCTCAGGCATCAGTTTGACATGTTAGATTGGAATGCAATATACTCATCCATTCTTTATTGGTTGAAAAGCTACATAAAGCACGCCAGTATCTTTTAAAAGTTTTATTATAAAATCAATTTTAAGTGTCCCGATAGACATCGAATGGCAATAATGGCTCTCTGCAACGAAATTATTTAACATAAATCGGGCGTACAAAAGAACTTTACATCTGCTCTAATTATTGTTCAAATGATAATAATTTTCATTACGTAATATGTTATGTAAACATATTATAAATATATGGATATAAATATATTTATAAAATGTAAAGAAAAATAAAATATTCATGAATAATGGATATATTTATGAAATATCATGAAAAACAAAATATTTGTAAATAATGGATCTTATATAAATAAAACTAGAAAAGAGACATAAGGTAATTATGCTATAAATGGAAAAATCCAAACAACAAACCAATCAATCTCCAACATAATGGAGATTAGTTTAGTTAACTTGACAATGTTTCGCCAATTCAGGCATTAACAGGGCAGAAAAACAAAGATCACTTATATTCAGAAAGAAAAAACTTAAGAGTTGCAGACATCTCACAAAGCCTTCCAAATACCTACTGAAGAAAAGAGAAGGTTCTATTAACGCAGCTGAGGAAGGTAATATTGAACAGCTGATTAGCAGAAATACAAGGAAGAGTAGAAAAAAAAATTATATACAGCTAAAATACAATAATACAAAACATGTTAAATTACCAAGTTGGTAAGTTAAATATTCACCTAAATGTTGGAGACATTTAGAATAAGCAAATGTTAAATTCCTAAATTTATTTTGGGCAAAAAAATTTGTTCCTTGAATGATATCTTAGGAAATAAGTCTATGGTTAAATCTGAGACACACTTCTTAAATAATAATTACGATTAATAATTAGCAAAAACCCTTAATACAAACTTAGGACATATCGGGTTGTTGAGTATTTCAATACAGCAGAATGAATTATAATACCTTTGTGTTTTTATTTAATTATGTTTATCAGGAGCTTAATATAATTAATTTGATATAATTTAGCCAATTTGCTCATAAATATAATAAATGGCATAACATAATGAGTGCTTATAATATAGAATAAGAAATATTAAAGTATTAAACAAAATTAAAATAAAATAATTTATATTTAATTATTCTACAATAAATTGGAATAATTCACCATCTAAATGAATTTCGAACACAGAGCTGTGTTTAAAGGCGAATCGTTACACGCTTGAATAATGGATTTTAAAATTGTTGAACACAACTTTTAAATTATACACAGATAAAAACACCCTCTAACGGTATTTTAGTTGAAATAAATTAATTTAATGACAGTTCTGAATTCTCGAACGTATTGTCAAATTCAAATGTTACAGTCCTGTTGTTCAAGCTTAATCTAAATCTTTAAACTCGTCTAAATTAACTTCAAATATATATTTACATAGTTGTTTGATTATTATTTTACCTTTTTTAATTTTATGTTTTCTTTATACATAGTGTGAATGTGTTCATATCTCACTATAATTATTGTTATCGTGACAAATTATTATATTTGTAAAAAGATAAATATATATTTATAAATATATATTCTGCCCCCGTAATACAATGTTGCATATAATCATGATTTTTATTTACAACAAATGTTAAATTAATTTAGTCACGTTACCCATTTAAATTCAATTAACCGAAGGCATTCCCTTAAGTGTATCTAACGCATGCTAATAGTTCAAGGAAAGAGAATGGAGAATGTACAATAGGTACCGATGTAATATTGGACAGGGTTAAGCACAAAACATAATCAGAAACTGTTAACTGGAAATCGCAGAATTATATGATATCAATATTTGTGTATCAGTGTATAACAAATCTTAATCATGTCATAGTTGCAATATTTTTACTTCAAAACAAAATTTATCAGTATTTTAAACTGCAGCCAAATTACCATAAAGCAAGGTGGTGTGGCCGAAATTCGGTTATTTTGAACTTTGCAAGACCAAGACCAAGACTGGAAAAAAATCTGTTTTTTGAATAAAAATTAAGATAAAATGGTTACTAATACATGACAATTTTAGTTACTATATGTAAAGAATTAGTATAACCAATATACTTTTGGATTTAACTTTTGCATTCATTATTAGTTAGGTTTCTCCTATCTAAAAAATGAGAGTAATATCTCTATAGTAATGAGCTAATAGGTAACTGCAAGACTGTTGCGGGACTTTTGCGCAAGACCAAGACGAGTCTTGGTCTCGCATTTAGGCAACACTTAAGATTAGAGAGTGCTAATGGAGACTGAAACAATCTTTTATATCGTACTGTTGCTATTTTTATTTACCACAAAATACACATACTAATATACATGTATTCAGCTTAATTCTATTAATTTTCAAATTTTCGTAACCAAAAAAAATTGAATTAATTATGGCTGCAGCTAACGGCACATGCGGCCTGCTAGACCGTAGTCCCCTATCTGTGCCATGTACTATATATATATTATACCAATATATATATATATATATATATATGTGTGTGTGTGTGTGTGTGTGTGTGTGTGTGTGTGTGTGTGTGTGTGTGTGTGTTACCATATACCTATATATTTCAAAACAATCATGTATTAATTTGAATCATCTATATATAATTGCGTTTTTAAGAAAGTTTATTTCCGTTCGTTATTTCGTAAAATATTTTCTATGACCATGATCCCATTTTTAAATAAAAACAATGTAAAAACCGCTAAATATGTTATATTCTAATCACATATTTGTATTTTATTTATGAATATTCATCCTAGGATAAGAAAAACAAATTCACGTTAAAATTGAAACTGAGTATGAAGGAAATATAGGATGACTGTATTTATTTTTTCAAAAATGAATTTTTTTGGCGAATAAAAATTTAATAAACTCTGGTCTGTTTTTTTTTTTTATTAAATGTTACGTATTTCATTTTTTAACCTATTCGTATTTAAAATAATATTGATTTTTTATTATTGAATTCGGATTCAATGTTATAGGAGTGAAATCCAAATTCAATAAAAAGATGTTCTCTTCTATGTAATTTTTTATTTCTCCTTTCACTGATCGAGATCTTTTATTGGACCTTCATCAAGCAAACTTGTAATGGTGTGATGAGAGATCGAAATCGGCAGCTAAGCGAAAATAAAAAGAATATACAGAAGAAAAATATTTTTGTATTGAATGTAGATTTTTACGAACTTTTTACGTCGGAGGGGAATTTTTTGAATTAGTCATTTATTTTTATTTTTTTTTCAGTTCCGTTCTAGTGCAGCCATCAAACTTCAGACATTGCCTTGGTTGCTTTGGCGTTATTTACGCTATGGCTTTTTGGAGAATAAAAATATCAAGATGTTACTAACAATAAATATATCGTTCAATGCTATATCAGAGCTGCTCGTTAGTATGAAATAAATAATAAAATAAAAAATTAATGGAGTCAACAGAGGTCGCATTACATCGCATGGGAAACTGCCCCTAACATTATCGCTAATAAAATATTCAAAGATCCGAGGTAAAGGCAGTAGTTCGCGATACATCGGATAGTCAGCTACTCGCTTTTATATTTAATTCGATCGTACGAGGATGGGACAATCTCTTATTTTTAAAAATTAAAGACAGAAAAAGTCGTCCCTTCCAATTATTGTTTGTTGTAGCAATCACAAGGCTTTTTTTTTTTTCACTTATCCCAAAGTAGTTGTTTGTGTCGTAGCTATGGAGGCAATATGTGATTTTAAGATTCCATTAAATATTTTAAGTTTTTTATATTGGATGATCATTTTTTTCTCTTTTGAACATCACGATATACAAACAACTATACTCTGATATTCTCCGAAAGAAAACAATTCAATAACAAATACTTTATTTATTTGTTTTTTAATCATTTCTCCACCACCCCAATAAAAAAAATAAAAATAACATCAAATTAAAAAAACAAAACAAGAACTGAGCAGACGATAAAAATAACTGCCATATCTCTTGAAGATCTGCACTCAACTGACAAAAGTAGGTTTAGACAAATGTTAATAATGTAAAAATAAAAAACAAAAAAGTGCATCTGTGCCGCCAACATGACGCCGAGTAAGAGTCGGATAATAAATTATCTATCGAACCCGGACTCGAACCCCTATCTTAGGTTTTCACAATCTTATTCACTGAGCTACTTCATACTCCTCATAGTCTCTTGTACAGATTCCATTTTATAAATTATTTACATCCGCCAGAAACTTCGTGAATAACTTCATCTCATCGTAACCTGCAACTATTTTATTTGCCAAAACTCTCGGAATCGGGCGTTTTCAATCTGAAGATCGGCAACCTTTGTCGGAGGAAATACCCATTTCCTTTCTACTTGAATCGTAAGATAATTTGAGCACAAAATCGAGAAAAAATGTATCCTACAAAAATATTGCGCCGTTTGGCCTATAAAATCTCGTTATTTTGAAACCTTGGAAGTAGAGGTCAAGTTAAACAGCTCAGTATTTTAAAGGCCACTATTTTCTCGATTTCGTGCTCAAATTATCTTACGATTCAAGTAAAAAGGAAATGAGTATTTGAGAGTTTTTAATATGTTTTTTTGAGTTTTTAAATAGACCAAGTCTGCCGATCTCCAGACTGGTAACGCTTCAATTCCGAGAATTTTTGTAAGTAAAATAGTTGTGGGTTACATGAGATGAATCCATTTACGAAGTTTCAGGCAGATGTTAATAATTTGATAAAAAGGGATCAGTATCACGAACTATCGACTTATAGTACACAATCATAAAAAAAAAAATGCTGCAAATTATTTCACAATAGTTTATTATCTCCAAACAACTATACATCTAAAGTAACATTACCTTCCTAGATGCAAAGAAAAATAAATAAAAGGTAATTCCAATTATTGGACTAAAAGTTTTTTTTTTAATCATTAGTAATATGCTAAAAAAAAAAATAGCATTACTTCAGTAACACATTCAAAATTTAAAAACCAAACAAAGGATATAACATTTAGAGTAGAAGATATTTAAAAAACTGGAGACCATATCTTTGCTCCTAATTGTCCGATTTTAACGTTTTTTTTTTAGGAAATTCCGTAAAATTAAAAAAGTGTATGCTTTTTGAGTTATTCGGAATTAAATTTTAACATCCCTCGTAACTTTTTTCCAGCTTCTTTTCGTTGAAGTATGCTATATAGATAAATTTAAAGGTCGTCAAGAAAATAACTTTAACGAAGTTTCATTGAAATCGGTACATTCGTTTAGGAGCTACAGTCAATAGCAACGCAGGTTTTTCGGCCGCACATTTTGAATTTAAAGGCGGATGGTGATGTCGATAAAGGAGGATCATCCTCGGGTGACCTCTGATTCTATCCAAATTTGAAAAAAATCGGTCCAGTAGTTTCGGAGAAAAAACGCGGACAAAAAAATTTTTATTCGTTTTTTGAATTGTAGGTATCCTGAAACGTGAAACCTCAAATTTTGAGAGGAGGTTAAGTTTTTTAATTTTTCGGTCGATTAAAATTGTTGATTATTGTAAATAATAAACCAAAACCTGTGAAGGGAAAATGATGCATAGTATACAATAGTTATGAACTTACTCGAATTGGGAAAGACTATCCACTCGATCTTGAAGAACTCGACCTACTGATGACATCCTCCGCCGAACAGCTCACCCGGAGTACAGACCCTCGAACTCCGATTTCAAGACCCCGTAATCCAGCCGAGTTGATATCGGCTATGATTAACTATTTTCCCAACCTGTTGTAGCCCCACTAGCGGTCGGACATATGGCACCAGCTGGAGTCATAGCCTCAGTGTACTGGCTCAAATCATACCTTATGACTGCCCACCCCGCCGGCCAAATGGTCTGCGGTGGCCGGGCCTATGATTTATTTATGGACAGCAACTGTCCCTCCAGAGCCAAGAACTGGATGGACTCCAGGGTAGGGGTAATGGTAACGTATTACAGTGTAATATATCCGGCGGGTCTAAAATATAAACAGGAAGAATAAGAACATTCAAATACTGTTAATGTACACAATATAAAATACGGCAAGACAGACCATTTTCCGTGATGTGATTTTTTTTTTCAAACGAGATATTAAAAAAAAAGAAAATTTCATGGAGCAGGGAAGAATCCCAATTCCGATACTTAAATTTCTACTGCAATTTCAAAGTTTTTATAAAAAGTAGGAGATTAAAAACTCCGAAATTAATAAGTCTACGGATTTATAGTAGGTGTGAAACATATAAATACTATAGTATGTGCTTCAGAACACACGATAGAATTTAAAACATCAACAAGGCGAGATTAATGATATGAAATATAATACATAAATAATAGCTGATTATAAAGAGGATGAAATGCTGAGGAATTCACTCGATAATAGCATGTAGGTCCAATTTTTAATTTTTGAGATATATTTATCCATATCTTCTATGAAACTCGTTATCATTTGGTTTTCGACACTATTTTCCCCTTTCGCCTATCTACCATGGCGTCGCGTTAAGATACAATTGTTGATGATGGCTCATTACAAAGAAGATGAAATACTGAACATTTCCCTCATCAACAATATACAGGTCCGATTTTTAGTTTTTGAGATATTTTAATCCATATGTAGAAACACTTCAATTAATCAACTCCAGCCGACTTTACCTGAACGTTACACATCGAAAGTCTGACGGCTCAATCCAATTAACTCTTCACAAAAAAGTGAAAAACGCGCCTAATGAATTTTTCACTTTTAAACCGTATACCAACATAAGGGTTCAAATTTATTTTTGAGGAGAAACAATGTTGAGACAAAGTATATTACAGATTTTAACACTTCGGACTAACCACGGGTGCACAAATAAATGTCTTAATCTTATGGGAATTGAAAAAGAAAGAAAGTATGGATTCGGTTAAGAGCCCGAAAAACCAAGGCACATACTGTTTAGATGCAGGAAATATTAATTAACAGCGGAGCACGAGGACAAATTTAAAAAGAACAACAACCAGGGTAGAGAGAAGACTAGAAGAAGATTTCAATATTTTTTTTAACACAGAATGTCGATTTTAATTCAAGAGGAAATTTGAAAAAAATTGTAAATTTACACATATTTTTTTAAATTGTATATTGATCGGAATATGATTTGCTAACAAATCTTGGTGACCATTTGTAAGAATAAATAAATAAATAACAATAAAAAAAAAATGTTAAGATTTGTATTGCTCACCTCGAAAAACAGAATAATTAAGAAATGCAAGTCTGATTACATGCCTTGAAATAAAAGATAAGTTCGAAAAAAAATTATTTTCACACCATTTATTTATTATTTAGGTTGGTTATTATAATAAAAAAAAGTGCACCAATGGATTCATTGGGTGTTTTTATATGGGACTACATATCTCAATTTTGACAAAAATCGTCTGGGGTACAATTTGGAAATAAATTACGCATATGAATTTCTCATAAAATTTATTTCATTCTGGCAGAAAAAAAATATACATTTCAGTTAACTAATAAAAATTTAACATTTTCGATTGAAATTTTTCATAGATTTTATGTTTAATCAATAAAATTACGAGTGGAAAAAGATACCAACACTTCATTAATGAAGGTATTATAACAACAAAAATTAAATTATTACTGTGACATTTGAAATATATCCTGAAAGTTGAAGATACTTTATACAATAAAGCATACTTAAGTTCTAAGATTAGCTTTTCCGTAATATTAATAACCCAGGGGAGTGAAGTCCGTCCTTGAGTCGCTTGCGGGATTGGTTGAGTGTTATTATTTCTAAAATAGCCAGCGATTAAAACTCTGAGAGATTATATCTCTTCTTCCTTGCGAACTGAGTTAAATATGGTTTATGAATAATAAGAGTGGGAATTTAACTGTTTAATATTTTTCTGACAGGGACTGAAATCTTTGTTAACCACAGATTATTATCGTTAATAATCTTTTTATATTTTTTTAAGGAATTTATTTTTGTTTCTGATAAAATTCAATTTGAGCATAATTGTTTACTAGGTTTTTATAAAAGTCTTTGTAATCGAATAAAAGCCTCGATTAGAACTTAATCCAATAAGAATGGTTTTGTTCTTACTCGATTTGGCTTTAAGAGGTCAATTGCATTTTTGAAACGTACATTAGTTTTTCAGGAAAAAATCGAGATTCCTAGTCTTTTAAGACATTGGGGGAAAAAACTGTAAAAACAAATGCAGCTGGCCAAGAAATTTCTGCCATAGAAGGAGAGTTATCTAACGAAATACTGCCACATATTGTGTTTAGAGTTTCACATCGATCCTTTATGTTTGGTGGAACTTTGCGTTTTGCATTTTGAGCTTCTTCTTGATATTCGGGCAGTGGTCTCTAACCTTCACTGTGAACAGCTAGGTAGAGTGCAAAATACTTCTCTTTGATCAGCATAAACCAAGCCAATACTTCCCTCTCCTGTTAGTAGTAGAAGGTTAACAAAAAAAACTAAAAAATACTATAGTGTGTGCTTCAGAACACACGATAAAAGTGAAAACATCGACAAGGCGAGATTCATAATATGAAATATACTGCATAAATAATTGCTCATTATAAAGACGATTAAATGCTGAGCAATTCGTTCGCTAATAACATGTATGTCCAATTTTTAATTTTTGATATATATTTATCCATATCTTCTATAAACCTAGTTATCATTTGGTTTTCTACACTATTTCTTCCCTTTTCCCCCTTCAAACACGGCTCGGCGTTAAAATTTTAAATAATAGCTCATTAAAAAGAGGATGAAATGCTGAACAATTTCCACGGTTACGATATACAGGTCCGATTTTTAGTTTTTGAGATATAATAATCCATGTACAAAAACACTTCAATTAATCGACTTCAGTCGATTTAACCCGCGTGTTACATATCAGAGATCTGACGGCTCAATCTAATTCACTCTTCACAAAAAAAAAGCAGAAAACGCGCCTAAATTAGTTTTCACTTAAAACAAAAACAGATTGAGATTCAATACGAAAATAGTTATAACATACGTTCGGCTTATTAATGTACATAACAATATTTTACTTAATATGATATAGTATATATACTACTGATATAATATTTAAGAATATTATATATAAGAAGAATAAGTTATGTAAAGGTAACTTTCGTTCTGGAGTTGCTATTTAGACTTTGCCACAGTCCGGTGCATAGCTTTCCAATGCACCCTCAGCTTTCTATATCCACTCTAAAACTTTTTACAGTTTGGCTATGCTGTTATAGAAAACAGATGGAAATAAATATAATAAACGACTATTGGTTTTAACAGGAGTATTTTATATATTTATCCTCAATACAATATAATTTTTCTTAATATTCTAAGGTAAACTTTATCCAACTTTTTCACCATCCTCAGTTCTTTATTTATAACAGTTGAGGCAGTAAGTGAAAAAAGGGGGTATTCGCTGACAGAAATTCACTTTTTTTTTTATATTACTCTTCTTGAATCTTCTAAAGTTTTTAGAATAAATTTTTTTTCTATCTTTCATATCCAGATGTTTTCGGAATTAAGGAATATACTAAGTACTTTGGGATAGTTAGACCAAAGATAAAAAAAAGTAAACATTTTAAAAATAATTTAAATACAAATTAATAACGAAAACAATTTCTCTATTTATTTATTTTTTAAATATAATTCTGATATTTTTAATGTGGTTTATTTATATAGTTTGATAATTTTGTCAATTGGAATAAACTATTGTATATTAATTTTGAAATTTCGAACGTTTGGACATTTGAACGTTTGAAATTTTAGTCCAAGATATTTTTTTTGTCTAATTTGAATTCTATGATTTTTTTGGTAAAAAAAAAGAAATTAAATTGCTTCAAAACTAAGAATAGTTGGCTATATTTATAATTATTTTATTTTATTTACTATGTAAAGATTTTTATTCTCTATAGGTATAATGTAAACGTATAAAAAATTACCCATTATCGCGAAAAATAAAGATATTATAATTACGTGTGCTTAAAATAATGACATGGACATATGATCGCGAACATTTATCAATCAAATTATAAATTTGAATAGGGAAATACAGAATCTAATAATATTAAAAATAAACATAAATGTATTTTATATTTACATTGTTATTACATCTAACTTTGAAATGTTTAATAATTCATCAACGTAGGATATATATCTAATATTGAATTAATAGTTTGTTTTTATATTTAGCACGATAAAAACACAGTATCGTAGATAAAACAACGAATAGATAAATAAATGTAATACATTTTAATTTTATTTAAAAGATTGTTGAAATGTACTTTGTTTCACTTAAACAAGTATTATTTTCTATCTAGATCTATTTAAGTTGTCTTTTCTAGGCCATAACCTCATTTTTATGTTTTCCCGCTAAAATTAGTGACATCGATTGGACAGTGAGTGTGACTAGGACACTTCAATGATCAGTTCAAATGTATGTCTTAAAATCATTTCATTATTTGTTATTTTAATTTTAAATTAGACTATGAATCTCTTCAGATTTTGGTTAATGATTAGAATTAGACAAATTTCTTCAGTAAAAAATTAAAAATAAATTCAATTAGAAATTTTTAGGAAATCACATACCGCATGGATATCATTGAAATTTCGCTTTAAAGGTCTGGAAAAATTGATTTTATCAGTAAAAATTGTAGGAAAGTAATTCATTCGTTGTTTGAAACATAAAATACGCAAACTTGACATGAAATAAATGCTTGAAATAGAAAATAAAAGAATTATTTTATAAACTTAAATAAAATAAAAAAAATGTATGACATTTAGTACGCGGTGAGAGTCTTATCATATTAAATGCCAAGGACAGAATTTTAACAAGTCCCGTAGAAAACTATTATTGAAAACAGTGTGAATAAAATAAACATGCTTTTGCTTCATATAGCGATTTTGGCCAGATACAAACATATATATATATATATATATATATATATATATATATATATATATATATATGTTTCTTTATAATCTGTTTTTTTACCCACCCCTGACAGATGTACTAACCATCAGCGAATCAGATGTCGAGAACAATGCTGGTAATAGCTTCTTGACCGGCGTGAGGGAGAGGAGTGCCCAGCGGCATCTCTTCCTGTCTTAATTTTAAGGTATTTCTGAACGAGGGAATCCCTCATCCATCTCCTTTTGAGCATCTTAAGTGTGTTTTACAGCATGGTAAATGTAGCCATAGTTCGTTTAAGTGTGTTAGTATGTCCATGTAATTATTGTGGAATCTTTTGTATTTTGTCAGGATGTGCTCGTAAACTGTTAACATTTGAAGTTCTTTATGTAAAGTAATGTTTGTGACGTAAAATGGAGCTTTAGTTATAATCCCGAAGGTTATTGACTGAAAAGTTTGTAGTTTGCGTATGTGGGTGGTTTTGTCTGTTCCATAAATTTGTGAAGAGTAGGTCAATTTAAGTATTCAGGTTTTGCTTCAGGTTCAATTTTGAGTGTCTTTAGAGAAGTGAGTATAATAGTCGTAATCTTAGATTCAGAGTTTTTGTTCAGTTCTTGATGTTTGGGAGGAATTTGAATATTGTCAAGATAAATAGCAAGGCATTGTTGTCAATGTTAGGACAACAACCATACCCTATTGACCGATTACTGATGCACTTGAACTCATATGATTTGACTATCCTATCCTAGGCAGAGTTATCGATTACTAAAAAATAATCGACTTGACCCTTCGATTAAAGTTAATCGATTCCGATCAGTAAGCTGATACTTGAAAGAACTCGTTGGGTTTGACGTCCTGCAACCGCAGATCACCGTTAGCGGTCAGATGTCTTTCTAGACGGTAACAGTTTTTGTTACGTCTGCCCGGGAGAGGGATAAGTATGATGAAAGTTATATTTACAATAACAACTTAATATTTACAACAACCTGAATAGACAAGAACAACAATCTTATCGTTGGGAAAGTGGTAAATACTAAAATAATCGTACGCTTTATCTACTTAGTACTATATACCAAACTTCTACATTACTTTTAGAATGTTAAAATAAAATAAAAATTTATAAAAAATTTTTGCTTTATCGAAAAAATAGTATAAAAAAATTATCACTTAATAATATACCAGTTCTTTTTTCACATATCTTAATTATGGATTTTGACCATTATATTATTTTTTTTGTTTTCCTATTATTCGATCTGTTTACTGAGAAATAATACATTTTGCCACATTTAAGGGCACTGAGTACTAAGGCTGAGTGAGGCACATTCATACCATATATACAATACAATAAAAAAATAAATAAATAAAAAAATTTATACATTTATATAACAAAGGCAAAAACTATAATAAACCAAGGAAATGTAACTTAGAGTTAAAATTAAATAAAATACAGAAATTCGTAGCAAAATTAAATAAATTATAAGTAAAAGAAATATATACAAAAACATTCATACTTAATTACAATATACCTATATTATTAGGTTAACAAATAAATGCTCCTAGCTCCTAATCTTAATTATGATATTTACATTTTTTGGAAAATAATTCCAGCAATTGCAGGATTTAATTTTTTTATTTCAGAAATGAGAATTAATAGTACGGAGCTATTACATTAAAGTATTGTAATAATCTCTATGTCTCATGGCATTAGGAATTTTATCTCCCTGATTATGGCTATTCCTGAAATTAAATATCCTATTCCTTGTAAATGTTACTTCTTAATTCTAAGGAATATAGTCATCTTGCCTGTTTCATATAGAATGTAGTGAGTAGTAGAAGAGAATATCGACATTTTGATAATATCCACTAGCGGATCCAGAATTTTGGGTAGGCTTCAGCCCGAAACCTGTTTTTTTCATAAAAATGACGATAATTATTTTGGAAAAAAAGAAAGAAACTAACTATCTATATCAAATGTTGTTTAAGCGATTCCTTAAGTCTTTTAAATGTAACTACACGAACAATAATAATTTAAGAGATATTTTTTTCATAACACATGATTATATTTTACCATCTTGGGGGGGGGCTTAAGCTCGAAAGTCTCCCCTATAAATTCGCCCGTGATAATATCGACTATCGATAACCATCGTATTTAGTAGATTTGAATAGGCCTCGTAAGAACTTTCTCACTCAGTAAACTCAATTTGTCCAAATTTGTTATTAAAAATCTTCTCAAACCAAGGCCAAGGAATTATCGATGAAATGGCGATAGGATTCAAATAAATTAATATTTTTCTGAATCCGATCCATGGGTGAATGGAAGGCTGAGGGTGACGAAGATGGACAAGAACCAGGAAATTAATTTTATTTACTAAGGAGGAAAGAGGAATTAATGATTCCATTAATTAATTTATAGAGAAAAATAACATATTTTTTGATGCACCTGTGTGCTACAGAAATCAATTGACATTAATATTTCAAAAATGTTTATAGTATCGATGTAAATATCAAATATCGATATTTTATTATCTGATGTTTTGATGATATCGATAGTTTTAGGCTGATATTAATATCGATATTGTATAAATCAATTTTGAGAACAATATGCAATATTGTGGATGGGAATCCATTGTAGTGTAAAACAAAAATAAAATATTTAAAAAAATCTAACGAGTCTCCACCTCTATACTTTATCAATCACAATATTGCGTTATGTAAGATGTAAGAAATGACAGCAACAAACTTGAAAATAAGGTCGCAAAATCCCATTCCTCTTTCCTTATAGATAATTTGATTCCTCCCAGTATTGGGCAATTTCCAGCCACGCGGATTGAAGCTCGAATTCGGAAATTCGATAACATCTCTGCAGAAGTATTTTTTTATTTCAATAATATTATTAGTTAATTTCATATGTTTTTGTTTGTTTTCATTCTTGTATTTTTTTTTTTTCAAAATAAGTTAATATTTATAAGTAAACATCTAAAAAATAAAAAAATAAAATTATATGTATTGAATCAGAGATATACACTTTCCTATCTTATTCACATAATGAAAACAAAACATAAAAATAAGTTAAAATATTCAAGAAACCGCTTCACGTTTCCGACTACTTTGGCACTTATTAGACAAACGCTCAAAGCTTTCAATTAATTACAAAAGACTCATGTACTATAATAAGATCTATTTTGAATTATGAAGTTGAGGTTTGGGGCTCCACTAAACCATCGAATTCCTCTCAGTTCCAATGCTTACAAACCAAAATCCTAATTATAATCCTCAATTTTCGTTAGTTTGTCGCTAATAAAATAATCAATAAAGACCTTAATGTTCCTTATGATACCCATTTGGCCCATTCAAGATACCTATCCTTCTACAATAAATTTCAGAACCATCCCAATCCTCTCTTTTCTAACCTTACTTTCTCTTCATCCCTGATAACACTCCGAGGCGCCTGAAAAGAAGATGGTCACATGATCTAATAATCCTGACATATTATTAGAGTGCTAACAGTGAGTAGTTTCTCAACAAGCGTTTCCATGTCATTATATTTATTTATTCACATTAACTAGAAATATTTTTATTTTGTTAAAACAGTTGTAATTATAATGAATAAAAAAATAAACTATTGTATCAATCCCATTACAACAACAAAAGTGTATGTTAAATAACTATTAAGTCAAGATAGGAAGAGATGCCGTGGGGCATTTCTCCCTCGCGCCTACCAATGTCTTATTCCTTACTCTTCTCTACGACAGCACAATCACTGCTTGTTGGCACTCACAACACGTGTGAGTTCAGAAATAAATATTTAAAAAATATATAATAAAGATCTTCAAGACTACTAGTGGTTTTCTGTCTACAGATATTAGATATTACAATCTAGTCAACGATATTTATTAAATTTGTCATTTCTGATAGATAAGAATCTCCAACATTCTGTTTTCACAAACATTCATTTAAAAAAAAGATCCAAGTGATTTTATAAAAATTTGGGTAAAGGCAATTTCTAGTCATTACCACTTATTTTGCATACTATTTTTTTTTACTCGAAAGATTATTTTAAAAGCTCCTTATCAATATTACATTTAAACGATATTTACATTTTAAAAGAGAAAATAGGCAAGCATGCGAGATAGTTAATTAAAAATTAAATTTTACTGGTCATACTTATTTTAAGTGATTATTGAGCTATTATTTTTTTCCGACTACCACAATGTAAGTAAAATATTGTGATTAGGTCGAACTTTTGATTATTCAATAAGGCGTTTTCAAGAGGTATTTAGGCTTTATGACGAAAAACAATATTGGTATTTTCGGCGGTTGGTGTATCTTCCCGTTTACGCGGTATCTAGGCATTTTGGGACGTAATCTGATAATTAAATTCTTAAAAAAAGTAGTAAGTTTTATGTGAAGGAAAAATAAACCTGTACCATTATAACCCATAAAGGTTCTTAAGTTCAATATTGTGTTAGAAATGTCAATGTTTCAAGGCCAAATGTGGCAATTGCTGTATGGAGTCGGGATCACGCTCAATCGCCAGTTTTTCCCACTTATTTAATTATTTTGATTAAGATTATTAATTACATAAAGACTGGGTGGGCCCCAGAGGTCTCCTGACTACGGTTGATGAAAAATTACTCGTCTTTAGCCAGATTCAAACCAGGAACTTCGATCTTTAGAAGTCAGAGCTTATCTATTGAGCTACCCTGCTCCCCTATGTAAAGGAAACAGATTCTAATTTTAAATAATTTTTTATTTAGGTCTGCTTTCTTGTTCAGGGCTATTAACCCATCACGATTTATAGACAATTTTTTTTACATTAAGATTTATCTTACCAAGAATTTTTCAACTTTTCATTCCCAATCTCTGTCACCTACTGTCCATAAAATATTAAGTATTTCTTATCTTTTTTATTTGTTTATTGAATAATATTACATTCTGTCACGTGGACAATGTTTATAGTAAGGTAATACTATATTCACAGGAAATATAAAATAAAACGAAGAAAAATAACTAAATAATAATCAAAAAGTATATACAATAAAAAAAATAAAACAACTTTAAGATAACTAAATTTAAAACCCTTCTCCCTCCCCCAAAAAATAACCAAACATACCTATAAACACTATTTTCAATCAGAGGAGGGAACTCAGAGGCAGACTAGCCCCTCCAACTATGGAGGGAAAATCAGGACTCTAGGAGATCCCTCCGCAAATCCCTCAACCGCAGCCCTGGCACTAAAGCCAGTGGAGTTATTTCTTAATTAAACTAAAACTTCAGTCATTTTTTAACATACATACATTAATAACTCGTACATAAAAAAAAAAAAAAACTTTCACTAACATTATTGACAGTAATACTTTCACTACTCCTTTGATCTTGCCATTTCTCTCTAGTTTTAGGAACTTAGATGCTTCATTCAACTTAGCGCCTCGACAAGACGTCGACCCTCGGTGCCGGAGCTCCTCGTGGATGACCGAATTCGGGATTGGCCAACAGCAACAACTGGACAAAATGGGAGGAACGAATTTTCGGCGAGAGCGGAACCCGGGTCTAGCGGTCCTAACGGGCCGCCCCCGGCCAAGGTCGCTCGCACCGCCGGGGATTTCCACGTCGTTGAGGAGTCGGCTAGGGTCCCGATTATGTCATCCTCCAGGAGTCGCCGTAGTCCAGGAACCTATCAGTGACTGTAAAGTACCCGTGGATCTACAAAGTACTTCTGATTGTCTGTCATCTCGTTGAGTAAATCTAAGTACCAAATAATTGTCTCTAAAAAAGTAGTAATACAAGCCATGAAAGATCAACGTGAAAACCCACTGGGTAAGGAGCCAGTGTTTCTTTAACTGCCACATTACAAGGAAGTGATGTGGTGATCTTTCATGTTCAGGTTAAACAATATAATAACGTATAATGCTTTACATTGATATTATGTTATATATTTTATATATATATTCCAGGTTATCAGAACGATATTAACAAAACACAAAAAAAAAGTTCAAACTGCAATTAAAGAAAAGTTCTCTTGCTTATAAATAATAATAAAGATGGTACGCAAATGATTGACCGTTGTTGTAATTAAAGGAATTAATCTAGTGGTGTGGTCAATAACAAAAACCATGTTTGTGCAATATTTATTTATAGCTTACATTTCGGCCAGCATTGAATGTCTCCTTAAAGTGGACCAAGTCTATTTTAGCAAAATAAAGAGAACTCGCTAGTTGGGGATTGTTAGGTTTCCTTCTTTTTTGGACACATTCAAGTATTTTCGGGAATGTGTTCTGCGTTATGTGAATGTAGGAGTAATCTGTTCTGTGTGATCTTGAAGCTGACATTCACCTAGGAGAAGCGAAAGGGAACTGGTATTCTTTTTTTTTATTGTTTTGTTTGTACAATTATATGCGAAAGTGGTATTATTATTACTTTTTTCTTTCCTACGTGGCCTTTTGAGCTATACGGGTTTATTCCGCGAGCCGGAAGAGAGAACGGGGGATCAGTTTCAGGGTTAAAAATCCTCGGCTTCGGGACTCAAACTCGTAATCTCCAACTTATCAGGTTGCTAGGAAACGCAGGTTTTACACACCCCTTACCTCACTAGGCCGCACCGCCCCTAATTCACTTTAGTTATCATTCATTTTCAAATGACATTATTAAAAGTAATAAGCAAAGTAATGAAGGGAGAAATATTATTTAGTCTGTTTATTGCGAAAAATCCCTTGATACATTTTTAGAGGAGCTAAATTTTTCAGTGAATTTTGCACCTTATTTATTGTTTCAAAAAACATTGTAAGTGCATCAATTTTTTTTCAATCAGACGAAACGTTTTTGTTTTTTTTAGTTTCTTTTCTGTTTTGAGACCACATGAACCAATCTATCAAAGGAACTACTAAATGATATAAGTATCCAACAGCCTTTACTGATACACAGCCTGTATATGATTGAGTGAGAAAATTTAGGAATTATAGATTTTTTTTTTTGGCATTAATGTATGTCGTCTATTTTTATGGTGTTCTTAATCAGTTTGTTGGACCTCCCAAAAAAAGAAAAAAAAAACGATGCCTAGTATTAAATGTGGATGACGTATATTATATACATATATAAAAATTTGAAATAAGGAAATACTGTCAACAAAATTCAATCTTAAACTATGTTTTTATTTCATTTTTTTTTTTAAATTTGATTAAGCACGACAAATGATACTTTTGGTTAATGCTGAAAATGAAATAAATATTGTGTAATGCAAAATAAATTCGGGTCATAAATTTGACTTGTTATCATCAAATTAAAATAGGATCTTTTATCATTTTAATAAATTAGTGGAGTGTAAATATTCGGAAAAATCATTATTTCATATCAGGAAGAGATTTAGTTTTGAAATATTATTCTAATCTCCTTTTTGGATTTAATAATATCGATTCCGAGAAGCGTATGAACATAAATCGATATTTGTCACAATAAATGAGGAGAGATTCCGATCTCCTTAGAGAGATGGCCTTTGGAACCCATCAATCAATCAGATCTGATGAACTGCCGCTAAGCAAAAAATTATTTAATTTTGTATATTATAGCAATAAACTATAATTGATTATACTTTTTTATTATAATATACATTACACAACAGTATGAACATTGTATTATAATGCAGAAGTAATACACAATGTATTTGTGCATAGTGTACAGTTAATTGGTTAATAAATCTCAAATATTCTCATTAATTTTGCAAGATAAAGCAGTATTCACAATTGCTCGATGCTTCTGAAATGCGTTAGGACGGGGAAACCAAGATTGCTTGATCAACAATGGTTTTATTTTTTTTTTTAATCACAGTTAATCACAATTTTAAATTTGTAAATCATAATTGTATTTTTTATATTGTAAGTGCAAACAAATTGCTGATTGTTATTATTCCATCATGAATAATAACAAAACAATTGATTCGTTAAAATACTCATGAATTTAATTTTTAAAAAAGGATAAATCATTTTTTTTCTATTTACTTATTTAGAAATATAACAATCTGTCACCCGGACAATAATTATAGTGATATATGAACACATTCATTGCATTAATAAAAATAAATAAATAAATTAAATAAGAACTTTTAGGTTATTAGTAAGATATTAAAATAAGTGTAAATATTTATATATTATTACATATACATATTAGATGTTTATTTATTATTTATTATTACAATGCTAATGTAAAACCGTAAAAGTAAAAATACCGGTAATGGACACTTTAAGTAACATTGTCTACATTAATGTGAGCCAAAGCTTTAGTTCTGATGGAGGATCATTGAAAATGGGTTTAATGATATTTAATTATCAATGGAAAATTTTAATTTGATTGATGAAAATGACATTGATTTTGTGAAATCCGTTGTTGCTAAGTTATAATCCTAGATGTTGTTGCATATGAACGTAGATTTTTACATAGTCTATATACAAATACATTACAGTTATTAGTTAATATTACTTATTGTTGTATAAAGGTACTGTACGAAGATGCAAATGAACATATAAAGCCGCTTGGAAGTACCTGAAACTCTTTTTGTTACAGCAGACGGTCGAGTCCTTTGTTCGCTCTCACTGAACACTCCCACTTCTCAAGTACACTTAAGCAATGTCTTCAAGTTAATTTCAAGAAACGTTCAAGAAATACCAACACAAATAATATTGACGTTGATAGATTACTGAGCTCTTTAAATAACAAACAATTAAATCGAACTAATAAAATATTTTACATTAAAACCGAAGATTTCTGAAATTGAAATTACAAAAAAACTTTTTCTAAGAAGCTATGCAATGATTATTATGTTTATTCGGCGAGAATAATTCAGAAAAATATTCCAATTAAAATTAAGATTTAAGACACATAGACGAAAAGCTAATGAAGAAAAAAAATTTCTGGAAGATGAAGAAGAATATAAAAGAAACCAACAAGATAGATACAACTATTCACAAATTAGAAAACCGCGCAGGAAAACATCTGTTTACAATTCTTGAAAAAGAGAATATATAGAAATAAACATGACGGCTTTAAAAGATGGTAAACTTATGTTGTCTCAGATCTTTAAAAGATGGTGTCTCAGATCTCAAACTCTGAGAGGTGATTCTAGACAAAATTTCGAACAAAAATGATCGGTGTACACTGTATATACTGTATGATGGTGGACTTGAAATTTAATTATCTCAAATTGTGACAGATTGTAATATCTCAATAAAGAAGTTTAAAAAAAAAAAAAAAAATTATCTCAAATATTTTTTTATCTATGCCTTCTTTATTCAATGACTAACATGGTCACCTAAAGGAAGAAATAAAATTAGTCTTAGCTCAGTTTCCTTTTAGAATCGATCCATGTATCAAATGAACTTTTTTGTTTGAGAAGAAATTGGTCGGAGGGTGCGGTCAAATAAATACTAGATTATTTAAAAATAGTACTAGAAGAATTTTTTTGTTGAAAATTTTATCTACAATCACCATCCAGAGTTTGGACATTAAAAATTAAGTCATCCTGCTTACATTTGCCATCGTTGAAGTGGTCCAAAAAGTTTAATGTGACCGAATATGGAATTTGTCGCATTTTTTATTGATTGGTAAAGCATTTCTCTAATGATAAAATTAAGTATAAAAAATAAAATAAGAAATAATATTTTTCTATTTTTAACTCCTCGAGAAGTCTTGAAGCCTTAAGTCTTTGCAATGACGATCCTTTCACTATTTCCCGCAATATCCCATTTTGAACCGATCGTAATGGTTTTATGTTGATTATATAATATATGAGAACAACGGACTACTATATGATAGAGGTAGTTGAATGTGTTGTAGTTTAATAGATTGAAATGTTTAGACACATCGAAAGGTTTTTGAAACATATTAGATTAGTTAGTCATATATGGAAAATTAAAAAAAATAAAAAAGTTTCCAATCCCCAATTTCAGTAACTTAGGAAGTATATTATGCAACAGTTTTATCTTCTTCTTGAAACAGAGTTTCTTTTAAAAGCTATTTTGAAGTTGGGTTTTTTATTAAATTGCGAGTATTTTAATAAACATTGGGGCACATCTTTTAAAAAATATATATGAATTTATAAAAAATATAAATTATACGTTGGGGCACATCTTTTAAAAAATATATATGAATTTATAAAAAATATATTATTATATAGACCCCTATTCGTCTAACGCGGACCAAGCCCCTTTTAACAAATTATATAACTGTGCGTTTAATTGTATTACTCTTTGCAAAAATTGTGTAACTTTAATTTACAGTAAGTAATCTGTAGTAGTATTGTAGTTCTGTAGTTCATATTGTATTGTTTTTTATCAACATAAATTAGACTGATCGAAACCACAGTCCGAACAAATTTTTAGTGTCTCCAAAAATCTATATTATATATCGCGCCTTATTACCAAATTATGATATTGTACTTCCTTTTCTTTTTCATAATAATTACAATTATATCACAATAAAATATAAATATTATAACAATTAATATATTTTATTCAATAAGAAATATCTAAATCGAAAAATAACTGCTGTTAGCTAGATGAAATCAAACTACCACCTACAGATGAAAATACCATTTCCCGTACAAATTTTTAGTATAATATCTTGATATTGTATTAGGAAAGTAACAGGAGCTCAACACATACGTAATTAAATGAACAGCTGTATAATTTGTAAAATAATCGCCAAATAAGCTTAGCTTCATAAAAACTTTTTTATACAATAGATATAATAACAACAGGATTGTGAAAGTCGTTAGAATTGTAGTCAGATATATATATATATATCATGTAAACGTTTAGTTTCCTTAGCCATGATTAAGGGCGAAACGTTAGTATAAAATAGAATAAAATTTTAATTATTTTTTCTCCTTGACAGCATTTCCCAAATGCAACCATAATTTCCACATTATGGCTATCATTGCAGTTATCGAATTTCAATGATCAAGGATTGAAATATTTTAAATGTATTTTTTTATTTAAATTCATTTCGTAGAACTTTTATTTTAGTTAATTTATCTAATATGTTATCAAAAGGCAATCACATTGTGAAAAACAGTGTTCCATCATTAAAATTTATTTAGGCATATTGTTTTTGTTTTTTTCTTATAATGTTCTGTTCGATCAGATAATTTCTAGTATAATATGGAAAAAATTTAATCAGATCGTTGGTTGCCCGCCTTTCCTTTGGAGACTTTCATCTCTCCAGAATATTCCAGAGTAGAAGGCCAGCCGATGCAGACAGTACTTACTCTCGGTTTCCAGACAGCTGCCGACTGGAAGATGCATCCGCCGAGGTATCCAGGTCAAGGACTATCGGCCGTCTGGTCCAGTTTTTGCACGGAGTGCAGGGTACCGAGGTGTCGATGCAGTTGTGCAGTATCGCACCGTGCACTCTGCACACTCCACTCTCACAGGCCCAGTCGATCTACTTTCCTAATTGGATACGCCAGGGTCAACAAACTAATAGTGGATCGCTATCCAGGCCCCCTTCTATAGCTCTATCTATTCATACTAGCACAGCAGTTTATATATATATATATATATATATATATATATATATATATATATATATATATATATATATATATATATATATATATATATATAAAGAGAAGAATACGATTAATAAGACCTTAAATGCAATTATTCTTGTCTTAAGTTTATATAAACTATATAATATTTTTTTAAAGGGTTGTCTGGAAAAAAATGCAGGATTTTGAGATATCTTTAAGATAACCCTCTATATAACAAGCTGCTTATGTTTACTGGGTTATTTATTTGTATGAATGTCAACACTTATTAATCCTCTTCCTAACGATAATGTATTTTACCTCTGTAGCATTTTGCTACTAAGAAATAATTCAGTCTTTACTATGATGTCGACGCGTGATTTTCGTATAATTTTATTATACTAGTTTAAACTCCGGCCAGGATGGAGTTAAAACCCAGACTGTCAGAAACATCAATCAAGTCTAGGGAAACAGCAGCATTAATGAGTGCACTGTTCATCGGTGGTTCAAAAAATTCTTTTCATTCAGACTTGAAGACAAACAAGGTATTCGAAGGACTTCTTCTCTTGATGACGATATTCTGTGGGCTTTGGTGGAAAAAAAACCCCAAAACAACTGTTCGAGTACTTGCAGAGTAACTTAACCTCAGCAAATCGACCGTCGGTGACCACCTCAAGGCGATTGGAAAGGTAAAAAAAACTTGAAAGTTGGGTTCCACACACCTTAAACGACCGCCAAAAAAAACCAGCGATATGAAGTTTGTGCAACACTTCTTTGCCGAAACAAAAATTACTCTATTCTGTCCAGAATTGTTACTTGTGATAAAAAGTGGATACTTTAGTAAATAACAGTAGACGTTCTGGACAGAGGCTCGACAAAGGAGAAGCAGCAGAACATTATCCAAAGCCCCCAGCTAATAAAAAAAAATTATTGTTACTGTTTGGTCGGCTTCATTTGGTTTGATGCAGTACACCTTCTTAAATCCTGGAGAAACCATCAAACCAAATTAATGCAATGCATCAGAAATTGCCAATAATGAAACCATCTTTGGTCATTCGGAAGTTGTCCATTTTGTTGCATGACAACGACCGGCCACGTATCTCACATGCGACATCACAAATGAAATTCTGCCGCATCCGCCTTACTTCCCGGACATTTTGTCTACCGATTATCATTTTTTTAGACACATGGATAACTCTACATAGGTGACAACAAATTTAATGGGTAAAGGAAATTAGAACATGCGTTTTTGGAGTTTATCAATTCTAAAGATGAGAAATTCAGCAATTTTATAATTTCAGATTTTACTTTTATTTCAGAAAATGGCAAAATATCGTATTTTTGACCCACAAAACATTTTTGTTTTACAAATTTTTAATAATTGCAATTTTGATTATTTGGACTGTGTTATCTATAATGCAAAACAAAAATAATCGAAATCGATTAGAAAATTGTACCGATAGAATACAGTGGGTTCAAATATTTTTTAAAGGAGTCGAGATTGCTATTTCGCACCTGGAAAAAAACCTTAAAATAAACATCATTATAGAAATCAATTTTTTTTTTCGCACCCTTGATTATTTCAAAGAATGCTAAATTTAAAAAAAAAACCAACAAATTCGGATTATTATTACCAAAGATTCAGGTTATTGTATTGAAGTTCTTAAATATTAATTCGTTAGTTTAAAATAATTTCCTTTTTCTTTGTCGATTACAATCAACTAGAAAATAATAATTGATTCTTTCATCTTATGATACAACTCACTGTTCCATTTTCTTACAATTTTGTCAGTTATTCATTGACTAATAGTCTATGCGAATTATTATGGTTGTATTTGATTCTCAAAGCTCAATGTTTCTTTATTTAACTGAAATACATTTATCCAATCCGCTCATTCCTGTAACCTCTTGAATCCAACATGACCAGATTTCTTAACAAAATTCTTTCCTAAACCAACCTAACGGTCCGATTATTTTGGAATACATTCGAAAATAAATAATGACCTTTACATTATAAATTAATATTTTATAAATAAATTATGAGCTTTACATTATGGATTGATATTTTATGATTCTCGCGAAAATGATATTAATTAAAATTTATACTTAGCACAATAGGAGAGAAATTATGCACCCTGAGCAGGGGAACAAAGACGTCGAAATGCATAGGACTTGCATTATTGTGTTAATTTCGGTATAAGCAGGCTCTGCCCTTTGTTTGGCTAAGATTTGCATTATGTCATGTACTCATGATATCTACGTCACGAACCTTGGCTAACATAGAAAGTCATTTACATTTTTAATTACATTAGAGAGCAAACGTTAAAAAAGTATCATAATGTCAGTAAGTAAGGTACGAAACTCAAAGTTTATGATATGCAATTGGGAAAACGATATTGTCTCATTATATGACGACGATAATTCGTAAAGTAAAGTAAATAAGAATAAGTTTGTAATTGCTTGTTATTTCGAAGATTTTCAAACAGTAAATGAAACACCATACTATGTAAAAGAAAGAACAGAACATTATACATAAATGATCAATTGTATCATGTGAACTTATCATAGGAAAACCAAAACCACTTTTATCCATCGCATGGTTACATTTTCATGGTAAAATTTCTCATTAATTTTGAACACTTAAAAGGAAAAAAATAAAACTCTAGAAAACTTAATAATCACTTAAAACAACTTGAAGGTAGAATCGTTTAATTTTATGTGTAGTTTGAAACAGTAGACATATATATATTTTTTTTTAATTTTAAATATTGGTCTGCACTTGTCGAAGATCTATTTACAGTTAGCAGATGGTCTGATAAAAATAATGGAAATGATATGTCAATCATGTTTTCCTAGCTTGATATATATATGTTTATATCCAGCTACTTTTTAGTCTCCTCGTCGTATTGATGGGTATGTTAGATGAACCCATGTCTCTTAAGAAACCATTGATAAACAGTCCTTATGTGGAAGTCAGAACTTATAGTTTTGTAAGTCATATACCAAGGTGCTTTAGTGATGAGTCTTAATATTTTTGATGAAAAAGTTTGAAGTTTTTGTATACGGGTCTTTTTAGCAACACCAAGTATAGGTTTGGACAGACATACACATCGCGTCCGAGCCCCACCACGGCCACATTAAGTACCTTCTCGATGAAACAAACATGGCCATAGCTAGCCCCCATGTGCTGTTCTAACCTGACTTAGGTGTATGTTAGGTTTCATGCATCTCGGACTCGGTGCGTGGGTATGAGTCCTTATCAGTAATATAGGTTTAAGTAGGTATGTATTAAGGTCCTGTATCAATTTATGCTTCGAAGATTTAGAAAAATGTGAATAAAGTAGTTTGAGTCATCTATTAAAGGCCTTCTGTTTTATTTAGATAAGTAGACCTCATGGCATACGTCTATCAAAATTCCAACGTAATTTACGATGTCCGTCTGAGGAATTGTGTAGTTTGGAGTTAAACTGGACAGTAAGCATTACTTAACAAAATTAAAATTAAAAATTAGATTTAACAATATTTTAAAATTTAATAGATATTATTATTATGTTATAGGGTAAGTAAAAAAAAAATATATGTATATTTTTAATACCTTATTCATGAATTTTTATAAGTTTATCCATGAAATTTATTTAACATGTATCTATTAATCTAGTGTCTTGTATTTATCTTCTTTATTTAATAAAATAATTTTGGTAGATTATATTAAATCATTGAAATTATTAAATATTTTTCAAAATTTTCCCTTTTATACTTAGTCTTTAAGAAAATCCACATAATATGGTACATTCTTAATTTAGTAAGCTTATGAGATGCCTGGTAAATGACTCATATTTATTTAGTTGGATTTTGCAAAAGTCATTAATTGAAAAAATTATCAGTACTTATATTAAATATCAATAGTTGTTAAGTTGAATAGAATATTAAACACTTAACTATACATAAATCGACAAGAGTATCGGATGATTCCGTCTAATCAGGATAGCGATTTTCTCATCGCATAAATTATTTTAAGTACCAATGCAAGTTATTGCACGGCTTTTGTGCGTGACACCTGCGTGTAGAATTTTTATCACAAATTCATGGAATTTAAATCACAAATTCATGGAATTTTAACCACGGTAACTAACCATGATTGTATATAACATACATGATAGAAATGCTTAGGCAAAATAAATAGTTAATTTTGCGGCAATTCACTAAGATTTAGTACCGAAATTTAATTCTTAGATGCTCAGAACAAATGTTTAAGGATAACAAGTAAACGTAAAAGTGGTTAGGATTGCCTGGATATAATATTCGGTGAGTAAAAATTGACAAAAACAGATAATGTATTGTTTTTTCGACGTCTGTAAGAATTTGATTGGAATCGAATAACAATATTGGAATGTAATTCTTTCGGGATATAAATAAATATTGAAAAACCATTTAGTCATTTATTTATTGAAAGGCTTAAATACTCATTCTATCCAGATTGCTTTTACAAAAAAAAAATTGGTTTATCTAAGTTGATTAGATATTGAATATTTTCCACTTGCTACTGAAAGAAATATCTTCGCGAACTGAATAAGAGGTTTAAAAGAAAGGCAAGAATCGTATATCAAATGTAATAAGAACAAATTTATGTAAATTAAAAAAATAAAATAAAAATAAACAATAGAATATACTTGTTAAAAAGTTTCTTTTACAATTTTTAGGTTCACAGATCAATTAAGATGATTAAATATAAGGGAACATCTAATAATTATTGGTGGGAGGTATAGGAGGAGTGAGTTTCTAAAGAGCTTCGAAGAGTGAAAAAAAATATTTGATTCTAATGGTAAGATGGTAACCCATATAGCAGAAAGGCGAAGTAGAAAAAAAAATCAAATGATACGATAAGGTTTAGTGTACTATTTTAATACGGGAGTTGAGAATCAAGTAAGTAAGAATAAATGGGATGTTTTCTTTAAAAATTATATCAACTGTAGTAATAGTTGTTGTTGTAATTGTTATAACTAAAATTATATTAAACAAATAGCTTTATTGAGAAAAAATACTACAATTTTTAAAAAAATTGTATTAAAAAAACATAAATAGTTAGCGTTACAGATATAGTTTTCTTTTTTTACTTAACATTTCTTGTTATCAATTTTATTCATTAAAAAAATACAATGAAATGGAGAAATAAATTTTTCAATAATTGAAATTGTGATGTTGAATAAAATTTTAACAAAATAAATTCCAACAAAATAGCACCCGATTTGGAACGGTTTGTTCATCCTCAATAAAACACAAATTATATATATATATATATATATATATATATATATATATATATATATATATATATATAAAATATTTAAATAATACACTGAAGCTTATCGTCTCATTTGATTTAATTTTTTTTTCTACCTTTATGCTATTCGCTTTTACCATCGTACCATTAGACTAATACATTTTCTTTTTCGTTCTTCGGACCTCTTTAAAAATGCAATTTTTCTATAACTGTAATCTATAATATAAAGGCTATAAAATATTGCTTATAATCACCTTTTTATAAAAAAAAACAAAAACTAAGTTAATGAAATATGTTATATTTAAAATTTCACAATGGCCGCGGTTGATAATGGCTGCACTGATATCGGGATTATTAAAGATTTATTATCAAATCCTATGGAAAACTCTTTTTTTTTTTATCTTTCAATAGTTATAATTATTCCAAAATATTTAATTTTTTTGTATACTATCTTTTTAATGGGCGTATCAAAGCTCAGGATGAAATTATTTCGGTGCAATTATAACTTTAAATAAATGACACAACAGTCAAAGACAAAAACTTTCCACGGAGAATGGTGGATAGAGAACTTTTTTTAAAGAATATCTTCGAATTCAAAATTTTAAATTTTGAGACAGGGTTGAATTTTTTGATAACTTTTTTTACAGTCGGTTACAATAGTATAATATTTAAAATTTAAAAGTCTTTTATTTATGTTTGTTGTTTTTCCCGATTCTCTTTCATTTTTAAGCGTGATTTCTTTCCTCATTTTTATATAAAATTTTTGTATGAATAAAATAAATATGTAAAAGGAAACGTTATATATTTATGCACGTTTTCTAAATTCACTTCACATTATTTTTTATGCTTGTGTGACGAGATAATTAATTCACTGGAGCCCAATATCTATTATTAGATCGTTACAGAAAAAAAGTTCTCCAGGTGTTTCAGTTTGGCAATAAACAGATTTTTTATATGAATATTAATCACATTTAATCAATCAAAATTAGGAAATTAAAATTCAACTACTAGAAGCATGTGGAAGGAAAAAAAGAAAACATAATTCAATTTGCATTTTGTTTGTAGTTAAATAACATGTTTAATCATAGCTAAATAAATAATTAAATGTATTATTAAAGAATCACGGTAACAATTTTTAAATATTTAATTTAAATACTGAGTGATAGCGATTATATAAATGTATTTTAGAGAAATTTGAAAAAATGAAAACTTTAAATCAAACTGTTTTTTAACATTTTCTTTTTTAACTTTATTTCTTCACCCAAACCTGTCAGAAGTACTGAAAAAAGCGTCGCATTATTGCCTATAAAATATTCACTTCAAACAAAGAGTATTGAATTTAAATATAAAAATTGTTATTTTGTAATTTGTTAGTTCAGATTAAGACGTCTTAAATTTTATCAGTCCACCTTCAAATTCAGTAATTGGAAGGGACTAGGGCAACAATTTGTTCAGAAAAACGAAGGAAGTTTTTTCAAAGTAACGCAATTTGAAAAAAAAAATACGTTAATTCAATTATTAACTAGAAGAAACAAACTCCTTTAAGAAAAGAATTTGATTACATTATCATTCAATAATTGATTAAATTCACTATATCTTATGAACTACCTAAGCCAGAACAGAAACACACAAGTTTTCTAATATAAATTTCTCTAACACAGGTTTTCCATATCCATTTGAAATACCGTGAATATTCCCAGTAATGCCAGAATTTCCAGGTCTGTAATAACCCCAATAGTCCGAACCTTATCTGATGAAAATTTTGAATGATTTTGATTTAATATTCATAACATTTATATTTATAAAAATGGGAGTCTGCTAGTTGGATCACGCTGAAAAATGGCGGCTGATTTAAAGAATTTTAGGAGGGTAACTTGAGGATCGAAATGGGAAATGTATTACGAAAGATGTGGGGAAAGGTTTTTATTTATTTTTTTAAATTGTAAATTATTGTATATATGTGTTCTTTTTATTTATTGATTTTTAGATTACTTTATTCTTATTTATTGTATATATATTATTTTTCTATATAATTTATTGTATATAGAGTGTGAATGTGATCTCTCAACACTATTATAAATGTCCTTGAGACAGATTGTAATATTTTCCAATAAATAAGATTAAAAAAAAAAAGAAATTGTAAATATGGCTTTAGACATGTAAAAAACGAAATTGTTTATGCGACCCACCAAGAGAAAATGTTTTACAACGAAAACAGCCAGATTTTTTTTTTATTTTTGCGCCTACAACTCCTAAACGATGCATTGAAAAACGTATTCTTTAAGAAATTAAAGAACGTTAAATCGTACGTCATACGAGTACCTAACCTTAATAATTTGATCAAGTAGTATAGACGATAAGCAAGGTATACGAACGCTTATTTTTACTAAATCTGTCTAAAACTGAGACAAATTACTATAAAAGGACATGCAGCTAGGAAATGTTTCCGAAGAAAAAAGCTCATGGTTTAAAAGTTGTAGAGACTCCAATTCCGCGTTCACTGAGTACCATCAGTTTTATAAGATGTCAATTATATCTTTCGAATATAAATACATTTCCCGTTTCCATCCTCAAGTTACTGGACTAATATTCTTTAAGTCAGCCGCTATTTTTTCAGGTAGGATGATCGGACTAATATATTCCTATTTTTAACATAAAAAAAAATCATTAAGATTATCAGATAATGTTAGTTTTTATTGCACTGGCTCTCGGACTATGAGTATTATATTTTTAGCCAATATTGCTTGCTATCTTCTTAATGTCGACAACAATTTTAACCATGAAATTCATAGTTTTTAGTCGGCCGAATTCCGTATGATTGCGTTTATAAATATATCCATTTTCTAATGAAAAATATTTTTTTCAGATTTCCTCAACGACTACCGAAGCCTCGAGGCCTGATATGCACTCGACCACACAGCTGCATGCAAGTGCACAAGAAGTCGCGACCTGTCCCAAGACAAAGGAGCGGCAGACCTCTTTGGTCTATTGTCGCTCCAGCGGCCGGTTCATCGCCGTGGAAATGCGGCGGCACATCTAGAGGGCTCTCCTCTACAGCTGCTCTGGGTGGGTCGTCGTAGGTGAGGTTCTGTCTACGAACTGTTGGGGAATTGGAAGTGGAGTATCCCACCGATAATAATTAAGCAGTGTAATCCACCAATATTTTGATAATAGTATATTTTTAAAATAAATATATAATATATGAAAAAATAAGATATGTCCCGAAAAATACAATCTTATTGGTACTGGTAGAGACACAGGCGGATTTACGGGGAGGTAAAATATAACCATGTTTTACAGAAAAAAATATTAAAAACTATCTCTTTAAGTATTCTTGTTCGTGTAATTATATTTAATAGGACTTTAAGAACCACTTAAACACCACTTCATATAGGTAGTTAATTTCTTTCTTTTTTTTTCTAATTAATTATCGTTATATGTATATGAAAAAAAAATCTTTCGGGCTGAAGCCTCCCCGCCCCCCAAAAATAAAATCCTGGATCCGCTAGTGGGTAGAGGTATATCACGCTCAAATTCTTTACCAACGACCTTATATATTCTTTGAATGTGGATTAATAATAAATAATCAAGACGGCAAGAATAAATATAATAAATAAAATAAACAATTCAGTTTTGTATACTCTAAAAGCCAACGGAAATGCAAGATCAAGACTCGTCTTACTCAGAGTCTCGTATTAGTGTTGCAGTTACCTATTAGCTTATTGCGATCTATTACAAATGTAACTTTAGATCTTATAGAATAGGTACATTTAGAAGCTTTACGTACAAAAACTTTTTTTTTTTTTTTGACCTCCTTCCTGGCATTTTTGCCAGACGGGGTAACGTACATAAACATAATAAAGTCTAAACGAGTTAGTACAATTAACTTGCCATTACAATAAAGACTTTTTCAAGAAAGATAGTTTAGGTCCCCTCCCCCCCACCTTGGAATTGAACAGTTATGGGGTACAATTTCTTTGATGGACTAAATCAATGTAAATGGGCAAATGAACAATCATTAAAAGCATTGAATAAAATTCAATACACTGTAACGTTGCTTTAACACGATTTTTTATAGGTTTGTCAGAAATTTAATAACCTCTTAAAATTTTTTACCAATACATACTATAGAGATGATACTGTCATATTTTAGATTGGGGAAACCTAACTAAATCCCGAATTAAAAATTGAATGAGTTAAATGCAAAACTATATTGGTTATACCAGTTCTTTACATATAGTAAGTAAAATTTTGTCTAGTATTAGTAAACATTTTGTCTTTATTTTTATTTACAAAAACACTTTTTTTTTCCAAGTACTCTTGGTCTTGATCATACAAAGACCGATTGTGGTCAAACATCACTAACATTGACTATTTTGTGGGCTAAACAAGTACACATAGGCAAATCTCCCTTAAGCCTGTCTGATCCATAATTAATCATAATATTTTAGTAAAGAAATAGTTAAATGGGTGGTTGTGAACATATGCCTTACATTGTCACTAATAAACTCATCCATAACGACCTTAATGTTCCTGATATTTCCGGTTTGGCCCAATCAAGATACCTATTCTTCCATAATACTTCAAAACCATCTGAACCCTCTCGTTTCTAACCTTTCTTCCTCTTCGATCCCTAATACCCTCGGTTATAGGTAAATAGAAATATAATATAAGTAAATAGGGTTTCATTAATTTGAACTCTATGTATACGATTTGAACACAATACAACACTTACCATGCGTAGCGAATTGAAAAATACTAAACAATTATCAATATACTCAGAATACTCGATTTAATATTCAATTTTCCTGGGTTTTTTGATTGGTTAGTAAAATATTGAATGATGATACTCACAGTTGTAAATATGAAAGTTGGAAATAGCTTTGTTATCTGTAAATCGTAATCGGCTTGAAGATTAGCATCCTTTACAGGACAATAAAAAACATAAAAAGAGGAAATCCTTCAAAGCGTTTATGCGTTTAGGCGGGTTCTGTCATAAAATTCAGAAGATAAGCAAGTGAAATTGAAGATCTCTTACAGATTACCACAATTTCAATAATTCCCTTTGATAGCTCGTCTGCTTTCTAACAGATTTCTACCGTTTACTATCCTCCGATGAACAGCATCATATTTATATATTTTTTCTCTACGACTTTGCCTACAGGTCAAAAGTGAACACAAAGTAATTTTGTTTTAGGTATTGTTATCATTATTTGTACGTTTTAGGGATGATATATAACTCTCCTCAGTATGGAATTTAACACTGAATTTAACTAACAATAAGCTGGGTAAATTACTTTTTTTTAAACTTATTTCTAAATTATTATTCTACTTCCAGTAATCAGGTACTATCAAGATGTATTATATGTTGAGATTCATTATAATACTTTATTTTTGGAGTATTTTTAAAAGGCCACTTTCTGTTTCATTTTTTTTTAATATAAAAAGCTCAGTTAAAAAGTTCGTGAAATTCCGCAAACAGATAAAATACAATACCTTGGACTGACATTCGACAGAAGAGTGATATGAGACCCACACATCAACAAAAAAAGAATAACGTTAAACTTCAGACTACGACTATTATACTCAATTCTAATATCACACTTAAAATTAAAATTAAAATAGAAACTAAATACTTACATTTATTTATAAATGGACCTACGCTTCACAAATATACGGAACAGCCAAAACGACCCGCATACAAAAACCATATACTTTTCAATCAAAAACCTTTAGGACCATAACTAAAGCTCTATCGTACGTCATAAACATTACTTTACATAAAGATCTAAACATGCCAACAGTCACAACTACATACGGACCCACTACAAACAAATTCACAATAACTTACATAGAGACACTAACACACTGATACAAGACATAGCCACGATTAACATGCCCGAAAACACGCTTCGGAGGCTCAAAAGAAGCTGGCTGAGAGATTTTCTTACCAAAAAAGATATACTACATTTAAATAAAGAATTGATGCCGCTGTGCACTCCTTCTCTTCACGGAGATCAAACAACTATAAGTATTTTTCCCGACAGCAGACTCACTATTCGTCAGTACTTCTGACAGGTGTGGGTAAAAAAAAATCATAAAAAAAAGTTCAAATGTTAAATACATAAGCTTTGTTAAAATTAATAAAATATTTGCAGTTAAAATAAAGTGTTAATGGCTTATTTCTATCCATAAAACTTTTTGAACTTAAAAAACAATATATAGGTAAATTTCTTTTTCTAATAATATAATATAATTATAATAATAGTGTGATGTCAAACACTTAAGCATAGTATACAAATCATATCATGTATATTAACAGAAATATTACTAAATATATAATGACCTCCTTAAAATCCTAACAGCGGTAAGAGAAGAATTGTCAAGACGCAAAAACATCAGAAAATAAATAAGGGACTACTAAAAAAAAAAAAGATAACATAATGTAAACAAGTAAAAACTCTCTTAGATACATAATACCTATGTTAGTTAATAATTGGATATTTACAAGATTTTTAGCATAACGATTTTATGAATATTAACAGAAATAAGCATAACTAACGCTGCATTAGCTCATCGCTCTAAAATATTTAAACATGAATTTGATTTTAATAATATCTGAATGTTACTGAACGAGAAAATAATTCTAAGAGAAAGATATTTGATGTTATGCATATTGGACAGACGTTAGATAATGCTGTTTATTATAGAACTGGCAATAGAATTTTAGAAAACTTTTATTCTGAAGCATTGAACATCTTAGATAAGTCTATTAAATCTAGCTAATTTTGTTCTAACTTTGCCTGCGGGATCAGCTGTTTTTGTTCATTATAATCTTCCTTTGATGTGCATTTTTATTTCTTCTTTTTTTTTATTTTTGTTTTTATGATGTTTTTCTTTTCTTCTTCTTCAATATATTTTTTGTGGAATATTTATGTATTAAGGCTGATAGCGACACGTTTTACATATATTTTTTTCTGATCACAGCTGTTTTATTATTAGCTCACTCAACTGGTTTACTTCACTTTTCTTTCAGTATGTGATTGGATGAAATGGAGTGTTGTAATCTTGGATTATTTTCTATTCCGATGATGCCTCAATTTGCAAATTCTTTGCCTTATTTTCAAGCTGTGAGTGAGAATAGAAATCGTCTATACTTACAAATGTAAACTAGAATTTAACTTTAGCAATTATTCCATTACTTCTTCCCAACATTACAAGCGAATAAATATCTACACACATAATTTATAAATATTATAGTATTCCTAAAGTTAAGTCCCTTTTTTTCATCCAATATATCCATCAACTTCAATATATAATTTTTCATATTTATTAAGAATGACGCCTATATACTGTAATAATAATAATATTTATTATAAATCAATTTTTAAATCTTTATTATATAGCTAAAATAAGTATTTAATAAATAATAATTTTGATTGAAAAACACCATAGACGATATACTTTTAAAATTTTTTTTTTTTCTCGAAATTTTAGAATTTGTAGTTACCTTCTTTTAGTTATTACTTATCGTTTTACTTAATAATAAAATGTTAATTATTTGTTTTATTTTATTTTTTAAGACTTTCCTCATTTTTTAAGGTTTTATTATAAATGACATGTTCCTATAAAATTTAATTTTAAGTGTTACAGTGAATTATACTAGTAATTATTCTCATACCATTTCTTAAATTTAATTTTGGTTTTTTTGTAAATATAATTTACTCCATTATCAGAGGAAATAATAATTCTTAGAAATAATCTTATTCGCATTTCATATTATTTATTCCGATGGATTAAATTTTATTGAATTTTTTTTAACTTTTTTTTATTTAAATAATTTTTAAAGTCAGCAATAAAATGGCATAATTTTTAAATACAATGACTAATACCGCTATGACAACGAAATCAGTCAAAGATTAGAATCCAAAAGTCAAACTGCGGCCTAACACGCAAGCTGTGTATGCCCCATACGATAATGTAACTGGACGGACGGACTGAATAAATTTGTGGGGCCATACGTTGTGTTGGCCCAATCTGATAATATTTAGATAAAGCTGAGCTACCAAATTAAACCAACGCTGGCCTAGAATTAAATAATCAACCAACGAAATATGCAGTAGTTCTAAAAATAACTTTTGAATATGTATTCATGTCTTCAAGCCTATATTATTTTTTAAAATATTAAATCTGAAATAATATATATCAATTTTTTTACGTTATCCTTCGATTTAATTGAATGATTAACAAAGTGACATATTAGGAAAAAGATAGATCCTTCAAGAGATTGAGGGGTAAGGGACTCGAAAACAAAAGTAAGATCAAGAAAAAAGAGTAGCCATGTGAGTGAATAAATGAATAAACTAAGGAAATAATCAAAATATTTTGTCGGGTAGATGATATAGTAGCTTATAATTCAAATTTGAATATCCTTAGAGTGTGCAACGAATTTTCTCACGGTCAATAATTATTTCAATATTTTTTAGTAGTAAAAGTATTATAGAGAATCTCATGAGTATTACCGAAATTTATAAATTAATTACATCGGTTCTTGCTTAGGAGGTAATGTCTATTGAAAATCGTAACTACTTAAGCAGTTGACAATGTTTCATAATTAATTCTCCGTTATTATCAAAAGTCTTGCTAATAACAAAATTACAATTTTTCAACAATTGAACAATCATTTTTTATATTGTCCTCTTGAAAAATTATCTATAACTTTCATAAATTAAAAGCATCGCCTCTAACTGAATACCCAGTAGTTACTATCAGCAGGATTTTTTTCTCAATATATGATGAATTTTTATTTTTATTTTCCAAAGATAATAGAACATTGGATCACATTCCACCGAAAAAAAAATTGAATATTCATGTATTACAATTTTAATTATTAGTTCTCGCATTTCCTTTGCGAAACTCTGCTACATATAAAAATTTCCAAAAAAAAAAAAAAAAAAAGTATAATGAATAAAATACTCTATAAATTGTTGATGTTAAGGTTTGTATATAAACATTTTTAGGTTAATTATTAAACTTTGGGTGGAGTCCATAATAATAAGCTTTATTGATATCAATAAATTTGCCAAAATCCTCTCCGTTAGTGTGAAATTTTAGCAGAGTAAGCTGCAGCACAAAAGAGTACATATTACCACTTATTTTAAAACATGTAAAATAAAACAGAACATATCAGATTTTCCTTCATAGAATAACGATTTAAGGCATAAGATAAAACAAAACCGTACAACAAAACAACAACAAAGACTTTAAAATCACACGGAATATTAAAACAAAATAAACTAAATATTATTCACATTTTTCCATCTGGTTCTATCCCTAGCCACTATTACAGTATTGACTCTACTCAAAGTTTAAATCAAATCAATTCTACTACCAGTAATTTAATATATTGAACTACATCATTAAATATGTATACATTTCGATAGTTGACACATTATATATCATTCAACAATAATACATTAATTTTGATCGGAATAAGGTTTATAAGATATTTGAGAATAGATAATAAGACTGTTATCGAATTTCTCATCCGCTTTCAACGACAAATTGCACGAGGTTCACTTAGGCGAGAAGATTTCACATATCCGCCGCTACTGATAATTTCAAACGATATTAGAAACCGAATAAACTATTTAAAAAATAATATAACGGTTGGGAAACGAAGAAGGTGTTGAGCATATGACAATATTAGTATATGAACTCAATTTGATTTATTAAAACCAGTTTTCATTTTTATAATCTATTAATTTTTAAATAAATATTTTATCTTACAATTTTATTACAAAGTTCCGTGATTTTTTTTTATTTTTACAGTAACAGTGATTTTGAGTAACCGATACTTAAGCAGTGGAAATCATGTGAAGTTTACAAATAATTCTTTTATTGCATAATTATTTCCCTAATAATAAATAAATGTAACTGACTAACGTAAACGTAATTTTGTATTTTCAAACTAAGTTCCTGGAAACAGATTCCTATGCAAATGGCATTTCTTTACATTGCACATCAACAGCTTCCTTTCTTCTGACTCATCTATATTTGATGAGCGTTATCACATTTCGAATGAATACTCGATGGCTGACCGAAGTATAATATTGAGAAAAGAAATGGTCTCGGGTGGTAATAATAAAAAAAAAAAAACAAAGCAGTGGAATTTTTTTAAAAAATTTTGTGGTGGTAAAAACACTTAAAATAATAAAAAAAATAATTTTTTTTAACCGCCAGCCTTGACCATTCTCTTTTCTCATTATTAAATTTTATAATTAAAAAATTTAGACATGGGGTATACGGGTTGACTGTTAAAATTTAAATGATGAAAAAATTGTCAGAATGTGCAATCGAAAATTTCTTTATATAGTTAGCCGACGTTCCGACCCAAACATTTGGGTCATCAGGGCTAAAAATTAAAAAATAATAACATTAGAAAAATGGTAAATATAAAAGTATATAAAAAGAAAAAGGAGGAAGCATTTTTAAATAAGAATATTTCTTCGTATTTGTAGGTTACACATTTTGCTATTCTTATACAATTATATTTATCATTTCTCTGATGTTATTTATTACTCTTATTGTTATTATCTTGTTTACTTGCTGGTATTATAATTATCTTACGATTGTTATTTTTTACTGCTGTACGTCCATATTTCTCATGTTATTTTATATTTTTTTTTAATGTTTAACCTAGATGATGATCCATAACTTCGGATCAAAACTTCGACTAATCCCTAAAGAATTTTTGACTGCAATTCAGAACGTTCTGAAATTTGTTCTATTCTTATAATTAAGAAATATACACAAATCAACTAAATTAATTTTCGAATAATAATGTGTGGTTACTAACATATGAGTTGTTTATTTCTAAAGTTAACTCACCGTTGAAAAATTTTCAGAAAACTGGAAAAACTATAATTTTTATTCCAATCGTAATATATATATATAAAACTACTGATTATTTCAATATTAAATAAAAAATATTAAAGTATAACTAAGGCTGCTTTTGGAAAGAATTAAATTTCAATGTCGGTTTTTGAATAAAAAAAGTAAGATTGGGATTCGGTTTGGTGTGAAAAAAAAAATGTTCTAGGAACAAAAATTGTACTAGAACAGTTTTACTTTTCGTTTACAATATTGGTAAAATAAAACATATTTCATTAGAATGAAACGGTTAAAAAAACTTTTGATGAATTGTTTTATTAAGAATACTTAAGTAATGGATGTTCCATTTTATAAAAGTATAAAAATAATTATCTTCACGCCACTTTTTTTTTTAAATTTAACTCGTTTTATTTTTAGAAAAAATAGTTACATCGGATTTATTGTTTGTTTTTACAAGAGATTCGATAATCATTCACGAATACCAAATAAAATCTTCCAAACAGTGTTCACATTGCAAATCAATGATTTATGTGATTAATAATGCTTAAATGTCCTTGATGTGACAGAATGTGATATTTCTAAATAAACAAATATAAAAAAAAAATAAAAAAAAAAATAAAGGGTATTAATTAATAATAACCGTTATTCTCTGAGATCATATTAAAAATGCTCCATATTTTCTTATGTGCCCAATAAAAATGGCGAGTAAGCTTGTTCTATTTGGCAGTTTTTTTTTGTGTTTTTTTAATGTAAAAGTTCGAAATTTTGTAAAAATTTCAGATGGAAATCCCCGTGCTCTAAAGCTGGTAAGTGGAGCGTAAAAGGTCAGCTCTATTGCGACCTTTCTGGCTAGTCCCGAATTCGGGGCAGCGAGAAATCGCACGGGAAAGTTTATATCGATCCTTATAGCATTAGATACATCATAATCCTTACAAGGATCACTGCTAACAGAACAAGATAAATAAAATTGTCACGAACTATAGGGTAAAAAAAAAAAAAAATGTGGAGAGGCTAGCAGCAAAGGTTATAGAACATCTGTCGGATTGAGCAAGTCCCCTGAAAATGGTAATGTATAAAAAGAGGTCCTGATGAGAATAGAAGACAATGGTCCTTGCGGATTCCATGGAAACTGGAGGACGTGAGGACACCGTCGCTGGAGGACTTAGTTCCTCACACACGCCTCCCGTCTTATCCAGAGGACTGTTAGTGTTTGCTATGTAATTCCAACCGTCCTGTAAATACGCTAGGATTAACATGTTCTCAGGGCTGCCTCTACAGGATCGTCAGAAGAAATATCCTTTTTATAAATATTAATATTTTTTTATCAAGGAGCATATCTTTTATATTCATATTGAATTCAGCTATGGAAGCTATGGAGGTCCTGATGAGAATATTGTACATTCTAATGGGCTTTGTAAGTTGTGAAATTTGATAAGGAGGAAATTTTAACATTATACATTTTTTGGCTATCTGTCTAGAATAGAAGAATTAAGGTGGATCACAAGAACAGTTTAAGTAGATTAGAGTTAAATATTTAAATAGAATAAAATCGATTGTTATAATCGGTTATTCTTATAGAGGTACATATTTTAGCTAGTTAAATAATTCAATAGTTTATTAAAAATTTAATTTTTTTTAGGTTTTGGAATATTTTTTTATACCACTCTTGGTTGGTTTTTTTAAACCTAGCTTTATTACACATCCACAGTATTAAATAAATTACCACTCAAAATTGTTACTTCAGAGGCTTTGGTATGTTGATAATATAGTGATCATTCTTGTGAATACTTATTTACTTTATTTATATATATATTTTTTTTATTTATACATGTTTTGGGCTCTTCAACCACTTGGGTCATTTTCGCCCTATATTACAATTTGAGGAATTACTACACACATAACTCAACTATAGCTAAGAAATACAATTTAAATTTTGAAAAGTTAAGAATAATTACAGATGATTATGATAGTACAATTGAACTAAAATTATAAAAATTGAAACTGAAAGATTTAATAGAAGATGAGATAACAGAGACAATAAAGATTAATGATATTAAGAATAAAAGCTAAAAAATACACTTTTAAATAATAAAAATTAATACTAATAGAGGCGAAGTTAAAGAATACAGTTTAAACATTAGAAAGTACAAGAACCATTAAAATTAAACAATAAAGATTGGAGAAATATAAGTTAACAGTTAACAAGGACATTTAAATAAAAGGTTAATGATTTCAGGAATATAATCTAAAAATACAGTTTAAAAAACAGAATTAATATTAAAAGAAGAAAACTTGGGAAGTACAATTTAAATATTAAAAATTGCGAGAAGAAAAATTGAAAAACCATTATAGTTAAAAGTTATGATTAAAAGAGAAAAAAATAACAGGTATATTACAATTTAAAGAGGAACTTACAAACTTAAAAAACTTAAAATTTACAATTACAAGGTGTGATTAAATTTTGATAAATATTTTGATTTTCTTAAGGAACAATATTAAGTTTTTAATAGCATTGGGGTCCTTTTGGAGTGATTCTTCAAGGCACTTTCTGAGAAGATGTTGATCCCTAGAAGATTGGAATGCATAACATTCGGTTAGGATATGGTTCACTGTAAGAGGTACCCCGCAGGAAAGACATTGAGTGGAGACTTTATTTATATAAATAAGTCTTTTCTAGTTGGCCCGTGCGAAAAATTCGCAAACAATTTTGTTTAGTGAAGAAATAGTAAAACAATATGGAAATAGTTCCATAGTAGGAATAGTAGGAACATAGTAGTTACTAAGTATTATGTAAGGAAGGAATTAATGTTTTTTCCTTAGTCGATTACAATATTTCATTAAACATTATAGACCAAAATATTTATACAAATTTGCTTTGCTAGGACCTATTTTTAAACGCTGACTGGAAAGATAATAAAAGTAACAAAGACAAAATAATGCCCCGATCATAGGATATTCTAAATTATTAAAAAAAAAATAAAATAAAATGTAAGAACAACCTAATGTCTTTAAGAAATAATAAAGTTAATATAAAAGTCAGGAAAAAAAATATAGTAGACTATTCTACTCCTAAACAGAATATATTTAAACAGGAAAACATTATTAAGTATGCCAAAACTAATGGACTGTATCTTAATAATTGTCCGATGTTTACAATTTGTTTTGGTTTTGTAGGTAATTTAGTAATCTCTCTAATTATCATGGGTACAATCAAGAAAAAAATGCATACTTTTTGAGTTATTCGCAAATAAAGTTTCGTTTCCTCCATTACTTTTTTTCCAGAAATTTCGGAGAGATGGGTATATTTTTCGCATGGGAAGGAGAAGAATATCTTCAAAATGAGTGGTGAATCATTGGATTCTTCGAAGAATTTACGAAATCATGGCGTACCGACAAAAAACACTTTTTAGAAATAATATATAGGATATTAACGAGGAACTAAATAAGAACCTGGGTGGATAGGTTTACTTTGGTGAAAATTCACCACAACTAGAAGATCTAAAAATTATACGTTTGTATGTCCTTCTCATCCGATAATTATTATTTTTAAATAAACAAAATTCGAAATAAATTCATATAAAGGCCGTTAGAAGCATTACAATTAAACGCATTAGGTTCCATGTACATATCAATTATAATTAAAAATAATACAAAGACGTAACATCAACAAGGTTTTATTTTATTCAGCAGTGAATAAAATTCCATAAAATGAAAATAAAATTATTCACCCCAACTGCACACGCTGGAGTGGTCGCACAAAGAGATGTTTTTATCCGTCCGCTCCAATGCGCCCATGTTTGCGATTTGAAGTAATTTACCGAACAATTAACGAACGATAGCTCTTTTTTTATTTAATATTTTTTTTTTATTATTCGTTATTTAACAGTTATCTGAACCGTGGGAAAGCGGTAAAAATAATAATCAAAAAGGTAAATTACAGAGAGAATTTAGAATTATATTAACAACTGTACTCACCATCAATAACATGTTGACCTAATTGTGTTTTTTATTAATTGAAATAAAATTAATTAAGCATGAGTATATTCTAAATTTTATTTTGTAAAATATAGGATTTAAAGTATTCAACAATCATAAAGTTTTATTAAAACTTAATAATACAAATATAGATTAGGACACGAATTAAACAACAAAGTAATTGTTTTGTATATAGTTTCGTTTGTTTTGTATATAGAATGTTTACCTTATATTTTTTTTACATTATATCTTTTTTTCGATTGATTTTATTTTGGCCAGATGTGATCTTTTAATTTTGTTCTATTTTGTTATTCTCAAGGGACTGTGTCCTAGAATAAAATTATTTTTCTATCTATCTATTCTATCTAATTTATACCAATTATAGAACAAATTCTAAAAATGCACTTTTATTTATTACCTACAATCGTACCAGATAGTTTTATTAGTTATGAAAAAAAAATACTCCAAATTATAAGACAATGATTTATTATTTCTGAATGGTTGTATATAAAGAAATAATGTATTTATAACATTATTAGAAAATAAAACAAGAACAAAAATAAAAACAAACCGGTGGAGCAAACATTAAAAAAGTTTGACTTACCAGGCTATGTAAATATCCAAATTACTTTTTAAATAATCTTAGTTAATATTTAATTATTTAAATCCGAATCGTAGCTAAATTTATAAAATTTTATTTCCGTAAGTTTAATCAACCCGTAAACACTATCCGAAATATTTGGAGCGGCATGGCAATTCTATCATAAAAGTATGATTAAAAAGTTGTTTAAACAACTCCAGTAAAATAATTCGATAAATATATGAAGCTATATTTCCTCCTCTGTGTGTATGTGAACAGCGTTGTGTAAGAACAGTGCTGTTCACATACACACAAAGCATTTTTCACTTATAATTTTTCTATAAGAATTCAGGAGTTTTCGTTGAAAATTCGGATTTACAATTTTTCTTAGCCGCATACTTTCCTTTATTATATATTTCATATATAGGAGAGTGAAAGTAAAAAAAAAAAAAAACTTCGATTACAAAACATTTTTATTTTTTATTATCTTCGTAAATTCCCCAGATATGGAAAAGTACTACTAATTAAGCAATAATACAAATAAGTGTAACTCAATCAGTAAGACATTTTGTTTTTATAAAACCGGGTTGGAGTCCGGGATGACAGATATTTATTTATTTCATTGTACCGGCCGTGAATCGACACTACGGTCGAGATATCCTTCCGATGCACACCCAACCTCTTTAATGTGGATGCACAAGCTTGCACAACCTTTGATTAAGTAAAAGTACTTGCTTGTGAAGTGAAGTATCCAAGACGTGGGTTTTAGCGCTACAGATATTTATTCCAAACAATAATTAGGGTGAACGAAATGGTTTAAGGCCCAACTTGTACATCAGTGGGTCCCAAATGGAAATAATAAGCATCCTTGTTGATTTAAAGGTTCCCGTTTTTTTCTAGATTGAAGAACAATGCCCTCTATTGGCAAATGTATCAATAAGATTCCCAAAATAAAATCTTAAAATGCCTATCATTGTTGTTTCTATAGTGCATTAGCGATCAGTGTGTTTCATAACTCCCCACTTACACTTTTGCTAAGGGTAAGTTGAACATTTATGTTATCTTATATTTATAGTTCAATAAAGTTTTCAGTTTATTTCTGAGGTATGTCTATTACTGGTACCGATCCCTTGTCCAATAGTAGAATAAATGAATTTAGGGGTGTCCATCATTCGTGCAAAAAGATTGTTTATTTTAAATGGAGATTATACCTGTATAGCTAAATATTTTTTTAATTTCAAAGTGTTCAATATAAAAAAAGAGCCCTAGAACCTCTAAATATCCAAAGGAGGAGTTTATAACTATAATAATTACAGCGGTATAAGCCAAAAAAGACAAAAAATTTCCTTAGCTATGCCCATCACTGATGTGCTTATCCTATTAAGTAATTAGTACATAGAAGTCGAAAAATCAAGTAAATATTTTTTTAACTCAGCCTAATGTATTAAAAGTACTAACGTTTAAAAAAAAAATATATACTGTTTTTAATTTTTTTTTTATTTAAGAATAAGTTGTTCTGTCCCTTACAGCGATAAGGGTATTGATAAAGATCTGCTTGGCATCCTCCAACTGTTCATGTCACAGTAATTCTAAAATAACATCCTTAAAAAAAATTTATAAGAGAAAACATGAAAATACTATAATTCTATTCGAGGCAATTAAATATAATGATTGTGTCATTTTACTGGATATTAAAGAGTTCACGGCATTGTCAATGACATGACAAAAAGTGTTTAAAGTTACGTACATGTAAGGTTTTTTATAAGAAAAATTGTATACTTTTATGAATAGATTTGGATAAATTTGTGTGAACCGAAAATAATATGACACAGATCGTTAGAAAAGTTAATTAAGTGTAATAAGAATTTATTTTTGTAATTGTTGAATGTTAACTAATAATGATATTACAATTTTCCAGACTTGAAAATGGCCCTTAGTATGGTCGAAACGTCGAATTAAATAGCGTATCAATAAAATGTTTGGTGATAATTGGCCTAATTTATGTAAAAAAATTATAAATAAGTGTATGAGAGTGTAATAGTGACAAGAATTTAGTATTTTAGTGAATTGTTTATTCTAGGCTATAGAAATTTAGTTTCATTAACTCAATTGGGTTTTCAAAAGAGGAGTATGCAGAAAAATTATCGAGGAGAAATGTAAATAGAATATTCTTTGTTGGATGTGAACAATGTATGCATCTAAGAACTAAGAACTTCTTTTGATATTTTAAGTGTTAAGGTATATCTTATATTTAAAAAGCGGCATATAAATAATTAATAATCTAAAGTTTATTTACGTACGAATGTACGGGTTTATAATGATCATGAAAATTTCATAAATAATTAAGCTCCGCCCAAAATAAAATAAAAATGATGAGATGCATTTCTACAAATAAAATGGAAGGTTAACACAAACAATAATAATAAAACCTCATATAAATGAAACTTTAGTTTAAGCAAAATTATAGTAGTTTTAACCCTGTTACTTGAAAAATCATTTTTAGGTTCGGTGCCATTTTTAATGTGTTTTTTTTTTAATATTAAAGACAGTAAATCAATCAGTAAATTAACATAAGGATGTAAACAATCATAACACTTTTTATACTAGAGCAATAGATAAAATTAAAATATCAAATACCGAAATATGACTACAGATGAAACAACTGATCTCTAACCCTTCATCCCACTACTAAATAAAATAAATCCATTCTTGAATGAATGTATTCTACAAAGGATGTACATAACAATGACCAAATTATATTCGTTTTTGTTTTATTTTCTTAAAAATTTAACATTATATTTAATTATTTATATATAACCGTATGTATTTGTAACTTTATGAAACTAAAATGACATTCCATGAAATAAAGGATTGATCAACTGCCGAATTATATAATTATGATTTATTTTAATGTTAACCCAAAATATTCAAAAATTGTTATGTTATATGAATATTTTTTTTTCTAAAATAGAATAAAAATATAGAATAAGGACTATATATATATAATGTAATGATATATTTTAAAGAAAAATAACTAAATTAAAAACTTTTTTTACAGAATCTTTATATTGGCTCAAAAGACTGGAACGTTAAATAATAAAGATATAAAAAGAAAAAAATATGACATAGGTGCCGTTTGCTCTAATAGCTTTGAAAAACAACATAAAATATATTTTTATACGTTTTCAAAAAGAATCTAGATAGTATAAAAATAAATTCCATAAAATAAAAATGATTGACGTTACCTGACAGTAACCACGTTCATTCTGTTCTAGAAATCGAGAATACTAACCTGAAAAGAAAAACAAATATTAATGACATTGTATTATATTGATTATTATTAATTTATGATTGTTATCTATTAATTTACTTTACTTTTTTAGTAAATTTTTCTACGTCTTCTCTGACTAAAGTACAATAAAACCTTAGTGATGATATTCACTCCATTAAATAATTTTGCTTTATCAACTTAAAATAAATTTAAAATTTAGCTAAATAGTAGGTATATACGGAAATTCTATTTTCTAGAATAGACAGAATTCTATTTCCTATTCTATTATTATTCTAATTCTATTCCATAATCAAATGACAGATATTATAAACTGTATCTATTTGTCATTAATATTTTTTCAGCTTGTATTAATTAACGATTTTATGTATTAATTACTATTTTCTCTAAAACTATTTAGCTTTCTAACAATATAAAGATGTGGAAAGTACGTCTTAAATCAGGAAAAACATTTTTTTTTCTTCTTCAGTAAACTATCAAATTCTTTCACTATTTTTGTTTTAACACTTTTAACAACGAGAGAGAATAATTCATTTCAAATAAACCAAATTAAAGGTACATAAGAGGAGAGCATTTTGAAAATTCTAAATTTAAATCTTATCAGACTATATCGATAGCATTAGAAAGCCTAGATAATCTTTAAAACTATTTATTTTTGAGAAAATGATTATAATCAAAATCATTACTGTTTTTTTTCTCAAAAATTTGTAACAATGTGTAAAAGTGGTACTTACAGTTAATCTATTTTAGAGGAAAAGCTAACATCACTGTCATAGACCTGCTTTTAATAGATCTTTCAAAATTTTTCACGTTAGTAATACTTTATATTCGAAATGAAAGTAAAAACTAATTTGATAGTAAGCATTTTCATTTTTATCGCTTTATGATGTGAATGGTTATAAAATTCTCTAAGCAAAAAGAAAACATAACTTCAGAGTAAACGTTATTTTTAGATTATTATCCCATCGGAATATGTTAATATATACTAGTGTTGCCCAAATTCGAGACCAAGACGACTCTTGGTCTTGCGCACTCAGTCTTGGACTTGGTATTGCCCAGGAATCTCGCAAGTCTTGCAGTTACCAATTAGCCTATTACTATAGAAATATTACTGTAATTTTTCAGACAGGGTAAACCAAACTATGCCCAAATGAAAAAAAAAGAAAGAGTTAAAAGCATAAGTATATTGGTTATACTAATTCTTTACATATAGTAACTAAAGTAGTGAAGCATTATCAGCTAGCTATTTTGCCTTAATTTTTATTCAAAAAAATTATTTTTTTTTTACCAGTCATGTTCTTGGTCTTGCACTTTGCCGAGTTTTAACTCGACTCCAATATGCTTAAAATATTGTGCTACAGTTTTCCAGATCGATTGAGGATTTTTGTTTTAAATTAATTTAGTTGCTGCTTTGTTCATATGGTCCGTAGTGTGGGATCAGAAAATTTTCTTATGAAAAAGGTTTGTCTCAGGTAAAAATAATTTTTCGAATCGGATAGATATTTCTTTAAATTGAAAGAGCTTTTTAGCTATAGATTATAGATGCATTACTACACATTAGAACAGCTCTCACTATTAAATGATTGAAACAGAAGAATTCGTATAAAGACTTGATAGGCCCTCTAAGTCTAGTTATAGTGAAGAGTTGTAATTAATAAAGATAATGGCAGAGCGGTTCTCGAAGACTATATAAGGCACCATTGACTTCTCCCAACTGGTCTCTAATTCCAGGCCATCTAGCTTTGGAGACAATACAACTAACTGTAGTTTCCGAATTCCGTTTCCTCATTCACGCTCATTGACGTATCGATAATTCTGTTTTAATAATCGATTCTCTTTGAACCATCAGATGACAGTTCTCCTTGGCTAATGAAGGCTCCGCTGCGGTCATCCCCCCTCCACTTCCACTTGCGTAATGATGGGTAAGGAGAGAACACCTGGGATCTCTGTAACGGGCATCCTTTCAATTTGTTTAACAACTGCTTCTTTTATAATTAATGGGGAGAATGCGCTACTTCGATATTAGAATCGAACCAAGTGAGTTAGAGATAACGTGACCAGATGTCCCGTTTTCGGAGGGGCAGTACCATTTTTAAGCAATGCGTCCCGTTGTTCCAAGGATTTACCAAATATCTCGCTTGGAATATAACATTGGATTTGCACGGTGATCATCTTTCCACAATGGTCAATGTTAAAAAAAATATTTTAATAAAAAAATTAAATATACCACAGCAGGACTCGAACCCGGGTGACCAGACAAAAACCAGACCATATGAATATAGAAAACAAGATATAAATGAAACCAAATTAGTACATTTAAAAAAAAAAAAAGTAATGCCATATTTAATAGTATTTGTTTTTATTAATTGTATTATTTCATTAAATTAAATATTGTATTTGTTTAACATTCAATATCCAGGATAGTTCAATGTCATATCTCGATAGTTAATTTTTTTTATTATAAAAAAAATAATAACAAAAACTAAAATGCATATTAATCAATTGACTGTGCAGAGAAATTGAGCAGAAAAATTAATTAACATTTTAAAAATTAAGATCTCTTACCATTATTTAATAGAAATGACATAAGTAAGTATTGTCCATTAAAAAACCAACCACGTTTTATAAATATTAAGGACGAACTTAATCAACTCAGAATTTAAATTTAGACTTTAACGGTCAGCTAGGAAGGCATACGCTCAGTCGTTTCAGTCTGGTATGGGTGTAAACAACAATATTAGATCAATAATCCTACTTACTTTTTACTTTACACTCAACGTTTAACCCTTAGACCATTTTTAAGAGAACAAACTTTAATATAAAAATAAAATCATTTAGGCTAATTTGTTTTTGTTCCACTTTTTTTGTTTTTGTCCAACTTCCTTTCAAAAACAAATCAACATAAATGTTTTTTTGTTTTTTTAATATAAAGTAGGACTATTAGGATCTATTGTTGTTGTTTATTATTATTACAAAATAATTTTTTTAAAACTTTGAAATCCCCTTATAGAGAGCCCTTTTAGGAAGCACTTTGGAATCTTGGGTGGGCAACACCTTTCGCATCTCTCTTCCCTAAGATAAGCCGTTTATTTAATCGCTATATTTAACTAATGCAACAAATAAGATATAACGAATAAACAGAAACCAATGAGCCATTATGAGAAATCAGAAGATCGACAAAATAAAAATATTTCTCAGATAAATGTCTGAAGTATCAATTACTTAGATAGACATGACCTGGCCATAAGGAAATGCTTCAATACTCATCGTACCAACTGGCTAATGAGGGGGAGGAGAGACTTCCTCTGTCACACAAATCGATAAAGACTCGAGATTTATCCCCTCCCCCCTGTCTTTTCGTCTCCCCCCTCAAGAACAGTTTTCTTTTCCTTGTCAAGTTTTTCACGGCAATCTGCCTCCGGAATTTCCTCCACCGCCCTCCTTTCACGATGACGGGGCGTCTGCGAGTTTGTTCTCAACGAGTTATATTTCTCCGAGAGGTATCAGTTTGGTAAGATTTCATACGGTCAGTACTCAGCTAAGAGGAATCAAAACAATATTTAACTCTTATTAACAATTTTACTTCAAGGAAATTATTAATTTTATTTTAAATTGTTGTAAAAATAAATTTAAAAAACTTGATCTTAAAAAATCACAAAAAAATGGCTTAAAAAATAAAATTAAGGTATGTGCTTTAGACCACACGATAGAAGTAAAAAAATTAATAAGGCTAGATTAACAATATGGAATATAAATTATAAATAATAATTATAAACAGGATGAAATTCTGAACAATTCTCTCGCTTACAGTATGCAGGTCCGATTTTTAGTTCATGAAATATTTTAATCCATATCTTCAATAAAACTCGTTATAATTTTTTTTTTACCTCTTTAACACGGTGTCGCGTTAAGATTCATTTTTGAATAATAGCCCATTACAGAGCGAATGAAATGCTGAATAATTCCCTCACTTACGGTTTGCAGATCCGATTTTTAATTTGTGAGATATTTTAATCCATATGCAAAATCACTTCAATTAGTCGATTCCAGCAGATTTTACCTGAGCGATACACATCGCAAATCTGACGGCTCAAACTAATTCACTCTTCACAAAAAACTTGCCTAAAGAAGTTTTCACTTCAATAATACAAAAAAAAAATAATATGTTAAATTATTGTATAAACGGTTAAAATTCCATTCATTGCTCTAACAGTATTTTGTACTAAAAAAAAATATTTTGTAAAACTCCAAACTGCAATATTTCTCCAACATAAAGTGAATTAAACAAAAATAAACCTAAATAGAAAAAAATGAAATTGCAAAAAGTTATTATTTTATTTTCTAACTGTTTTTATATAGTAAGGAAAATTATTGTAATCAAGTCAAATTTTCGATGTGTTGTTTTCAAAAATATTTAAGTTTCAGAAACGACTTAGTAAAAAAAGAATTTTCAACTAATGTTCTGTCTGCGTAAGTCTGTTTATATTGGGAAATAGGAGAAACATATATACTTTTTAAATATTATGTTTTATTATTATTTTTTCTTTGACAAATTTATAGCAGTTCAAATTTGTAAGAAATCGGTAGGAAAGTCACATCATACAGATAGATAGAAAAAAAAACTTTATTCTGGGACTAAGTCCCTTTAGAATAACAATATTGTACAAAAGAATAGAATATTACTGGCCTAAAAGTTTGAAACAATAAATAAAATTGATAAAATAAAATAAAAAGTAAAGAAAATCTTGGGAGCACAAGCTATATATAATACAGATAAAACTATGTACAGAACATTTAAAACTATGAATAAAACTATTAAAACTGTGAACGAATCACTTGAACTATGAACAAAACTATATATAAGGGTTGAACAACATAAACATACACTTTGAGAAATGAAGAACGAAAAAGAGATAGAATGAGTTAATTTCATGAAAAAAAAACTTTACTTGAATATATATATATATATATATATATATATATATATATATATATATATATATATATATATATATATACACATACATATAAACAGTTAATTATAATTGAATAAAAAAAAAATGTATTTATTGAAATTCCTACGTCGATAGTAGGAAATGCATGTACTATCTATTAGCAAGTATTATGATTATTTGATTGCTACATAATACATATATAGTATTAATAGTTAGCAGGTATCTGACTGTTTTTGGAACAGGAATTGGAATAGGAGGTTTTTGAATGTGTATAGGGAAGGAGCATGTCGAATTTTGATCGGGAGGGAATTGCAAAAGTTGACAGAGCGGGCTATAAAGGAATTTTGGAATGAGGCAGATCTATGAGAAGGGATGTATAGGTCAGAGGGTCGAGATCTTGTAGTGAGGGAATGGATTGAGGACTTAAATTGGAGAAGGTTGCAGGCATAAGAAGGACGTTGATCGGTAATGACTTGATAAAGGAAAGTGCCTAGGAAATGTTGTCTTCTTAAGGAGGGAAAGAGCCACCCTAACTCAGTGTAGTGGTGGGAGACACGGGAGCGTCTCGGGGTCCCAATTACAAGTCTTTTGAGTCTATCACGGAGTTCCACAGAGAGGCCATCGTAAACCACACTGTAGTCAAAGTAGGGAAAGATGAGAGAAGAAACTAGGAGTCTACGGGTATTTTGGGGTAGAAGATGGCGGAAGTGATGGAATAGTTTGAGGGTAGAAATTGCACGGCGGGAGATATGAGAGATATGGTGATTCCAGGAAAGGGTTTGATCTATGAGAAAGCCTAAATTTTTAACAAAGGGATAGAAGATGATGGGGTGGTTGTTTAGATAGAGTGAGGGAAAGTTGGTGTGGGATCTAAGAAGGGGCTTGGAACCATTGAGAATGGCCTGAGTTTTGGCAGCATTTAGCCTTAATCCATTTAAGTTGGCCCAGGCACTAATTCGGTCTAAATCTTCTTGAATTTTGGCAAACGCCACCAATAACTCAGCGGGAGAAAAGGATAAATAGATTTGAGAATCGTCGGCATAAAGGTGGTGGGGACAATGGATGACTAAATCATTTAGGTCATTAATATAAGAGCTGAAAAGAAGAGGAGACATGCTTGAACCCTGTGCAACTCCAGAAGATAAAGGAAGGTAGGCAGATAGAGGTTGATTAGGTATGGAAACTGCTTGGGTTCGTTGTGAGAGGAAAGACTGAAACCAAGAGATGAAACTATTGGAGAAGGATAATGATTTTAGTTTGTTGAAAAGGATAGAATGGATAATGGAATCGAAAGCTTTGGAGAAATCAAGAAGTATAAGTATAGTTAGTTTTTTGTCACCTATTGCAGTCTGAATATCACTGGTAATTTTAATCAGAGCAGATTGTGCAGAGTAGCCACGACGTTATATATGTTATATTATAGTCATAAATTTTAGACATTCAAATTAAATGTGATCTGCTAATACCCAATAGATTTATTATCATATATTACAAAAAAAAAAAACTTATGAAGTGGTAACACTTAAATTAATTTCTTTAAAATTCCATAGGGCAGTGCAAGGATAAAGCCTGACGAAGATATACATGTGTATTATATTGTATGTAATTTTATATGTAATTTTTGAGAATTAAAATGGAGGATCAGAAAAAAAAACTTTAAATTAAGTATTTTATGTTCCATTGGATTTTAATTAGTAAATAGTCATAGTCCTGCTGTTAATGAAAATCCATCAATATATAATTTCAATCAATAATCTCTTAGAAGAGAGGATAAAACAAATTAAAAATAAATGATATTTTTGATAATATCATTTGAAGTTATTGTTTATATATAAGTGTGTGTGTGTTTAATATTATTTTTTAAATAGAAGAAATTGTAAATAGTATGTTTTAAAAATTATTATTCTCCTTTATTCAAGTTTTATATACAACTACTTGTTACACGTGGAAAATATTGAAATGAGATTGTATAAAAAAAATTATAATCCATGAAGACCTGAACCATTTATACCTCAAGTTTTCATGGACTAAATAATTAATATTTTATTACTTTTTAATTTACTATACATTAAATTAATTTTCAGACACACTTTATGATTTTTAGACATAATAACAAAGGACTGACATAAGTATGCTATAAAATAGTAAGATGCAAAATCTGTATGTAAGATAAGAATTATATATATACTAATATTTACTGAAAAGGAAATTCAAATTATAAAATTTTTTATTAGTCAAAAAAAAGAAATTTTACAGAATTAAGATGTGAGCGATTGATGATTAGTAGAATGATAATTTCCTGGAAAATTTTGGTTTGAATCATAATGATATCCCTTTCTTAAATAGAATTCTTCGTACTACTCCTAACAAAAGGCTCGAGAGATGTCTTATAAAAAAATCCTATTAACATAGCGAAAGTGCCTTTAAAAATAGCTAAAGTAAAAATATTTATTTCTTTTTTATTATACACATTCACACAACTATAGACCTACCAACGCTTAGTGAAGGTAAAAAAAAAAAAAATTATTTAATATAAAACATAAGATATAATAAATACGGAGTATGTTAAAATAAAACTATTTATTAACTATAACGGATAAATACATTTATTGACAATAGTGTAATGACATAAATAATTACCTTTACTATAATCATGTGAAAGTATTCATTCTCAAATTATTGTACGTTTGGCAACGGAGCGGAAATATACGAAACATAGCTGATGACTGAGAGAGCCACCCTAAATATGTTTTACTAAACGAAGTGAAGAAAAGGAATTAATTAAAAAAAAAATAAGAAATTAAAGAATAATTTATGCATAAGACAAGTTCATCAAAGAAAAATAGACAAGAAATGAAACAATGAATCTTCCTCAATAACGGAACACTTACTATCGGTGTAAACTGTATTTTCATCTGATTTATAAATAAATAAAAAAAAAACGTTGTCATATAAAATTTGATTAAAGTATATGAATGCACAGTATACCGACAATTTACAAGAATATACAGCATGCAAGAGTACATCACCGGCATACTACAAAAAGTCACTTATTGTGAGTTTTTTTATGAAACTAAATTTTTAACTTTAACTTAAATATCGAAACAAAAACATATGAATTGCACTAAAAAAAAAAAAAAACTAACCACTAGGTAAATGAGAGCACTATGTTTTAATTTCACATAGAGAAAATTCATCAGCGTACTTTTATTTCATGAAATATTGATGACATATAGTTTGTTTTTTAAAATACTAGGGAAGTACCACCTGTCCGACTAACGGCGGACCAACCCCCATTTTATAAATTATAAAACTGTTCATTTAATTGTACAGCTCGTTGCTCGAATTGTATAACTGTAATTGATATGTATTCTGTATTTCAGATTATATAATATAAAATAAACTGATCAAAGCACCAGTTCACACATTTTTTTTATTTCTTTGAAATTCTATATTATACATCTTGCTTAATTGTCAATTTATATTGTTTTATAATTATAATTGAATCTTAATAGTTGACCGTTATATTATTGAGGAAGGCGAGGGTCCGGGGTGGCGGTCATAAATAGACTAAATAGTGACAAAACTATTTTATTGAAAGCCAACGTTTCTACCCGACATTGCAGTTCTTCTTCAGGTCTAGGACGGAAAAGAAACAAAAAGATATAGAGAATTGTGGAAGTTATATCATATCTAGATAAAAAATTGTTAACAATGTGAATAAATTTATTAAAACTATAAACAGTAAGTACATTAACATTTTTATTCTTCTAATTTTATTTACTTATTTATTATTTTTTTTTTCTTTCTCCACATCCCTTTATGTTCATTATTTCATTTTTCTTTTTCTTCCAATTTCTCCTGAAGATCTGTAGGAGTATATTCACCATTGCATATATTATACTAAAACAATTGTTACCATCTACTTACTTCAGTTTAGGATTAAGTTACTTGGCTTACTCTGCTTATACAACTTATTGCTCTTAATATTTTAATGTAGTTACTGTTCATAATTTTAATAAGTTTATTCACATTGTTTATATTTTTTTATCTAAATATGATGTAACTTTTACAATTCTCTATATATTTTTGTATCTTGTCAGTTCTAGCGCTGAAGAATACCTGCAAAGTCAGGTCGAAACGTTGGCTTTGAATAAAATAGTTTTGCCACTATTTAGTCTATTCATGACCACCACGCCGGACCATCTCCTTTCTTTATAATTATAATTATTGTTATTGCCAATTTACAACCATAATGTATATCTTGTCCTTAAAGACATATTGTAATATTTTTCAATAAATAAATTAAATATAATATATATATATATATATATATATATATATATATATATATATATATATATATATATATATCCAACTTGTTCAGCTTCATATAAGGCCAATAATAATATGAGCCTTTTATAACTTCTACAATTCTCTATATTTTTTTGTATCTTGTCCGTTCTAGCGCTGAAGAAGACCTGCACAGTCGGATCGAAACGTTTGATTTAGATAAAATAGTTTTGCCACTATTTAGTCTATTTATGACCGCCACCTCGGACTACCTCCTTCCTTTATAATTATAATTATTGTTATTGCCAATTTGTAACCATAATACATATCCAACTTGTTCAGCTCCATATTTCTTATATTTATATTGTACGTTGTATTGTGCTTCCTTTTCTTTTAATATAAATAATATTATAATAATTATATTTTATTCAAGGGGAAACGTCATGATCGAAAAATAACTGCTACCACCTAGATATAATCAAACTACCACCTCCTGATAAATACCATTTCCCGTACAAATTTTTATTCTAAAATCTTTATTTTGTATTAGGTGAATATGAGGTAACAGGAGATTAAGAGATGTGCAATTAAATGAAAATCTGTGTAATTTGTAAAATAATTGTGATAGGAGACAGGCACTACTTGAGCTCCTGTTACCTCCTACTACTCCTAATCTATTAATTACACTAAAAAACACAATTAGTACCATTGGGAATTGTATTACCAAATATCTTCAACATGATTCAGTTCGGCGTGGAAAGACAGCCTCGAATCATTAAACCTCTGATAATTACACAAGATGTGATAAAGTTCCTAATTAACAGATGTATTATATTACCCATGACACAATGGTGCATTGATCGTTAAATTTTCGATTGAAGTAAACTAAATTTAATGGTTTAACATTTCCTGCTCCTCTTAATCAGGATTCAGTTCTCATTCAATTGATATCTCTACTGTATTGGAAAAGGAAAAGAATACAAATTTAATTTTCTAAATTACCCAAAGGAGATGAGTTGGGCAAACGAAAACTAACAATATTTTATAATTCCTTAAAATAAATTAAAAAAAACAACCTATTCCATAGCTTTATAATCTCGCCATTTCTTCGGCGACGGCAATCTATAATTATTAAAAATTTATAAATTAAAAAAAATCAAAATAGGGGTAATTGACTGTGATTGATGGTAGCAAAATATTGACAAGATTAAAAGAAAAAATAGCAAAATCTTAAAATGTATTTGTAAACCTTAAAAGGAAATCGAAAACGGCACGATTGCTAACCAATCTAATTTAAAACCAGGATTATGGAAAAAAAAATTAAAATATATTTAAACCAGATCACACTAAAAAAAGTGTTGCAAAAATTAATATGTTCCCATTCCTTAATATAGCGAATATTTTACCAGTACAAAGCAACTTTTAATAAAAGCATTTGTATAATACAAAACATAAACGCTTTTTTTATTAAAGAATATATATATATATACAAATTGTTCACATATAAGTTATAGGAGACTATGTGCTTAGTTATTAGATGAATTTATTTATTTATTATTTTTTGTAAGCTTTCTTTTTCTGATTTGTTTTGTATGTAGTTTAAGTATTTTATACATAGTTTCATTTATTTTTTCTTTTATATATTGTTAGTTTACTTATAGTTTTATTTTATTTATATAATGTAACATATCTTCTGGCCAGAATATTTTTTTTTTTTCTGTACAACGATGTTATTGTTAAGGGACTTTGTTACAGAATAATGTAACTTTTTCTATTTTGTTCTATGCATATTAGAAAAGCAAAATAATGTGTAATTATAAAACAATGTTTCACTTGAACTATGTATATTATATATATATATATGTATATTATATATTATGTATTATATTTTGGACTACAAGATATGAAATAAGATTGATAAAAGTAATAATTATGGTAGAAATATTATATTTAAAAATATATAAAAAGAAAGATATAAGAAATAATAAAATAAACAGGAATCTTTTATTGCAAATTAAAGTATTTTCTCATAAACATTATTTCATATCATTACAGTGTTAAAATTATCCCCAAAACATCCTTATTATATTTTATTTATTACCTTTACTATTTCCTAATAATTTCCTAAATAATTTTCTTTGTTTAACATGTTTGTTTTATTTATTTCTTTTTTTTCTGGTGGTTAATAACTGTACATATAAGTTATCATTTTTATTCGTTTAATTTTACCTTCATTTTTTTTAAGCATTTTAATTATTATTTTATTTTATTTCAAAAATTTATGAGAAGCTCCCCAACATCTTGCGGGTCATTTTAGCCCTTACACTGTATTTATATTACACGAGATAAAATTTAACAATAAATTTGAAAGTAGTAAATATTGAAAACTTTAAAATTTCTAATAAAAAGTGAAAGTAAAAATTAAATTTTGTTGAATAGTTGTGTTATTTGAAGAAATAAAAGCATATTTATAACAGAAATAAATTTTAATGTAATAATCAAAAGTAATGAATGATTTTAATCGTTTTAATTTTTGGATGTGATACTTTATGTCTGTATATTATGGTTATATATAATTAATGTAAAAATTGTAAGAAGCGAATAAATAATATTGTACATAACGATATTGTATATACAAATATTTTTGAACTATTTTTTTTTTAAATTTATAGCATAACAAATTTTTCAATTAAAAACAAACAAATGAAGTAAAACTATATAACATTTAACAAACCAGAAATAATCCAATTAAATTACTTAATTTATTTAATAAAATTAAAAATCGTCCTATATATTTTTTAATTGTATTCTTTTCTTTTTTTTTTGTTCTGTTATATATCTTTATTTTTAGTTTCGACTGTACGAATAATTAAAACGAATGAGTAGGTAGTTAGAAAAAAATGTTTGAAATATCACTTTTCAGATAGTTGGGGAATCCCTAAATGTTGCATAATTATTGATAAATGTTTTAAAATAGTGTAGGCTACACTAATATTTTCAACAGAATCAAAACAAAAAGATGATAAAATATATTTTTAGAATAACTGTAAGCCGTACAAACTTATTATACATATTATATTATATTATGGCTAGTTATTTGCCTACAGAAATATTTAAAATTTATTAAGGAAGGAGGTGGTCATAAATAGACTAAATAGTGGCAAAACTAATTTATTAAAATCCAACGTTTCGACCCGACTTTGCAGGTCTTCTTTAGGGCTAGAACGGACAAGACACAAAAAGATATAGAGAGTTGTGGAAGTTACATCATATTTAGATAAAAATTATTAACAATGTGAATAAATTTATTAAAACTATAAACAGTAAGTACATTAACATTTTTATTCTTCTAATTTTATTTACTTATTTATAATTTTTTGTTTTTTTAAGTTGTAACAAAGCAGAGTAACAAGATCCTAAACTGAAGTAAACCGATGCTAACAATTGTTGTAGTATAATATAAAATATAATATATGCAATTGTGAATATAGTCCTACAGATCTAGAGGAGAGATTGAAAGAAAAGGGAAAAAGGGTGTAATATGAAATAATGGATATTCATTGAATGGATAACGTTGGATTAATAAAATAGTATTGCCACTATTTAGTCTATTTATGACAGCCACCCCGGACCATCTTCCTTAATAATACAACGGGCAACTATTAAGTATTCAATTTAAATTTTTTTTTTTGTTGACTTCGAATCTATTTCCTGGATGTGTGATGGGACAGTGTGAAGCTGACAAAAAAATTGTTCATTCCAAATAAATTTACAAATTTTAAATTTAATTTTATGTATAATAATAATAAAAACTTCGAAATATCTATATAAGTTTATTTTCTTAGAATGTTAACTTGCGTATCTGTAGTTATTGTTTAATGCATAGTTGATGTGTTAATGATAAATGTAGATGGCCATGATACGAAAATGCTCATACTTCACTTAATTTGTAAAAAGAAGAATATAGCCTTTCAATACAAAAATTATATATTATGTATAAGTAGGAATAAAAAGATTCCATTTTTAAAGTTCATATTAACTTGATAAAGAAAGAATCAAAACCACTGGACTGAATCAAATAGCATACATTGGTAACCGATACAGTTTTATCTGTATTTTGCAGAACAGAAACGACAGCTATAAAATCGCTTTATATATCGGAGTAAGGGCACATACAAAGAAGCCTGGAAGGCGAGTAGTGAACACAACAATAGGCACCTGGGAGATATAGAGATCCTTGTACAACACCACGCTGTAACTGCCTTAACTTGTCCCGGCTAATGTTCTTAAATGCACTTTTGTCTTCATTTTATCCATGAATTTATTTATTGAGACAGTGATAGTAATAACTTAATCACGATTATGTAGTTATAGTCGGTGCTCAGAAACGCAAGTAGTCAATTAACTGTTTATAGTTTATCCTATAAGTACCTATTTTATTTGTTCTACTCCTTTATTTATACCGAATCGTTCGATTTAAAATAAATATTAATATTTCAATATATGAATACACCTATCATTTAAAACAAAAACACCTATAACTAAAAAAATAAACTTTTATTGTTTATTACTGCTTTTCACGAATATCTTGTAACTTTTCCTACTAAAATTAGATTTCTTTGACATCTATTCGAAGAAAGTGCTGGTTATATTTCAGTATTGACCAATTTAAAGAAAAAACGTTTAAAAAAATTTGAATTTTAATAGAAAAAATGTTATTGAGATTTCACTAATAAAAATGTAACTGATAACCCACCTTTATTTATTTTAACGTATTAATATGCTGTTTTTGTTTTATTTCAAATAGCCACAGAAAATAAAAATTACATAATAAGAAAATATAATTTTGGTTACTTAAATAATGGAATAATTTTAAGATACGGTAAAATACCATATGAGCAACGAATGATTGGTACAAATCATGTCACACGATATGAACAGAAAATCAGTAAAAATAAGTTTTTCAATAGTTACGTTTTGTATATACATAAACAGATGTTATCTATTATAAAAAATATTTTTTAAATGTAATTTGTTGCTGAATAATAATGCCAAGAAAAAAAAATTAAACTTGTTTCATTTGTCTCTTCTCAATACTTTATAAAATATTTCGGGTTAATTTATTTGTTTCTACCTTCTATCTACACAGAATCATTAGATTTAAAATGTATATTAATATTGCAATATCTGAATATAATTTTAATTTAAAACCAAAATACCAATACTTGTAACTTTTCCTAATAAAATTAGATTTCTTCAAATCATGTCACGATACCGAACAGAAAATCAGGAAAGTTGAGTTTTGCAATAGTTATTTTTTTTATATACATGCACATGTTTTATCAGGTTACAAATAAATATTTTTTCAAATTTAATTAGTTCCTGAATAATAATGTCAGAAATAAACTTTAACCCTTTTAACAATTCCTTCATTTATCTTTTTTCAATACATACCAACGTTTTTCCTATTTCGAGATAGTCTATTTTTTCCATCTTCAATTCAGTCTGAAATAAATTTTCATTTGAGCTTGATTTAAGATTTTCATTTTTTTTTTTCTTGACACTTTTTCAGGTTTTTTGTTATAATTATGAATTAAATAAGTTCCTTTTACTACATATTTTGTATGATGATTTAAGATACACTTGAAAATGTCTATAAATAAGAAATAACTGTTTTATTTATAAATTTATGAAAGACTTATAAACTTTATCATCATATCATTTTCTTGACAAAATGATATGATGATAAAGTTTATTTTAGTAATTTTTAATTTTCTTCATTTTTTGAAACTCTTTATTATTATCTATTTTCATAATTTCAATTTTCAAGGATACTATGACTGAAAACTATAATTTTGGAAAATCGAAATTATTTTTTCATAAACCTAAAGTGAACGCAAGAGTTAGGGACAGGTGACGGACAAGTTGGAATTAAAATGAAAATAATAAGTTTCCTTGTTGATTTTAAGGTTCCAGTTTTTTTTTTTTTTCTAGATTGAGGAACAATATCTTCTATAGTAAACAAGTTATAACAACAAGTATGAACAAAGTTCCCAAAAGAAAATTTTAAAGTGCCTATAATTGTTATATCAATAGTGCTCTTGAGATCAGTGTTTTTCATACCTTCCTACTAATAGTTTTTCTAAGAGTAAGTTGAACATTTATGTTATATTATCTCTATTGTTGTATTTATAGTTACATAAAGATTTTAGAATCTTTCTAAGGTATGTCCATTCCTGGGTACGGATCCTGTCTAATACTAGAACAATGGAATTTCGGGGTGTCCATCACTAATGCAAAAACGTATTTTTTTTTTTAAATTGAGATAAAACCTGCATAACTGAATATTTTTTTTCGATTTTAAATTGTCAAATAGAAAAAGGATACCCTAGAAACTCTAAATATGCAACGGGTAAGTTTATAATTATAGTAATTACGGCAAAATAAGCCAAAGAAGAGAAAAAAAATCCTTAGCTATGTCCATAACTGGCCCGCTTACCCTACCAATAATACCTTTTTGTAATGGACTTAATTAGAACATAATATTAAGACTAGTATAAATTTCTAACAGTCCTTTAAACAGTCCTTTAAAAAAGAATCGAAGATAAAAATAATTTTTAATGAATATTCCTTGTAAGATACTCTATAAAGTTTGAACGCATTAACTCAACTTATTAATATAGTTTAAAGATCATCATTGAATTGCGAAAAAGTATGAAAATTAAACTATGCTCTAGTGTTATTTGGTAATTATTTCTTTACTATAACCCAAATACTCTGTTTTAATTAGACATTTTAATGGCCTTTTTAGAAATTTTATTGACATTTTTATGACTTTTTAACGTTCGGTTTCATCTAATTAACCAGTTCGTGAAAATACTGCGTTATTTGCGTTTTATTTTCAACTATATATGATTCTTTGATATGTATATTTTCAATTAACAAAATATTAAAAAAAAAAAAATACATGTTGAAATCTTGAAAGCATTCCTTCAAGCAGGTAAGTAATGGAATATTAATTGAAAGAGGAATGAATTTCTAGAACTATTAATACGATTCTTAGTTGACTCAAGTTGTAAACTATATTATAATTATATAATTTTATTTATAATAGTAGTATATATACACTACTATCTTTATATATATTCTTTTTTTATTTTATATGACCGTTATATTTGGCCGCGCGGTGCGTTAGAGACGGGTGCCTTATTCAACCTTTTCTGTGAAATTCCCTGACTTCTTCAAGTTTTCCAGGATATTTTTGGAGAAATTTCAGCCCATTGAAAATGATTATTTATTGCCATGAAATTTGAAGTAAAATTTAAAAGCTGATCTTTTTTAATAGTGATTTTGATTAATTCTGCATTTTAATGAATTGAACATTTTAAATAATATAATCCATAATACTTAAGAGGCTTTAAAAAAATACATACTTTTTATTACATGTAATCCTGAAAGATGTTTGACAAATATTAAACAATCTCTCTTCAACATAATAAAATATCTGAGAAGTCCCTTTGATACTTAATTATAGGAAATGTTTTTTCATAAACACTTTAAAGAATTTAAAGAAAATCAAGATAAATCTAGGATCACATCATAATAAGTTTTATCAAAGTTTTATCCGCAAAATGTAAGTCGCGTTTGAAATACAGTTTTTCCGTTCCAAAACCTGTACCCCGCATGCACTTGAAACTTGTAAACCGTCCATCTTTTAAATTTTTATTATAAGGATCTATATATTAAAATTAAAGCACTTTTTTTCCTGTACCGATTACTCCAGCAATGTAGGTTGTAGGAGAAAAAGATAAATACCGTTGGATAGGTTTGGTCACACAAAAGTTAAAAAATATACGTATGCTGTTAAGTCAATTTTTGTAAAATCTCTCTTTTGTAACCATTATATCTTCAATGTCTACACTGATTTTGTTACTTCTTTTATAATTTTGTCGGGTTTTTTTGCTTCCGATGATTGCTAAATTTACCCTGTAAATCTCAGCAAATGCCGAAAAAAGTTTTCTACCGACTGCAGCGCTAAAACAACTCTAATCATTTTGATAAAACTTGCCGAACTACATCTTCATAAAGTTTTTCGACAATCCATAATAGCAAGTCATAAAAAAAGGGGAATTTTATTTGCGCAAAAATTATACATTTTATGATGGTACAGTCTTATAGCACATATTCTTATTATATCATATATTATTATTGTAGTATATTATCGTTCAGCACAAACACATTATATCGAGCTCATTACATAGTTTGTTTTATTATTAACAACTGACTTACGTTATTGACCATGCTTATTTTATTTGGTAAATAAGTTTCTAACATAATGTATAATTTTAATTTAGGCAACTGATTGTTCTACTAAAAAATACTATAAATAGGTTTAAATAAAGTTAAAATGAAACATTAATTTATCGCATTTAATCTATGATATATTAAAGTTTAAAAATACCAGAATATTCGCATGAACATATTTCACCTATAAAAAATCTATTTAACTGAAAAACAAAAGTTTTTAATGCATTATTTAACTTTTCGCTATTGATTATGCATTCTCAAACATTCAATATTGAAAACAACAGTAAAAAAACAACTATTAAAAATATATAATATACTACTTGTAAATTTAAAGTTCGTATGAAATATAAAAATTAAAATCTATTATCAGTCTAGTATCAAAATAGTACCATTTAAAATCAAACATAAACAGATTCTGCCAATGAGTAGTATACTATAGATTTTTTTAAATATTGTTTTTATCATATTAATTTAGAAAATTTGAATATGGCATATATTATTTTAAATAAAAGCTTTTATTTTTAGTTGAAATGATCTTTTATTGGTGGAATATATTTATAGAAATATCTCGATATTTTAAAATCTTAATTTAATATTGATATTTAATGCGATACCGAAACGAGTCTTAGTCTTACAAATTCAGTCTTGCTCTAGGTGTTGGTCTTGCGCAAGAATCTCGCAACGGTCTTGCAGCTACCTATTAGCTTAGCACTATATAGATATTACCGTATTTTTTTTTAGATAGGAGAACCTAACTGAACCCGAATGAAAAATTAGAAGTGTTAAATGCAAAAATATATTGGTTATACCGATTTTTTACATATAGTATCTAAAATTGTCAAGCATTAGTAACTATTTTGCCTTAAATTTTATTCAAAAAATCGATTTTTTTTACTAGTCTTGGTTTGCAACAGTGAGGCATTCTTGGTCTTGCAAAGTCATTGGTCATCATATATTATTTTATTTGAATAAATACAATATGGCTTGTTTAATTTATTTCTCAATTAAGTATTATAAGTAGTATTATTTAAGTAAATAATAATAAACATTGTCTTACGACAATGTATGAAAATATTTGAGTCGGTTTGGAATCCACAGCCAAGATATCAAAGAACCCCTAGGAGACCAATTTTCTCCAGGTACATGCCATTAATGCTGAATTTCCTGTTTGTCAACGGAGTCAATTCAGAAATAGGGTGGCTTGTATCCATGGAGATTTAGTCTTCATATGCCCTTTTATACAGATTCAAAATAAGACCGCTTCATTTTTATTATATCTCTCTATTTTATTATCTTCATTTAAGTTTTCTATCTAAATATCTCAAATAGCTGATTATATCCCCGATTTTGATAAAAAAATAAATAAATAATCGTAGAGCTTAATAACAAGTTTTTCGGCCTCCATCTTTAAAAGTGTTTTTGTTGTTTTTGTTTTGTAGTTTCCTTACTGAGATGATTAGCCGTAATTATAATTTAAGAAGAAGATGGTCGAGGGAACAGTAAATAAATATATCGTATAATAATATATATTATAACAGTATTTTATTGCATTTGCCGTATATTGTACTGTAATAAGCAACTGTATTGTAAAACATAGTTAATTTTTTAATAAATACATTTCTTTCATATTTATCTATAATATATCTTAGAACGTAACTCGAAACGTTGGCAAACACAATAAAATACTATTATAATATATCTTATTATATATTGACCACCCCCGACCAAATGTTTCTTCACTCGTATGTTTCTTACATTTATTCCATCTTTATCCATAATATTTCTTTGCAAACTTCATTTACCGTTAGAAAACATTATAAATTTTACATTATTCAGCATATTTTTTTTTTTCGCCTTTTACGAACCTCTATTGTATAAAATGCATTCTGATATTTTTTAAAACTTTGTTCTGCCTTGCATATGTTCCTCCTAAATTATTGGTACCAATAATTAGAACATATATTTATTTATAAAAAAAAATGTTAAATTTTTATTTTATTTTTTAAAAATAGCATTATATAGGATTTTCAAAAATATACTGCGATTCTTATTTTAAAAATTTAAAGAGATATTTCCACCAATTCAAAAGTAGCAGTTTAAATTTTAATTTGGATTTTTCTTACTTTATTTTTATTTTATAAAATTCTAATAATTTTTACATTATTTAAAGTAACCACAGAGTTTGTATTAATTTTGGAATAATAAAAATGTATCCGTATGTATAGATCCGATTTCAGGAGGCTTGGTATTTAAACTTTAAAATTTTTTTTTATTTAATATAAATTAAATCCAAGACTGCTTATAATAGAAATAGAAAAATCATCTTTACTCTGGAGCAAAGTCCCATAAGAATAACAATATTGTCCATACAAATTATCAATAAATCTGGCCAAAAGACCTATTATAACAAAGAATAACTTTATATAATAATAGCGAGGCCGTTCCAAATAAAAGCTGTATGAATGAAACCATATTATATCTTGTTTTAAAGGAACTGATAAAAATTATTATTATATTTATATTTAAATCAGTGATCTCATCGGTATAGTTTCACAATATTTTATATTATATTTATTAGTATCTATAATTATATATGATATAAATATGGAACGTTTTTTACAGATAACTTTTTTGTACATAATCATGAGATCACAGGAAAAAATAAATACATTTTTAAACACAACGAATCTTTCGACATTTTAGAAAATTTATGAAATAAAATCGGTGAAAAAATTAATTTACCAATTACAATCACAAAAATATTTAAGGACATTTTTAAAATAAAATTGGTGAGAAAATCTTTGTAAATTAAAAACAGTATTTTTGTTCTTTGTAGAACGTCACATCTTTGGCGCCTATTCCTTAACAATTGTTCTATATCATTTTCATAATTACAAAAAATATAATTCAATTATATAATTCTATTAGGTATATAAATTAGATATTTATTAAAATTATAAATATCAGAAAATTTATCAGGAATTATTTTAAGATCGCATTTAATATGTAATATAATATATACATTTCAACTATATAGAAAATATTTACTTATGCAAAATATATTTAATAGCTAAGCTAGTATATCCTCAATGAAATTAATGAATGAAAAAAAATAATAAACAGTGTTTTAGTAGTCTGTTATGTTTTTAGCGAAATATGCCGACTCCGCTAAGATTTTGTCGAAAGAATTTCAGAAATATTTAGTTATTTAAGTTCTAAAAGATGTGGCGGGACCCAAAGCTATTTTTAAACGACGAATACAGATAAAGCAATTGTAATAAAATGAACAGTTAAACGACCATGAATCAACTATCGGTTTTTAATGTGATGAGTTTATCTAGCGTCGTTACTGTTGCCGGCAAGGTAAACAATAACACAACATTCCAAGAACGGGGTTCATTTCTAGGATTGTTTTACCTATAATTATTTTAATAATAATATTAAATATAACAACATATTAAATAAATTAAATGATAAGATGGAGAATATTGCACAACAGGACTGGAGTTGCCACATCTTCAGCCCAAAAAAAAATTAACATGACGAATAAACGTTTTATTAAAAGAAAAAGCAAATATGATATATAATATATTTATATATAAGAGCATTTAAATGATAAATATTGTTACTACTACTTATGAAAGCGGGATCCCCAATCCAGAATAATATAATAAATATTATTCCTAATTATATAAAAACTAAAAATTTAATAACTTATTCATATTCATAGAGTTAATACAACTATATTAATATAGAGTCAAAACATTTTGATAATTTAATAACTTTGAAAGTTATATCAAACATCCTATTATAAAAAAAAATGAATAGAGCTTGAAATTTTCTGTTTAAAAACGTGATTAATTTATTTTTCTTTCTCAAGAAAGATCGAATAAGATGAAATTAAAACAAAAATATGTTTATTAAATTATGACTTTAAATATACGGCATTTATAAAAATAGAACTAATATACATTAAACATGTTAAGAGAAAATAAACTGAAGTCAAAGTTGGATGGACTTAAAAGTTTGATAGTTTTTAAAATAAGTATATTTTCTTTTGTATGACTAATTTTATTCTATTATACTCATCCGAAATTATTCATTACAAAAGATTGATAAAAAAAATAACTTCATTACGGTTTGTTTATTATGTTTTAAATGAAGGAAATAGTTTATATTTCAATATTTTTTTAGCACATATTTTATACAGTTGACTCGTATTTATCATATAGTTTTAGATTTTAAAAGCGTTCACTAACTTTAAATGTATTATAGAATAGCTCAGTAAAATATTTGTTTTGTTTTTATTATTTATTTCAGTCAAGTAAGCATATAAAAGGAATAAATGAATATATAAAAACAATTCTACCAAACCGATATGTAAATTATTTCATACCAAAAAGCATTTAATAAATAAATAAAAATGATAAATACTCTATAAATTTGGCAACACTGACGAAAATAAAACAGAATATATTTATCAAATTAAATCAAACAATATAAACAACCAGTAAATTTTAAATGAAACTTATATAAAAAAAAATACATTTTGGTAAAAGATCGGATGAATTCACGGTATGTATTTAAGTTGTGTTTACTCTGTCAATTTCTAAGTAAAATATAAAGTAATTATAAAACTAGCATTAATAGTCAGTAATATTTAAATTATATAATAAAATTAATTAAATAAAATAAAAGCTATATTCCAATAATTCAAGATAAATATACAGCGGGTAACACTGATCTTGGTTAAGACGGTCGGCGTCTAGTCAACCCCGCGAGACTATCCCAACCAACGCAGTAGTGTATGTGTGCATTGTCCCGGCATCCTGCATTTCCCGTATTTAGTTGTTGTTTTTTCTAACTATTTATTATTATTATAAACTAATCAATTTTTATAATATCAATTAGAACTTCGCATACAAATTAACAAGCTAAAGGTAAAATAAAATGTTTTCTTTGAAAAAGTATATAACAAACAAAAAATGAAATAATGATTTGATAATATTTTTTAATATATTAAATTTATAACGGAGTGGGATTGCAGTACAAGAGTAAAAATACAATTTTAAATTATTTTTTAAAAATATTTATCACTTTATAAAAAAGGAAGAAAAATAGGATTTGAAAATTTCCAATTTAATGAAATAGTGAACAGTATATTTTTCTATCAAAAGTATTGTCATTCTTTCTCAAGAACAATACAATAATTTAAAAAAAATAGAATTTCTAATTACCATTAGAATTTATTAACCAAAAGACTTGTAAAAAAAGTGAAAGATTTCGAAAATAGCGATTCGGTCACAAGAAATTAATCTAATTTTCTATGATTACTTAATAATTAAATACTGAATGCAACTGTTTTTATATATTTATTATTCTTTGTATACAAAAGATGAAAAAAAAATTGTAAAAGGATATAAAATATAATATATGTTATTTTGTATATGTCAATAGTACCGTTATTCTTATGATTATTGTGATAAGAATGCACCTAACATATGAAATACAAAAATTTAAAAAAACGATGAAGGTTAAGAGTAAAAAATTGAAAAAAAAATTAGTCTTATTTATTTTTTATTTTGATGGTATTCTTAGTTATAATTATTATTATTTTTATAGATGGTTATCATGATAATAAAAACCGATATGGAACATCGTCAGTTGTTTAAAGTTAAAAAAAAAAATTAACCTGGAAAATTTTGTAGAAAATATTTTTGAGAAAAACTGTACTTGAAATGAAGTATTTATTTATTTTTTAATATAAGATTTTTTTCTTTTATTTGTTTATTTTTTTTTTAAAGTAGACTTGGAGTAGTATAAAATATTCTACGTAGTCGAATAAAAAAATAAAAATAAAAATATGTAAATAATTGCTAATTATTTACCGTAGTATTGCGGGGCTGGATAAAATCCAAGGTAGCTATTGCCATATATAGTTGAGGAGAACACTTTGACTGCCGATGTACAGTGTGAGGAGGAAGCGACACAAGCACGCACGGTCCTATGGCAAGCTGTGGACGACACTAAGCGCACTCGTTGCAAATGTGCATCGGACTGCATCCGCGAGGAGGGAGGGGGAGGTACCGCCCCCACTCCTCCCCCCTCCCCACCCCGCCCTCCTCCCTCCCTGCACCGCTGCATCCCCCCCCCCGGCAGGGAGGAGGCCTGCCTGCAAGTTCGCGCGCTGCATCTCACAGCCAGTCTTCTTCCCGCTTACTCCTAACGAGGCGAGCTGAGTCGCTCTTTAAATAACAGCAATCTCACTTTATTTTTCTTCGTTATATTTTAATTCCTAGCACTTGCTCACAGTGGACGAAATTACGGATTTATTTGGACAAAATTATATTATGTTCGAATTTAATATTTTGGGGGTTGATAAAAATAGTTAAAAAATACTACATCGATATTTTACAAATTATAAAAGAAATCGTATTATCGTACAAATTAATCTTCAATAGCGCCATAAAATAAAATAAAAATGTAATTTTCATTCATAATATTAGAATATCATACTCTTGACTTATAATATAACAATAGAAAAATTGATCAGCACAGATAGACGTAGATAAAGTTTTCTTCTTTTTGAAATGTACTTCTCAAATTTATCTTATAACCAGATGGTGGCGCTATGTATATGACGAATTCGCGCAACGTTTTCTGAACTATTCAAAGAATAGATGAATTTTTATATTTATGATCTTCGGGTTTCCTTTATCTGGAGACTTTACCGCGATTTATTAGATTCCACATATACACATGAAGCTTATAACTTTGTCTGCATTTTAGAAATTTAGCAATTCTACGTGTCTCCCTCATTTTGAATCATTTTTTTTCAAAATCACACTAGAAAAGTAAATTCCACCAAGGCAATTCATAGTACGCAAATTTCATTAAGATTGCTACAACCGTTTTAGCTCTAAAGCGATACAACTGCAATTTTGAAATCAAAGGTTGTATACCAAATTTCTATAGTCATCTTCGGAAGGCCTCCAAAATTCCTATTAAATCTCAAAACAATCAATCTAGTAATTTTGGAAAAAGCCATGGTCAAACGCATATTTTTTGTATTCGATCTGTGGATTATACATATCATGAAACGTAATATCTGAAATTCGTATGGGGAATATTTTTTATCTAGGTCGATTAACTGAAGTTCAATATTGAACATAAGAAATCATAATTAATAAATATTAAACATAAAATCGTTCCTAAGATCCATAATTTAGTTTTGAGAGCGAAACACGATTATTTTTTGTTTTATATAATAATACATGCTCTTCAAGAAAATAAAAGAAACGTTATAATATTATATTGATGTGGTCCGTGAAGATCTCCTAGCTAAAAAAAATTAAAATTAAATAAATAAATAAAAAATACAGAAATAATAATAATTTTAAAGAGAATTCTTTTTCTTGACAGATACTCCCATTTACTAGCTGAATATTTGTTATAATTTAAAAATGCTAAACATGTTGTGATTATTCAAGTATTAAGGTCGGGCCACGCAGAGTAATGAATATGGGCCTATGAAATTTTTCCAATCCTGATTTTTTAATAATATAAGGTACCTATTATGTTGATAATTATTTTTATTGATAATTATCTACTAATCGACGTTTCGGATTTCTGAGACATCTTCGAGGACAATTTATTCTGGTTGATGTTGAACTATTGGATCACTTCAACATAATTTTATATATATATATATATATATATATATATATATATATATATATATATATATATATATTTTTTTTTTTTTTTTTTTTTTTTTTTTTTTCGAGAATATTTCCAATAAAAAACGTGCCCTCCCCCAACATTAAATTCTGAATCCGTTACTGATTCTTAGGAACAATTTTGTCTTTACAGTTTATAAATTTTGGATTATTACTTTCAATTGACTAAGAATCGACCGTTGTCAAGGAAAAAAAAAAAAAAAACTTTAACCCTCATTTTCAATGTAGCATCATTACGTTTCAAGATACATATATTCCGAAAATTGGAAAAATAAAATATTTATTCGTTCCAGGCTTTTCTTCAGGACGACTAAGCCAATTGTTATCAAATTTAATAATAATTTTGGAAGCCACTGAAGGACGCTCCTCAGAACTCCAAGTTACCATCCAACCTTCCTCTACAAAATGGCGGCAGAAAAACCTGTATCTCTGCAGACTATAGCTACAAGGAAAAGCGGCTGTAACAATTTTAATAAAATGCCTAAGTCCCGGTGGGTGCTTTCAGCCTGAAGTGTGAAAATAAATATAATTTATCAATGGTCAAAATTTGCTTTTGTAAGTGATATGAACGAAATATTTAAATAATCGAAATATGTACTCTTTTTAAATTATAACTTTTAAATAAATTATTTAATCTAGTAGTTGAAATCATATATCAAGAAAAAATATAAAAACATTACCCCTAAAAGCATTATTTTTCTTGCAGTTTAAAAAAAAATAAAATAAAAATCTTCTAAAACAAAAATCCTAGTTCCACTACTGCGCAAAAATATATTTTTTTCATTGTTATGTGCTCAATTTAAGGTGTGCATACATTCACATATTATTCAAACCTTGCATAAAAACCATAAATTATTAAAATAAAACAAAAATATATCTTTTAAAACAATACAATTCTTATACGATTCAAGCTCGAGTATGTACTCTAATTGAATTTTTTTTTTAAATCAGATAAAATTGAAAACAGTTGGGAATATTCCAAAGAGTACCAGTTTTTCTACATCGTATCTGTAATTATATAAATATTTACATCATACGTTCTATTTGTTGCTGTCTGAAGTGGAATCATTATTTATCAAACCTTGAAACCGCAACCTACCTCAAGGATTTTACTCGAGAAATCATGCGATCTTGCCAGAAGACTTGGGACTAGTTCCGAAATAGATTCCATGATAAACTGTGGGCGGGAAGGGAAAAAAAAAAACCAACAAAACAAAAAAAAAACTATACCGCAACCTTGATCCCTTGTTCTAGACTACGCCTAAAAAGAAAATGGCTTCTGACCATATGTGCCAACAGCCATTTAGGTTCTTCTCAATGGAATGGCTTCTTCACGTGTATAATAAAATCGATATCCGCTTATCACCGCGCGACATTAATGTTTTTTTTTTATATTTTAATATCATTTAAGTTAACCATTATGAATTAAATATTTATAAGTATTTAGTCAGCCTCTACAAAACCGGAAGCACACAGAGTGGAGAAATAAGCTTTCGTTATAAAGCCCACAAAAATAGAAAAGTAATTAATTTACTTCGTTGGTCCATATTTATTTTTGTGAGAGATCGGAACTAAATACTTAAACAATCACTATATTATAATCTTTTTTAAATTACAATGCACATATAGGTAATAAGTGTAAGCTACGTGCCAAGACAAAAACTTTTTTTGAACCACTTCCACACCATTTTACTTCTAGAGTAATTTCCATCATAACAAAAATAAATAAATACTCCCCCTAGAAATAGGAGGGTAAGCACCAATAATTGTTATATTGACAATATTATAACTATATACAAATTATATTATGTATTTTTCAGGATATTTATTAACAAGAGTCGCACAAGGGGTTTTATTTATTTTTTAAATTTTATTTATGATATTTACAAGTGTATTAAAACAAATAAAAATACACTTAGTATATGAAACAAATTAATACATAACACATATGATAACAATTGTTGAAAAACTACCCGCTGGTATCACTCTATAATTTTTTTACATAAGGAGATCGGGGGCAATCTTCTTTTCAGACGTTTTGGTGGATTATCAGGAATCAAAGAGATTCAAAAGCAAGCATAGAAACGAGAGGATTGGGATGGTTTTGGTGTTTATTATGGAAGGATAGGTATCTGGATTGGGCGAAATCAGGAACAAAAGGAATATTTCGTTATGGATGATTTGATTTATAACAAAGCAAGCAGCAATGGAGATTTTACGAAGCATTTTAAATTGTAAGGATTGGATACTAGAGGAATTCGATGGTTTAGTGGAGCTCCATATCTCAACTCCGTATGTTCAAATAGACTTTATTGTAGACAAGTATATGAGTATTTTATAATTTACTAAAAGTTTAGAGCGTTTGTCTAATAAGTGCTGTAGTAATCGGAAACGTCGAGCGGTTTCTCGTCGTTTCAGTCTGGTATGAGGATTTCAAGTTAGAGGTTTGTATTAGGTGTCCCGTTTGTTCAATAGGGATAAATGGGATATTGTTAAAAAACTGTATCTGGATTCAAAATATGCAGTACTCGAATAACACATTAATTTCCCCACTTCCAAAATAGGTTAACTGGACTCAATTCTATATTTCTACAGAAATCGAACTATGTGACAAAATTTATCTAGGTAAATTCATGCCCACAAAAGATAGATTTTAGTATGGTTTTGCATTTGGTTGTAGCCAGTAGTCTAAGAAGCGAAGAAAAACCGGAAACATTTTATATAAAATAAATAAATATGATTTTTAATGTATTGCCTTTCTACTGTGTATGCATTGTCAATGTATTTTAATATGTATTGTGTATTCATCGATAAAATAATATTAAAATAAAAATTATATAAAATAATATTGTATCTTCTTAAACTATATTTTTACATACATATTTTGAGAATTAAAAAATAATTCTTATTTGTTTATTGAATTACAACACAATTTGTCATACCCAAGAGCAATAAGTATTAGAGCTTAAGGTATCCTCTGATCATCTAAAGTAAAAATGATCAACAAAATATAAAATAATAATATGTAAAAATTTTGGGAGGATTTGACTGTCATATGAGAGAATGATTTTCAAAATGAGAACTCTATCATTGGATTTGATACAGGATTGGTGAAGATATGCTGTAGCGACAGAAAAACACCTTTAAGTAATAATATCATATAATTAAGTAAAGCTAATCTAGTCTCCAATATCAAATAATAATAAAAGTATGTGATGTTCTTTATCTATTTTATAATGAAATGATTTTTTTATTTGCATATATTTGTTTAAAAATTATTTTGACTTTTTTTATTCAATCCTTAGATTTTGCTTTCCCCTAATACTTTCCCTGAGCTTTGGTCTGGGATTAGGGTAAATGCATAATAATACATAAAAAGGTAAAAACTCACATAGTTTCTTAATATATTGGAACAGCGGTACTGGAGGGGTTTCGATGATCGAGCGGGCAAACGCATGTGCATAACAAACCTTCAAACTGTTAAACTGAAGTATTTATGATAAAATAATTACGAGTTTTCGTCCTGCTGCCGGAGAGAGGGGAGACTTTTAACTCTGACATTAATCCCCCGCCCTCTCCGCTGGCCCGTGAAAAAGGCGAGAAGGGAACGAAAAAAATAAATAATAATTAACTGGAGTCTGGAGAATAAAACAATTTAATTAAAAAAACTCTGTTAAGCAATTCATTATGAGGGTTCATTAGCACATTTCTCAAACTATGGAAATCACAAATGTTTAGTTTTTTTTCCTACGCTAGTGTTTACAAAAACAAAGTTGTTAACTTAGCACTAATGTCGCTACTAAGTAAGTTTGTTATTTGTTCACATTCCCATGATTGAGTGAGTTAACGTTTCCCATACTTTATGAAACGTTTAAACGCACGTTGAAACTTTTACGTTCCGAATCCACGAGCTCCAAAAGTTTTGTAATCTTCACATTTTTGGTTTTATTGAACAGAAATCGGTTTCCAAATGGTTGTTTTTTTCATTCAACAGTAGAAAAAATCGTTTGCTGAAAAAAAGCGTGCAGCTTTCAAATAGTCTCGTCTATACCTACCTGTTGGACGAAAAACAATTCGTTTCAGCTGTTAAGGCTTGTTTGACTACGGCAGTCATCGATTTCGTATAATGTATAATTTTCCGCCGCTCTCGATTTCCGTAAACAGCTTTTCCCGAAACAGCTCTGCGTCTATTCAATTTCACTGAAATCACAAGAGCCACGATTTGAATTTCTTTATTGATTTCAAGGAGAAACAGTGGAAGATGGAGCGACTATACAATACTGAATAATAGAATGGCGTATATTTCCGGTATTTAACTGCTTCTTTAAAGAAACATTATTCAAATCAATTCATTAAACAAGAACAGCCAGGTGTTCTGGATGGTCAGGTGATAATTCAAATTAAAAACGATAGCCTATTTTCTTCTGTGAGCACTTGTTTCTACAGATTTTTTTTAACCACTTTAAATTGGTATTATATCAATGAATTTCAAATAATTAAAATTTATTTTTCTAATGTTATAAACTTAATTTATTGTAATATTCTTAACATCCATTTTCATCTATATCTTCATATTACTTCTATGACTCAATAATCCTTTTTAAATTCATTCAGCTATATAATAAATGCATAGTAATTTTTTTTTTGTAAGGGGGAAATACACCGATTGTGAAGCATTTCGAATCGAACTTTTCGACAGGAATAAACGATTTGGTGTCCTTGGATCCAAATAACCAAGTTTGTGGGTATAAACAACTTAGCTCAAAAACGAAGAATCTTGAGATATTATAGAAGGCAGTTAATCGACTGTAATACATATCATGGGTGATAAATATTCAGAAAACAGTAATTTTTTTTTTTTTTTTTAATTTATGGCAACGTTTCAACCCAAACATATGGGTCATCTTCAGGGCGTGGTTTGAGTACTGAGGGTGTTGAAGTACTCACCAGTACTTGGGGCTTGAAACGTTGGCATAAATAAAAAACTATTTTTTTTTTTTTAAAATGACTGCGTCCTGAATATTTATCACCCTTGAGATATTATAGTACTGCTCTGCACTCAAAACCCCTCATGGATTGAAGAGGTATATATATATATATATATATATATATATATATATATATATATATATATATATATATATATATATATATATATATATAGTGAGAGTGTATTTTTTTTTCCATAGCCTCTTTTTAAATGTCTTGAATCCATTGAATCTCCCATTGTCTATAATCCTTGTAATTGTTTGTCCTCATAATAATCCTTTTACTGCTAAAAAGCATTATATGGTGTATTTTGCTTCTTTTTATCGTTTCTGTGAATTTTTCTATATCTGAAATATAATCGGTGATGGGGCTCACTTTAGGCTTGAGTTGACTTTATACTGCAGACATTACAATTAAATTGAAAAACTTATCTTATGTAAGTTGTTGAAAACGTTTTGGAATGCTGGCTGGCAATAAGCTGTTGAAAAGAGAGTTTTAGCCAATATTGAGATTTATCGAAAAATGATTTTTGATTCTAAATGACGTTTAGAAATTCTTTAACTGTAGATAAATTAATCACACCTAGTATATCTAATGTTTTCATTCTCTGCATCGCGTTTTTTTTGTTTTTACTATTTTCCTGATTATTCATGATATAAGCGAGGTGTACCATAAAACCGGATGTATTGTGCTTGTGTAGATGAAAAGCTTCAGGTGTAACGATAGATTTGTTGTCCTAACTAAATATTGGTGTTTGTGTCTGTAATATTATATATATTTATTTATTATCTTTTATTACTTTAATTTATTACTCTGGAAAATAAATTGGACCTAAATATTCCACTTAAGACGAAACGTGATATTGACACAGCCATAAAAGAACTCACTACATCTATAAGTGACAAAATAAAGAATAATACATCTACCAATAAAACTGACAACTCCCAACAGACAAATTTGCCGCAGCATATTCGTATCTTATTAAGGGAAAAACGCAGAGCAAGATCGAAGTGGCACAGGACTAGATATCCATCAGATAAGACATATTACAACAAATTAACTAACCAACTAAAAGCTGAAATTAGAAAATACAAAGTTCAAAATTTACACAACATGACAGAAAAACTTACTACTTGTGACAAATCACTATGGTTGACCACTAAAAAACTCCTTAAATTCAAAGATTTTAACCACCCACTTATTACTGAAACCCAAACCTGGTCCAGATCTGATGATGAAAAATCTCAAATATTTGCTCAACACCTCTCAAAAACATTTAATCCACACCCAGACATCCTTAATCCAACCCACCTTGAGTTTATTGAAGCAGAATTGGATACCCCACTCCAATTGACTCCTCCACCTAAAGCATTTCATCCTTCAGAAATATCCAATATCATTAATAGATTACCTTCTCGCAAAGCTCCTGGCCATGACCTAATCACCTCCCAGATCCTAAAATGTCTTCCTAAAAAAGCTATATTGCTCCTAACCTATATATTTAATGCTGTACTCCGCACGACATATTTTCCTGACTCTTGGAAACTATCCATTGTCAAAATGATACCTAAACCCACAAAGCCGCCAGAACACCCATCCTCTTACCGTCCTATCTCCCTTTTACCCATTATGGGCAAAATCCTGGAAAAACTCATTTTAAAACGCCTGTATCCCATCCTAGACTCTAAACACATTATCCCAGATCACCAATTTGGATTCCGCACATCCCACTCCACTATTCAGCAATGCCATCGTGTGGTAGATGTAGTCTCCTCTGCATTGGAGCGCGGAATGTACTGCACGGGAGTCTTTCTCGACGTTGAACAGGCGTTTGATAGAGTCTGGCATCCGGGACTGATGTACAAACTCCGTGAATTCCTACCACCTACATACTTCCTCATTATACGTTCCTACCTTACTGACAGATACTTCAAAGTCAATCATAACAATGCTTATTCATCTCTTTTTACTCAGTCTGCCGGTGTTCCTCAAGGTAGTATCCTAGGTCCTATCCTTTACACAGTTTATACAGCTGACATCCCAACCCAATCCAACACTGTCATCACCACCTATGCCGATGACACGTGTATCCTATCAGTTAATAACGATCCTTTAATTGCATCCCAAACTCTTCAATCACATATCACAAGCCTTGAAGAATGGTGTAAAAATTGGAGAATAAAAATAAATTCCAACAAATCCCATCAAATCACTTTTACCCTCCGTCGTAAACCTATGACCTCTTGTCCTACAGTATCCTTCAATAATACTCCACTTATTCCTGTTGAGCAAATCCGCTACTTAGGACTCCACCTTGACAAACGACTCACTTGGAACCCCCATACCAGACTGAAACGACTAGAAACCGCCCGACGTTTTCGACTACTGCAGCACTTACTAGACAAACGATCTAAGCTTTCAATCAATTATAAACGACTCGTATATATGACAATAATAAGACCAATTTGGACTTACGGAATTGAGCTTTGGGGCTCCACTAAACCATCGAATTCCTCTCGTATCCAATCCTTACAATCCAAAATCCTTCGTAAAATCCTCAACGCTCCTTACTTTGTCACAAATAAAATCATCCATAAAGACCTTAATGTTCCATATGTTTCCGATCTGGCCCAATCCAGATACCTTTCCTTCCATAACAAACTGCAGAATCATCCGAATCCTCTCGTTTCAAACCTTGCTTCATCCACGATCCCTGATAATCCTCCGAGGCGTCTGAAAAGAAGATGGCCTCGGGATCTTCTAATATAGAACTTTAATTTGAGTTCTACCAATGGGTAGTTTCTCTTCATGTTGTACATGCCATGTTACAAATTTCTCATTTACTTATTGTATTCTCTATGTTATACAGTTGTAAATTCCATTGAAATAAAAAAAAAAAAAAAAAAAAAATTTATTACTTTCTGGGAACGGTCGATGAAATTTGCCATATGTTGAATGAAATTTAGACCATACAGCTATTATTGTTAAATAAACTCTATATAAACAAATTTAATGATGTGAGAACTACATAAGTTTTACTACATTTGTTAGTTTGGAATTCTGGAAAATTATATCAAGACATTCTTCTTCCTCCTGCTTTTGTAATTTTTTTTTTTTCAAAGTTACAATATTAAAACATCACTTATAATGAAAAGTATATAATAAAAAAAAAATAGAAAGATAAAAGAAAAGACGGATACCAATCCATAAAGCATGGCCCAATCTCATTCCTACTTCCGAGATTGATTTATCCCAAAATAAATTGAATAGTTCCTTTGATAGAAATAGAAAAGAAAGATTGATGGCAGACGAAAAGAGAGGATAGAGAAGTCTCGTATAAACAAGAAAACTCGACAAAGCTCTGCGGAATAAAATTCAAATTACCATTTATTTTTTCACTATTGTTCATATATCGAAACAGAAATACCCGAAAATGTATTAAATGGACACTTCTAAATAATTTTTCACATATATTAATTTTGTCTTATTATAAATAACTAAGATAATAAATAACATTATATAGTTGACGTAAATAGTATATTTGTTGTTATTTACGTATATAATAGTTCTAAAATTGTTCGATATTTCGTAGTTTAATAAGTATTAGTATTTGCTAAACAAGAAACTATAAAATTTACCACGTTGGCTCAATAACGTTTTTTTTTTTTTTAGGCTAATGTAGGATGCAAGTCATTTACTCACTAGCGTGAAACATTTCCGTAAAAACTGTCCCCCAATCTGCTGTGGACTTTCCAAAAAATGTCCTGGAGCCAACAACTTTCTCTGCAACGAAAAAGTGTGAACGATTGAGGCGAAACTGCATCCCCATTGCTTCATGCATCGTATCGAAAGAGCTATGTATTATTGCTATACAAAAAATAGTTCTGCCTTTACTGTAAAATAGTTCTACAAGCATTGTATAGCAAACAAGTATTATCATCATCATAATAATGTTTGATTATTTAGCAATCAAAGTGAGACATTATTAAGCACTCCCACTAATTTGTATTAAAGAATATTTGATCAGATATCTTGTATTTACAACGCTTCATACTTAAGGCACCTCTGCTGACACTGGTCGAATCGAGGAAATTTCTAAACTCTGTTGGACAGAGAAGAATCTGCCGAAAAGGAAAGACTGAAGAATGAGATAGTATGTATTGGGTAGTTTTGAGTTTAAAGAGAAGTCTCTGATGCCAAATTTTATCAAATGCCTGGAAAACGTCCAGAAACACGCCGGTTGCATATAGTTTTTGTTCTAGCTCTCCAGGTATGTCGTCAGTACACCTCTGTGTAATTGAATGGAATGTACAAAACCGAACTGATAGTCAAAATTACTTTTTGATCTGTCGGTATGTCAACCACTCTTTTCTATATTAATTTTTCGAAAACTTTGGAACATATGAGAAAGAGACTGATAGGTCGGTAGATGTATCATCTTGATATTTGAATATTTCCACTGTAATGGGAAGTTAGTAGTACTCAGAATACAGTTGTATATTGTCGTAATTAATATTAGAGCTTAATTAATATTAGGCGTAATTAATATTAGGCTTTCCTAGGAAGCCTTTTCTGGCGCTTCTCGGCAGTTATTAAGTCATAACTTGGGACTTTTCTTTTAAAGTGATGTCTGTTTTGTTGTGCGACTTGTGAAGGAGTGAACGAAAGAGGGGATGGTTTCAGCTGTAATGGTATGTATAGGGTATCATGTACTAATATTCTGTGTTCGTGAACTCGGTAAATGGTGTAAATAATAATGAAAGATAGTCTGAAAATAGTTCAGATTTTTCTCTATCCGACAAAGCCCTTGAACCATCTTCGTTTCGCAGGGTTACTGACACTTCTGGATTTTTTAACAAACTGTTGGTGTGCTTCCACAAACTTCCATCGTCAGTTGATAGACTGCTCAGGTGAACATCAGAATTCGTCCCATGGAATTTTTGTACTAGTCTTATAAGTTTCTCAATGAATAAACGCGCATTTAATTGTCCGAAGTTGAAAGAACTGGTGCGCGCGTCACACAACTTTCAATAACCAACCTAAAAGTAAATAGGTACTTTCATAAATTTGGAAGTCAAAGCGAAAACAACGGTATAACTTTATTTAAAACAATTAATAACCTGGTTTTTCCCTCTCATCGAATCTGTTAAATTTATACGTTCGTATCACTTTCTATTTCCTTTTACGGCTTGTATAGTACCAAAAAGTACTAATAGAGATTTTTCTGAAATATCTATTACTAAATTAGTCAAAAAAAACTTAACGCTCATAAATATTGCATATTATTAGGTTTATATTAGTAGAATCTTAACATTTATCGTGACAACCTTTTTAGAAAGTTTTGGATGAATGATATATAAAAATTAAACCAACAGTATGAAAGCCCTTGCACAAAGCGGTATCCGGTATCTGTTAAGAGAGAGTATCGGAAAAGATCGGGCGCTCTCGACTGTTTCCGTATAGCTTCCAACCCTTATTTCTCCTTTATTTATCAATAAATTGCATAAATTCAATATATTAAACCATTTCTTATATTATATTTCAATGTGAATTAGTCACTTATTTAAAAAATAAATTAAACGTACTTTGGAGAAATAAATTTAAAAAATTAGGCATTTTAATCCTGTTAGAGAATAAGACCTATTTTATATTTAAAACCGTTTACTTTTAAACTGAAATAATTTATTCAAATTCGTTAGAGCCGTTTACGAGAAAATTGTAAAATCGATGATATAAAGTGACCTTTCCTCTTAGCCGATTTTGAGGAAAAACGTGCAGTAATATTCTAGGCATTTACAAACCTTAAATACGCAATTTCAGTTTCGTACGACTTTTCATGTTTGTGGCTTCATACACGCACACAGACCATTTTGGAGGACTTAGTTATTTGAACTCAGGGAACCTCAAAACATGTATATCCGTTAAAACTTAGATTCGATAAATTTCACGACCACAATAATTTCTCTTACTATATATTAAATATAGTAAAAGTAACAATAATTTAATATTTGAACACATCATACAATTATTTTTTATTGATTAACTTTGTTTCATTTTATGATATACAAAAATCAAGTTAATAGTGCTCGGAACGAGCCCTGATGATGACCCACATGCTCGAAACTTCGACACGAATAATAATCTTAAAGATGACAGCGTTCAGAATATTTATCACCCATGAAATGTAGAACTGTCGACTAACTTCCATCAATAATTGAAAATGAATATAATTTAATTAAAAACAAAGAGTTAAAGAGTGCAATAAGTAAAAAGAAAAACTTTGCCCTTACCGAACTATCAATCCATATTTTATAGAGTTATCCTATGAAATTTCTCTAAACTAAAAAAATATAGTGAAAGACTATATTTACAATAACTTCAGTGATCGAAACATTTGAATACACGAAGTTAGTAAAAGTTTTATGATGCGCTCACAGCGCCCGTTTTTTTTTAAATTTAAAAATGAAACAGTCGAATTATTTTTAATTAAACACCTAACACAGTGACATATTGCCGTTTTCGAACATGTTATGAAAAAAAAGAAAAAGAAAAAAAGTAATCGTATACTCATATTGTGTCACACTGATAAATGGTTTACATTATTTTCTTTTATTTATTTTTTATACAATTCCAATTATCGAGCATAATTACATAAGAGGCTGTTCATTAACTACGAATGATTTATGTTCATTAAGAACATTTTTGTTTGTTTTTTTCACTCTGGTAACATTGTTATTCATTATAAAAAATAGTTATAATTAGTATTTTTTTTTACAATGCATAATTCACAAAAGACAACCGTTTAAAATATAATACAGTATTTAGTATGAAAATTTCTGTTAATAAATTTATGAATAAAAGATTACACTGTTATTTAATTTATAATAAAAAAAATAAATAAAAAATAATATAAAGCATAAGAGGCAAAGTCTTATTTATCCTTTATCTTCGGCAACGAAAACTTTTAGTAAGTTGGCATTTCGGGAAAATAATTCTCATGTTCAAAACTTAAATTCCATACTTTCATAGCGATTTATGGCTAAAGTCTGATGTGCTCCTTTGTCATGATTTGAAATTTATATATATATATATATATATATATATATATATATATATATATATATATATATGTGTGTGTGTGCATGTATAATATCTGGAGCATCAACATTCCTAGTACAAATAATTGAGTGTCTTTAGAATTTAGCCATAAATGGCTGTGAAGGTAAGGAATTTTAGTTTTGAAGATGGAAATAATTTTCCCGAAACGTCAACTTCACATATAAATCAACAAATAAACCAATTGTTTATACCTAAAAGTTTTCATTTCCGAAAATAAAGAATATTTTCAGCTTACCAGAAAAACGAAGAAGTCTTATTTATATTTCCTTAAAAACATATATGATTGATATTAAGCAATTTATTATTTATTAATTATATTTAAAAAAAAATGTTTTCACCTTAAACTTAAAATACAGATAGCTTAATTGGCTTATTAATGCTAACTTGAGAAATTGATTTGTGGAAATAGTGGGAGTAGAAAATTAGTCCTAGGAAAGTTCTCCAAAAGTATAAATACGATTTACAAACGAATTTTATAAAATCTAACTTGATTTTATATAAAACAAGACACTATAAGACGGTAGAAAAATCGGTAGCATTGTATGAAGAATAAAAAATGGTGTTTACCAGTACATAAAGGCAGCTGAAAATAAAGAGAAAGAAACGATTCATTGGCTAAGCAAAACGGGAGTAGTAGCTAAAACAGGAGAGGAGACTGTACGAAGACATTGAAGATCTAGAAAGATCATTGTGAAAAGGAAGATTCAAGTTTCACTGCCAAATGAATAGAATTGGGACAAAGTGATAAAACTTAAGAACTTCAAATAATATCCTGACCATATTAAAGTTACAATGTATTAGAGAAGAGGACCAAGACAGAGAGAAATTCAGAATGACAGATGGAATGAATGTTCTTGTGATGAAGGAAGAAGAGGTGGAAAAAATAAAAGTATAGAAATAGCATCCCAATATCTAGATGAATAATATATATATATATATATTAGATCATCCGGGAAATAATACAGGATTTCGACTTTGCATTAAAATATTCCTCTATATAACAAACTCTTTACGTTTACTGGATTATTCATTTGTGTGAATGTCAACACTGATTAATCCTCTTATAAATGTTTGTTGATAATATTTGTTTACCTCTGTCGCATTTTGCTGCTTACAAATAATTCAGTCTTTACTAACATGATTTCCTTGCTTTCCCTCCACGTGTGGGGGGATAAGTATGGTTCGGAGTTCCTATGGCCGACTGTAAATAGTGTAAATAGGTATGCCTGCGTCTAAGATGATTATTTTCATTACATTTTTTTTTAAGATAATTTTAATTCTATTTTATTCATTTATTTTCATTCTATTATTACTATTATTTATATTTTCTTTCTTCACTATGATATTTTATTTTGTTCTTTTGTAGCTTTATATTATTTGAAGTTAGCTTATTTTTTATTATTTTTTTTTTTAATTTGTAAATATGGTGTGAATGTGCTCTCAGAACTCTATTATAAATGTCCTTTATTGAGACAGATTGTAATATTTATCAATAAACAAATAAAATATAAAAAATAACATGATTCCCGTATAATTTGGTTTTACTTGGCCGAAATGGAACCTAGACGGTCAGAAACATCAATCAAGTCTGGGGCAAGAGCACTATTAATGAGTAAACTGTTCAACATCGTTAAACAAATTTCGGGAGGGTGACTTCCGCTTTGAAGACAAAGAATGAACTCTGTTCTAAAGGAAAGGAAAAAAATGTTGGGGTTCCAGGCATACTCAACGACCGCCAAAAAGCCATCGTTATCAAGTTAGTCCTACACTTCTTTGCTGAAACAAAAACAACAATTTTCTGTCCAGAATTGTTACTTGTAATGAAAATTGGGTATTTCACGATAACTGTGGATGTTCTGGACAGTGGCTCGACATAGGAGAAGCAGCAGAACATTTTCCAAAGCCCCAACTCATCAAAGAAAGGTAATTGTTACTGTTTGGTGGGCTTCATTTGCTTCTTAAATCCTGGAGAAACCATCGATCGTATGGTAACCAAATTAATACAATGCATCAGAAATTGGCAATAATAATGATGCCATCTTTGGTCAATCGGAAGAGGCCTATTTTGTTGCATGACAACGCCGGACCACATGTCTCATGTGTGACGACACAAAAACTGTTGGAGCTTGGATATGAAACAATGCCACATTCGCTCTACTCTCCGGACCTGTCGACTATGGATTACCATCTTTTTAGACACCTGTACTACTACTTAAGTGACAAAAAATCAATAAGACAAAGGTAATTAGAAAATGTGGTTTTGGAGTTTATCAATTTTAAAGATGGGAAATTCTATTCCGAGGGAATGGAAAATTTAGAAACACGTTGTCAGAAATGTACTGATAATGGTGTAGACTATTATAATTAAATAAAACAATTGAAAATCTTTCTTTTTTAACCCAAATCCTGCATTATTTTCCGGAAAACCCAATATATATCCACAGTCTTCCATACAATGCAAAAATTTATTCTTCTTCCCGAAAAGATGATTGAAAACCTAGTGTGAGGGAGCGAATCTTCCAAGTTTCAGACTTGCGGGTGTCCACTGAAAGTGAAGCATTTTCTGACATACTGCTAATGAGACTGAAAGAGCTCTTTTCGATATCCCTAACAATCTTTGTTCCGCTTTGATTGACAATGCATAGATGATGAATAAGCTTTTTGAGTTCCTAAAACAGACAAAAGTTCATTCCAAAATTTAGAAATTTAGAAACCATTGACGCGAGTCGATAATGAACTTAGCGGTTGACGCTTTTATAAATAATTTAAAACAACTACTGGGACTATTAATATTCGCTTTGAACTAAAGCATTCCTTGATTAAATTGACGATTGCTTTAAACGTTTTCGATTTTTATCTAATTTTTTCGAACGATTTATGTTGCTCCTTGAACTGAGTCGCAATTTGTATACCTCTAAAAGCCCCAATAAGCTATACAATATACAACAAAAATGCATTTAAAAGCAAAGTGTAATAATAAATAATAGATAAAATCTAAAATGATAATGAATAAGGAAAAAAGGAATATATCTGTAAAAAGGAGATATCGGTGAAGATGAGAGGGAGGTAAGGTGGCGCTAGCTAGCGGCGCAGGGACGAAGCTCTCAGTCGGTCAGTAATGCCATGGCCAGTCTTCCGCTCACCCTGCCCTTACCCAACTATATATCGCTATTTATCTATTTATACTATTATAATATTAGTATTTTTTTATTTAATTATTGCTTATTTAAATACTTAAAAATCCATAAATATAAAAAATGGTTGAATAATTAAATATGAAAAATGGTTAGCGGAGAAATGGTTTATAGACTCTTATTAGAGATTAAGTCCGTTGACCGGTTGGTTGGATGCAATCCATAAACAACTTTTCAAATGAAAAATATCTGTGACTACTCACACGATTTTCCTATAGATTTTCGTGAAATTTTAACTACTGTAAATATAAGATAAAATTTAATTTTGAAAATACTATGAATTTCAAGGATATCAATTTACAGGGTTAAACCGATATGATGGTCGATAATATGTTTTTGAATTTAGTATCGATTTTAATATTAAAGTTATTGAATTGAAGGTTATGCTTTCGTGTGCACGTTTGTTGTTAATTTATTGTTTAAATTTTTTTAATCTTTTACTATTGAAATTAAACTATTTTTAAGACAGATTAAAGCTGTCCAAATCAGAATTAATCTTTACTATTTCCAATTAATTTTTCTATGTGTAATTTAAACCATTATCATTTCAAAACCTATTTTTTTCTTTTAATAAACTGACCTGAATCATTTTTAAATGGTATTAGAGGTACTCGAATTAAGAATATCATATAAAATAATAACTTCAAATATTATTCTATATAAAGTTGATGATTTTAATTATAAGGTCCTCTTAATATAATAACTTATAAACCAAGCATAGAGATGAAAATGAAAAAGTTATGAATGAAATATCAAATTAAATTATTTTACTGATAAGCGTCAGGCCTTCAACAATTAAAAGAATCAAAATACTTTTTACATGATATGTTATTATAATATTATATATAAAGAATGTTGAGATAGGATTTAACATTTTTAAATGGCCAAATCGAAACGATAACTTGCGAAATTCGATAGTGAGTGGACTTCGACTCAAATTCACTATCGCAATGGCACTCAACAAAAATTATTAAAATTAATTGCATTTATCTTAATTCGGACAGAATTTCTTATTTTTTTTTTCGATTTCGATAGCAGTTTAGAGAATAACGTTTATTTTTGTTCGTAGATTCCCTTAAAATTTTTGTATCCCAAACATCATATTGCATTATTTTCTTTCAATCTGTCCACAATTTGTTTTTAATATAATTTCTAAGGGTTAAATAAAATGTGAAATTTTTCGTTAATACAGGTCTGTTTTCAAATAACTGTATTCTGGCTCTTAGAAGCGATAAATTTTATGAAGAATCGACGAATTTAAAAATCAGAAAAACAAATAGAGGTTTAAAAAATTGACGGATCAAGACAGAATACACTTTTCTTATTTTTTCGGAGACGGCATAAAATTCCAATATCTCTGTATGTTAAAACCATAAAACCCCACATCTCATTCCACTAACCAGCAATGTCATCGTGTGATAGACGTAGTCTCCTCTGCATTTGAGTGGAGAATGTACGTTTGACTGAGTCTGGCATCCGAGGATCATGTACGAAATCCGTCACAATGTACAATTCCTACCACCTACATACTTCCTCATTATCCATTTCTACCTTACCGACAGAGACTTCAAAGTAAATCATAATAACGCTTAATCATCTCTTTTTCTCAGTTTGCTGGTGTTCCTCAAGGTAGTATTCTAGGTCCTATTCTTTACATAGTTTATACAGCTTACATCCCGACACTGTCATCACCACATATGCCGATGACACGTGGATCTTATCAGTTAATAACGACCCATAAATTGCATCCCAAACCAATCCTTACAATCCAAAATCCTTCGTAAAATCCTCAATGCACCTTACTTTATCACAAATAAACTCATCCATAATGACCTTAATGACCATACGTTTCCGATTTAGCTCTTTCCAGATACCAATCCTTCCATAATAAACTTCTGAACCATCCGAACCCTCTTGTTTCTAAACACTCTATCTCTTCTATTCCTCCAAGACGTCTGAAAAGAAGATGGCCTCTGGAATTTCTAATATAGAACTATCATTGGAGTAATACCAATGGATAGTTTCTCTTCATATTGTACATGTCATGTCACTGTTTTTAGATTTAATTGTTGCACTTGTTATGTAATATTTATGTAATGTTATGTAAATTTCAATAAATATATATATAAGTATATAAATTGATTTGTTCTTAATTACTTGTATTTGTTTTTCTTGCAAGTATATTTTGTATGAATGAATTAAACGAATAACTTTAGCTATAATAATAATAATTTCCCTTGGGTATGGTAGATTTATTATTCAATAAGTAATAATAAAAAGCTAAGGTGTGTTCCTTAGACAACACGATAGAAGTGAAGGTGAGATTAATAATATGAAATATAAATTATAAATAATAGCCCATTACATAGAGGATGAAATGCTGAACGATTTCCTCGCTTACAGTATGCAGGTCCGATTTTTAGTTTCTGATTTATTTTAATCCGTATCTTTAATTAAACTAATTATGATTTATATTTCGACACTATTTTTTTCCCTTTTCGCCTCTTTAACACGGTGTTGCGTTAAGATAGAATTTTCTTAATAGCGCATTATAAAGAGAATGAACTTATGAACATTTTCAAACTTACAAAATGGAGGTCTGATTTTTCTTTTTTGAGATATTTTAATCCATATGCAGAAACAATTTAATTAGTTGACTGCCGGCTCAATCAAATCGTTTCTCCACAAAAAAAGTGCAAAACGGGCCTAAAGAAATTTTCACTTCAATGAGGGCATTTGGCAAGCCTTGGTTAACTCCAAAATTGAGCCCTGCCAAGGCAACTATGAAGGAATACTGACAATGTGGCGAGATATTGGAACAATATATCCCTAGCCGAGAGATCATTTATTGAATATCTTTTCGTGGCGGAGATAGCAAGTCCGAGAATCTGTAATTTATTGCCGCTTAACAGTTTAGAAATATTCCGAGAAGGATATTGTTTGTGCTGAATCTACGTCAGCCCTCGATATCGAAGCTTTGATACTTTTCATATCGGACAATATCTTAATTGCCTTCTACTAAGAGTAATAATTTTTTTTTAACTTCTATCAAATATTTTATTCGATCATATTTTTGATTTAAGAGATACTTTGAAATGATTATATATGTTTGTGTTAGCCATTTGGATAGCAAGCATCCTCGAAAGTACTACTGATGGATCGTTCGGATGGATCTATATAATATATATAATATATATGATATATATATATAATATATATGATATATATATATATATATATATATATATATATATATATATATATATATATATATCATATATATTATATATATTATATACATTTTTGAGTAATGTAATTTTAGTTATATTTCTAGTTGGAAAAGTTATATATATACAAGCAGTGAGCAACTTGATTCCAGAGTAGGCGATTGCAATATATATATATATATATATATACATACAAACACATTTTGTACAAATAAAAACACTATAAGCAGTTCTGCATTCCAACATTGCAATCACCTACTCTGGAATCAACTTGCTCACTGTTTATATAGATATAATTTTTCCAACTAGAAATATAAATAAAACCACAATAATAAAAAATGTTGAAATTGGTGTTAGTCATTCTGTAAACTGAAAGGCTCAGAGACTAAAGTTATGTGGCTTATAAAACTATACTTTTATGCCTACAGTTGATATAATAAATAGACATTTGTAATTTCAGTGGTCTTAATTATTTGTTATCTGTAATCTTTAAGTTTTAGCTACGTTTAAAATGCACTTCAAAAATTTTATAATAGCAAAAAATTGCCTGAAAATAATTTCTATTCAAAGTAGAGTGATAAGTGAAAGCTGTGTGTTGCACGCACCTCATTTTTTTTAGATGTTTAATGCACGATTTTTTACATTTTGAATCCTATACTGTACGTTTTTGAAATTTAACTACACGAAAATCCTGTCACTAGTTATAACTATGATTAAGCATTGTCAAGATAAAGGGAGAATATAAGAACTCATTATACGGTTCACAAACAAAAATACCTAAAATTTAAATTTGATGTAAATCACGGATCCTTGGAATAATGATTTTGAGTATCATCGGGGGACGGAAATGAGTTGGGTATTTGGTTTTGTATGAAATGCGCTAATGGCTAGCGACTAATCCAATTCAGATTTGAGCTCACAGTTTCCGCCGATTTAATTTGAGGGGATTCGGTTCCGAACACGATGAACATGAATGGCGAAAATGAGCTCATCTCCATCTTCTTAAATATTCATGAGCAGGTGGCATCTAGGCGTTTCTACTCACACCTCGAAAAGATACAATAACATTTCGTAATCTAATGTCAGATTTATCGAAGTCATTTTTTCTAGTAAAGGGCATGTTTCTAAACTCAGCGATGAGCTCACCGTTCGCATCGGAAATATCAGACGGATCCTAAACTTATCGAAGATCGAAATCGATGTAATTCATAACGATTATTTATTCATCGATTGAATCACTGATGGCTAGACGATTAGATTTGCTTTGGGGGTCTATGGATCCCCTATCCTCTCATTTTTAAGAATATTTATTTCTTTGTTGAAATTCAACCATGTTGTTTTTAATATCTTTTTTTATTTTTATTAGTTTATTTTAACACCATCTAGCTTCCTTTCTCAAATACAGTCCGGTACCTTGGCTTTTTCTTAGACCGACGACTAACCTGGAACCACATACTAGACTTAAAAGACAGGAACTAAACCGACGATACCGCCAACTATACCGGCTACTAAACAGAAAATCTAAACTTTTCATTGAAAACAAGCTACGAGACAATACTGAAACCTATTTAGAATTACGGACTAGAACAGTGGGGAACAACAAAATTTTCTAACATCAAGCACATCCAATCCTTTCTGTCAAAAGTCCTTCGAACAGTAGTCCATGCTCCTTTCTATGTAACCAATAAACCCTACATCAACATCCCATTTGTCCTAATCCTTATCAAAGAAAAAAATCTCCAAATTTCACCAGAACCTTAGGTACCATCAAAATCTTCTTGCACAATCCCTATCAAGCACCACTTATCCCTATAATCCTCCAAGAAGGTTGAAACAACAGTGGCCTCGCTACCTTTTGTAGATTGTATATATTGGCAATACGTTCTGGCAAAGACCAGATCAGATTCAGAGACTTTAGTAGCAGTGATGCGGTTGAGAGAGTAGTGCAGGGTTCCCCTGGAGTTTCCTCGCCTTATTGTATATAGCATATATAGGTATGCATGTGTTTTTTGCTTAGTTCTAATTTTCTTATTTTTAGGTTATTTTATATTATTATTTATTTTATATACTTTTGATTATTATTTTTCTTCTATTTATTTATATTTTTTGTACATATATTGTGAATGTTACCCTACCTCATGTCTATAATACTATAACTAATGTCCAAGAGACAGATTGCTGTAATACTCAATAAATAAATTTAAAAAAATCTTTTTGTAATTTTTCATGTATTTTGTTATTTTCCAGGAGCGTCAAAATTCTACTGGAATCCACGCCTCAGCATAAATCGCTGCCCTTCGATCTTATTTCGACTGGTTGATCGATGGAATTAGTACTACGTTCAGAACTTTGTACAAAATATAGGAATTAATTAAATAGATCAACACTCCTGGATAGTTGAAAAAAAATCTCTCATTAAAAGCTCATTACAAAGAAGATAAAATGCTAAACATATCCCTCGCTCACAGTATGCCAGTCCGATTATTAGTTTCTGAAATAATTTAATTCATATATTCAACTAACCCTATAATTTGGTTTTCAACACCATTTTTTCCTTCACACTTTTCTATCAAGTTATTTCGTTAACATACAGATTTGAATTATAGCCTATTACAGACAGGATGAAATGCTGAACGATTTCCTCGCTTACAGTATGCAGGCCCGATTTATAGTTTCTGATATTTAATCCATATGTAAAAACGTTCAATTAGTCGCCTCTAGCCGAGTTTACCCGAACGTTAATGCCGACCGAAATCTGATGGATCAATCTAATTCACTCTCCATAAAAAATGCACCAAAAAAAGTTTTATCTTAAAAAACACGTGAAAAATATAAAATAACATATAAAGAAATACCTGACTTAAAGTAAGCTGAAAGAAATATGTCAAATAAGTGGTAATAACAACACTGAGGTTACATTCATCGACTGAAGCCTTTCAGCAGATAAATAAAAGAATCCACTGAATTCCATAACGACTTACACTGATGAGTTAAGAAACGATCTAATGGATTCTAATGAAATATAATCCGACATGCCCTATATATATTGTTTATTTATAGGTTAATTAACATTTTATCAAACTTTTGAACTTTAAATGTAATTATAGTTTCCCAAAAGCTCCTCAATAATTTCTTGATAATGATAAAAACTACAAGAAGGTGCTTAGTTAGCCTTCAAACTTGAATGAGTAATCTTAAAAAGTTAAAATTAAATTTCGAATAGAAAACAGTTTTCTCGTTACCTAACTGTCCAAAACACATCCTGTTCCCTGCTAATTCCTTCTCAAGGAAATTCCAAAACTGGCACTTAATTATAGTTAGTACTTTCTTTAAGTATTGTTTTCAATTTTCTTCATCGTTTAAAACATTATTTGAAACTATAGCTATTTATTTATTTTAACTACTTTTGTCCATCGGTTACAATCGGTTTGTCCATCGGCTTTCGATTTTGATTGGAGGAGAGGGAGGCGATGCCCTCCCACAAAAAAGAAAAATCTTGGAGTTTATAGTGTTGATAAAAATTATAAGTGATAATCAACGTAATTATTGTAACACGAACAATACAATACAATATATATATATATATATAAATGTACGTATGCTTATTATATTTTTTTTGCATATGAGTATATTTGAAAAATGTTAACAGAGATATTGAAATTAAAGCAAAGGTGAATGGCAGTGAGATGAACTTACAATTCTCCAATGGTTCAAATTTCTCGCGGAAAATGTGATCAAATCTTTTCGTAAAAATGGATGCACACGAATGAATCATAAAATCCTACGATATGTTGCTACATATAATTATCTATGAATATTAAATACATTTTCTATAATAGTAACATAGTACATGATAAAATGCTTTTGCACCTACTCCTGGGGCTTATCTTATCCATTTACTCGACTTTCCCTATTTTCGTAATTGTTTTTCGTTTTCATATCTTATTCATTCATGTAGATTGATCTTTATTGATTTTGATTCAAATTTAATTTTTCCAAACATCAGGACCCTGTTCAGAACTATGATGAATATGGTCTTGATCAAGTGCATTTTATTACTCAATAACCATCAGAAAGGCCAGAAATCATCTTCAGTCATCTTTAAATATTAAGTAAATATTCTATAATAGTAACATAGTACATGCTAAAATGCTTTTTCACCTACTCCTGGGGCTTATCTTATCCATTTACTCGACTTTCCCTATTTTCGTAATTGTTTTTCGTTTTCATTCATGTATATTGATCTTTATTGATTTTGATTCAAATTTAATTTTTCCAAACATCAGGACCCTGTTCAGAACTATGATGAATATGGTCTTGATCAAGTGCATTTTATAACTCAAAAACTACGAGAAAGGCCAGAAAGCATCTTCCGATTAATTGTTTTGTATCAATCGCTTTTTGGTTTATTATTATCAATAATCAACCATTGTGATAGACCAAAAAAATTCAAAAACTTAACCTCATCTCGAAATTTGAATTTTCACGTTTCAGGAATTCGAAAAACGAATAATTTTTTTTTTTTTTAATATTTGATTGTTGACCATTGCATTATAAAGGAAGGAGATGGTACGGGGTTGCGGTTATAAATAGTGGTAAATCTATTTTATTGAAAGCCGACGTTTCGACCCGACTTTGCAGGTCTTCATCAGGGAGGTGTGTTCGTTCATCTAGGGGTTTCACTTAGAACAAAATTTTATTTCGCGTATTTTCTCCGAAACTACTGGTCAGATTTTTTTCAAATTTGGATATAAAATCAGAGGTCACTCGAGGATGATCGTCCTTCACCGACATTACAATAATATTGTATATGGTTTTTTAAAAGTTTACGGAATTTCCTAAAAAAACAAAACAAATCTTTAAAATCGGACAATTAGGAGCATAGATATGGTCTCCAGTTTTTTTTTTAATATGTTCTACTCCCTTTTTTAGAGGGTGTGATAGGGTTTTATATTGTTGTTTTTGGTTCAATTAATATCGCTGTATTTTTATTTTTATTATATTTTATATTTTGTTTCATTATATTTTATATTTATTAGTATTATTTATTTTTATAACTCAATCATCATCGATCATTGTTCCCTTTGGAACCATGGAAGCATACACCTAACCAGACCATGACAATGACCCAATGACCTCGAGAAGGTACAGAACTCAAAGGGTGTGGTAAAGAGAGTGTGGTTTGCGGCTAGGTCCAGCTGGTGGGACGGGAGAGAATAAGTCAAAACCTCACCGTGTCATTAAATCGGGGCGGTGTCAGATGTGTGGTCTCCAAGAACCCTCCCAACCTAGGCTTTTGTAATAATCGTGGTTTGGGATTCACATCAGATTTGTTCCCAGGCAAGCATTGTCATGATAGAACAGTTGTGTGGAATGTATTTAAATTAGTCTTTTAAAAAGAGAAAAAAATAAAATCTTTAAAAACCAAAGAATATTAAACATGTACCATTGTACCCTTTAAGAGCAATAAAGGGTCTTGAGATCAGTGTTCGTTACCAACGCCAAGGTTTGGTAGACAGTTGTACTAGGAGATTATTTTGTTAGCATTCATGTAAGAGAGACAGAATTAGACTGCTTGTTTTTAATATCACTTACCATTATGTGAAATATACAGGATGCCCAGTAAGAAGAGGGGAATATTTATGATAGCAGATCTCATGAGCTACGAAAACTTTCATATAAACAATGGGTCAATTTTCTGCAGATAAGTAAGAAGTTTATGTTTATTTTCTTTTCCTTTTTTTATTTGTCGAAATTCGTATTTATTATTGACTGTGACTAAAGAAATATTTAATTTGAGCAATTAAAACTTGTCTCACTTTAAACTACACAACATTTACTTTAAACGAAAGTAGAGTTTGTTATAATTAAAACTTACGTTTAAAATAAAGAAACCTACTGATTGTTTCAATTATTTTCATATATATATATATATATATATATATATATATATATATATATATATATATATATATATATATATATATATATATATATATAGAAAGTACGTGTACCTTGGACCAGCCTAAGAATAAGAAATTCCACCGGAAGAAATTCAGGATTTATGTCAAAATCGAATTGGCTGCACTGCCGATTTTGGTGCCTCTGATCCATTCCGTTTTTGATATTATTGATAAGAGTATTTTAGAATTGGAATAGTAATTTGTCTTTACTTGATATTATAATTTTTAATAAATAAAGTACATAAATACATTCAAAATTATTATTCGATTAATGTAAGTATCTGAAATATTTTAATCTATATGTTCAAATAACCTTATCATTTGGTTTTCAATACTATTTTTTTTTCCTTTTCGCCTCCCTAAGCGTTAAGATACAATTTCAATTATAGCTAAACAATTGATAAACGCTGAAAAAAAAAGATAAAACGCTGAACAATTTCCTCGCTTACGGTATGCAGCCCCGATTTATATTTTCTGAGATATTTTAATCCATATGTAAAAACAATTTAATTAGTCGACTATAGCCAAGTTTACCCGAACGTCATCTAATTCACTCTCCACAAAAAAGTGCAAAATGCTCCTAAAAAAGTTTTAACTTCACAAACGCGTGAAAATTATAAAATAATATATAAAGAAATACACGACTTAAAGTAAACTGAAATAAATATGAAATATCCATATACGAAAAACATATTGTACCTTGGGCTACTGTTTTATAATGTTCCAGGTACATTAATATAATTTCTAAATATGTCTCTTGTGAGAATAAATCCTTGATTCATGGCTTATTGCATACAGGTATGACTGTAATTTTATTTTTTTAATTTAGTTATCTTTAGGTTATTAAATTTTTTTATTGTATATAGTTATTGATTATTATTTAGTTATTATTTTAAATTTGTTAATTTTATGCTTTCGGTATATATGGTGTGAATGTGTTAGTATCTCACTATAATTATTGTCCAAAAAAAAATTTACAACTATAGTAGTTGTAGATTTGGTCATTTATTATTTTAAAAATGATTTTTCATAGTCAAAATCTGGTGATAAATTAATTTAAAATTACTATAGAACCTTCAAAGCTTGACAGATTAAATTCTATTTTGAACTCTTAAAAATTATTGTTATTTTAGAAATTAAGGAGCATTGAAAAAAAAAAGGGACCCGAGGCAGACGTATTTCCCCTATATATATATTTCAACTTTTCATTTACAATTAATTAATCGACCTCTCTCAGCATGTTTCGTACACAAATAGGATACAGGAGATATTCCTCTAATCCTCTCCTTGAGGAACTACCCCCGCTGGCTGACCCTAATGCACCCTTAAGGGTATACGCCCCCCGGGGGCCGGAAGTAGCCCAAGAAGAAGGGGGAACACGAAGAGCATTTCCTTGGCAACTAAAGAGCTAACACATGAGAGTTTATCTCAATTGTGCAACTGACCCTGCCGGCTCCGTGCATTCAGGTCAGTGCCGAGTGCATCTGGTCTCTCCCGCTGCATAATGCACTTTTCCAACTGGGTCACGGCCAGCCCTTAGAGCAATAGTCTTTCTTATTTCACTAGTTCTCTATTTAGTCCACTGATTAAACCAGGAATTAGTTCGAGCCGCTTAATTATTCCTCGTGAACAACATGAAATAGCTTTCACTGAATTGAAGAAGAATCAATCACTTATTTATGAGCGTAGGTGCAGACATTTCATTCTGGCTGGGGGGTGTGGGGCTATGGATCTCCTCTTCTCTCCCCCTCCTCCCCCCCAAAAAAAACAACTAAGGTATGTGCTTCAGACCACACGATAGAAGCGAAAACATCAACAAGGCGAGATCAATAATTTGAAACATAAATTATAAATAATAATTGTGGGGTGATGGTTAACTGTAATAAATAATGAAGAGAAGGATGGTTGGGGTGATCAGTAAAAATAAAAATGGCAAAAATAAATAATAATATTTACTTTAACATTTGCCGACGTTTCGACCCGAAGTTCAGGCCTTCATCAGGGCTGATCGCTTGAATAGAATAACTATGATTACTATTAAATAACTCTGACTATGACTCTATTCAAGCAATCCCTCCGATCAACCCTGATGGAGGCCTGAACTTGGGGTCGAAGCGTCGGCAAATGTTAACATAAATATTATTATGTATTTTTGCCATTTTTAGATCGCCCCAACCATCCTTATCTTCATTATAAATAATAGTTCATTAAAAAGAGGATGAAATGCTGAACATTTCTCTCGCGCACAGTATGCAGGTGCAGTTATTAGTTTCTGAAATATTTTAATTCATATCTTCAACAAAACTCGTCGTAATTTAGTTTTTAACACTATTTTTTTCTTTTCCTTTCTATCAAGTTGTTTTGATAACATACAGATTTGGAAAATAGTCCATTACAAAGAAGATAAAATGCTGAAAATTTCTTTTGCTTACAGTATGCAGGTCCGATTTTTAGTTTCTGAAATAATTTAATTGATATGCAAAAACACTAATCGACTTCAGTCGACTTTTCCCGAGCGTTACACATCGGAATCTGACGGCTCAATCTAATTCAATCTCCACAAAATAGTGCAAAACACCCATAAAGAAGTTTTCACTTCAAAAATGCTCGGACGTTTATATTATGTATAACAATTATGATTGTGAATTAACATAATTAGTGTAAAACGAACAATACAGCATCATGTATGAAATAAACTGATATATATATATATATATATATATATATGTATGTATGTATGTATATGTTTATATTTTTTTTTTGCGTATGGGTTATGGGTATACTTGAACCTATCTTAACTAATATTACATATTTTGAATTATATTTAAAGGTTTGAGGTAGTGGATTGAACTCTAAATTCTTTGCTACTTCAAATTAGCAGCAGGAAATGTGATAAAATCTTCACGTAAAAATGTAAGGGTGCACATGAATTAATCAGAAAATCCTAGCATATGTTTCCACATATTATTATCATTGAATATAGCAGAAAATTTCAATAACAGCTGCTTGAGGCGTAGTAAGATACTTTACCTAAAAAAATATTGGGCCGTTTAACTTCGATATTTAGACGAGTTGGGAATGGAAATCACGCAAAAGGCCACAACATTTTCTTGTTGGTTGATTTTTTTTCAAAATATCTTACGATTGAAATGCAAATGAGTGTCATGCAATTGCATTGAAATGCAAATCAATGTTTTTAATAGTTCACTAAATAGACAAAGTTTACTGATCTCCAAGAAGAGAATTTTGAAAAAAAAAAATTTTGTAGATTATGATGTGATAAAACTAGTAACGAAGTTTCATGTGGGTCTCAATAATTTGATAGTACCGCGGAATGTATAGATACCATCATGCGTCTGATGACCGTACCTCACGACCATGTTCTTAAATTCCAGCTACAGTCAATTATTTCTATAATAATAATAATAATAATAATAAGGCTTAGCGAACATGAAAGTTCGATGCCGATAACACCAATCGATGTCTACATCCTTCCATCCATCGGACGCCGTCTAAATCCAACCCCGCTAGATCAGCCTTAACGCAATCTTTCCAACTTCGCTTTAGTCAACCTCTCGAACTTTTACCCGTCGGCACAGCACATATTGACTTTTTAGGAATTCTGGCGTTACTAAGCTCAGCAATTTTACAAGCCAATTTCATTCGTCTCCATTTAATCATCTCAATTATATTAACCTGGTACAGTTCGCGCAATTTAGCGTTGTTCAACAGCCTAAATTCTAAGGTTAGCTTATTCTTCTTCGGGCCGAATATTTTCACAATATTCTATTCTCGAAAACCTTATGACGAAATTATTTTCATATCATTAAAAAATTATTTGTAATGATGAGAATATGTTGATTCACTTTTAAAGACGTATTAAGGAGCAACGCAACCTCATCAAAGATACATTGGTAAACCAACTTCGCCACACAAGCCTCCATAACGTATTTTTTAATATTTTACTTGAATTAAAGTATATACCTATAAAGGGATACAACTTTTAAGGCAAGTCGGTGGTTCAAACATATCCTTGGAATTAGAAAAAACAAATAAATTTTATGAAAGTTGTGAAAAAAAAATTAAAATAAGTTAATGATATACCGCAATGGCCGCCCTAGGAACAACAAAAACAGGAGCCAATGCCAACTCGATCAGTTCTCCTTCAGCTCACGAATGGCGGAACCATTTGCATCTTTGTCAGGTTTGTTTTTCAGAAATCGGCCATTCGTTTATCATAATATTAAATTATTAAAACCAGTTCCAGGCGTAATGTTAATTAGCAGGTTTGTAAAACAGTTGAAATGACACATTTCGTAAGGTTTTAGAAACAACTTTTTTTTTTTTTTTGAAATTATATAAAGAAGAAAATTTCTTTTTTTTTTAAATATATGTTTTATTTAATTTAAAATGTGCTATGTATAAAATTCAGTAGTATAGATCCCTGATTGTAAAATCATGAAGCATAAAAAAGGAGAAATTGCATGGAGTGGAGACATGTTTCAATTACGATCCTAAAATTCTTACTAAAATTTTGAATTGTTGAAAATTGTAAAAAATGTCAAAATTCCAATACTGGTTTGTCTGTAGATCGAGGCGAGAGTAGTCAGTTTTTAAATATACAATTGACGAACTGGTCTACAGTTTTCGACAGTAAAAGTCGTGAAAATCTTCCTTATACATAATTCTCAATGGTCTCGTATTGAAGAAACATTTCTGGTGTTTTTTTAATATACAAGTTGTTCCGTTAGTAATGTGAAGTATTTAATTAAGTGAAATAAAAAAAAATAGAGATTAATTTAATGTTAAACACTTGAATAAAAAAAATCTGGTGCAAGCATCACACGTCTTTCACTTACCACCCTGTTCTTAGCAGAAATAAATATTTTCAGACAAAGAGGAAGTGAAAATAAAAATTATAAACGCTTAATTGATTTGCATTTCATTAAATTTTTGTATCAAAGATTAATGTGAAATGGTTATATATTTTTAAAAAAAATTAAAGGTACCTTAGAGGAAGCTAATATTGAAAATCAGCCATTTAAGCCATGTTTGAGAACATCAATGAAAATAAAACCTACATTATATTAAAAACTGCTTAGTAATACACTGATATACTGGGTTTAATCAAAATCGCTAGAGCCGTTTTTGATAAAATCATAAACATATTTTTGAGCTAGGCTCTTCACTCACACACACACACAGACCATTTTGCGGAACTTGGTTATTTGGACTCAGGAGACTTCAAAACGTGAATTTCCGTTGAAAACTCAGATTCAAAAAAATTTTTGATCGGAAGTTTTACCCTTACTACATATATAATTGTGTAAGTGAAAGTAAAAAGAGGGATAAGTATGTTTTTAATGATTTCTTTTAATTTTTTCAACTTTAAATCGCATCAATTAAGTGAACATTATTTTGATCGAATTATTAAACATCAAAGATCTATTTAAATTTTTAATTATAAATCAGGCATAATTTTTTACATATCAAATATAATAATTATTACATGATTTTGTTTAAAAAATAATTATCGGTTTAAATTCCTGACAATGAGATTCACCTATTGCGTAGTAAATACTTTACGGACAATAATATATTGTTTATACGATGGAAAATATTTTCCTCATACGGTTTATTCTTTAAACGTATTAAAGAGAAGAAAGATAATTAGAGTTCGCACATAGGTATAGCGGTATATCGTTATCTACAGAATTTCGGATTTACTTTTATTTTTCTAAGTAACACTGTTTTGTTGAATCAATTTTCTTAAGTGGAGAAGTGGGACAAGTATACAGGGACGTCAAGTTTAGGAATCCTTGGTTTAGAGGATAATTTGATCATTAGTTCTCTCGGGTCTTAAAATAATTTATAACAATCAAAATTTACATCTTAAAATTTTATTATAGTATATATGATATCGAAGATGAAACAATGAGGAGAGGAAAACTTTACTCAGTTCAATTTTCATGTAACTCATACACTATAGCTTAAAAAAGTAGTAACATCAAACAACAAGAAACACCTTTAAGCTCAAACATATTCAACTCTATTCTGCATCCTGTATAAATATTGAAAAGGTCAACTTGTTTGACCTGCACAATAAATCTGGACTTTAACTTGTAAGGAAGTATGAAGGACTTTTAGGTTTCATGTGATATATTTAATTTTTTTTTTTAAATATTGCCTTGAATACACAAGCCACTATTTCGCAACTAAATTGAATAGTGGGAAACTCCAACGAGTAAAAAATGAAAAAAATAAAAATAGGAAATTACTCCAAAAAGTATTGAAAAAGCGAGCAAGAAAAGCGAAGGACGACAAGTCCTAGACATTGCACTTTCTAGCAATGCAACCTTACATAATGGCTATGTATACGGCGGCTATTATAATCTTCGACAAACAAGCCCCGTATTTTAAATTATATCTTACAACGTGCCATTAATATGATAATTTAAACTTAATCTCCGGATTAGGGTGATAGTTTTGATGAGTTGATCGGTGTGTAATAAAAGAGAAATCTAAATATCTCGGAATATAAAACGTTTAATTAATATTGTGTAACCAGGGTCGAATAATTTGATTATAAGACTAAAATATATCTATAATAATAATAATTAGGCTTAGTGGACCCGAAGGTTCGATGCCGATACCACCAATAGATGTCCACATACTTCTATCCACAGGACGCCCTTTAAAACCAACCTCACTAGATCAGCCTTAACGCAATTCTCCCACACTCGCTTTGGTCTACCCCTCATACGCTTAACAATCGGCAGCGTGCATTTTAACTTTTTTGGAATTCTTTCGTCACTAAGGCCAAAAATTTTACATGCCCATTTTAATCATCTCAATTATATTAACCGGGTACAATTCGTGCCATTCAGCGTTATATAACCGGCTAAATTCTCTGGGTGACTCATCCTACTTCAGTTCAGTAAAGTATTCTACGAAAAATTTAATTCTCAAAAACTATAAGACGTTGCTCATCCCCTAATTTAAGCGGTCACGTTTCGGATCCATAAAGAACCGTACGAAGAATATTAATTTTAAATTCTAATTTTGAGTTTTCGGGAGAACAGCCGTGAGCTAAGAGTACCACAACTCAAAAAAATCAAATGTTTCTCGCCTTTAACCTAGCTTTAACTTCATTCTTCAATTTCATTTTTCTTGTTATCGTAGACATTAAATTCATAAACTTCTTTACTACGTATCCAAACGTATTTTCTTTAATATCTAAAACACCAAAAATGTCGCAATTTTCTCTAATAGTCATATATTTGGTTCTGTCCATATTTCTTTCTTCACCGATTCTTTCGGGGGTTCATTAACTTTGTTTTATTTAGTCTTATTGTTTCTGTCTCTTCGCTTAACAGTGCCAAATCATCAGAATACATAACCACTGGAATCGTTCCACCTAGATTTAACCCTTTTTCGGTATTAAAATATGTTTACTTTAATTTATTTATTTATGTATTGTTCTTCATTGTCTTCTGGCAATACTTCTTCTTCTTTATCTCATTTGTGCTGTTAAGCGTAGTCTAGTAGTCCCGGTCCACTTTCGGTATGTGCCTATCCTAGGCCTTCCTCTTCATCTGTCCCAGAGTCGATCCTCCGCTCTCCTCCGAGTCTATCCATATAACTATACTCTACTATGCTCTACGTCCGTCCCCCATGTTGCAGACGCGTCCATAACACTTGAGCTGGCATTCTTCTATGACATCCGTTTCATGTCTAACTCCTAAGGTTTCTCTAACTGTCCTGTTCCTCACGCAGTCTCGTATCGTCTTTCCGGGAACTCTTCTTAGATACCTCATCTTTGCTGACGTCACTTATGAGGAATTGTCCAAGCTCTCAGCTCCATATAACATGACCAGGAGGAAGACAGAGTTTTGGCAATGCAAGTGTCGCGATGTATGCATATCTTGCCAAAAACATTTATTATCGTTAACCTAGCTTAAAGTCTCGAATGAAAGTGGAGACGACTCCATGCGTCCTCCGTCTTCTTATGCCAACAGCTATTATCCACTGTATCTCTTAAGTCACAAGCTGAGGGAAATCGTTCTTTGAGAGGAGATCCTAGTATCTCTCAATAGTTTGGCCTTAAGCATGTCTTCATATTTCTCAAAGTGGTGTATAAGACATTTTGCGTACTACCTTGAGAAATGTATAACTCTATTAAAACAAGAATTTTACTGAAAGGCATACGTTTTCTTCTTCATAACCCATGAAATAACATAAAGACATAACATTTCCTCCTTCATAAACCCGTCGAAATAATTGAGCAAAATAAATCGATAAAGAATGATATCTTCTTCCATATTCACAGTGCAATAGCAAACACAAAACTAATGTAATTTTAACAAGAGTTTACAGAGACCGTTGTTGACATATTATAAATAGAATAAACAACCACCTTAAGGTTACTTTGTCAGATAAGAAGCGTATGGAAGTGACATGAAAATAAACAGAACAACCGAAAGGTTTTATTTGCCAACCCATTACATCTAATTTATAACACTCTGACGGCATATATTTCCGTATTCGACAATTTGTTTAATACAATTTCGTTAATACGAAAAATTAATTTTAAGTATCTACAAATATTTCAAAAGCCTTTTGTGAATGAGCATGATATTTTAATTAGTCTAGAAATTAAAAACAGAAACAATCAGAAATCATTTTTAAAGAAAATACTGATCTACAAGAATAACTAGCCAGCAAATAATTAAAATGTAAAGTAATCTAACATATGTTGTGTTAGAATCAATATATGAGTATAGTGTTTTAGTTGCCAAGCCCTAACAATTATTTCTATTGCTTTAAAACATATATCGCTATTTTTTTTTATCTCTCTCTCTCTCACTCTCTCTCTCTTCCTTGTCTTTTCAACAATACGGGATTCCATTTTTTTTTTATCGCTACTGTTAGTGCTAAAAAGGTTGTATGTAAAAACTGAGGTTTTTACAGTGGAGCATAAAAACTGATTATTTATTTTTAAATGTATTAGTATAATTTAATGTTTTATTTTTTCTGCTATTATCCATAGTAGCAATTTACTTACAGCAGTTGCAGACAACAAAATGTCACCTTTAACATAAATAAAATAAACATGTAAAATTGTTACATAAGAGTTTTTGTACTAAAATCAGCGATATTTTATTTAATAAGTTGGGTTATTTACTTCCAATTTATTTATTTTTTTCAATTAGCGTTGATTACTTTTTTTTAGAAACAATTAATATACAATGGATTGTTCTCATTGATCCATACATTCGATTTTAATTTAATTTAACCGTTATCTAATAATAATAAAGATTTATTATACAAACGATTGCTTTCTAATATTGAACAAAGACGGGTAGCTTCAAGTTCAAACACGAATACCATTCGATATTCCTACAAATTATTGCAAATGAAGAGAACGGTATAATATGCTTAAATAACAGGCATTGTGAATTTCTGTTCTTAATTCGAGGCTAAAATGATTAAATAGCGAAGGATATTGCTCGGGATCTGGTTGGGTACGCAGACCTATCAAACCCACGTGTAGCGTATAGCTAGGAATTATCGACAGCCATCTTGTTTCATTGAAAGTGTGGTCTTGACCTTGTCTTTCTTTTTTTGGTCGATTGAAATTCTCGTTAAACTATTTAGCATCGTTTTCAACTTAATTCACTACACACTCGTCTAATTATTATCCCACAGTATTTTCTGTATTATTTTTTTTTTTGGATATAATCATTTCGGCAATTACTAACATTGTTATTGATGTGTTAGAACACTCACAACAAGAGATGAGGTAGAATTATGATTGGTCTCATTTACAAGATTGTAAGGAACGCGTGGTAGTAAGTTAAATTCCGACTGATTTATACACAGAAGAATTCAATAAAATTAATTCGTGTAAAGTAGTATGTAACCTATCGATGGTAATCACGAAAACTAGTATTATTATTTCGGATTATAAGGAGCATTAACTATACGATTTAGGAAACAAATGGAAATTTGAAACAATAAAGACCAAATTAATAATGCAGCTACATGATGAATTCTCGATGTACGAGATATGTATCTACAAATATCTATAACACTGATGTAGTGTTGGACATTATGCATTTAGTTACCACCCCAAAACCTTCTACAACATACGGGCAAAAGTTTTGAGAAGATAATCCTGAATTACTTCCGGAAGTTCTGTACACAAAATGAAGTAATTCCACCCCAGCAAACAGGATTTCAGGAACAGCTTAGTACAGACACTGCTTAGTGAGGCTGTAGAACGAAGTATTAAGCAACTTCAACAGAGACAAGGCCACTGCTATGGTAGTCCTTTAATGTTCGACAACATTCGACTTCGCCTCTCATGTTCTCCTTTGCTGACAGCTTATTGATCTTGGTTGTCCTGAACCGTTACAAGCAATAATGCATCATTTTCGTACGAATGATCTTTATATCTGTAAAAGCTGACAAGCTAATTTCTTGTTCCATGTGGAGTTTCCCCAGGTGCGGTACTCTCACCAGTACTCTCACGGTACTCTAGTTACACTGAAAGATTTGTTGGGATCAAGTACCAAACTGCAACAGTAATCAAATTTTGCTAATGATATAGCTATCAGAAGCAGCAGCTTAAACGCAAGGCTATGAAACAAGCACAACATCGAGTAATTAAATTAAACATCGAGGGAAATCCAGATAAAACAAAAGGGATTGTTATTTCGTTCTAAAGAGGGAAGACGAAACTACCGGCAAAATTCAAAATTCAAAATTGCTAAAATAAAGTTTCCAAACATATTGTTTATATTGGAGTAACGTTTGACAATCACTTAAGTTTTTCGGCTCATTTTTGTAAAAAATGTAAACATTTACCGACTAAATCATCTACTATGTCTCACACACCTTTCGATGTGTCTAAAAATTTTGATCTATGAAACAATTATACTTCCAACTCTATCTGAATTAAACTCTGAAACTCTGAACAATTAGCAAACAATTGTTCCAATTTATTATATCAAGTCAACAGAAAAACGACTGGAATCTGTTCAAAATGGAATATTGTGAAAATGTTAAAGAGAACGTCTATGAAAACATTGAAGGCGTCAAGACCTCACGGTGAGTTAAAAATAGCACCATTAAAGGATTTTATGACTTAATGTGAGAGAAATGCCAAATTTTACAAATCAATAAAAAATATATAAAATTCCTTATTCAGACACAATAATCTTCTATGCCACCTCATCGATGGCAAGAGATTTATAAAAATAAATTTAGATATAATTGTAATCTAAGTTCATTACAAAAAAAGTGTAAGTCACATAGCCTAATTAGAAGTTAGATATATTAGAAACTATTGTAAAACATAAACCTTCTTGAAATGCAAAAATGAAGGAAAAGGAGAAATTTTAAGACTTTAAAACTAGTAAAAAAAAAAATCATTATGCTTCACATTGTAAATTCTGTTATCAATGTATAAATTATTACATTGCTCTATTATTTTGAAATTAATTGTGAAATAGTTTCAGGTACTATTATTTTTTTACCATGAAAGAAAAAAATTATAAACAGATTTCCTTTTCTGTACTCTATGAGATGTTTTTAAAAAAAAAAAAAATGAAAATTCTATTTTCCATATGAGTATTTTTTCCTTGGAGGAATCCCCAGTCAATATGTATTCATTTGAAAACATATAAATTAACAGCAACGATAAAACATATAAATAAACTGCAAATAAAAATAACAACATATTTCCTTGAACAATAGGTGCATAGAATCTTTGTATTTATAAATATTTAAATTAGTTTCTTTAATTTAACATTCGACCGATAATAAATATGGGATACAAGCTTTATACCCATTTGCCAAGTATGGAAATGAGTCGATGAATCCTCCTTGATGGATGAGTTGATTTACGCATCAAGAATTTTTTCCGATCAATAAGAAACATGTAGAACATCCAATATGGTCCAATATTTTAAATCTGTTGACTCGGTAATGAATTGAATAATCTCTATAGTATTTCTTGTTGGTAGATATATAACTTGGATAACAAGGTTTATCAATATCATTATCCTTTGGGAATTACTGAACATTATAATGCAAAAAAAAAAAAGGTAAAGTAAATTATCTTGGAAAATTTAATAAAAAATGTCCTGGGGCGTAGGACGACGCAAAATGAGATGGAACGGTCTTGTACAACACATGGCCAAACAAATAATTTTCGAAATGAAACTTTTTTAAAGGAAAGTTTCTGTATATATATATATATATATATATATATATATATATTATACAATACTTAAACGTTAAATAATAACGAGGAAAGTTACGGCCCGGGATGGCGATCATAAAAAACTTAAAATTGTGAAAAATTATTTTATTTTAACCCATAAAGCCTATACTAAAGCTGCATTAAAGAAATATTGAATTTAATAATATTTAAATATTACATTATCCCTGATGAACAAATCAGATACCTATTACTCCACCTGGACAAACGTCTAACTTGGAATCCTCGTACCAGACTGAAAAGAAGAGAAACCGCTCGATTTTTCCGACTACTTCAGCACTTACTAGACAAACACTCTAACCTTTCACTTAATTACAAAAGACTCATATAAATGGCTGTAGTAATACCTATTTGGACTCGAGCCGGAGTTCAGCTTTGGGGCTCCACTAAATCATCGAGTCCCTCTCCTATCCAATCTTTACAATCCAAAATCCTTCCTAAAATCCTTAATGCTCCTCACTTTGTAACACATAACATAATCCATGATTGCCTGAATGTTCCATAAGTTTCCGAATTGGCCTAATCCGGATACCCTTCCTTACATAATAATCTTCGTTTCTAACCTTGCTTCCTCCTCGGTCCCAGACAACTCTCTCAGGTGTCTGAAAAGAAGATGACCTCGTGATCTCCTAATTTAGATACTTTATTAGAGTGCTACCAATGGGTAGATTCCCTACAAGTCTTGTCATGTCATGTATTTCTCTATATCACATTTGCCGAATGCATATTAACTTGTGCAGTTGTAATTTTTATAAATAATAATAAAAAAAAATACTACACAATTTAAAACATATTAAGAAATATATATATATATTTTATTTTTTTTAATTTTTGACAGAGGTGTTTTTAAAGTTGGAAAGAGATGTCATTACCTAGAGGCCCGGAATGTCTAAAGTCTGTACTGCATAATATTTTACTTTTATGGATGATTATTATATGAATGACTTATTAGAATAAAATGATGAAGAATGGCAGGATTTAGCAGAATCATAAACTTCGTTTTCTAAGATGTCAAGATCTGAAATCGACTTTCCGATTCCAGATAGTGGAACCCTTTACACCGCATTCGGTGTTAACTACTAATTCGTACCAAGATTGTGTCGAAGAGAGAGTGTCGGAGAATCCAGGATATGTGACAACTTAATGGAACTTTACAGCAGTTTAGTTCGAAAGTGGTTCGCTAATGTGAATGAGTCGTTGAGGATGGGCAGCGGAAGTTGAAGGTAAAATAAATGCCTCGTTACGGAACGATCAGATTAGCATCCTTTAAAAGACAAGAAAACCAGACCAGTTGGACAGCAATTTTACATTCTGTAATAGTGAACAACAGAGCTGGGCTTGGTCTTTTAGTGAACTTAGCAAGATCATTTGTTCATTGGATAGATGAAGTATGGTGATCGGTAAAATAAAATGTTTTAGAGTTTTTACGTGTTTCAAACTTAAGTTATTACTAAAAAAAATACTAAAAACCAGGGTTTGAAATCGATAATAAATAAGATAATCTAAATCAAATCTGATGAAAATTTTTAAAAACGGCCTGACAAAAAAAAAGACCTATTTTCTTTCCACTTTGGCTTATATAATCTCGTTATTTTGACATGAGGTAGAGAGGAAACATTGAAAACATCCCAATATATTTGTTTTGTTTTTTATTTAGAAATATAATAATCTGTCTCGTGGACAATAATTGTAGTGAGATATGAATGTGTTATTTTCAGGAATTTTTATAAATAAAAAGGTTTTAGTGGACGATAAAATGAAGTCAGTCGTAAAATTTTAAACGGATGATAATAATTTGATAAAAAGGGGTATCTATCCCGTAATAACTGATTGGTGTTATTTAAACGATAATTGTTCTTATGTTTCTTTTCTGCGACTGTTTATTTCACTTAAAAAAAAGAAAAGGAAAAAAAATCTTATAATTTAGAAAAGCCTAAACGAGTATTAATAACTTGATAAAACAGGATTTGTAACGTGGATTACAATATTTCATTCCGAATTATGATGGTTTTCCATCCAAAAATTATTTTTAGACCCGTCAAAAACTTCGTAAATAGCTTCATTTCATCGTAACCTACAACTATTTAATTTCCAAAATTTCTCGCAATTGGGGCGTTTTCAATCTGAAGATCGGCAAACTTTATCTATTTAACTAGGGACTAAAAACTCGTAAATATCCATTTGCTTTCCACTTGAATCGTAAGATAATATAAGCGCAAAGTCGAGAAAAGTTGACCTTAAAAAATATTAATTCGTTTAGCGTGACCAACGCCCCCAAATTGCCAATATAACGAGGTCATATAGGCCAAATGGGCCAATATTCTTGTAGGGCATCTTTTTTCTTGATTTTGTGAAATTATCTTTGATTCTTTTGAAATTATCAAAAATTGAAAATCATCTTACGATTCAAGTAGAAATCAAATGAGTATTTACGAGTTTTTAGTCGCAAATAAAATAGGCAATGTTTGCCGATCTCAAGATTGAAAACGCCCCAATTCCAAGTGCTTTCGTAAATAAAATAGTTGTAGGTTACGATGAGGTGAAGCTATTTATGTAGTTTCAGGCGAATGTTAATAATTTGATGGAAAGGGGTCTCTACCACGGACTACTTTGAAATAATACGCGTTTCAAACAGGATCGAAACACCTATTGTAGAACAGAATTAATATAAATATAATTATTTTTATTATTATTTATTTCTATTAGGTTTTTCCTAATCTTGTTTAATGCTAACTGAGTACAATATTAAATAGAATAATCCTTGTAATAATTTCTAATCTTCTATTCCTACCCTTAGCCAATATCCAAGTCCTCCCTCTCCTCTAAGACATTTACTCAATTATTATATAGTATAAAAACTTTGAAGCGACACTCTGATGCAACGGTTGCACAATACCAATCATGAACTTGAATTTTAATTACCATCGGAATGAACAAAGGTCTATAAAGGCGGTGTAATTAATGCTCCCTTTGATGGATAGGGTTCCAGGAAGCTTCCCATGAGCCTTGAAAGTCACTTCAGGCGATGACCAGATCTAGCGTGACGTTAACGAGACCATAACATAATGTCGAAGCTGAAGCAATGCGATAATAAATTGGGAATTTCACAACTAGCCTCTTATTTGGGGCCTATAGAAGCAATGTCTTATAAGTGGCTAAAATTAAGTTTTGATTAAACGATGACTAAAGTTAAAACCCTTCTGTAAATCGCAATGATTTTTCTACACTTGCAGACTTTGTATTTTAAGGGAGAGTGTCCGATTGGGCAAACGGGTATGCAAAACATGCGTTTAAGTTCCAATCCCGGCATCGAGGGTGACTTTAAACTCTAGCATTGATTAAACTCCCCCGCTCTCACTCCTGGCCCGGGAAAAACTCAGTATAGCTTATAAGTCGAAGAAGTGGAGAAAGAAAAAAATGCATTGTATAAGGTTTTCATTATTTTTAAATCCTTTCTGATAGTTGAAAGTACTGAATAAATGAATATGAATAAATATAAACAGTTCAGACCCCTTTTTATCAAATTATTTAAACTCGTCTAATAGTTCGTGAGCGGCTTCATTTTATCGTAACCTACAAATTATAGTTTACAGGTTATGGAAGAAGCATTCGATTTTTCGAAACTTTTTGGATGTCTTCGATATGTTACGGGATGCGTTTTTATTGAAATAGTAACGCGATCTTTATATTAATATATCTTTATACCATATATCTCTATATATTTTATATTAATACATCTTTACATTAAAACTCACGCTTCCATTAATCTAAGGTGAACCCGAGTATCAAAGGACTATTATAAGTTAAAATAAATCGAAACTCGACCATGCCATCTCAAAATCGGTAATACTTTCAAAAACAAAGCATGTTTTTATAACCACAAGGGCAAAATGGAATATGGTTACAGCAAATTGACTGAGAAAAATTGCTTAGTTCATGATGAAGATACAAACTTCAAAATTCGTAGTTTGCTTCCCTAACAAAACATAAAAAAATAGAATTTACTAAATCATTATCCTCCCTACGGTTCCTTTATTATTTATTTTATTTACACCCTACCCTGCCGATAAGGCAATACGGGTGTTATGCAGTAGTGAGTAACAACGCATGCGTTACAATTCACTGCTGCATTCAGACCAATTACATTTTTTACAGCTGTGCACACAGCCTGCTCTTTTTTTTTTCTTTTTATCCAGCATCCTGTTCCACCCTCTCTGGCGGTCTTCCGTATACATGTCCATTTCTTCTTCCCAATGAAAAGTGGTTTGACCCAACCAGTTCCTTCCACCCGTATACGAATGCCTTGTAATACGGGTATTTTTCCTTTGTCATAAGTTGAGGGAGATCGCTCTCCGTCAGAGCGTAGAGCCCCGTCTCCCTCAACAACTTAGCCCTCAGTGCCTCAAAGGCGGTACAGACTAGGATGATATGCTCGGCGGTCTCCGGCACTCTGCAACTTGGGCATAGGGGATCGATGTTCTTGCCATATTCAACGAGCTTTGCTCGGAAACCCCCATGCCCTGTGAGGAACTGTGAGACCCAGTAGTCCGGGAGAACCCATGTCTGTTCCATTCTTGAACCAACAGTGGGGAAGTATTTTCTTAGCGTAGCCCCTTTTGGCGTCGTCACCCACCGCTGGTTCCATTCCTTTAATGTGTTCTCCCGAAGAATCCTCTTCCATCCATTAGGGTCTTCACTGATCCTCACACGAAGATTCGCCGGTAGATCCACCAGGCCTTCTCTCTTCATCTTATGCCGGAAGTATTCTTCTCGTAGGAGAAGATCAATAGGAGTAGTTCCGGCTAAGACTTGTACCGCCTCATGAGACACTGAACGGTACGCTCTAGTGACCCGCAGCAGAGCCATCCGCTGGATTGTTGCCAACCTTTTCTTCTGTTGGTGCGAGAGATGATGACTCCACGCAGGGGACGCATATCTCAGAATGCCCAGAATAACTCCTTTATAAATAGTCAACGTGGCTGGGTACCTGAGACCCCAAAAGGCGCCCCCGATGCGACTAAGTCCATTGAGAGCCAGGGCCACCCTACTTTTCATGTAGTCCAAGTGAGGCGTAACGTTGAAATTTCTCCCAATTCTTATGCCAAGGTATGTAACAGCCTCACTTGGACGTATCCTTTCTCCTTCTATTCTGAGAGTAATAGGGTGGGCCCTGTCAGTCTTACCTCTTAAAAGAATGGACTGGGTCTTAGCAGCCGCCATCTTCATCTTTTTTCTCTCACACCATCCTCCTACGAGGTTGGCACATCGTTCAGCTTCTTCTTTTAACCTGGCTCTGCTGTTTGAGGCCACTACAACGGCCAGATCATCAACATAGGCCGTGGCGGGGAACCGCTCCTGTTCTAGTACCCCCAGCAACTCATCGAAGACTAATTTCCACAGGGCTGGTCCAAGAACCGAGCCCTGCGGACAACCTCTTTCCATCGACTCTTGTACTTCAAAGAAGCTACCTTTTATCTTCAATGTTCGGTCCTGGAGGTAGCTCCTTAAAAGATCATATAAGTTGCTGGGAGCCTCATACTTCTGCAACTGCTGGAGTACGCTCGGCCACCAGACGCTATCAAAGGCGGAAGATATGTCGAACAGGATAAGCATGACATACTTCTCCGCCTTCTCTTCAACGTCACGGCGCACTCTCAGCAGCGCATCTGCGGTTCCCCTGCCTTTAGTGGATCCGTACTGCCGTGGATGGCTAGCCCTAGAGAAGACTGGTCGTAGACTCATCATCAACAGGGTCTCCAATAATTTACTCATGATAGGGAGGAGGCATATAGGCCTATAAGATTTGGCTAATTGCTTGTCCTTGCCTCCTCCCTTGTAGAGGAGTCTAACATCAGCAATTTTCCAACTCTTAGGAAAGTATCCCCTGTCTAGACAATCATTGAATAATGTCAACAGTCTCTGTTCAATATAGGGGATACTGTTCCTGAGGATTGCTGCGTCAATGGAGTCTAACCCAGGTGCACGTCCAGTCTTTTGCCTATCCACAGCAGCACGTAGATCCCATATGTCCCACGGTGGGCACAAGTCCGTACCAGGTGGGCATACCGTAGTGCGTCTTATAAATATTTCCTCTTCATTATCCTGGGACGAATCATCTCTGGGGTAGGTCTCAGCTAGGAACATCTTTGCAGTCTCTTCCAGAGTGGTTGCCTGGGAACATCCGCGCCTCAAAGCTGCAATCACTTGCTGTGGAGCAAACTTACCAAGGGCCACTCTGTAAGGTACACCCCAGGGATTCTTAGATGACTCTTGAACAATGAATTCGTCCCAAGACTTCCGCTTTCTTAACCGCACCTCGTTTCGGTATGCCCTGGCTTTAGACTTGTACTCATCACGAAGTGTAATGCGCCTCTCTTCGCAAGTACACTTCTGGTATGAACGCCGTGCCTTGTAGAGTTCTCTCTTCATAGTGGTTAAGGCAGGCGTCCACCATGGGACAGGTCGAGCTCTCGCCTTCCGGTGCTGAAGGGATTCTTCAGCGGTATCGCGGATGACATCAGTGATCCTGGATACTCGGTAATCCAGATCATCTGTTTGCTCCGTTTCCGCCTCATCCCAGTCTTCGTCGACCAGTTTTCCCTCCAGCAATGACCGGAAGGCACTCCAATTTCCTTTTCGAGTAAGGTAACCTTTTTCTATTCCGAGGGAAACTTCTGTATTTTCCGTCAGCCTAAAGGCTATCGCTTGGTGGTCGGAACTCGTTTCAGATCGGAGGACCCAATCGATAATGCGGTTTGCCAGCACCGGTGATACCAAGGTAACATCAATCCAGCTCTGCCCCCTAGCGCTAGAGAACGTCGGGGTAGCAGAGGGATCGTTCATAACCACTAGATGGTTTCGGGCAATAAATTCACCGAGCTTAGCGCCCCTTCTATTAGTTCGATTAGATCCCCAGACCGTGTTCCAGGAGTTGGTATCTGAGCATATGATCACGTTCCTGGTGCAAGCCGTGATCATCTCCATGGCGGATATGTCTTCGTCAATATCGCCCCCGTCCGGTAAATATGATGAGACCAGCGTAAAGGCAACATGGTTCCATCTGATATGACAAGCAACACAATCCGCCATGGTAAACTGCCTCAGATCCATCACATCGAGGTTGGGGTTGTTAACCACAATAGCAGCCCTGGGCCTCCTCTCTCCACTGCTCAAGGCTATAACCCTCGATGTGAGACCAAACCCCGTGACCTTGTTTCCCCAGCAACTCGGTTCCTGGACTGCCATGATGTCGTAGCTTTGTGAGAGGGAGCGTAGCTCTTCCGCAACTAGACGCCGGCGGCCCATATTGAGCTGAAGGATGGAGATCTTATTCATAAGAAGTCCTCATCGCCATTTTTTGTGACCAATTTAAATGCACAGGACAATCACGACTGCCCGCCTTATGCTTAGTGTGTCTCGGATGGGCCTTTGCCCTCACACAGTTGATGCATGTCGGCCCTGCCTGAGCTAGTTTTTTGGGGCACTCCTTGAGAAAATGACCAGTACCTGCACACCAGATGCAGACCAGTGCATCTGTTGGACATGTGGCCTTAGAGTGCCCGTAGTCCTGACACTTGGTACAACGGGGGGCGTCGAGGTTATCTTCAAAGGTCATTGACCACCATCCTCCATTCAAGCTTGCCATGTCTAATAGATGGAATCGTAGGGTTGGGTGCACTTCCAGCACCCAGTTTTTAGTTATTCCATTCCTTGCTGTAGATGAGAAAACAGGCCGAAGTCCATCGTTCACGAGCGAAGCTGGGATCGATTTATCAATTAGCTTTGCCCGTAAAAGCGTAATTAATGCCTCCGCAGTCCACGAATTGGGCACACCTTTAATTTCAAGCCTAGGTCGTTTCTTAAGTGCAAGCTTGGCCTCTAGTCCTACTTCTCGTAGACCCTGCCACCCAATAACTTTCGCCGCTTGGGAGCTATCTTCCATCCGAACTAAGACCGAGCCTCCCTTAGTAGCACGTACTATGGAGGCATTAACTCCTATTTCAGTAGGAGATGGCAGCCCACTGATGATTTCCACGGGACTTTTACCGGGCCCACTAATTGTGACGTAGGTGGGTTTAGAGTTAGATATCTCTGCCGGCTTCAATGGCAGAGATTTTACAATATCTGCCATTGTCCGTGGCTTACTTTGTAATTGGGCTGAATCTTCAGGAGAGACATGACTGGTCGGCTCAATCAGGTTATTTAAATTACTAGCTGCCTTGTTAGCTGCTTTGGTCCTCCTGCGGCTTCTTTTACTGACTACGACTTTGTAGGGTTCAGTAGCCGCTGAGGGTCCAGCCGGGCTTGCTTCTCTGATATCTGCTTGCGCTTCACTTGAGTGACCGGCTTTGGCTAAGATTTGTGGTTGTGGTTCCACTCGAGCTGCCGTTAGTCCCTCAATAATTTTGGGCACCGTTTTTTCTATTACAAGTCGAGCAATCATCTCATGAATACTAGGAGTCTTAAGTGACTCATGAACCGCTTTTTGGATGAGCTCAGAAACGTCTTCATTTGTGTGTGCCTTTTTACTTTTGTCGTCTAGGGTTTCAATTATATCTATCAAGGTTAGAATTTTTCTATTTATATAATTTTGTACCTTGATATTCAACCCATTATCTGCCCGTTGAACATAAACCCTAAGATTCTCCTGGATTTGTAAGGCCGATTGTAGTAAACTTTTAGCTGCAGCCTCCTCCGAGTTTGCCTCCAAATCAAGAGAACCCTTTCTTGCCCGTTTGGCATTTCGCTTGGAAACCTTTTGGGAACTCTCCTCTTCCATATCAATAACAATTGGGTCAACCATACTGTAAGGAACTAGTAAACACTACAAATGATTTCAGTTTATAGTACACTACAGTTTAGAGGTTAACTAACTACGTTTATTAAATGAAAGTTACCTTTCTATTTATGTCCAATGAAACTTGTATACAAGTTCTCTGTTATAAGTTTTAGCTCTCGTAGGAACGATTAAAGTCCAGAAAGTCTTCAACTACGAGAAGATTACGAACTCGTAGTTCCACTTAACCTTACTTAAAACTAAAAACTTATTTACAAAAGAAAACTCAAAAAAAAAGAACAAGAAAACATAATGAACAGTAAATTGGAAAACACTAGAACACGAACAATAACAAAATAAGTATATATACACCAGTCACAAGTCTAAACACAATACTTTGGAGAACCAATACGTTATCAGCAATCACTATCACAATAACCTTCCTATAAACCCTCCCTACGGTTCCTTATATATACGAAAAGTAGGATCTTACATTAAGAGATGAGCAACATCTTAAGGTTTTGAAAATAAAGAATTTAGACGGTTAAAGAATGCTGAATTTCGCGAACAGTAACCAGTAAATATAATTGAGATGATTAAGTTGAGGCGAATAAAATGGGCATGTAAAATCAATGTTAGTAAGAAAATAATTTTAAAAAAGTTAATATGTGCTTTGCCGACTGGCAAGCATCCGAGGAGTAGACCAAAGGGAAGGTGGAAAGATTGCGTTAAGGCTTATCTTGCGGGGTTGGATTTAGGCAGCGTTCGGTGGATGGAAGAATGTGACTATAGATTGGTGGTATCGGCATCGAACCTTCGGATTCACTGGGCCTTATTATTATTTATTATTATTACATTATTCATTATAATATATGATTCAATAGTCCATAATGACAGAACTACAATATAAAATTTCGCTAAAGAAGTAAATATTTTTTTATATTTGTTTTTTAAAAATTATTATTGTTAAACTGGTAATCTATATTTTAATAAAAAAGATTTCGATTTTCAGGTCTATTTCATTATTTCGAATAACTTTGTTGTTTTTTTATGTTATTTTCTTATTGTTATTAGTATTAAGTTCAATATTCTCAACTTCAGACATTTTCCGTAGAATCGACAAGAAAGCTACTGGAAACCACAGCAGTGTCCTCTAGACTTGACATTAGCATTATAGCTTCTTATTTCCAAAATTGCAACCATATATGAATGATAGAAAAAAAAAGTATTCAGCAATCATTATACCAAACCATGACAAAATCTAATTATCGTGTATAATTGGGAAATAATGAAGGAATATATTCGGGTTTTTTTATTATTAAATTATTTTACGTGCTATACATCCCGATAGAACCAAAATCGCTCAATATTTTCAGCGTTTCTCGCGGTTATTCCAGCGACCAGCGAACCGCTTTTAGAGACCTTGAGTTTCCATGATTCACTAGATCTCTCCTTGAAATAATACCGGCTACAATTAAATGTGTCATCCATTTCTCAGGAATGGAATTGGCTAGGCCACCAACTATGCGGTAGAAGCTATGATGGTTGTAATACCCACTTTTTTTCTTTTTTAAATAAATTTTAATCACTTTTATATCCCATAGTTAGAGTAGAAGTAAATCACATTACTTCTATTATATCTTTACTATCAATCTACAACAAGACATGCATTCCAATTTGCTTTGACATAATACATAAATGTCTTAGTAAGAACCTGTAGGGACAACGATCAATGTTTACAGTTTTTTCAAATGCATGTAGTATCATTTGTATTGAGCCAAATAATTTAACAAATTCAGGCATTTATATTATATTATATATATATATATATATATATATATATATATATATATATATATATTTCGATCAGTTTTAATCGGATAGAAAAATTTTCATACGCTTTCGGTGTCGATTTGCAAACCTTCATAGCTTCAATATTACAATTGCTAGAAAGCTAGAACATATTTCATTTAACAGAAAAAATGTCACTTTGCAAAAAGAATTTTTAGAATTTTACCTAAGAAGAAAGTATGTATGGGAATAAAGTTGACTAATATCGAACGCTGATGTCTTTACAGGTCACAATTGATGAAATTATGGATATTTCTTGAAGTGTAGGACTCTAAGTAATCAAAGCCTTTTAAATCTCGTGAGTTTTTGTTATGTAGTCTCCCTCTAATTCCTAATATATTAAACAAGTTACCTGTGCGAATGATTCGCAAAGAATATTGGTCAGCGAAAAAATGACAAAATTATAAGGAAATTAAATATTGAAAGATGAAAGGAAAGTTATTGTAAATCTTTATTTTTGTTTTAAGCCAAAATGTTTACTAATTACAACAACCTGTATTTCAGCTAATAATGGCCCGAATTCAATGATTTTCTTTTGTTCTGCGGGAAATTAAGAAATCTCCAAAAAAAATATGGCTACACTAAAAAAAAAAAAATACTTTTTGAGTTATGCGCAAATAAAATTTCATTCCCATCCTAACTTTTTTCGTGAAATTTCGCCTTCATTTTTTAAACAACTCCATACGAAATAAATAAATTAAAGCTGCTTATTTTTTTTTTTTTTATCTTTCGTTACAGGAGTCCGGTTTGTGTAGTTCATGTGACAATGAATTCTTCTGATTTTCGTACAGATAGATAAAATAATGTCTAAGTTATCACACGTTTGTGATTTACAAGCTTTTATTTTTCCATCGCTAAAAATTTTGAGGAATTTTCGAAGTGCAAAATATAAATCTTTAGTCTGTAAAAAAAATATTTGAACCTATTTTGGTTTCGGAACAAATTGTTTCAAATTAACATATTTCTAATAGATTGTAATGACTTTTCTTTTTTGTAGGGAATTTAGTAAACTTTCAAATAATCATAATCATAATCATAATCAATAGATAAAATCAACAAAAAATGTATAATTTCTAAATTATACGCAAATAAAGTTTCTTTTTCTTCATAATTTATTTTCTGAAATTTAGGAGGAACATGCCTATTTTTCTAATGGAAGCAAAAAATAATTTTAAAAGTGGTGGCTCGATCATTAGATTTGATAAGGATATAAAGAATCAATGAAGAATCAATCAAATAAATAGATATAGAGTACCAAAAAAAAAAAAAAAAATGGCAAATAATATATAAAGATTTCAGTGGTTAAATAGTCAAATAATTAGTGAATAAAAGTATTTAAATAATTTTGCGTTATTCAATTCTTCTCGGGCATATTGGGCTACAAATAAATTATTTTAGAAGCTATGATCCGTTTTCAAATGTATGACACCTAGTTGTACTTTTTTGCAGATCTCAAATTTCGGATAATTTTCTATCCTAGAAAAAGTATTGTTGGTAGATGATACTTTAACTATTATCTTTAGTGAAGATTTAAGTATTAAATGGAGCCATATAAATATCAATAATACTTCTACATTATGAACCAATTGATTATAATCATCTGTTGTTGCTATTTTTAAATACTAATTTACAGCGACTCAAACTTTATTGAAGTAATAAACACGATGCACCGTGAGGATGTAAGAATAAAAATACAATAAAATAAAACTTTATATCCACTACTATTGAAAGCAATACCCCCTACACGGCCTCAGTGTAACATGGGTTCCCAATGTAAAAGAGATTGCAGGTAGGACTGTTTTAGTTTCTAAATCTCAAATTTGTTCATCAACTATTTCTTCCAAAGCTATTTTCTTACAGCGTTGACATTTTTCTCTTATTTACAAAGATTAAAGAAAAAATAAAGTATTTTATTGTTGAATCATTAGATTTGGTTTTATATTAGATATCTAGCAATGGCCAGATCATTCACTCAAGACATTAGTGGTAATGTGGTAAAGGCTCTCGCTCAATTTCCACTGACTTAAAGTCAGTGACAACACTAGTGAGAGAGTAGCGCAGGTATCTCCAGGATTCCTGCTTTTCCCTCTACAGTTGAAGGGCCAAGCTTAGCTTGGGGTTCCCTCGCCTGATTGTAAATAGTGTATATAGGTGTATATTTTTATTTTATTTTTTTATTTACTTTTCCCAAAGCTAATTTATTTTTATTTATTGAATACTTATTGATTGACCGTTGTACATTTTAGAGGAAGGAGATGGTTCAGAGTGGCGGTCATAAAGAGACTTAAATAGGGGAAAAACTATTTTATTTCAAGCCAACGTTTCAACCCGACTTTGCAGGTCTTTTTCAGGGAGATGCGGAAATGCGAACGCACGTCCCTGAAGAAGACCTGCAAAGTCGAGTCGAAACGTTGACTTGAAATAAAATAGTTTTTCCACAATTATTATAAATAAGTAATAAATTGTTAATACTTCATGATTAATATTTAGTTATTATTTTGCTTCTGTTTATTGCATATTTTCAGTATACATAGTGTGAATGTAGTATCTCACTATAATTACCATTCATTCATTCATGTGTGGCACGACATCCCGTTACCGAGACTGGGCCTCCTCCAAGAGCCTCCGCCAGTTGGCTCTGTCTTCTGCTGCAGCTCTCCAGTTCCGTACACCAAGCAGGGTTCTCGCATCATAGGCCACGTTGTCCAACCACCTCGTCCTCGGCCTTCCTACCCGTCTTGCGAGGTGCAGCTCCTCCATTATTATTTTCTTGGGTATCTCAACGGTGCTCATTCTGGCCACATGCCCTGCCCATCTTAGTCTGGCCAGTTTAATATAGGTGACTACGTCGATGTCTGCATAGAGAGAACTGAGCTCCCTATTTTTTCTTTTCCTCCAGACATCACCCTCCTTTACTGGACCATAAATCCTTCTGAGGACTCCTCGCTCAAACACACTCAGCTTCATCTCATCGTTTTTGGTCATCGTCCAAGCCTCTGAGCCATATGTCAAAACAGGCCGAACAAGAGTCTTGTATATGATCAGCTTGGTCTTCTTTGAGAGGTACCTACTTCTTAAGTGTCGGCCAAGTCCATAGACACATCTATTGGCAGCCGTGATCCTTCTTTGTATTTCTTGAGCCATGTCATTTTTGCTATTAATTTCAGACCCATGGTATATAAAACTTTTCACTCTCTCAAACTTAAAAGAACCTACCTCAAATGGAGAGTTCAGATCCACCTCACCACCAACTCTCATATACTTAGTTTTCCTCTCGTTGACTTCTAGACCAAGTGGTCTTGCAGCTGCTTCAAGGCCTATAAACGCTTCTCTGAGAGCCTGTTCAGACCTACCTATTATGTCAATATCATCAGCAAAACCAAGAAGCTGTGTCAGGCGATTGAAGATTATATCGTTGGTCTGAATACCGGAGTCTCTTACAGCTTTCTCCTCTGCCAAGTTGAACAATAGACAGGCGAGGGCATCCCCTTGCCTAACCCCACTGCTCACTTTAAACTCTTCGGAGTCGTCAGAACCGACGCGTATTCTACATCTCGAGCTGTCCATGGTCATCTTGATTAGGCGTACGAGCTTCTGAGGGATGCTTAGCTCCTCCAAGGCACAGTATAGTTGCGTTCTATCAACGCTGTCGTATGCTGCTTTAAAGTCTAGGAATAAATGGTGGGTGACTACCTTACGCTCCATAGTCTTTTCTAGGATCATCCTCAGAGAGAACAGTTGATCAGTGGTTGAGCATCCTCTTCGAAATCCAGCCTGATATTTCCCCAGTTCCTTTTCAGAATACGGGAGAATCCTCTCAAAAAGAATGTTAGAGAGCAGTTTATAAGCACACGAAAGGAGTGAGATTCCTCGATAGTTAGCGCATTCTGTTTGATCTCCTTTCTTATGTATTGGGCAGATAATGGCTGTTGTCCATTCCGTAGGCATAGCTTCCCTCTCCCAGATGGTCAGCATTAAATCATGCAGAGCTTTCTTAAGTTCTTCACCTCCACATTTCAACAGCTCTGACTGGATTCCGTCCGGGCCTGGCGCCTTTCCATTTTTCAATTTCATCAGGGCATTTTCCATTTCCTCCTCATCCGGGGGTTCAATAGAATTCAGGGAGTCTTCCTTCATTACTCCTACTTCTCCAGGCACCGTTCCTCTGTTTAATGCGTCTTTGAAATGTTGTACCCATCTCCTTAGTACGTCATCTTTGTGGCTTAAAAGAGATCCATTCGTGTCTTTGCATGCCGTCACTCTGGGCCTGAAAGCTGCCCTACCCTCGTTTATTCTCTGAAAAAACAGCCGACTTTCATTTTGGCCGCGCAATGCCTCTATATCCTCCATGTTCTTGTTTTCCCAAGCTCTTCTCTTTCCGCGGAATAATCTCTTCTCTTCGCGTCTTTTTCTTCGATATGTTTCTTGGGAGAGCCTTGTGGGACGCTGAACCTTCTTTCTGTAGGCTTCATTTTTCACTTTTACTGCTTGAAGGCACTCAGCATCAAACCATGGAGGCCTTCTAGATTTATTCTCGTAGCCAAGAGATTCTTCTGCTGCCTGTTTTATTGCGTTGCTGCATCTTTTCCACTGTTTATCGACCATAGAACTGTCATTAATTACATCTTCATTAAGTTTCGTCTCCACAGCTTGTTGATACGAATATTGGTGGTCTGAGTCCTTAAGTTTAGCTACATCAATCTTCTTCTTTGGTCGTTGGTGGTGGTTTTTAATCAGCGAAATTCGTGATCTGACCTCGGCAATGCTCAAATAGTGATCCGTGTCCATATTTGCACCTCTATAAGATCTTGCATTTATCATGTTGGACTTGTGACGGGCACTAATGAGTACATGGTCTATCTGTGATGTTGTTTGCCCATTTGGAGAGATCCATGTTGCTTTGTGGATATTCTTTCGAGGAAAAAGAGTTGTTCCAACAACCAGTCAGTGCAATGTAGCAAAGTTCACCATCCGTAGCCCATTATCATTACTGGTCTTATGCAAGCTGTGGGTTCCTATGGTCGGCATGAGTGCCACCTCCTTACCAACTTGGGCGTTAAAGTCACCAAGAATGATTTTAACATCATTTTTGGGGCAGCTTTCTGTCACGCGTCCAAGTTCTTCATAAAATGTTTCCTTATCCTCCTCAGGTGACACCTCTGTTGGGGCATGGCAGTTAATTAGAGAGAAATTAAAAAATTTTCCTCTAAGCCGAATGTAGCATAACCTTTGGTTAATGGGAGTAAATCGCATCACCAGCTGTCGAGCTCTGCCTCTCACAACAAATCCGGTACCGAAGACGTGATGCTTTTCAAGCCAGTTATAGTAGAGTGTATGGTACTTCTTCTCCATAATTCCCTGTCCTATCCATCGGACTTCTTGGATAGCTGCTATGTCGATTCTATATGTGTCCACTTCTGCAAGGAGCGCACGAAGTGCTCCTAGTCTATGTAATGATAAAATGTTCCAAAATCCAATTCTTAGGTCATTTAGGCGTTTCCTGGGTCTGTTACCGTAATTCAGTCCGGTTTCTTCTCTTTGAGGTTTCGTAATAAGGTACTTTAGGGGGAGTGGGTTATCAGCCCACTGCCCCCGAGTCAGGTAGAGGGGCTGCCTCCTCCGAGCATCCTGACTAGCTCCCCCATCCGGGGCGACTACCTAGGGAAGGTGACCCTAGGGTGTAGGTACTGTAGGTGACTATAATTATCAGTTGACAGAATCTTATATTACTCAATAAATAAATATATAAAAGTAAAAAAAAGAAGAATAAAATGGATTTATAGTTTAATGTATCCTTAATCAGCAAGCAGAAGATCAAAATTCCAAACATAATAATTTATCTATCAATAGTAATAAAAATCAGATAAAATATGCAGAAAAACCATAAAAAAATGACAAACAACGTAAGAGTTGTGTATAGGACATAAATAAATATTTAATTATGTTAGTTATTAAGCATAACAGTACAACTACGCTACGCTAGTTCAAAAAGTATAAACGTCTTTTTCAGTTGAGAACAAAGCTTCAGATCGGACGGTCACCACCTTGTACTTTCGGGTATATTCGGCAGTTATCGGAATTCCACTTACAGTGTGATCATAAGATTTTGTGTCCACCCATCAAAGTAGATGAACCCTTGTAGAGAAGTACCAAATTAAATTTATACCTTTAATATATTATTTTCTTAGTCTTAGCCTTTGAGACAGATTGCAATATTTCTCAAAAAACAAATTCTAACTGAAAACAAATTTTATTTTCATAATGCTTACATGTCAAAATGAAATGGAAGACCCTCATAGACGACTTTAACTACTTTTCTCACTTTTCCAAATCGTCAAAACTAGAACTGAAAAATAAATTGAATACAAATCTATACTTACTTAAACCTATATGTATAAGTACATAATCCTTACAGGTATACAGTACAGCTGAAAAAACTAACTTATAAAAATTTTAAACTTTCCAATCAAAAATACAACGACTCTACTAAACTAACGCACCTTGTTAAGTGACTAACAAAACCCTACACACTGATTTCTACCTGCCAACAGTTGGCCAATTACGACTGCCAACACATAAGGACACTTCACAAACGATCCCATGCTATCATAACATACCCGGACATACTAACATACTAAGAAGAGACATGGCTTCACATGACATGCCAATCAATATGAGGAGGATACTAAAAAGGACCTGGGTGAGAGATCTATTTCCTTAACAAACCATAGTAATTGAATCTAGGTAGGGAAGAGATAATACTGTGTGCTATACTTCCTCATGTCTGATGTGTCAGTTTCATTATTTTTTTTTATCACACCATCTGCTATTGTCAAGAGTTTATTGACAGGTGCGGATTAATATTTAAAGATAAAAAAAAATTTAGTAAAAATATATAATTATAGAAAGGAAATAATAAAACAACAAGAGGGGTTGCCTCTGTCCGCCTGGCGGCGCACCATCCCCCATTTTACGAATTATACAACTGTTCATTTAATTGTACTACTCGTTGTTCATATTGTATAACTGTAATTAGCATATTTTCTATAGCTTGGATTGTATTATTTTTTATCAATATTTATCAACTCTATATTATACATCGCATATCTTTGCCAATTAATATTAATATTTAATTAGAAGATGAAGAAGAAGAAGAATCAACTTTCTTCTGGGACAAAGACCCTTGGGAATAACAATATTGTACATAAAAATTAACATAACATCTGGCCAAAATGCATATTAAAAAAAAAGGAATAAAAGAAATATTTACATAACTATACAGATATAGTAAAGACATAATATGAGCAATAAGGTCCTAATACTGCAAAATAGTTGCTGTAAACAATAAGCTATGGAATAATAAATGAAATTCGAAATGAGCGACAAATTACTTTTGTTGTCATGCCATTGTATTAATGAAAAAAATAATAAATAAATTATAATAAAATAGTGGATAAATGATTTACATATGTAACTTAATATTTTCAAAGAATACAATAATAGTATTGTGAACATTATACAAGTCCTATATAATCTATATCCTATGATGTTGGTTAATTAGAGAAAATGAAAGATAACATACATATAGAAGAGATTATATACATATATAATATACATGATAAATGGCTACCCAGCGTCTGATTGAATTGTAAGGAGGAATTGGAATAAGAGGGTTTTAAACATGGATAAGGATGGTGAATGGCGGATTTTAAGTGGGGTGGAATTCCAAAAGGTGATGGTTATTATAATATGATGGTTGGTAAATAATTATAATTTTTCTTGTTGCCAATTTTCAACTATAATATATATTCAACACGTCCAGCTTCATATGAGATCAACAATAATTTGAGCCTTTTATTTTTAATATTTTCATTGTGCGTTATATTGTGCTTCCTTTTTTATTTCATAATAATTATAATTATATCACAATATAATATAAAAATTATTGTATTATATTCAAGAGGAAATGTCTAGATCGAAAAATAACTGCTGTCACCTAGGTAAAATCAAAATACTACATCCAGATGAATACCATTAAGTTTTAGTCTAAAATCTTTATTTTGTATTAGGAGAGTAGAAGGTAACACCAGATGAACACATATGTAACAGCTGTATAATTTTTAACTTAATAGCCTAATAAGTTGACCTCCTGTTATCTCTTATTCTCCTAATACTAAAATAAAATATAATATGAATGTCACTAAAAATATTTTGTATATAATAGAGAGATTTAGATTTAAATATCACCTGTCTTTTGAATGATTAGTTAAGAAGTTGTACATTAACGAGATGATTTCGAAAACATCTGGTTGGACAGAACAACAATGTACAAATTATGTAAGGAGATGGACACGAGACCTTCAAGATCTCCATAAGGTTGTCCCAATGCCGGCAGCTCTTCGGAATCCACCCTAATGGCTGAAGTCGACATTGAATCCACGGATTCCCAAGAGTTTGTTTCCATTTCACGTATTGCATTAATTCACCGCGCGTATAATGTGTCCCCTAAGGAACATTCAAAGTGGCGAGGATGGGAAGATATTTAATAGAAATTTCAAAGTTGGAAGGTTCTCGGAAATGGCGGGCTAGAAGTGTGTCGCAACCATTATTCGATCCTAGTAAAACAAGAGCGTCGGACTGGCTGTCCTTGATTGAAACGCTTTTCTTATATGTTTGTCGTTTTGTAAAACTAGAACCTTGCGTTCCCGAAAACTAATCGATTTATTTTTCGAAGTTCTTCAAATTAATAATCGTTATAAAAATATGACTAGAAAATAATAATTATTTTATTAATTTGTCCATATTGAACTAAAACTTTTCTCATTAATTTTTATTTTTTCTTCATACCTTTAAGTGTGTCATCTTGCAAAGTCAAAAATCAAGTCAAAAGGATCGACTAGCAATTGATAATTGAACATACTCAGAACTCTGATACATATTGTCATTTTTAATAAATAAATAAAATAGTCATTAGCATTAATAATTAATGATGAATAATAATAAATCGACAGCCCCACTGCAAAAGCTTGTAAGAAAAAATTCTTTGGAAAATGAGATGTACGCATATTCCGGCGTATATTCTGATCCAACAAACATCTACTATGTTTCATTTCTTTTCTATGGCCTTTGTAGAAACCTGTAACTTAAAAACCAGCAAATTCCCACCTTCAGCATAACCTTAATTTATTTTTCAATTTTGTTTTAACAATAGTTACCGTTGACTCTAGATATTTAGATTTTTTAATGTGTTCAAATGTAATCTCTTTTAAAGGAATGAGATGGTCCGGGGTGGCGGTCATAAATAGGCTAAATAGTGACAAAACTATTTTATTAAAAACCAACGTTTCGAACCGACTTTGCAGGTCTTCTTCAGGGAAGTGTGTTCAGATAGGAGTTTCACTTAGCCAGTTTTAAGTGAAACTCCTAGCTGAACACAACTCCCTGAAGAAGACCAGGTTACCAAATCAGGTTAATCATGCACTGGTATTGTTTCATCCAGATTCAAAACTGTTTTGGGACGCATGACATCCCTCATGGCGTTTTCTAAATGCTAAATTAAATAGGGCAGGTGAAAGGAAATCACCTTGTTTTAATGCCAAACGGATTTCAAACTTTTCGTAAAAGTAATTAGCGATTCTAACTTAATCGAATGTATTCTTTATGCACATCCTAACTAGATATGGCCTCTAATACTAGTGATGCTGCTGGAAAAAAGGCACTGGGATCTCTTGGAGTCTTTCTTTACCTTCCACATGTGGGGGAAAAAACCTGGAACGGAGATTCCTGGGCAAATTTATATATTGTACATAGGTATGAATGTCTTTAGAAGTTTTAATTTTATTTTGTTAGTTTATTTTCTTTTTTTATATTTATAGTTACTTCTCTATTATTTGTATATATTGTATGAATGAGAACTTTTAGCCTCAATACTTATAGCCCTCCAACAGTGGCTGATTGTATTATTATTCAACAATAAAAAAAAATATATATGTATATATATATATATATATATATATATATATATATATATATATATATATATATAAATTTATTTTTAAATACACGGTATTATATTTATGGTTCGTTTTAGTTTAAAATAACAAAAATGTTGATTTCTGTTTATTTATTTTGATTGATTATATTAGTTTTATAACGCTCTTATGACTCCTATTTACAGAAGGTAGTTACAGAATCGTGTTCAAAGAATTGTAATAGAATGAACCTTATCTTTTCGAAAAGTAAAGAAACAAGTTAAGAAAAAAATAAAACACAAATTTCATGGTTAGCCGCTGCGATGTTTCAGTTTTATTATATCGAACTTTTATCTACATATTCATTTCTATGACTGTTCAGTTATCTTCAAAAGGTTGAGTCAACCCACTCTCAAGTATTTAACCACTTCCACATATTTTCGGTCTCAGGGAATCCCGTTCACGTTTTCTTTTTCCATATTAATCCATGAATTAATCAATGAATACGGTTATTAATTTTTAGACCTCAAAATAATCATTATTCTTTGATGATGCAAAGTAATTTTTATTATGGTAATTATTATAATAAAAATATAATGAATATAAATTATTACCAGGAGTTGAACCGTTTCATATTTAAATATGATATAAAATGAACACGTGAGCGTTGTCGAAATCTATTCGCAATCTAGCTCTGACTATTCCTACACGTCCTTCATTTGCATTAGTCTGTATAGTTGATATAGTTGATTTATTAGTCACACATAAACCTGAATATAATTTACTCATCATATCGCTTCTGGCACGCAATTTTCATATTCGAAAAAATTAAAACATTGATTAGTTAACCTTTGCTTGGTATTCATTTTACCACTTTTCTCTCTCTCCCTCAACCAGCTAACGTAATTGCAATTTACATAATTAATAAACCTTAATTAGCTTATCGTGCAATTATAACTAATATGATTTCATAGGAAATAATTAAGGAACAGAATAATTTTTGCATCGTCCAGTTTATTTACACGTCCTAAGCATCCCAGTGTATAAGAAATAGATTGGTTTGAAAATAAATAAATAAATGCCGTCAACATTTCTTGGACTATTCGAACATTTTTGAAAAGTTACGGTAATGAATGAGCAATGAAGAGCCATTCACGGTTTCAATTGGAAAACCTTCAACAGAATATTTATGAAAAAATGAACAGTCCTCTGTTAGTGAGGGTTTGGACACTGTAAATTTGACGCATACTTTAAAAATGAATATTGAGCCGCAACATGCAAAATTTGCAATGTTTAACGAACATTTAAACAGGTAATTAAAGAATGACCTAAATTTAAAATGTAGGGAAATATAATATTCATTGGAGTAAATAAATCAAGTATTTAAGGGTAATGATTAGGTTAAGGAAAAACAGCTCCAACTTAGACTGCTGAATGCTCCATATTATGTTTTAGACAGCTAGGTCGTTGTAAAGGACTCCTGAAATGTTATATCAGCCATAGACAACCCATACCCAAGCAACCATATAATTAGAGATATAATAAACATGTGATAAGGATGAAGGTATAATGTCAAGGATGAAGATAGAACTGTTACCATAGCTTTATTTTTGATAAATACTATTTCTAATAATTTACTTTGTGTTTAATTACTTTCAGGTTCTCATGAAGGTGCATCGAATGAGAGATATGAGAGATGCTCTTGGAGCCCTAGGACCAATGGATGGAACAAATCCTGAACTTGCAATAAATAGCATTACTTCAGTAACACTTTCAAACATAAAAAAAACCGAAACAAAGGATAAAACCTAGACAGTAAAACACATAAAACATATCTAGAGACCATATCTTAGTTCCAAATTATCCGATTTTAACGATTTTTTTTGTTTTAAAGGAAATTTTGTATACTTATAAATAACCGTATACAACATAGGAGTTAAGTTTTTGAATTTTTTTATTGATTACAATGGTTAATTATTGAAAATAATAAATATTTTAAAATATCGATTTCTTTGCTAATAGTGCTCTGATTTTTATGTAACTTTCTTAGTTTTTTAGGAAAATTAAATACCTCTGAAACATATAATCACAATATCAACAAAACAGTGTATACTTTTTGAATTATTCAGAATCTAATGTTACAATCCCTAGTATGGTTTTTTCCCAGCTCCTTTTCGTTGAAGTATATTATTTAGATAAATTTAAAGGGCGTCGAGAAGAAGACTTTAGCCAAGTTTCATTGAAATCGATAAATTCGTTTAGGTGTTACAATCTATATCAATACATGTTTTCGTTGACAGGTGAGAGTAAAAAAAATAAAGCTAAAAAAGTATATATATTTTATTCATTCATGTCGATTCATTGTTAATGATTTGGATTTTATTTCTTTGAACTTTAGTTCCTCTAAATATTGGAATGAGGAAGGGCCAAATGAGATCATCTCCTCTCTAGTTTTATTGGGATGTGATAATAACGACATTTTGGAATTAAAAAGTGGGACGTGCAGCTATTTGGCTAGAAGTGGAAAAGAAACGAAGGTTACAAGAATGAAAGAGTTTGTCTTAGATGACTGGGTACACCACACAAAGAAAGCATTACTAGCAGAGTGGGAGAAACAATAAATAAACAAAGATTATAAACAGTCTAAAGTGTAACTTAATTGTGGAAAATGGTGATAGCTCCAGAACTTAGAGGAATGAGGGAATTATGATGTGCCACCTAAGGATTGGACACTACCCGATTACACAAGTCTACCTTCTTAGAGGTCTCGAAGCATCCACATGCGAAAAATACAACAATATACTGCAAATAGTAAAACTACAGGAAGAATGCCCCCGATTCGAAAAATATAGAAAAGATTTAAGAAGTTTAGTTTAAGCTTTAGACCACACGTTAAAAGTGAAAACATCAACAAGGCGAGATTAATAATATGAATTATAAATAATATCTCATTATAATGAAGACGAAATGCTGAAAATTTCTCACGCTTATAGTATGCAGGTCCTATTTTAAGATTTTGAGATATTTTAAGACATATATTCCATAAAACTCGTTACAATTTGGTTTTCGACACTATTTATTCCCTTTTTGCCTCACTAACGCGTTAAGATAAAATATTGGAATAATAATAATAATACACATTACAAAGGGGATGAAATGATGAACATTTTCCTCGCTAGAAATAAATTTACTGATCCGATTTTTAGTTTTGGAGATATTTTAATTCATCTGCAATAACACTTCAATTAGTCGACTTTGCACGAGCGCTACTCATCGTAAATCTGACGACTCAATCTTACTTAACGTGCCTAAAGAAGTTTTCACTTCAAAAATACGTAGGAAAACAGGATAGTGTAATGTGAGTCTGTATTGTGTTTGAATGTTTAAAATTTACAAAGTATTACAACACAATATAAATTATAGTAAACCAGCAATGGCCCTTAGGGTAGAGATGAAAAAGTGGAGGAAACAAATAGGAAAATATTTGATATGCCTGCATCATTGAAAGAATAGTTATAAGACGACAAACTAACTGTCAAAAAGTCCTTGATTATTTGAAATCAATTAAAATGTTACAGTAGAATTCAATTTATTGATATTGCCAATGACCCTGCAGAGTTATGGCAACAAAATAAAAATTTAATGCATTTCTATATTTTAGACGAATAAATAAATACTCGAAGTACTTTACGTTCCCTTAAGAAGTGTGCCGACCCCATACATTACAGTTACATTGCAGTTCATAGCCCGATGCACTTGCTAACGAGCCGATGAAACGTTCCCTGCCAAAACTGCATTGCTGTAGTTAATTGCATAGAATTAGCGCTCTTATGAAAGCTACTTCCCTGGCTTTCTCAACGGTTACTGGGTCTTGGGGAATGTTCAAGGCGCACATACTTATTGTTGGATCGCTACCTACTGTCTCAACTATTAAAGCAACTTTCGTAAAAAAAAAAAAAATAATAATAATATTTCATTTGATATCATTGAGTATAGTCATAGCTCATAGGTTTATGGATATGGTGTTGGCAAATTTTTGAGAATGTTTTGGAGAATTGAAAAAACTATATTTTTTTCTCGGCTGATATGAAATCGGTGTATTGTAGAGAATTTTTTTTTTTTTTTTGTAGAACTTGGTCGGTCATGCGGTCACTATATAATTCTATATTACATAATAGTGTTTTTATTGAATATTTGAAAGTTTCGACCAACATTACAGGACTTCGTCAGGCTAAAAAAGATACGAACGACAAGTGTTAATTGGTACAAGGTAAAATAAATTATAAATTATAAATAAATGGTAAATATATCTATTTATCATTTATTATATCTTTTACCACTTAATATGTATCGTTTGTATCTTTTTTCAAGCCTTGAAGAATACCTATAACGTAGGACGAAAAGTTGGACAATTCATTGAGAATACTTATTATATAATATAGTATAATATGTTGACCGCATTCTGAACAACTTCTCCACACCATTAAAAATAAATGTTGAAAACAAAAGTTCAGTAAAATTTTTTAGAAAAAACAAGTCCAGTAATATCGTTACTGATTAATTTTTTTTTTTTTTTGTCTTTAAAAAAATATATTTGCGTCTGTCAATTTATTGGTGATAAACGTGATGAGATTGAAAATAAACGTTAAAATTTAATTTTGAACAATGATTTATAACATTTTAATTTTCCCGAAATGCTTATTATTTCTATTAACTTGGTCATTCGATTGTAGAAATATCCTCTGAGAGTGTACTGCTCTGTGACCATTTTTGGCGAAATAAATCGCTTTAGCTAAACTTTTATCTTAAATAAAATTTGTGTAAAGCTTTTATTCCAAAAGTTCCAAGAGAAATAGTTTAGTTCCACATTAAAAGAAATCTGTTTAAAAATAAAGAAATAAGTTTGTCTAATCTGAATAAAAAAATACATTTTCAATCATTAGTTCTAATTTATGATATTGAGGATTGATTAATCAAATAGTTTTTATCGAATTAAAATAAAGTTACCATTAAAGCATCGCTTGTCTGACGCAACTAGATTCCTGAGATTCGAATTCACGAAATGGAAATACAATACAACGGCTCTCCGAGATAAGATTAGTTCACCTTGAAAACCGACAAGAATGATAGATCAATAGGCAAACAGACTTTGAAATATTGCGGTCATCTTGTAGAAGATTGCAAATGGCTACTTTATCATGTACTTGCACATATCTTGACACCCAACGGATGTGTCCTTAGTCGATCTAAATGTGCATTTTAAAGAACACGTGGTGAATTTTCATCATATTGAATATTGAGTCATCAGCCGATATTATGGATTATTTCCACTTTACCGGAATCGCAACGTATAAGGAAACTAATACCAGAATTAAAATTTATGAATCAGTTCCTTTCTAACAACGTTTTTAAGTATCAACGCTCATCCAACAAAATATGGGTAATCATATTCGGTACGTACAAATGGTTAGGAGAAATATAAAATATTATATTATGAAGTGAATATAACATATTATACTATATATTACATTATAAGTCAATTTTTAAATTATTAGATTCTCTTATAATTAAAAAAAAAACACTCATACATTGAAAATTTGTAAAATTGAAATAAATCGATTTATGATTGCACAATCACAAAATCGATAGTATGTTTGAAAACTCATAAAGGACCTATATTTCTAATAAATCTACTTGAAGATTTCTTTACGTTTTGTAAACGATAAATAGAGTTAGGACTTAAATAAGCTATCAGTGAAAGGTAGAACAATTTATTGAAAGAGGGAATGAGTGATTTGTGCACTAAAATAACTATAACTATTAAAGGCTTCGAACGATTACGATAAAGATTTTTCAATAAAATTAAAATACATAAGTATAAAACAACTAATAATTTACGAAAGCGTTGATTCCGTAAAGTTGTCAGATTTTAAATTATATTTGTAAGTGTATTAAAATTTTCTTTTTTAGTAAAGCCTATTATGCCCATTTTCCATTAATCTCTTTTCTAATGTAGAAATAAGTAGTTATCAAATGAGTTTTATTTTTAATGTTTTAGAATTTATTCAGCCTACAGATAATTGCTACTAGTAATCTAAAAGTTAGTTAAACCAATGTATTTAAAAAAAATAAAAAATTAGTTGTCTTTATCATAATTCACATGCACACCCTTTTAACTTGGAGCAAATTTTAATAAAACGTTCTGATGAGGTATTATGGGAAATATGACAACATTATTGTCAATATTATTATAATCCGTGGTACAGAACCCTTATTACCAAATTAACAACCGCCAAAAACTTCGTAAAAGGCTTCATCCCATCGTAACCTACAAATATTTTATGTAGGAAAATTCTCAGAATTAGGGCGTTTTCAATCTGAAAATCGGAAAACATTATCTATTTAATTGGGCACTAATAACTCATGAATACTCATTTGTTTTACACTTGAATCGTAAGATAATTTGATCGAAAAGTCGTTAAAAAAGGTGACCTTCATAAATATTGGTTCATTGGGCGTGACCTCCACCTCAAAAATGTCAAAGTAATGAGGTTATATAGATCAAACGGTTCAATATTTTTGTAGGTCTTTTTTTTTTTTTTATCATATTATCTTACAATTCAAGTGGATTGGCATTGTATTTATGAGTTTTCAGTACCTAATTAATTAGGATGAGATGAAGTTATTATATGAAGTTTTAGGTCGATGTTAATAATTTGATAAAAAGGGGTCTGTAAAACGGACTTTTATTTGTAGTAGGACTCCAGCTGGATATTTTCTTTATGAATGTACGGGTTCATCTCTCTGAAAAAAAATAGTTTACTTGATGAATAGTTATATTTTATAGCTAATTCATTTATTCTAAGCGATCTTACGAGTATGAGTTAACTTGAGAAGTAGTGTTGAATCATTCAGTCATGGAAAGATCCAAATCGAGGCACCACCTCTGAAGATATTACGTTATCCACCTTGCACGACTCGGCAAGAACTGAAGGCACGTGGCTGTTAATAGTCTGCTCGGAGTTGGAAACTGTCCATAACCATGATTCCGACCTTTGCCGAGGAAGACATCGGCATGCAAACTGCACTCGGTGGAAGCCGTATGCATAAATGCATAATCGTTCTAAATGTCAGCTGTGTCGCTGTTCGGGAAGGCGCCTTAGCAGTTAGTGCACCGGCTGCACGCAACGCTTCCAGGCACCTCCCAAAAAACTCTTATCCGGGGATCGAACTTGCTTTTACCAATACCTACTCGCTGCGATGTCCGTGGTACAACCCCCTTTTTATCAAATTATTAATATTCTAAAACTTCGTAAACAGCTTCATCTCATCGTAACTTACAAATATTTTATTTACAAAAATTCAAAGGATTGAAAGCATTTTTAAACCGGAGATCGTAAAACTTTGTCTATTTAACTAGGTGCTAAAAACTCATGAATACCCATTTGGTTTATACTTGAATCGTGAGACATGATCACGAAATCGAAAAAAAAATGTGGAAAAACTAAAATATGGCACCGTTTGGCCTATGTATTTTTTTAATTTAACTTTTAGAAGCGGGAGTATAAGATCAACTCAAGCCTGGGATGAACTTCATCACTGATTATGTACCAGATTTATTTACAAAAATTAAAAATAGAAGTCCAATACACCTTATAATGTTTTTTAGCAGTAAAAGGATTATGGAGAGGGCAGAGCGTTAACAGGATTCAAGACTAAGATATTTAAAAAGGAGCTATAAATAAAAAGTATAATAATAAGATTCAACTTTATTGTCATGCAACAAAGCAGATTTTTTGATCATGGTAATGTAGTGAGTCCTAAATATTTCCCATGGATCTATAATTGAATAATTTTAGCTGTCTCGGTGTGATGAGGACAGTATTGACGAGGTTTATTAAAAAGTAAAGGAAATTGAACTTGACGTTATAGAAGAAATTAAATTATATTTTAATAAAAGGACGAAAAACAAAAATGTTATTTATTAAACAATGATTCAGTTTATTGGACGTTCTATCTCTTCTTCTATTTGTAGAAGCTACATTTTAGGTTATCATAATCTTTCTTTATAAAAAAAAAAAATGAAAAAGTTAGATAATAATAGACCTTGTAACGATCCAGTAACGATTCTTTTATTATAGTCGTAAAACAGTTTTAAGTTTTAACTGCCTAAAGGTTTTTGAAAATATAGTATTTAGTACAATATTCGGACCGAAGAAAGACGAATTAAACGAAGAGTTCAGACGGTTCCATAACGCTGAATTGCATGAACTGTACCCGGTTAATATACTTGAGGTGATAAAATAGCGCGAATTAAAGGACATGTAGAATTGTTGGTCTTAGTAACGAAGGAATTTCTAAAAGATTAACATTTGTTGTGCCGACTGGTAAACGTCCGAGGGGTAGACAGAAGCGAAGTTAGGATGATTGCGATAAGGCCAATCTGAATAGATTGGGTTTGGATGGCGACCCGTGGAGGGTAGTGTGCAGACAGAGATTGGTGTTGTCGGCATCGAACCTTCGGGTTCGCTGAGCCTGTGATTGTTATTATAATAATCGTTCTTTAATTTAAAAAAAAAACTCAGCTTTGCAGTAACTGCTCTCTGCATAACAATAGAAGCAAATAAAAAACAGTATTGAGGCTTGGTGAAAAATAATTTTTGTTATTTTTTTGTTAGCAGAGATCGATCTCAAAACTAACTTATTCAGTTTTAAATAACAACGCCTTTAATCGACGTTTTTGGCCAAGTTTTAGGTCTTCGTTAGGGTTAAGCAAAGACTTGTTGATAAAGATGTGAGAAACAGCCTTGAAAACGGAAAGAGCATATAACAACCAAAACATATATACTCGTTCATAATCTTTTAAGCATCTTGAGTGAAGTCAGGAAGTGAACATCATTAAAGCTCATTAAAAATATACAAAAACTATCAGACACACCATATGCAGTTTAAGAGACCAGATATTACAATGATTACAGTGTCACATATTAGTTTTTCTTAGACAAATATCTCTATCTAACCTACTTAATGGTACTTGCGAAAACCAATTATTTCACATTAGATTAGCCTATTTTTGATTTGGTCACACCACCCTCTTCTTATACACTCAATTATATATCCCGGGTGCAGGTCACGTGATTTTGCCGTCTGAATTCTACAGTCGATACATCTTCAGTTTGATTATTTTATGCAATATTTTGTTTTCAGAAGGTGATGTTATCATTAACTTAAGTGGACACTTAAGAAATAATAAGGAGTTTATAACAAATTCTCACTGCAGAGTTTTTGGAAAGTCAGTAGAATGTAATAACAAGTTAAAAAAATAAATAGCAAAAAAAAAAAAGAAAAAGATAATATGAAAACGAAAAAATATTTTTATTGAAATGTACAACTTTATTGAAAATCAAAATATAACAAGTGAATGTGATCTATGATGTAATGGAATGACTAGACACGAAGAGAAACGACACATTTCACTCATAGGCAAAGATTTTCGATTTTGATTGTAAGGGCGCGGGACAAAAAAAAAAAAAAAAAAAAAAAAAAAAAAAAAAAAAAAAAAAAAAAAAAAAAAATAGCAGGAGTTTTTATTATGTGTAAAAATTTCACATAATTATTGTGCAACGAAAAAATATAATATTAAATATTTAAAATTAATTTTTTTATATGTTTGTATAGTTGTAGGGATTATGATTTTTTTTATTAACAATACATAACTTGAAAATATAACATATTTGTTTAGATTAAACACAAGAGGGAAAAAGAGAGCCTTCATAACATTTCTTCAAGAACTGTTATCATTTTTAACCTAAAAATGAACAATGTAAAAAAGTAAAAAATATCTTTGATTTCTTAGTGTGGACAACATCAATTAAAAATACAACGTTTCACGTTAATATTGATATTAATATTCAAAATATTATAAGAATATCAAGTAGAAATTGAGAGGTGCTTGAATGATAATATCCTAGGATATGATGAAATTATTATTTTTGAATATCAATGACACTTAAAACAAAAGTAACATTTATGTACCAACACCATAGCTACATGCTTGCTACTAGGCCCTAGTCACGTCCAGCAAGTCGATTTTTCTGAATCGATTATTAATTACTGTAGGAAGTGGCGAAACGATATGTTCGCCATCGTGCCTCCCCCCTCCTCGTCCTTTAGAAGAATACGCGGATGATTCTACTACTCTAATAAAATCTAATATTAGAAGATCCCGAGGCCATCTCCTTCTCACATGACTAGAAGGATTTTTTTTTATTGAAAAAAAAACATTTTGTCTCAATTAAGGGCATTGAGTATTTAGGATGTATGAAACACACACACCCAAAAAAAAGAAAAAAAAAAAAAGAATTAAAAACACACTTATACTTATTTACAAGAAGGATTTTATGAATTGTGGTTAACGCTGGGCTGGGAGTTAATAATGCAAGGACCGCTATCTAGACTGGGCCGATTCGACAACATAAGGAAAATTAATGCCGTTATGAACGATTTTAATTAAGAAAGTAAGGAGCAATAGGAATTTTAAATAGGATTTTGGATTGAATTCGATGGCTGAGTTGACTCCCAAAGCCCAACTCTATTGTTCCAAATAATCTTAGAATGTTTGTTTAGTAAATGTTGAAATGGCCCTAATAGTCGAACAGTTTCTTTTCGTTTCAGTCTAGTATGAGGAGAAAGTAAAAATTTAATCTATAAAATAATTGTTGATAATTATCTATCGTAACTATAAATAAATAATTTATCAATTAAATATTTAATGTGTTCGTTATATGAGGATGCAAAGAAACTGAATTTTTAATTCTAATCATTCAAGCTACTGATAAGATTAGATAAATGACACAAATGTCATGAAATTTTAGGGAACAATTCATTATGTAAGCAACATTTTGCAATGCAATGTTTTAGCCAAAACTCAACCAAAAATTTTCCTATTGCTGAAGTTATAAACTAACATTATTTTATTTATTTTTTATTTTTGGCTATTTTCTCTTAATTCATATTTGTGAATAAATTACTTACGGTAATTAATTTTGAATGGGACAGAAAAGTTGGTCAGAGAGGGAACATGGAATTCTTTTCACCTTTCACTAATAATTCAGAACTTAGTTAAAATAATTATTCTCACGAAATCATAAAATAATTCAGAATATTACAAATAAATTTACTGGCATTAAAAAATAAATAAACTACTGGGACCTAGGGAGCTTCAGACTTATTAGCTTTTCTTTTAGGAACTTTTCTCAAACTTATTAGATGTATTTTATAATGAAATATTTTGAATGAATCCGGGACAGATACAGAAGTAATTATTATAGAAAAGGGAGAGGTTATTATCAGGATAAAAAAGTGTAATAAATCGATTATTTAACTATTTCATATTTTGAACTATTTGAAATCGACTATTGTACGAATAGATTTTTAATTACTTTTAATTAATTTCACTTATTCAGCTACAGTTATTGAATTTTCAAAGGGTGTGTCAGTTTTTTTAATTTTTCGTTACTTCATCGATTGATAATTTATTCATGAGGAAGTGGTAAGCAGTTATATTTTAAACAACAATAAGTTATATTTTTTTAAATTGTTATTATAGATTTTTTTTTACCTCTTGTGAATATGCCACTTAATGCACTGAAGTATAAAATTATAGTAACATTATGTTTTTATTATATTTCATTTTTTTTTTTACTAGCCTGTTCTTACAAATATGTTACAACTTGTAAGCCTCCCCTGATTAAGGAGGCATGGTCTAACCAGCCGTCATGTGAAGTAGGACCGGGATAAGATCCCATTATCTTTACTTTACCAGTATAGTGCGCTAACCATTCTGCTATACTGTTCCCTTTATTACATTAATATTTATTTAGGACCGGGTGGCCGAGCGGGCTAACGCGTGTGCACAGCACCAATGTTTCCCGGAAACTTGATATATAAGATTAAATTGATAAAATTAGTCACGAGTTCGCGTCCTGGTGCCATGGGATACTTTTAAGTCTGACAATAATCCCCTGCTGCCACCTCTCCCTTCGTCCGAGAAAACCCGTATAATCTAAAAGATGAAGGAGGAGCGGACAAAAAAATAAAAAATAAAATTACAAGAAATAATTATTCCCGAGTTATTGTGTTGTATTACTTACATTTAATGTATTTTGCTTACTAACTTTTATTTTAGATTACTTATGTCGATTACAGTAGTTAAAAAGCAGCTCTAAGATTTTATGGTTTGCAAGATGCAGCAGAAGGCTACCCATAGCCCGGCATTGGTTTACTTTAGAATTTCTTATTCACCAACTCCTTCGACTACAACGACAATGTCATTCCTTCTAGATCCATGGATTATGGCTCATCAAGGTCGGCAGGCCATATATAAGCTTTTTCTTCCGCAATAAACGGTTTTTTGCCATAATACGTATGTGGGAGTGTATTTGATAAACTGGAAAATCAAAAGGCCCTAATGTTTTCACACAGATTACTCCTCAACTCGGTCGGTGGCACTTACGATCTATATTACTATTAAACTTGAACACTATTTTTGCTTAAAAATAAACAAAGACATTGTATGACTATTCATGACTAGTCTAAAAATTCGATATACTTGAAAAAACAAATAGCTCTACAAAGGAAATTTTCCAATGACTTAATTAGATTCTTTACAAATCGTATGTAGACTGATGCATTTAAGAATGCGATGCAAGAACTGTGATGCGTGCGTGCTATCATAAATGTATTAACAAATATTTTCTAAAGTAGTTACATAAAACAAATACTAACAATATTAGCTGAGATAATAATCCACTGAAAGAATTCATTTAATTACTGTCAAGGTGATGGCAGAAGGTCAAACGTTTCACACTTGAAAAGGCTTCCCTCTGTGTTCTCTCGAAGGTCATCGAAGGGGAATATCCAATGTTCGTGTATGTTTTAGATCGATATGTGTATGCATAAACATAAAAAATGTATACATATACGATAAACAGAGAGGAGCATCGACAGGAAACATGTTGGAAACGAGGTTAATCAGGGGTTTTGAGAGGATATGTAGCAATAAAAGGAGGCAGATAACAAAAAGAAAGGAAAAATTGGATTACGATATTACAAGATGTGAAGCAAAGTTTAAATTTAGAATTTAAATCAAATTTATTGAATTCTACGCAAGTTTTAAATAATACTTTTACACATATTTACTGGATTTCAGAGCCATGTAACAGTACCTACCTATCACAGCAAAACAATTCACACATTTGAACCTTTCTCTAACCTAACCAAATTTTAGTTTAGTATCAATATAAGTTAAATATTACTGAAATTAGCCTAATGCCGGTGCTTGATTCTACCTTACGTATTATTGATTTTTACACTAAACCTTTTTTTTGGAAGATATTTTTTTATTCAGTAATATTAAATTCTGTTACATTCAAGGACAACCTAACAACTTAAATCCGCACTCATTTACTAAATATATTTTATTTATTAATACAGTTGTAAATCTAATAAATAAAATAATAAAAAAAAAAATCCATACTTTCATACAATAATTACGAAATTCGTTCACTTAAGAGAATTCCAAGCCAAGCCTTTTTCCTCATTTGTAAAGGGAAAGGCAGGACCTTAGGTGATCCTCTCACTGGGCCGCATTACTGTTATTAAGGACCAATGTACTAAAATTAATAATAAAAAAAATCTAAATAAAACATTTAGAAATATTTTCAATTTGTCAAAAAGTAATGGTGAAATATAATTAATATGCATTGCTACCAATAGAAGAATGTTCAGATCATGAGTGCCCATTTCCCATCAGTTCGATGGTACACGAGTCTATCACCTTCCAAGGCATTGTATTGCACATTCCTTCTTATAAAAAATGTCAAGCGAAAATATAATTAGAAAAATCGTAGGTCATATGCAATTATATTTGCTGCAGCCTGTTTCATGTCTTCATTTGACCCGAGGGTTATAAGCCTTTCGTTTTGAAAATTTCTAACCCCCCCCTCACCCTCAAAAATATTGGATGGCTCAACTTGTGGGTACCCCTGGTTGATAAGTAAAATTATATTTTCAGAAGAGGAAATAAAGGGACAGAGAAAATTTTATTTAATATGAAAATAAATAAAATAATAGGTGATATATTAAATATCTGTGCATTTTATAAAAATATATATATTTTTTAAATTTATTATTACTATTTTCGTTTTAAATATAACCCATATTTCTTATCATCTGCTAAAAGCAAAATAAACACGAGTTACGCTATCATTTTGTCTAGCGAAGGTGGTTGTTGAAGTTATGTAATTGAATAGCACTTTAAACTAAATTTACAAATATGAAGTTATAATGATAAGATATCCTTTGAACAAATTACTTTATTTAAATTTTGAAAAGTCTTAGATTAAAAGCCAAAGTTAGTAAAATTTATTAGGAAAACATTTTTTTTTTATTCATATATGTGATTGGTATGAGTGATAATAAATTTGACAGTTGTGATATTTCAGGCAGTGGGAAGGGTAATTACCCAGCAGTTACTATTCCCGGGTTCTTTCATTCTTTTAAATCAGAAAAGGTCTCACATCCAGCTCATTTTTAACCGTATTCTAGTGGAAATGTCAGCCGTAGCAGTTTTACAGAGACACGGAACTGGATTTGTTCATTGATATCCTAAACCTAATAGAGAGTGGAAATTGTGGATGAAAAGGAAGTAAAAATGTACAAATTTATTAAAACTTAAATAAATATCATGCATCATTCGAAATAACTGTTGAAACAAGCAGTCACCTGATTATATGTTATTCCATCCTTGACAAGTGTAGTCTTAGAGTCTATTCTAAAATCTAATGCATTTCAAAATCAATTCTTACTGCAAACATTACATACTTAAGTAAACATTATATACTAATGATGAAGAAACATCTGCGTCCCACGTGACCAGAATCACAAACACTAGCTATCGATTTCGATTATTAAACAAACATTGGCTATACCAACAATGACAAAGGTTTGCCAAAAAAATTATTTCAATAAAGTAAATTCATGTGAAAAAATTACAAGTTAAATCTTGAGATTATTATATAAAATAGAAAAGTATAATAAAAAAAAAAAAAAAAAAAATGTTCAAGGCAGATGTACTCCCGGAGCTAACTGTGAAATAATTTTGAGTTATGAAAAAGAGTATGAAAGAGAGACATGTTGGCGTTGTAGTGTGACTCTATGAAGCTCAAATCCCATATCAGCAAATATCCTCTCTAATTCAAAAATGATATTTTAAATCGTTCTAATTTTAGTGGTTTTTTTAAGTTCATACAAAAAAATTTAAAGATTTGTAAAACTGTATAAAAATAAATATTTAATTAAAAAGAAAATATAAGTACATAAATAACTATTTCTTTACAAACAAAATTTACTTACATATCTACGAAAATAGCTTTGAATATTTTTACGGAAATTGACGTCAACGAATATTTAAACTTGTGGCTTTGACTATTCATTATGACTCCTGTCAAGCAGATTTCTTTCCATGTACTGGTGCAAGTCAACATCCAAAAGTCTTGAGTTTTGTTCGGCGATGGAAGGGACCCTATTAGTACCTGTACCACTCCAACCCTTGGGTCTTTGGGTTCAGTACTATTCAGGGAAAGTACTCTTTCGTACCACCAGGTTTTTCCCCTTAATTAATTATTTAATTAAGGAATAAACACATTATAGAGGCTGAGCGTACCACAGAAGGGTCTCCTGATCCCAGGGTCGCCCCCAGGCTGATGAAACAGAATATATAACTTTTCTTCCATGAGCCGAGATTCAAACTCGAGACCTTGAGCATTGGAAGATACTAAGTTAAAATATTTTTAAAGTTCACTTCCTAAAATCTACAAATGTGTTGAAGAATATATGTAAGTATATTTATGTCCTAAGAATAGATAGAGTAGTTAGATTTAATTTTTATATCAGACTTAAACAACAAGAAACCGCTCAATATTTCCGATTAATTCAACACTTACTAGACAAACGCTCTAAACTTCCAATTAATTACAAAAGACCCATATACATGACTATAATAATGCCTATTTGAACTTACGGAGTTGAGCGATTGGGCTCCACTAAACCATCTAATTCCTCTCGTAACCAATCCTTAAAATTCTAAATCCTTCGAAAAATCCTCAATTCTCTCTACTTTTTTAAAAATAAAAGCATCTATAATGACTTTAATGTTTCTTATGTTTCAGGTCTGGCCCAATCCAGATACCTATCCTTCCATAATAAACTTCAGAATCATCCCAGCCCTCTCGTTTTTAACCTTGCTTCCTCTTCAATTCCTGATAACCCTCCGAGGCATCTGAAAAGAAGATGACCCCGTGATCTCCTAATGTAGACATATCATTAGAGTGCTACCATTGGATAGTTTCTCAACAAATGTTTTCACGCCATTATATCCATATGTTCAAATTTACTAAATGCATTTTTTTTAATACAGTTGTAAATATCATTAAGAAATAATAAAAGAAATAGATTTGATTTATTTTTTTTTATATTAACGTTTATAGTTCTTAAAGAATTTACAATTTCTATTTTATAGGCGATTCTAAAAAAAAAAAAAAAAAATCTTAACAGACTCGTGGAAAAACTTTACCTATGCAATTCTACAATTAGAGAAAAAATAAACCTGTATTAAAAAAATTAGAGAATGACTGTGGTTTTCGTTTGCATACCAACCCATTGTGGCATTTTGGAAATGTACAAGCTAATCATGCATAGAACTTATATTGTGCTGACTTAGAAGTGGCAATGCCAGTTTAGACTTGTCTCCCTACTGAGAGGTCCCGAAGTGCCCAATGTGAAAAATGCAATAATATATTTCAAATAGTGAAACAATCAGTACAAATATGTTCCCAATTTCCACTTAAATCCTACGGTAATTTGATTTCAAAATCGAGGAAAAAATTGGACTAGAAAAATAGTGGACCATTTGGCGTGACTTTCAACCTTAACATCACAAACTAACGAAGTTATTAGGGCTTGAGTGATAGAACAAAGAGGCTTCATGATTTTTTCGAGATATATACTAATCAGATTCAATAAACAGTTCTTGCAGCAATGCTTGAGAATTGGGTGAAAGTATTTACTTTCAGTGAATAATTCAGAGTTTTATTCTAGTCAGCGTATTGTTAGTCAATATCGATCGAATTAAATTTCATATCGACCCAATTAAGGATAAAACACACCGCATCACCTTTTAACCTTCTATTTGTCCATACAGTTCCTTGTTTCCGTCAACACTGGCTACTCCACTTCGGCGGACAGCCCCGACCCGATAACTCAGGAAGGTTATGGAAGTGAGGAGGAAGCCCAAGAGAAACAGGGGTATATCACGAAAGGTCGGGGACCCGGGCCATTCCGTGTGCATAAAACTGCAACCGAAGATAACTTTTATATCCCCGGAGAGGCCGGTTCAAAAGATATTTATGTATATGGACCTTTGGCGTGTTTCGAACCCCTCAACCGTAAACAGCGTTGACAACTCATTCCGGGGCGGTGCACGCGAACCTGACCAGCCCCAACCGTCGCCTCCTTAATATTATCATCACCGGATATTATTCCTTCCATCACGGAACTTACCCGCTCGGGTGAATAATTGAATAATCTCGTATCCGGTCTTGGCGCTTATCCAGATGGCAGTGATTTTATTAAATTAACCGTCCATTATAGCTAAGTACCATACTTGAAAAACGTATCAGCGTAAAACGCAGGTTAATATAGAGGAGATGCTTGAAATCAAATATTAGTACTTATTGTATTTTTACTCGTCTACGAAGAAGTCAAAGGAGAGATGTTTCGGGTTAACCGCTTGTCTGTATTTAATTTTGTATTGTCTGTAAGGCTAAAATTATTTGATGAGATACCTCGTGTGTTTTGAAGCAATTCTGACTTAAAAAACGAACAAATTACTGTAATACATGTATTTTAATCCATAACATAAATATATGTAACGACTTATTGATCGAACGGCTGGACATATTATTAAATTCGATATCTCAACTTATAATAATAAGAACAAATTTGCTATTATTTTATTCGTTTTGAAGTAAAAACCATTATTTAATTTTTTTGTGGAGAATGAATGTGGATCCCCTACCTTTCGTGATCTACCCCTGTTCATTCATCATAGATTGAGCCGTCAGATTTCCTATGTGTAACGTTCTGTTAAAGTCAGCTAATTGGGTGTACTAATTGAAATTTTTTAACATGGATTAAAATAATTTAGAAACTAAAAATCGGACCAGCATACAGTAAGCAAGGGAATTGTTCAGCATTTCCTCCTCTCTGAAATGGGCTATTATTTATTCAAAACTGTATCGTAAAGCAACGCCGTGTTAGTTAGAGAGGAGAAAAGGAAAAAATAGAGTCGAAAACCAATTGATAACTGAGTATTATGGAAGATATGGATTAAAATATCTCAGAAACTAAAAATCGGACCTGCATACTATAAGCGAGGCAATTTTTCAGCATTTCAGCCTCTTCATAATGAGCAATTATTTATAATTTGAATTTCATATTATTAATTTCGCCTTGCTAATGTTTTCACTTCTATCGTGTGCTGTAAAGTACTTACCTTAGTTGTTTTTTTCTTACTGTATATATATTATCTTTTTTTTTTTTCTGTCTGATGATCGATGAATCGGGGAAACGTTGGCAAGTTAACTGTCCACTTGTATGTTAGAGAGTCATGGCTTTGTTTTTTGGATTATTTTGTATCTTATAAACTTCGACTTATCAATCATTTAGTTGTCGGGCAACGCGTTTTACACTCGTCTTACCTCACTCAGCCACTCCGTCGATATTCTTACTTTAATATTATAAAAAACCGCGAAGCCGAAAAGCAAGGGAGGAATATAAAATACTATCAGAGGAACCTAATGCAAAAAAAATTAGAAAAATATTGTAACCGTACTTAATACATCAGTACCATAAGATATATACATTATTTTTGGACTTAAGGATAAATTAATTTGCATAAAAAAAGGATAAAAAATGTTGCAGGATCGACACCGAATGCAAAGTGAGAGAAGCTTTGATAAAAATTGATTCATATTGTTCCAAATTAAAAAATCATGTGAGTAAAATGAATCACTCCCCTATAGTGCACTGTTCTCTAAGCAGGGTGTGTAGCGAACAGGAGATGCTTGAAGAGGGTATAATATCTTATATTTTTATAAAACTTTACGTAATATTTTATTATTTAAATTTGATTAAATTATGATTTAACGTTGCATATATGATATAAATAGATTCTCAAGGATTTTCACTTTTTTTATTTTTCCGTCCATTAAATTATACAACCAGAATTGAATGCATATATATTTTCAGTTATTATTTGTAATCAGTTATATGAAGAATATAAGTAAATATGTCGGTTTTAATTTTGTCAAGGAAACCTCTTTAAAATTTTACATATTTTATTATTTATGATTTAATATGTGGAGACAATCACAAATAAGAGTTAAAGAATTAATTTTTTTTTTTACCTGGATTTGGAATGAAATTTTAACTATTATTTTTAATCTGTTTCGAAACGACTTAAATCTTTATTTTCAATTTTGTTTTATTACTTTGGAACAACAACTGAGCTTCCAATGCTAAAGTTCCCAGAATCGAATCCCGGCACACGGCAGAAAAATTATTTATTCTGTTTCATTCCCGTGGGTCTCCTCTCCGGTCACACCCAGCTTCTATAAAGAGGGTAACCTTAATTAAATAATTAATTAAGGAGAAAAACCTGCCGGTTGAGCGTGATCTCGGTCAAATCACATCCTTAAACAGCCACTGACCAAGAAACAGTGCTTTCCCTAAATAATGCTGAGCCCAGGACCCTTCATGGGTTGTAGTGGTACTGTTTTTTTACTTTAGAACTATAACGCTTCACCTTGAAATTCTACGAGTAGAGGTTTTCATGAAAAAAAAAAAAGCTTTTATTCAAAAGTTATGTCGATCCTGCCAAAAAAATGAATACAACATTAATTTTATATTATGCTAATCAAATGATCGATACATCAGAATGAAATAATTCATTTAAGACAGATTTTGACTCTAAATTAAGCCAAATTATTGTTTATATCTAATTTCACGTTAATTATTTAATAATTTAAGTAAATAGGAGTTAAACTTTCACCATGTACCTGAAGATTTATTACAAAAAATTTCTTTACAAATTTTATTTTAAATCTTTTTTTCCGAAAAAGTTTGGCAGAAAATTTAAATTTTTCAAAAAGGTTCCATACAAATTTTAATCTCTGTTTATTTATTTTTTACAAATTGTTATATATGGTGATATAAATTTTAAAACGAACTAACTCAATTTTTGAGTGAAATGGGTTGAGTTATATAATTTAGATTCATCACAACACTCCATCGAACAATGTTCATACATATATGTCAATTATAAAAAATTATAATTATAATAATAATTATAAAAAAGAGGCTTTAATGAAAGAAAATAAAGATTTATTTTTAACCTCTTGTAAATTCGTGGAAATATATTTCCGTATCGTATAAATAATATTTCTTTTTTACCATTAAACTAAAAAACATTTTTAGAGTATAATGGAGCATTTCCATGTGATTTGTAAAGCAAAACCTGAAACACCAATGAGGTAACACAACTAATAAATAAACTATTTCAAATTGGAAGGGGGATTTATATATTTTTCTTCACCCGAACTAAAATCGTTAAAAATATGTTAGAAAAATATTTATATTTATTCTACTTATGTATTGTAATCTCTAATGCAATGAGTGATTTTATAAACAAATTAAAACGTACCTATGTTTTAACTTGTCCTAATGAATGAACTTAGTAAGTTCGCTCCGAATGGTGAAAAAATATTAAATTAAAAATTTAAATAAGTTTAGGTATATATAAATATTCGATATTTACATATTATCACACTGTGAAATTCAAAAACTAAAATTCAAATTCTAAACTAATTCTTTTCATTTTTCATACATATATAAATGTTCAAAATAAACAAAGCGTCAAGAGAACGCGGATGGGATTCTATGCGTCCCGAAATATTCCGTGCGTAATATCACAACCTTGATCTGTGACCTTTTTCTGCAATATCTGAAATAATTTGACCATTGCTACTGATTAAAATATATTGCAGAAAATTCAACCTTTGTTGAAGATTTTGAAACTCCAGACGAAAAAAAAAGAATATATATATATATATATATATATATATATATATATATATATATATATATATATATATATATATATATATATATATATATGTAATGTTTAGAGAACTATGGTATAAGTCATTATACTGACGAATTTATAGCACATATATTTTTTTTTATATTAGACAATCGAAAATAAATAATAATGTGTGTAATCAATAATAAAATTACTTCTGTTAAATATCTTAAAATGATTTAAGATTTTTTAAATTATATTACACTTTTAGAGTCATGGAATTTAGGCGACTAAGTATATTCCTTTTATCGATATGACTTGTAAAAAAAAAAAAAAGATTCAATAAACTATACTTAATTCCTAAAACTACTCAATGTTATTAAAATAACATTTCAGAAAATTATTAAATTATTTCATTAGAATCTATTGTTATTATAAGTCGGTAAACAGTAAATCTGTTATGAATTATTGTGAAAATCTAGCACTTATTAAAATAATAATTTAAATTCAGTGTAATTTTTCATTATAAAATCTTAGTTACATTTTATTGACTGTTAGGAAATTAACTTCACTTCTGAAAATAAGAGAAAAATGTGATAACTCTAAGGTTATTTTAATTTTATTGATAACTTTAAGGTTATTCAATTGAATAAAAATACATATTTTATTTTTATCTATGTTTTTGCACAAAATTTATTACTATTTTTATTATACTCGATGCTCTTAGTAACGGAAAAGAGTATTTTTGTATTTTTTATAGTTTTCTCAATAAAATAAGTTATTATATTAAAATAAAATATTTGGATCTTTCGTGAATTAATTTTGACCTTAAAAAATAATGTTCAACCACCTTTCTGTATGACGTGGTGACTAATACAATCATAGGTGACCGCGACTGTAATTCTACTAAATTTAGCGAAGTAACTGTTGAATTGAATGAACGCAAACCGCATAGGCCGATTGTAGAGCTGCACCTTTTGTGCAAGCGTGCAAAAATACCGACATACTGACACAGTGAGCACTGCACTAATCCTATTGTGTTCCCTGCCATGCGAGGGTAGACTGGTTTACCACCTGCAGTTCCACCATCGGAGGGGTTGGGGACGTTCTTTCCTTCCTAGGGAATATCCGATATGTTCTTCAGTTTCAGGCCTTCCAGGACAGGAGGGGAGCAAGACGTACAACCAGCACTGCAATTCTCGAACCGAAACAGGAAAGATATAACTGAACCGAAGGATGGAAAGATTATATACAAGGTCTTTCAGGGTTAAATATTAATTAAGGATCTCAAAATATGAAAATAAATTTTCTATGAAGAAATGTCCGTTAACGCTTTATTTATGAGATATTAGATAGATAAGATAGAATACTAACAGGACCAGATAAAATATTGACAATGTAAGCAATAATTCAATTTGGATTAAGCAATGTGAACTCTCAATAATATGTATAAATTTATTTGACACTTTCGCCGAGTACCGATAATTATTCCGTGTAATTATACTGATGGTGAATATGTAGATCTTACAAAGTTGTATTTTTGGTTTTGGATGGCAGTATTAAAAAAATCTGTGCAACCCTGGGATCCTTTTTAATTGAATTATTAACATCCGACTGTAATTTCATAAATAGTTTCTTCTTATCGTAACCTACAACTACTTTATTTGCGAAAATTCTAGGAATTGAGGCGTTTTCAATCTTGAGGGGAGCAAATTTTGATCACAAAATCGAGAAAAAAGGTGGCCTTCAAAAATATTGATCCGTTTGGCGTGATCTACACCCACAAATTTTCAAAATAACGAGTATCTATAGCACAGACGGCCCAATATATTTGTGGGCCAAGTTTTTTAAAAAACTTGATTAAATAGACAAAGTTTGCCCCCCTCCAGATTGAAAACGCATAAATTCCAAGAATTTTTCGGTTAGTTTTTGCGAGGAGTAAGGACAGCAATCTCAAAGTGAAACACAACTATATACATTGTAATAGATATGTGTTTAAAAGCCAAAAAGAACTCCTGAAAGGCGAGAGAAAAGTTGAAAAAATCTATCATTACTACTTCTCTGCTATATTGTGACCAGGAAAACACGTTTTCGCTTTGTAAATACGCTTAGAAACCGGGTCAATTCGTATGGATTTCAATATCATGAAATCTTCCTTGAATTGGTTGGTTGGGCTTGAGGAAATGGAGGAATTTAAATACTCTAAAATATGTTTTGAAAAGCTTACCTCGAAAAAGTAACCAATCTAATCCTGCTCTATGGAAATATAATTGGTGTGCTCAGCTTAAAGTATTGTTAGGTACTATTGCGGAAGGCGATCTAGTTTATGAAACCCAGCCATAATTAGAGCTAATATCGACAGAATATTGGATAAGTATAAACAGCTCATTGCATAGCTCAGCTTGTAATGAACACTTTTTTTTAACAAAGGTCTCCCAATATTTGTTGATGTCGACTAATTTCAAATATTTGGAATCAGTAACCAGATTATTAACGCAGTAACCGGATTGAAATTACTGATCAGATTATTACTGCAGATTCCCCTCTCGGAAAAATACATGATTGAAGTTTCAGTTAACAATGAAATTGTAAAAATCACTTCACAACTTAAGTGCAAAATGTGCAACACAATGGAAAAAGAGATGCTTTATCATGTATTATTCAAATGCCCAATATATAAATAGTTTAAGTGTAAGAATTTACCAGAGTATGGATAATCTTACTGGGATCGAATATTTGAGCAAACCAGTATAGAAGATATAAGAAAATATTTTTTCATCTTAAATATATCAAACTGTAGAGAATTGGTGGGGTAATCTTAAATGTTGTTTTTGGACTATTATTGCAAAACGTTCTGTTCAGGTCTTGTTTCTTTGTTCGTACGAATAATATTTTAATTTAATTTTAAAAGATAGTTTAATATTGATATTTAAAAAATGAAATCTATTTATTGTTATTGTGTATGTTTTTTGTTGGGAGTTTCAGATTTCATATATCCTGTTTAACCTGATCTAAATTATGTAACAGTAACCTTTGCTGTTGTACATGGCATTCTAAATTGTAACAAAATAAATAAAATAGATTTCATATAATTTTAAAATTGAATCTAATAATTTTTTAAGTTATTTTTGTTGTAATATTTGTAATGTAGTATAACAAAAAAGGAATTGTAGGAAAAAAAAATTGCAATACCATACGATTAGAAATGTTTGTCATACAAAAATAGACTCTATTTGTATGGAGATTTTAAAAAAAGATAATAAAAAAATAAACCAAATTTCACAAATAAATAGTTGGCCTCTAAGAACTCTACATCTAACGGTAGTAGAATGTAATTTACCGCAATGGTTTAATAATGAAATATACTAACATACAGATTTTTTGCCTATAGTTCGAATTCAATAAAATAATCAATCATAGGCAAAAAATATAGAGAAGATAATTATTGAAATAATATCGAAAATGTAAACTACTAAATAAATAAAAGTAGACATTTTTGATGAACTAATTAAAATTCTGCATGCGCGCAATGAGGCAAATAATGAGGGCAAATCTACCGCTTGGATGACGGAAGCCAAAAATGTCGAGAGTTAAATTGTGGTATCGAACATTTGTCAAAAAAAGACTTCAACAACCGACGTTTTAATAGATGTATGAAATCTAGTTTATTTGTGAATGTTTAGTTATTCGTAATTAGCTAATAAAATTTGAACAAATGAAAACCGGATAATATGAATTTTGGTCTGTTTCTTCCGACTCTTGAACAGATACACACACATATGATAAAATAAATAAAATATTTATTTTAGGTTCACTCATCGTCCTTGTGCTACGAAGACGAATTCAACATACGACCAATTACCATACAATAGTAAATTTCTATTCAAATAAATATTTGACTTTTTTATTAATACCATTATGTGAGGATATGTACTTGAAACCCGTTCCATGCTTACTAGTACGTAAGGACGAATCCTAATAGAAATGATTAAAAAAATAAAAATTATATATATATATAAATATTTATGATAACTAATGTGTGAATGATGTTAAAAAAAATCGTATGCAAAATTCATATCATTTGGGATAAGTACCACTATCTCTTTTGCAGATATTGGCAAGACTATACATGAAAAGATATAAACAAAAATTAAATAGCAAATAATAAATTATAAGTGACATAAAGAATATCACTACCGTAAGACTAAATAAATATTTGCACTAAGGTACATATCTGAAGGTAAGTCTCGAGCTGTCGGAGGTGTGTAAATGGGGATTAAAAATTAAATTTAAACTGTTTAAAAAATGAAGTATATTTATTAAATTTTATACTCATTTAAAATAACTTAAAAGGAATACAGAAAATATATATATGTGTGTGTGTGCCTGTATGTGTGGGCACATTATCATTTAAGGCAACAAAGTCAGTTAATTTTATTGTGTGTGTGTGTGTGTGTGTTTGATTTTCATATATTTAAATTTTGGTCAGTCTTTCTTTTTATTTAATATATGAATATGTATATTTAATTATATTTTTAGCTAACAGAAGCAATTTTTATTATTAATATTTTGATTGCTAATTCTTTCTTTTTTTTATTACGAGGTTTTTCCGACTTATCACAAGAAAGTTATGATGTTTGATAATTTAGGAGCGATTTTTATTATTTACCATATTGCATTTTATAAATGATTATCATTGTAAATCTTTTAAATAATGTATTGAAAATAATGATAATAAAACATTAATAAAGTATTAAAATCAATATTTTTTTTTAATTTATTATATTATAGGTCTTTTTGCTAAAATTGGTATTTATCAACCGTCATTCCTAAGGAACAGTGTCTCAGAATGAAGCTATTGTATTTTTCTTTTAGAAATCGCTTGCGCGACAGGACTATAATTTTAAAATAAATTTATATTCATATATGTTTATTTTTTAGGTGATATCACATTTAACATTATAAAGTAAGGCTGTATTGTTTTACATATTTATTTTTATTTTTATTCTACGGCGGCTAGGTTTCTCCTATGTAGCCATTTTCAAGACACATGTAAGACACATTTCACAATTAGTTTCATACGAAACCACATTTAACATAATATAATAGTGATGTTAGTCATCTCTTAATAAACCAACATTATATAAATAACAACTTTAATGGGGTAGAGTCATTAATTTAATTCACAAATGAATTTAATTAAAATCAAAGATAAGATAAGAATATTCCATAAATATAAATAATTTATTTATGACCAATATTCAAATGAACCACTGCTAATGTTATATTCATTTGCATTTTTATTTTTGTACCATCTTAGAATTTCGTGAAATTATATATTAAATATTATGACATATCGACGTATCTTGTTCGTTAAGTTAACTGGTTAAATTGAACCTGACGATCAGCGAGCATCTAACAAACGACTGACAGATGCTAGATTTTGCTGGAAGATGATACATCGCGATGATCTCATTGGAGTAGAACGAGAAACCTTTGACACTTGGAAATGTCTAAAAATAATGCGAGCCCACGGCCATCCGCCGGTCGAAGCCAAACCATTGGCCACGGACCTAGGCCAATAAAAGAGCCGGTTGCAAAAGCGACGCTGATTGGCGGAGATCGGTCCAATATCCTTGATGGTTTCAATTACACCGCGGTGGTAGAGAACCAGGAAGTGGGACCGAGTTATTGATGTTGAACTCTGCCCCGTCTCAGGCCTTGGGTTTTATATCTCTTCGTCGGTCTTGTCTTTGTTCTTCGGATCCTCTCTGCTGCTTTAGAGGGGTGGAGGTTTACGTTAGTTCTCTATGTTGGTTGGCATAAATAAAAAAAAAAACAACTAAGGTGTGTGTGCTTTAGACCACAAGTGAAAACATCAACAAGGCGATATCAATAATATGAAGTATTAATTACAAATAACAGCTCATTATAAAGAGGATGAAATGAATTTGAACATTTCTCTCACTTACAGTAAGCAGGACCGATTTGAAGTTTCTGAGATATTTTAATCCGTTTCTTCAATAAAACTCATTATGATTTAGTTTTTCCTCCTTGCGCCTCGCTAACACGACGCCGCGTTAAGATATAATTTTGAATCATAGCTCATTACAAAGAGGATGAAGTGATGAACATTTCCCTCGCACACAGTATACAGGTCCAATTTTTAGTTTTTGAGATATTTTAATCCATGTGTAACGTCGACCTCAGCTGACTTTACTCGAGCGTAAACACATCGGAGATTGGACGGCTTAACCTGATTCACCCTCCACAAAAAAGGTGCAAAACGTACTAATATAAGTTTTCAATGCAAAAATATTCCTCCAATTAAAAGAAAATAACTCATGGTATTTTAAGTGAGTAGAAAGCTATATACTCAAATTTTAAATATTTATTAGAAAAGTTTGTGTTTAAAATACATTTTAAGCATCTTACAACATCCAAATAGTATTGAAAGGAGCGTACTTTTCGATCCAGTAGTCTCGGAGAAATATCTCGAACCGGGGACTGACAAAAGGTTTTTTTTTATTCGATTTTCGGGTTCGATGTAACGTGAAACGTAAAACTTCAAATTCAAATGAAAGAGGTTAACTTTGTGAATTTCTTGGTCGATTACAATAGTTCATTATTGAAAATAATTAACCAATACATGTTCTCATTTGAGAGTTTAAAATTTTCTATGGGTGTTAACACTTATTTATCTTCTTTAAAACATTCTTTTTTCTACAGAAAATTTTGATAAGAAGACATTAGGTTTGAAAAAAAAAGATGATCGTAGATGAATTTCTGCTGTCGATGACGATGTTCTACGAGTTTTGGAGGAATTAAATTCTAGAAGAATCTTTCGAGAATTTGTAGAGACCCTAGCTGTTAGCTTGCAGTTAGTATATATATATATCAACACAATTGGAGAGCTAAAAAGGCACAAAACTTGTGCTCCTTTTTTATTAAACCACCAGTAAAAAAATCTTCGTTATGAAGTTTTCGCTCCACAATGGCGAAAAGGAGAGGAACCTAAATCGCCTTAGTGTCCAGACCTGCCACCTGCTGACTACTATTTTTTTGACATCTGGGCGTCTTTTTTGATGCTGAAAATTTATTGAATAAAATTCGTTATGAAATATATTTTAAGAACTTAATAATAATTATTATTCAACATTGCATTCACAGGTAATGAACCATATTTCGATTAATAATAATAATAATCACTTATTTTATTTTTTATTTATTTAGATTTTATTTGTAATCGCCTCTATTCTAGTTAGTTTTATTTTAAAATCATTAACCTGCATTAATTTACAAAAAGACTGATAATACGATGAAACAACGTCCATAAATATTAATTGTTACATTCGAAATGATTTAAATTCCCTCTAGTCTGTAAGCTGCGTATAACATGTTTTGAGGTCTATAATCCATACAACAATTACAGTGTCACACCAATCGCTGAACTAATTAAACGATTCATGAATTCAAAAGCGATCTCTCTGCAAAGCGATGCCGCGCCACATGTAGAAGAATTCAAAACCTATAAAAGGCTATTAAATAATGCTACGATTGGTGCCCATTATAGCGAGGGCGTGGCCTGTCGAGACCACACCTAGTTCTAAATATCATTTCCACCTTTTGATTGGTCAATGAGGCTTTGTGGCTAAAGTAGTGTTTGAAACAAAGCGGACCAATCCCGTCAACGATTCGGAACGGTACAAACGTGGCTTTGTAAAACGGTTGTTAGAGTTGCTTTAATATTTTGTAATAATTTTCAGGGGGTTTGATGTTCCGCAAACCGTTTAAACAATGTTGACGATAAAAAGCTCCAGTTAATTTATTGGTTAGAACTGGAAAACGATAATTGCATTATGACTGTTTGATGCAGTTATTAACCGTTATAAAATACTTCGACAGTAATAATTGAAACCTCTATGGTCAAGGATAGAGAAAAGACCAACGTAATTTACGTAACAAAGTCATCGATCGTCATAAGGGTGGACTTCAGTTGGGAGGCAAGAGGGGTAGAATATCGGTATTATAATATGAAATATTGAGGGGGCAACAATATTGTTTCGCTTTCTCCCACCCCCAATAATTTTTATTTATTAAAAAAAAAAGCTGATAAAAAACATACAATATCCAACCAACATCCACTAATATGTTAATTAAAATATCAATAATTAAGAAGTAGAAAGATATAACTATAACAATAAAAGAAAAAAAAAATATATATATATATACGAAAATGAACATGAAAATCGTTTCTTTGATCAAAGTTAAATAGCTGACCACGTAGATGAAGATAAAAATAAAAAATAAATTAGTTACATTTATCACACCTATCCAAGATGTTCAAGTGTATATTGCCAATCCTATAATTAACAGCATTATATAACTTGTGTGCAATACACATGCCCTCAAATATCTTTCTCTTAGAACTATTAATCCCTTTCTATATCACTCGGATTATTACACATAATATAAATGCTCGCTGAAAGTGAAAAAGTGTGAACCACCAAATCAATAGTACTAAAATGAATTTCATCGATTACTCGAACCCTAAAGATGTGGCTTATCGGAGAAGGGATATTGTTTTCTCATAGCTTCATACCAATAATTCAGGTTATAACAGACAGGTACTATGCTCTGAAATTTTCTAAAAACCCTGCTGCCTAATCACATACCAATTTTGGAAAATTTAAATAATGAAGAACAAACGACAGGACCCCATCTCACAAGATATTATGAGGAATAATTTCGGCGCTCTGAATAATTTTCGGCCGTAAATAACTAGACAAGGAATTTATGAAGCGGAAATGACCCATTATCGGTAAAAGTGAAGTACAAATGACACCTTCCTAAGAAACTAAAAATCTAGACATAATTGAAATCGGAATGTTTTATCGATTTTCACATTATCGAAACAGTGGAAATGATCCCTGTAATTCGTCTTTTCTCAAAGTAATAGATTTTCCACACAACAGTTAAAAAGAATTTATTTATTTTTGTTTTATGTTCCTTGAAAACATCCTTTTATTTTACGAAACTTTGGGTTTAACCGATATTTTCTCTTTTTATAGGATAATGTTAGGATAGGACTATTTTAAGATTTTGCCTACCACAAAATTATCAATAACTATTAAATTGAATGAAAAATTTTATTACTATCACTTATTTATATATCAAATATATAGTAAGGGGAAGTATTGCGATCACGAATTTTTTAGAAATATATTTTGCCGGGATCAAACATATAAATTCTATAAAATCTATAAATTCTATAAAAGCGGTACATAAGAAAATTAATACTGTATTCATAACTTGTTTATATTTATTATGATTATTATTTTATGAGTGGTTTGTATATAATACAAATTTTTTTTTCACACAATTTTCACTTACCAGCCTTAGAGTACATAGATATTTTCATGTATAGGGAAGTCAAAGTGAAAACGGTAGCTTCATTTAAAACAATAATTACAATGTTTTGCTGCTCATCGAATCTGTAAATATATAAGTTTTTATCACTTTTAATTTCCTTATACGATTGTCTATAGTATCAAACAATACTAATGATTGTGCGGAAAAAGCGATCTTTTGGAAAAATTCTTAAAACTTAAATATTTAAAATAAATATATATATATTTTAAGTTATCGCTTCCTATCCTACAAAAAACGTGACTCGCTTTAATAAAACACAATTCTTAAATTTCCTACATTTTTACTGGAAATTGTTTGTATGAACTTTTTTGTTGATCTTGATGTATACTATCAACCTTTTTAATATTCCTCTTTACTTACTGGAGGCCCTATATAATAAGGGGCAGTATAGCGATCGTGAAAATTTCTGGATCTAAGTTTTTAACGTAAATAGTTGTTTTGAAGTCCACTTATTCCAAATAAACAAATCCCGTAAAATGGTCTGTATGTGTCTCTAATTGTGTTAACAGTCTAACTCAAAAACGAAGAGCCTTAAGCAACTGAAATTACTTGTTTAAACTTTCTCTGAGATATTACAGCAACTTTTTAGTCAAAATCATGTTAGATTATTGATTTTACACATGTTTTTACAATTTTCTTAAAAACAGCTCTAAAGATCTTAATTACATTTATTATATCAGTGTAAAATTAAGCGTTTTAAAATATAATGCAGGTTTTATCCTCATTGTAAGTTATCGCTTCCAATCCAATGAAAAACGTGACTAGCTTTAATAAAACACAAATCTTAAATTTCTTACTTTTCTACTGGAAATTGAGCAATTATTTATATTATTTTTTATAGGTCTGGATGTCTACTATCAACCTTTTAAATATTTCTCTCTACTTATGGGACACTGTATATTATAAATATATGTAAGTAAAAGTAAAAATATACTGAGTAAAACGGTGCGGTATATCAATAGAACCATAAATTACTGTCGTAAGTGTAAATTTACAATTACAGTAATATTTTTAAGGTTTATTAAGTTAGGTGGTTAGTAAATGTTGAGCGATTCTCCGCAAGAGCCTTTTAATTAAACAAATACTATAGATACCTGTAATTAGTGATGCGTTGCGATACCTCTACGTTCCCACCTAGCAACCGTGTATGAGCTTCTGTACGAGCCTTTAGTGACAGCTAATAACGCGGAGGTCAGTGAATATCAAACAACGAGACAAAAAGACCCAAATGAATTTATAATTTGAGAAAAGGCTCCTGATACGTGGGCATAAAGCCTCTCCTCAATGGTTGATTACAATAAATAATTTTTTATTTTCCACTCCTCGCAAGCATTATAATGTGGGAACACTCGAGGTTTTATAATGTTGAATATTCGGAAGCCATTTTGGAAATATGTATTTTGTCAAAATGGCAATGGCAAAACAATGGAGGTGGGATAAGAGGATAAGTTGTCTCTGCTTTTTTACTTAATGATTCAAATTTTAATTATTTTTATTTATTTAATTTTTCATTCAACCACATCAGGTAACGTGTTACAAAAATCTTCCATAAGTGCTTCAAATAAAATTTAAATAACATGAAATTACGATATAGAGACAAAAAGATAGTTCTCGACGTTTCTTGTGCACTTACGAAAACGCTCTAAGCTTTCAATTAATTACAAAATACTACTAAGTGATTATAATAGGTCTATTTGGGTTGACGGAGTAGAGCTTCGAGGCTCCACTAAAGCATGCACTGCGGCTCGTATCATCATCGTTACAATTCAAAATCCTCAATGTTTCTAACTTGGTCACAAATAAAATCATCACTATAACCATTACGGCCTTAATATTTCATATGTTTCCAATTTGGCTCCATCAAGATTCCTATCCCTCCATCAAACTTCAAAACCATTTCAACTATCTCATCTCTATACCAGAATATTAGAACTCTGCGACTTCTATATTCTACAAAACCTACAATTCAAATGCTCCTTTCAATCCCGTCCCACCAGATCCTGTACGTCCGACCTGTATCCTCTTCCTCACCGAATTGCTGCGTTTGACAAATCCTTTCTAATTCAAGCTGTCTCCCTCTGGAATTATATCCCCTCTGATATTCGACACGTAAAGTAAGTATCCTCTTTCAAATATCTACTCTTCAAACACTTACGCCATTCCCAATCTATTTGATCACAAAATGCACTTAAAGATCTAAGTCGTAAGAATGTAATACTTTGATTATTTTGTGATTTATTGATATTTTGTTTATTTATTTTTATACCTTTTATTATTTGTACTTTTATTTTATTACTAAACATTCTGTAAATATTTAATTGTATTTTATGGACACACCACAATATTAACATATATTCTGTATTTGTAATTTGTTCAAAAGGGACACTAGTTCCAGAGAAATACAATTATTTTCCTTCATTTATTCATTCATCTCTAACATCTTCGATTCTTGATAACCCTCCGAGGCCCCGTGATCTCCTGATTTAAAAATTTTATTAGATGTGTAGGGTAAGGGTACTAGTGATCGACATAGCTAAGGAAATTTTCATCTTTTTTTGGCTAATACCACTGTAATAATTATAGTTATAAACTTCTCCGTTGAACATCTCTAGGGTCTCCTTTTTCTATTTAACACTTTAAAATTGAAACAATATTCAGTTATGCAAGTATAATCTCCATTTTTAAAAAAGACCGTTCTGCACTAGTGATGGACATCCCGGAATTCAATTATTCTAGTAATGGATATGGGGTTGGTATCAATAATAGACATAACTCAAAAAAAATAAAAAAAAATATTTATTTAACTAAGACATCGTAACTGATCTCAAGAGCACTATAGAAACAACAATGATAGGCATTTTAAAATTTTTTAGGTGGAACTTTGTTCATTTAATTATCAATAGAGGGCATTTTTCTTCAATCTAGATAAAACTGGAACCTTTAAATCAACAAGAAAGCTGTCATTATACACCTCTGTTCACATTAACTAGATGTATTTTTATGTCAGTACAGTTGTAAGCTCCTGAATAAAATAAAATAATTAATATGAAATAGTCCATAGAGATTTAGACTAAATCAACATTATTTTTAATAGGTCTATCTATACCCATATAACAATCTAAAGAGATTATTAATTTGAACTTGTGAATAACAGGACTGACTCAAAAAACAATTTTCAGTTATATATATACATATAATTAATTTACTAAAGCTTTTATAGGATTTATAATAATATCACCGTACAGCATACTAAAACAGAACAATCAGAAAATCTGTAAAGATCAGCCAAACTCCCTTAAAATATCATTTGCAGTAACTATTTATGTTTCCAAACACACCGCCGATTTCAGGAACGGTTCGAGCGATAAAATTCAAAATTCGGACCTACAGTTTAGCCCCCCAAAAAAAATCGATGCATACCTACCACCGCCGGTCAACCTAAACATACCCACCTTATGACTTATGACTTTGTGACAATATGAAGCTTCAAAAATTGTACAAATTTAAAGAAATATGGTAACTTTTACACTACATTTAGTTTTCCTTTCCCTTTTTACTTTTACTCTATATCAAGTTTTCAACTTACTATGTTATGAACATGATTATTAGTAACTGTAATGCAATAGGTACGACATTATAATTTTCTCATAATGATTGAATGGATCATTTCAATTTGTAATTCCCCTACACTACAATGAATATCTATTTATATGCCTTATTGATATTAGAAACGTGTAATTAAAATAATTGGATCATTAATGTTGGATGTGATTTCTCAGTGAGTAAGGCACTATTCTTTCGTCATTTTGACCCACTTTCTTGGTGAAGTATATATTCTGCGTAATCAGTCGCAGATCATCGTAATCACACCAGGTCTCTCTACAAGTAAGCCAAAAACACCGAAAAATCTGTGGATTGAAGTTAGATGGTACCACCTCAAATCCTGATATTTACGTTTTCATGAAAACAATTCAACCAACCAGAAGGTTTCTTTATTTTACGTATATATTAGTACAGAAAACTTATGGACTTTTAGGTGCCTGAATCAAGCTGGAGCTTATTAAACTAAGTATCTGTAGTCCAGTTGGAGGGTGATTTATATATATATATATATATATATATATATATATATATATATATATATATATAGGCTTGTATACAAATATAAAAATGCCTGAAGTAATCTTAATTAAATTTAATAAAGAAAATGTATTTCTCCACTCAGAAGTTCAAAATCTAGTAATTCATATCAAATCTTGTTTGATTTAATTATTTGTATAGTCTTTATCAGAAACACTTAACGAATTTTGATTCAAGAAATACACACAGTAATCTATGAAAATCATTTTAATAATTAGATTTTTAGAAATATTTATTTCTTTACACATACCTATTGGAAATACCCGCAAGCAGTAAATATCGAAGGGAGAAAGAAAAATAAATTTATTCTGCGACTTATAGTGTCCAACGAGTAAGAGAAATGTACAATACGAGTTAAGTTTGCTTAGCACAAAATTAAAATTAAGAAATAATCAAGTTATAAATAAATGAGCCGTTTATTTAAAATATGCATAATTTCATTTTTTAAAAGATGATAACAATCTGATGTAAGATTTTTTGTCTTTGTAAAGCTCACCCAAAATCCGTTCAAATTTTTATAATTTTATCAATATACCTAGTAAATGAAATTACAATAAAGATACAATATTTATAAGAAAACGCTGTTAATGACAAAAGTTTTTGCGCATTTCTTAAATTTTGGTATTTTCGCCGTTTATTGTTCTGTACAAATAGTGTTTTCTGTTTGTTCACTTGAAGTAAATAAATGGGATTAATTCTAAAAACTCTAATTGTTAATTTTCATTATTTAAGATTTGATTTTATAAAGGTCAGCAGGATCATATATTTATTTTTATTAAAAGATCCCACAGTAAACTTAAATCAATTAAATGATTAGTAACCATGAATTCAGAGTATTAACAATGTACTAATATGAACAAAATCATACAAATACAAAGTCTTAAATATTATTTAAATATATCAAAATATAAAGTGAACTTACCTAATTTTCAAAGAAAATGGCAAATTAGATTACCCAATTTATTTTTCAATTTAGTAAATAATAGCATTTAGAATACAATTATATTCATCATTAAAAATTTATTTTTTAAGTCAGATAAATTTTTAACCGATTTATTATTATGAAAATAAAAAAAAGGATATTTTTCAGGCATTTGTGTCGTAGCCTTGTTCCAAATAGGTTTATTATTGGGAAAGTTTATATATAGATATAAAAATATAAAATAAAAATCACATGGTATACATTTAAACGGACAAAATATTCAAAGGAAAGACTTTTATTGGCAATTTAAAGCTTTTCAAGGCTTACATTCGGAACCGATTGCGTTGATAGTCATTGTTCGTCGAGAATAAGTTAAAACATTATGTCAAAATTCTCACGGCCGCTGAAATACAATAAATCTTATAGTTTAATTTTATCATAAATTATACTTCATGTATTCCTACTTAGCTGTGCCTCGAGAATATATTTTATATAATTATTTCATAAATTTAAATTATAATTTCGTTCTGTACTGCAATTGATAATTTCCTAAGCTAAATATTTGTTTGCTTATCGCTTACTATATAACATAAAAACTCAAAACTTATAATTTTTATCTACACTCGATTTCTTAATTTTTATGTTCTGTTTTCGTTGTTCTAGATAATCTGTCCATCCACACGATGGTGAAGAACACAAAGTATATCAAGAAACAAAGGAGATATCGGATATCACAGAAAAATATTTTATCTGGCGATAGTTCGAGAGAGTCTCTGCTTTTGTTTAACGGCCAATGAAAACAATATTTAGGTTAATCTGAGTCTAAGAAATTTTTAGGTTTAATACAAATAATATTCCGCCACAGTCTTCGTAATCTGTTCTAAGGATTCTTAGAGCTTTAATCGATACTACATAAATAACTCTGATGGATTTTCGGAGTGAGTACATTAAGTAATAAGACCCATTATATTTCCATAAAATATCTTTCAAGACGGATTTATAGATTGTTAATGTTAAATCCGTTTAACAAAGACAACTTAAAGAAATTATAACCTGACATGAGAAACTAAAAAAAAAATCTTTAAACTGTTTGCACCATATATTTATATACTCTAATAAAATCTATTGAACCTGTACGACCTATACAAGTAATATTGGTAATAGTTTTAAACTTTATGAGCCTTTACAGAAACACTAATTAAAGTATTTTAAAATTTATATGTAAAATAATTATTTAAAAAAATAAAATGAAAATTGAGGTCTATTTGGACAAAATGGGTACCAAAGGACAATAGTCCTTTTTTAGGAAATCGAATCTTCAGAATCCTTTATACGAATTTGGAAAGCACAGTAGTACAGTGAGTAAGGGATTGTGTTATTATGCTGCATGTCCCGAGCTCATGTTCGGCATGTAATTATTTATTCGGTTTCATCAGTCGCACATTGATTCTGACCTCGGTAGATAGACTTATGTAGGGTACAGCTAGCCTCTAGAACGTGGGTATTATTAATTAAACAATTCAGATAGAAAAAAAATGGCGGTTTAGCGTTACGTCAGTAAAATCATCAAAGCGGCAGTATTTCTTAAAAAAAAAAATACTAAACCCCAGACTATTCGTGGATGTACTGGTACAGTTGTTTTGAAATAAATTTTGTCCCCAATCAGAAATTAAAATAGTTGGTTGTTGATATCGGAGAATGGTACTCGCCATTTTTTTCAGAGAAAGATTCAATGGCAGTTAAGTTCAGATTTTCTTATTCTTTGCTAAGAGTTTTTAGAAGAAACATGTAAGTGAAATCGTTACTTCAAGCATATAGTTACTTCAGGATGTTCTTCAGAATTCGACATTACACTCCACCATTTTGTTTTAAAATCATGGCCGATTAGTGAATTCATAATCTCATATCTCAATTATTAATGAAGATTGATGAAAAACTAAGTGTTTAAAAATAATTATTTCAAAGTTTAACAAACTTTTTACTTTATAGAAAATCAATATTAATACAAAGGACAGTCGTAACCCGTAATTTAATTAAAATGTACTATTTATTGAATTAACTTTTATAAGGATCAACATTTTTATTTAATTTTAAAAGTACTGAAGTCGATAACAATGTTTTGTATCATATTATGCAACCATTAATTTACATTTCAAACGAACATGAATCTTATAGACGCTGCTGAACAAACCTGAAATTTCTAAGACAGGTCAGTAATTAATAAATAAATATTATAATAAAATGAATAATGAACAAAAATTAGTTGGAGTATTAATAAATAACTCGACCATCCCACTCTGATATGGATTGGTACCTTGAGGAATTACCTACCTTTTCTGTGAAAATATCTCATGAGGAACCCAACCAAATAAATATATAAACAGTAAATTTATAATAAAAAAACATGAGCTAAAACAAAGAAAAATATATATTAAACTTTTTTACCAATATATTTCAAACATAACTTTTTTTTCGTATAAAATTGTGAACAAGAACTAAAAAGCGATTAAATTGTGAAGAGAATTCAAGGACAGACCGCGTGATATTACTCATGTATGATAAGGTTTTAGGTAATGGCGGGGAGATAAAACAAAAAAAAAAAATAGAAAAGAAAAAAAGAAAGGAATCTTTTGACATGGGCAAAGCCACTTATAAAATATTTTATCTCTCTTATCCTTCATTTTAGAATTTTTTAATTCAACTAGTTCAACCGGTTATTATAAAATATAGATATTTTTATTCAAGTATAAAGCTTTATTATTGATAATTTTTAAGAATATATTGTTTGTTTCACAAGCTCGCATTAAATTTCTTAAAATTATAGGTGTCCTGGGATGGAATCTTGTAAATCAATTTTTTTTTTTTTTAAAGAAATTCAATGTATGATCAATGTTCAGTCGTGCCATGTCCTGACACACACTTCCTGGTGTCCTTTGGGACAGATTGTAATATTTATCAATAAACAAGTTCTAAAAAAAAAAAAAAGAAATTGAACAGAGAATTCCGATGAAATTTTTGTTAATCATGATCCGATCATTTGATGCACTGGTTCGTGATTTGCAATAAAGAAAAAAATGAACTCCCCCTTTAATATTTTAGGGTTTAGGTTTCAAGTATAATTTTATAATTATTTGAAAAATAATTAATTGACTGAAAATTAAAAAAATAAATACCAGATAAAGATAAGCATTAGCAAAGATAAAGCTTTCTGAACTTTGTATAGATGTTTTAAAGGTTCGTATAAAAACCGTTTCACTATCTTGATTATTCAAAATTACATAATATATCTTTCTGAAAATTTATCAGATCTGAAATACACAGTAACTGTTCACAGAGAAAAACCTTGCGAACGATTTTACAAGACAAGTATTAAAAATCTTCAAACCTACAATAAAAATATAGTGACTTTCATATTATATTTCTTTACTTGTTTTGATGTTTATAAGGACTTTTAAATGACCTTAAAATTTCTGTAATTAAATTTCATTTCTTTTAAAATATTTAGACTTTAACTTTAAAATAAATATTCTAGTTTATATCATATTTCTTGTAAATGTATTATATTAACTTGCAAAAATAAAAATCCTTCCACCAAACTTCAAATTTTGGCTTTAGGAAATTCAAATCTTTCTTTCAAATACTTTCCTCTTTTCTCTTCCAATCTTCAAATATTGTTAATTCATACGCTTTCTGCCCATTGTATTTCAAAATATTGATGAATATATATTCCTAACTTTTAATTAAAATTTATAAATATATATTAATAAATTATTCGGAATTTTTAGTTTTTTTTTAATTGAAAACTTTGAAACTAGCCGCGTTTCGCACTTTTTTTGTAAATAGTGAATTAGATTTTCGATATATAACGTCGGCTGGAGTCGATCAATGCAAGTGTTTTTGTATATAGATTTAAATATGTCAACACAATAAAAATCAAAGCTGCATATTGTAAGCAAAAGAAATGTTCATCCTCTTTGTAATGAGCTATAATTTAAAGTTTTATCTGAACGCTAAGCCGTGCCAGAGTGGTTAAAAGGAAAAAATAGTGTCGAAAACCAAATGAAAACGAGTTTTATCGAAGATTAAAATATCTCAGAAAGTGAAAAATCGGACCTGCACGCTGAATGCGAGAAAAATGTGCATTTCATTTCCTTTATAATGAGATATTATTTATAATTTGTATTTCATATGATTAATCTGGTCTTGTTGGTGTTTTCATTTCTACCGTGGGGCCTAAAGCACACACCTTAGTTTTTTTTTCTAATATTAATGTTAGCATTAATTTTTAAGTTTAAAAAGTTACATTATATAAATGTTTTAATTATTTTTTATTGTATTGTTCTTATTTATTTTACGTAAAATCTCCAAACACTGCCTATTATTGCAGGTTAAAAAAAACGAGACTTTTTCCGGAATAAATATAGAATTTATTATTATTACACACACAAAAAAAAATTTAGGCGGCATAATTTCTTTTAAAAAAGTTTAATAAAAATAAATCATTGTCTTTTATGTATCGGTAATATTTCAATGAAGGATTGTTAAACATACTAACCAACTAGCAATACCTGATAATGATGTGGTTATTTCATATACATTTTATACAAACGGTACAGATTTAAAGTTTATAAAGTAAGGGTTGGGTTTTTCCATTACTTAAAAACGCACTTACAGTATCAATTAAAAAAAAAAATTATACATGGAATAATTGTTACTAATATACAATTTGATAAAGATCAGCGCACGGGTTTAGATTCATTTTGCCTTGAGAATATATATTAAACGTGTTAAGTTGATTTAACAATCTATTTGTGAACACAACATTAACTTATATAGTTGAAGGCAATGTGAATAATTATAATTATAGAGATTTTCTTTTAATATGACAATATCGTAATCGAACAATTGAAAGCATTAATAAAGCATACTTCTTAGGAAAATAACTACATACTATTACTAAACATTTATAAGTAATAGCAGTTATTATTATTTTCTTGAAAATTATTATAAGTGACATATAATTTAATTTATTTTTATTAATAAATATAGTAGCACTAATTAAACTCTATCAAACAAAAACTAGTGGAACATTAATATATAGTCTTAAAAAAAAAATTAAACATTCATTTAAAATGATCTAATTCAAAATAAATCTAATTTAAACCATATCATGTTTTTTTGTTTTTCTTCAATTTTTGGTTGATCCAACGTCAACAAAGTTTCCATTTTTAGAAAGGAAAAATTAGGTAAAAAAATTTTGATAAATTCTAAAGTAGCAACTTCGATCAGAGAACCGCTTTAATGTCGATAAATTCCAATAAAGATGAGCGGAAACTAAAACTTTTTTTTGGTTAAAAATAACTTTGCCTAAATGAAATTTGAAAGTCGAGTAGCGTTGTAGTAACGCTCTAAGCTTACAATGCTCAAGGTCCAAGTTAAAAACTTCTAACTATTTTGTTTGAACTATGTATATATATATATATATATATATATATGAATTTTACAGATAGTAAAATAAAAAAAATGACGATTTTTTTTTTTTCGACAAAAAATAGTGAAGCATGGTCGATATTGAAAATTTCTTGGAATCCAATAACTCATTTATTTCTATTATGTATTAATAAATGCATAAATTATATTTTTAATCCTTTTTAAATATCATCTAAGAAAAGGAAAGTTATCTAAATGCGTTATATAAAGATATAATTGTACACAATTGAGAGGTTATCTTCTAGCTGTTACATTAAAATAACCTTGAATGAGAAACAAGGTGTAAACTTACATTAAAGATACACTTTAGCAACAGCGACACGCAGTCTGAGTGTGTTTAATAAGAAATTATGTAATTATTTATGTAAATAGTAATAAATAGTAAATAGTGTAATTATATTATTTTAGATTTAGTTATTAATTACGTACTGATGAAGTAATGGAAGCAGAATTTTGTTTTCAAATTAATTAAGATTCTATCGATTGTAAAATAAATATTAAAAATTGTTCTTTATCTTGACAAATAATTTGTAGTATTGCTAAAATATATATTTTTAGATTTGTTACCAAAATTAACCGCTTACAATCTAAGGACAATTGTTTTACCAGTAGTTAATTCTGGATCTCATTTATAATTTTTTTTTTTGTCTATCCTTTGTTGGCATACTTTTAATGGTAGTTATAGGAACTATATGTAATGTTAATAGCAATATAAATTTTATATTTTTTCTTGACATGTTCTAACATGTAATAGCAGAAAACCCTAAATAATTTAAAAAGAGAAAATATTGTTCTTTTTTAAATATTTGGTCTAGATCACACATTTAAACAGATATGGACCATAGCATATATATATAAAAAAAAGCATATATATTTTTAATCTCTGAAAAAAGGGGTATAATGTAGTAAATATGTATCAAACACATTTTGAGGTTGGATGTTTTCGATCTTTAAAGAGAGAAAAAGGATTAACGTTGTATTTATGTATTAAATTTTAATTAATAGATTTGATAGAATCAATTAAATCTCAATCGATTTTTAAAATATAGAATTTATATAAGTAGCAGAGTTTTAACAAAAGAATTAATTCATTAACATTTGTTTCTAAAGAAAAGAAAATATTCTTATGCTCAATAAGAAAAACAAGAAACCGATAACTAGAAATACAAAAATTAATTAAATAGCTTACTTAAAAAATAAAAACAGTTTAGTGCCTGATAAAAAATAATTAAAATGTAATTTCTCGATAATAACCAAACAAATGAAGAACATAAATATTGAATTAATAATAGCTGAAACTTATTAAAAGAAGTTATATTTTTGTTATAAACAAAAATGAAAAAAAAAATAAGCTTATTAATAGAATGAGATATATAAATTTTAAAAAAAAATGAACCAATGTTTCGTAGATATTTTGTAATATACAAAATAATTTCATTTTTATGTGACTTAGTATTTTATAAAATTGGGTTGGTTAGGAAAAAAATTGCTTTTGGTATTGCAGATGGATTTAATATTCTATTTAGGCATTTAACAATTTCTTGGTTCTTAACGGTCATTTAGACTAACATTAAATAATTGAATTTTAGTTTTTAATAAAGTTTATTGAAAATTTATTTGAAAAAAAAGTACTAGTGCGATAAACAATCGAAAATGACAATGTCATATCGAAACTAATTAAGAATAAAAGAGGAAATTAGTAAATAAGTGAAGAATCTGGTATATAGTGTGCCACTTTTGGAATGCAGATTTTCCAATACGTAGTTTTTTTACAGTAATTATACGATTTTAATACGGTTCTTCGTTTTTTTTTTTAAGTTAGATTTTACACACACCATCTTGAGGAACTTCATTATACGGACTTGGACTTAAAAAACATATATTTTCGCGAGAACTCGAATTCGAAATTCTTCCAGATCTTTTAACACATTATATTTTTCATATACATATATCTAAGTGAAAGTAAAATTCTGAGAACATAAGTTGTTTTAACCTCTCGCACGAATACAGTGTTTCCCTACCTTCGGTAGTGAGGAAGCAAAATCAAAGAATAAAATTGAACACTGTTATAAAAAAAATAAAATAAAAGCACTCATTAGTAAGTTTTTAATTACAAAAGTAAGAATATATATATATATATATATATATATATATATATATATATATATATATATAGATAAACTATTTGATACAAACAGAATTTAATTCTATTTTATCAAGATCATAATCTCTATATCTCAAATTCATTTAGGCTCAACGTATTAAGTTATAAGAAGAGAAGGACGGCTGTGTATATATATCCATTAATCATTATCTGGATTATGTAAAATTGTAAGACAGCCTTTAATGTCAGTATAAAAGATTGCATCTGGGACTGAATTGACTGACGTTACTCTCTGAATCTGCATTTTTTAGCAGAACACTTAATTTAAAATTGCTATTTTTTATTTTATTTTTTCCTGTATGTGCAAAGTTCCAAAAATGCAATGAAGAAATTAAAATAACATTATTTTTGCAAAGTGATTTCAGTCTAGAAACAATTTACCTTGATATAATTTTTAAAACTTCAAACTATGCATTTAATTTCATTATAATTTGCCACGTTTTGGACTGTGCTAGCCTATTTTAAAGTACGTTTTCTATTTATTTGAAATTTCTTTTTTTCCTGTTAAAATTTAACAAGTCCTACATTAAAACAAAATTTATGTATTTTAGATAAGATCTTTTTTATATGTCAGTCGAGGTAAAAACTAAAATTTCAGATAGGCTGGAATGGCGAATAATAGACATATAAGAAATGGAATTTATGTAATATTAATATTCTAGTCAAAATATTTAATTTTTTTAAAGCATGACCGAATAAATGTGAAAATTAAGAGATGGAACTAAAATAAGAAAAAAACAGATTAAAATGTAGGCAAAGTTAGCTCAAAACATAATGTAATCTAAGAAAATTAAATGTAAAACGTTTTTAAAGGGTTCAATTGTTTTTTTCTGAAATTATACTGCAGTAATTTATGAAACTCTTTTTTATACTTTAATCAACTTCATGTTCATATTTGTGATAAATAATAAATTGAAACTTGAAATATTAAGAATTGAAAAAGATATTTTGTACAATCATAGAACAATTTAAAAAATATAATCTAAAAATAAGATACGAATTTTTGTTACTTTTTATAATATAATTAAAATATATAGTTAAAATTTTATAAAACGCATCATTGAACTATTAAAAACATTATTGATTTAACAGTAAATTTATTATCTTAATTAATATATATATCTCTAATACATAAACCCTTTAAATGACATAAATGTTAATATTTTACTACCAAAACCGTATAATTATAATTATAAATAAAACAAAAAAATATCACAGTTTTTTTTTTCAATATGCATATGTATACTATAAGTGGTACATACAATCACAATTTCAATATTTTTGTTAAACGAATAATTAAATATGAAGCACCTAATGTTAGAACCGTTAAAAACATAATAAAATAAAATGTATTGTATATATATATGTATATACATATTATACATATAATGTATATATATATATATATATATATATATATATATATATATATATAATTGTAACATGTTAAGATATATATAATGTATAAATAATACATTAGAGCTAATATGAAAATATATTTTTGATTAAAAAAATTAGTACTGTGTTGGTTTTGGCACATTTTTACTACATAATCCATAAATAAGAAAAATAAATAGTTTCTAATAAACCGGAAAAGGTAATCTAAAATAATGTAAAATTATTGTTATGAATAAAATCCTATAAAAATAAAAAACAATAAAATTCAAAATAAGAGAAGAAAATGCTATCATAATAATATATTTATTACTAGAAAAAGTTATAAAAAAATTAAATATCCAAAACGGCATTAGTTCTTAAAAATTTTACTATTTAAAAAAAATAACTTTATTTAAAACTGATAAAAAGCACACAAACACAAACTCAAACACAAATAAAACACACAAACTGACACTCATATTGATCATCCTAATAGAATATCAAAATAAGAAACTATAACCAATATAATAATTTAAATTAAAAAAAAAAAATTTTAATCAGTTTCTTTTGTGATGCCTACATATTATCTGTCTAATTTTGTTATAAAGTAAATTAAAAAAATAGATATGTTTATATGTATTTTTAATTTAATTTTTCTATGTTTATTTCAAGTTTTAGTTGTGTTAATTAGCTGAGAATTAAAAGAAAAAAATAATAACATAATCATAACATTGCCATGACGATTAATGTCCATTATTAGTTATATAACTATAATAATAAATGTAAAAAAAGGATTAAAATGTCATTTAAAACTTGATTGGTTATGCCACATAGCTTAAGCCAATATGCTTCTAATGTATTTTGTTTGTTACATAATAGATTTTATTTTTTACAAATATTCATGCTAATATTGTTGAAATGTATTTAATTGATTGAATTCTCAAATTATACTTAGAGTAACATGCAAATGTTAATAAATTATTATTGTATATATTTTAGAAATATATGCATATATAATGTTTCATTTGATTTTTTTTCTAAGTTTTTATAACACCTAAATTTTCATAAATTAAACTTTTTATAAATTTAAAAATGAGATATAAATTTGAATAATTAAATATAAAATTTTATTTGATTCAACTAGAAGAGTGAACATGGAATTAAGGAGGTTTTATAATTTCAAGGTCATCCAATAAGGCAATGGAAAAATTTACAAGGGCAAAACTTTTAGGCAATCATATTATTTATGAATAAAAACATGCTTACAAACAATAACAAGCGGTTGGATGCAATTTTATAAAAATTTGTGGTCATTTTGAGTTAAAATTTGCATCCCTACCTACTGACCTAGTGACTCCCAATGGAACTAGGGCATGGAGAAACTGGAACCAGGCAAATGTAAACAGTCAAAATTTTCCAAAAATTCTATAATTTTGGTAAACTAAGGGCCTTACTGGACACTTTTTATGCAAAGTACTACTCACATTTAGGAACCAAACTCAGTATGGAAGCCAAGGGTACAGTACTGCACAAGGTCACATGGAAAACCACACATTAAGTCACTATTAAACATGTTTTTAACTTTATTAAAAATATATTTCATATTAGTTGCCTTTATATGAAAATTAAAGGGTAAAAAGGCTTGTATTACTCTAGTCTCATGGACTCTCAGTAAAATATCATAAACCCTAACACACTGACCTAAATATTAATCTTATCATGTACAACCCCACTCTATGTGATAATAACAAATCAGAGGAACACATTTTTGTGTAACTATAACAAAATAGGACACAATAAGCACAGAAAATTGATAAAAACACTGCCTAATTATGAGAAAACACAAACACTTCACTATTTTTCACATTTTTTGCTCTATTTACAGAGATATTCCATGTAAATGAATAAATTTATAGAATTTTTGAATCAAAATTAATAGTTTTAAAAAAGGAGGGAAAAAAAGGAAAGTCTAATTGTGATTAGCATTCACTGTGTGGGAATCTGTGTCAAGAACATTTGCCCAAACCATTCAAAACTCACATTGCTATTGTATTTTGAATATTTTAAAACATTATTTTGAGTCATAAACTTTGTTTAACAGTTATTTAAAAAAAAATGATAAAAATAACAAAAATCTCAGAGAGTTTAGAAAGAACTATGAGCTGTTGATAAGCTTGGAGGTTATGTTTACGAGCACACTTTTTTAAGCTTGTGTCTCAATTTGTAGAAGATAAGTTGTGATTTACTTTGTTGTTATGAAGGATTGGTTTGTGTTTTGTTTTTTATTTATTTTAATCAGAGATTTTTTTTTAAAAAACTGAGTAAATTTTGTGGTTGTTTAAGATAAGTTGTAGTTCTTTATTTTGTTAACACTCCTCGGTATTGTAATATGGTCGGAAATGCTTGTAAACAATTACTCACAATGCAGATATAGAGAAGATGCAGAGTATTTATTGTTGAGGTAATGGGGTTAATACCGAGGGAGTTGTGCAGGTCAGGGTCCCAGGTGGAGGGGGCGGGACCGTACACCAACATGTACATGTATATGACAGAAAGGGTACATGGGCCGGTGTTTGCTACACATGAGCCGTTGCCATGGGTCGCTATGGGAAGGTATGTTCCTGACAGGTTATGTCCCCGCCGGGGGGGTATTTGCCCCCCTCGCTCAGGCCCACCCCCTCGAAAAGGGGGCGAAAACTCTCGAAAATTAAATAAATTTTGGGACTCACCTACGATCTGACACATGATCTTGGCCCACTTGTTGAGCTGCCGCTTCGCAGACCGCCTCCGTTCCTCGTCCGTGTCCGCCATCTTGACGGCTTACGTCACTCTGACGACACTAGTGCATCGGGAAATGCACTCGGAGTGCACTGCCCCCTCCCCTCTCCCCCCTCCCCCCTAGGCGCTTAGTCTTGGCGCTTTTTGAGTCTTTTCGGTTTTCGTCTCTCCCTCAAAGCCTCACCGTGCCACCTACCTGGATAACAGAAAGAGAAAACATTATTAGTAACATAAAAAATATTTACTCAAAAATTTTAAAATAACAAATAAAAGTTGTATTAAACATATATTTAACAAAACAAAAAGGAACCATACCAATTATTTAGAAATTGTATTTATTTAGAGTTCTGTACTAGTTGGCCGGTAAGAATAATTTAAAGAATATTGCACAAACCATAAAATAATAAAGAAATAAATAATTAAAAATTATAAAACGATTTTCTATGGTACATTGAATTTTTTTTATTGTTTTTTTTACAAAATTGTGATGCTTGAATGTAATTACAATAAAAATTACTATTAACAATTTAAAATTTGCGAAACCGAAAAAAAAAATTAATATTTTTTCGGTACTTGTAATCTACCATGGAAAAAAAAAAATAAAACTTTCTTAACGTTAAGAAAAAAAAGTATCGCATTTAGCCTTAAGGGTTATTGGCATTCTGGTGTTCTATTTCTTTAGATAGGAGATTTTTCAATTTTTTAATTTCTTTAGTCCTCTTCAGTCTATAAAAAGGAAAAGTTTATGGCAAAAAGCAAGTTCTTTATAGTTATAAATTTAAGTCATAAGTTATTTTAAAAATAAATTAAGGGTAATCTTTTGGTAATAACTATTTTAGAATGAATAATATGAAATTTCAACACTTTATTTTATACAATTATATCCCTGTTAGGTATAGAATCATTCCAAATTGAACAGTTGAACAAAGAAATTTACAATTTTTTTATTTTTAATTTAAGCCGGTGTTTTATGGATTTCTAATGTGCCCTGGTAATGTGTAAAGTCGTTTTATAAGATGAATGCAAGAAAATTTAAATAGTATCAATTTTTAAGTTTTAAAAACAAAAAGTTCAAAGAAATTGCCTCAAGTATGTCAGCTATTATTGCATTTATACGTGTTCTGTTATCATATTACCCGAGCAACCTCTGCAAATGGATGGTTCTGAAATTCGTGGAAGATATTCATCAGTAAACTTATAGAGATCAAATACTGTTGATGTCTAATAAATTGTCGCCCGTTCACTGATATTTCGGACTTCATGCGTTTGCTATGAGCATGATTGCATATAAAAATACTTCATGCAATTTAAATCCCATATTTAATATTTCATAAATGTATGATTTTCACATTTTATTGACTTCAAGATTGGTTTAAGTGCATTTAAAACCATCAAAAGTAAACAGATCATTCAACCTCTTTCAAATAAAAAAACATATTAATAAATTTATATTAATCGAAAGGTACAATCTATTTATAAATAATTTTTCAATTTAACAATGAAATAAACATTAAGCACTAAAAAAGACTTAGTAACTACAGGTAGGAAAGAAATGACTGAAAAATACGAAATAGTGTGAACGAATAACAATAGAATAAATTAATAAAAATAAACTGCTATAATGAAGGATATAGCAAACAAACCTTAGCTATGGAGATACATTTCAAAATATTTTCGAGCTTCAGACTGTTTAAATATCTGCCAACATCCTAAACATGGTTCCTCTATGAATGTATCTGTTTTTTGTTTTTTTTACTTACACTGTTTGATCACTTATTACACCAGAAAACGTTAATTCTAATGATGAGTGAATATAAATCGTTATAATACAATCCGAAAACTAGACTAAAATAGATTAATAGGTATTTTAGATTACTAGGTTGTAAAAAAAAAAAACTTTCACAATATAGAAAATCGAATTATCAGCATTCTGATAACCATGCAACGAATCCAAGTTACAGAACCTACTAAAGGAAAACAAATATGAATCCATGTATAACCATTCCTTAATTTATTTCAATCCTTTCCATATTCAGAGTTATTCATAATAGTAATTGCGCGTTGAAGATTATTGGAAAACAATTGCACGTATTATTTGAAACTACACAAAACAACGTGGAGCTATTCCATTCGTCTCTAATAAGTAGTTCAAATTGATCTACGAAAATCCCAGGTTACACATTACCTCGGCTACATGACCCCCATAGATCCACCCCATAGACCCCTCTCCCTCCATAGATCCGCCTACGTAACTGGGGATAATTATCTATTTGATGTAAAAAAGTTAATTTGACATGCAAGTCAAATGGGTATCTTGTGAATTTACATTTTTGGGTGTTTTATCGAAAGAAACAACCCCAACCAAGTACAGTTTCCCCGAATAAGAAAATTTCCAAAAAATAAGAGTAGTTACTCTTAAATTTTTCTTGTGGGTTCTGCTCCACACATTATTCGGATATATATGGAAATAATATATTATGTATATGAACCAGAAGTTACAATAATATTGAGAAAATATTTTTATGCTGAGCCATTTATCTTCTGATTTCTGCAGGTAATCACTTCCAATATAGTTAACGTTCTGACCAATGCTGACTTTACGAATTTCCGACTGTATAAAAAAATATTGGATGAAATCAAGAGTGTCCATCCATTCCAAGTTTATAAGGTAAAACGGTCGTATATTGTCCTAAAGTGAGGATGCCCTCTTCTCTATCAACATATTATGTTTCTCTTCTCTTCATAAAAACGATGAAAGCGAAATTTAAATTATATATCTTGTAGTTTATATAAAAATACACTTACAGTATTTTTTTCCATTATTTTTCTATTTTCCATAGTTCTTTTGAAAATTCACAACAAAGTAAAGATGTGCCCCCTCTCTAAAAATCTGCTCCCTCAAAATGTTCGTAACACAACCTGAACCATCTTCTTCAGAAGCACCAATGGATTAAAGAATATATTCATAAAACTCGACCAAACAAATTAAAAATAAATTCTTCATTTTTTCTGGGAAGTTGTATAATATTCTCTGTTTTTGGCAATGATAACTTGCAATTAAACAACAATTGATTTATTTGTTGAATTTACATGTTTACGTTTTGGGAAATTTACTACCATCTTCAGAACTCCAATCCCATCTTTGCTTTTCGATTCATGGCTAAAAAGAATATGACACATTAGACTTAAGGTAATTACAAAAGTAATGTAACAACTCAATTCTAACATGTATTGTAACATGCATTATTTTTATTTAACTCCTTTTCAGCCATGAATCGATAAGGAAACATGGGATTGTAGATCTGATGGAGGGAGTAAATTTCGCAAACATGTAAATTCAACTAATAAATCAATTTTCGTTTGAAGTTATTATTACCAAAAACAGAGAGTAAAAATAAAGTACGTGTTTTGACGAGCCATTTTAATCCCAAACCAGCTTTTTTTTAAAGACAGCAAATTCACTAAAGCCAATATTACAGTTGAAATATCTAAGGAAGATTCTAAAAGGTATAATGATAAAAAAAATGCCTAATGCTGCAGATCAAACGAGATTTTTCTAAAGATTCAACAATAATTTTTTCTCGCTATTTCAGGACTAGAAAACTGTATACCTCAAATAATAATATTATAGCAAATATCTGATCAAATTAATGGTTACTCCTTTCGTTCTGTAGAAGTGAAAAATATAAAAATAAAAAAAAAAAGTTCATTATTGTTAATTTAATGCTTGAATTGAACAATTTTTTAAAAGCTACTGTAGATCATATGTTTTCGGAAAAATTATAGCATATTTTTTTTTCTTCTATTACTTATGGATTGGAAATTACTAAAAAAATTCCTGAAACTCATTTTATGAAATAAGGCTCTGTTTATTTTTCCACCATATTTATTTTAATTTTCATAGCTACGTTTCGGCCGGTAAGCCATTTTATTCAATCATGCTTTTTGCATGTAGTTCAAAGCTTACCGGCCGAAACGTAGTTATGAAAATTAAAATAGATATAGTGAAAAAATAAACAGAGGCTTATTTTATAATATTAAAAAAATTTCACCTAAAACAAGCACATTCCTGAAACTTCATTGCACTTTAGAGAATTTTTTTCCCACCTTCATCTAACTGCGTGGCTAAACCAGAGAGATATGTCATTTACTCGGGAGTCTGTTAACACGTGATGACTTCTGTGTGCTCTTCACTCTGACAAAACTTACAGATTATAAAATTAGGTAATGTATGGCATTAGATATTATATAAAGGAGAATATTTTACTTGTGTTTCGTTTCTTTATGAAACGTAAAATTTCATAAGATTGTTCTCATGACATGTCAGGACTACATAGCGATGATTTTAAGTATCAAACTAATTCACTTTTCTGACCAGATTATGAGTGGTTTTATATATGTATATATTCTTCACTCAATAAGTATGATTTCTATATATTGCAAAAATCTACTAACATAAATACGTTTTAAATATGTTTTTGTGAATTTTATTTTTATAGCTGGAAAGCAATCTAAGAGCATTAAAATGACAACAAACCAGTTATTGTAAGTACACAATGTTCTGATATTTCAGATTGAAAATTCATCAGTATAATTAATTAATTTAATTCTACGAAATATTATAAATATTTTACTTAATGATTTTTCATTACAATCACACGATTTATATACATGACGAAGCAACACTTCCATCTGTCATATTGACGTCTATTATGCGAAATGATAAGTATTTATCATTCGAAAACGATTTATATCCTAGCACTTATGTAGAACGGAGGTTGTCGAACTTTAAAAATGCTATGCATAAAATAACTCAGTTATAAAACTAATACTGATATATATAATATTAAAAAAATCAAGATTTAGTACATCAATTTATCCACGATTGATAAAAATATATAAAGGAGTAGACGATAGTTCATACACATTAAGAGTACTGTTGACGTACTCATAATATATATAATAGATAGCACTATACATTTTTATTTAAATAAATAAATTTTAATATTTTAAAAGTTGTAAGTGAAAATTTATAATACCAAAATAGATGTTTAATTAGTATTAATATCTCTATTTATGATATTTTTCTGTTACGGCATAAATATTAATTTCATATACACATTTCTTAAAATTAAAAAAAAAAAGAAAATAAAGTGATTTAATACTATAATAAAAACTTTAAAATTCCATAAATATCAATATTTTTAATGTTTTTTTACAATAAATTTTCAATTTTAAATACACCAAAAGTTGGTCCAGAACAATAAAAAATTTATATTAATAATAACTAGGCATAGCCAACCCGAAGATTCAATACCGATATCACCAATCCCTGTTCACATTCTTCCATCCACCGAGCCCCGTCCAAAAACCACTCCACCATATCTGACTTAAAGCAATCTTCCCACCTTCGCTTTGTTCTAACCTTCGGCGCTTGCCAGTCGGCAAAGGGCATATTTACTTTTTAGGAATTATTTCATTATTAGTTTCAGCTATTTTAATTATATCACCTCAATTATATTAAGCGGAAACAGCTCGCGCGATTCGGTGTTGTGTAACCGTCTAAATATCCAGGTTGACTCATCTTCGGTTTGAATATTCTATAATACTTTATTTTCAAAAACTTTAAGATTTTACTTATCCTTAAATTTAAACGATCACGTTCAGCATCCATTAGGAACCGTAGGAAGAATAATAGTTCTGTACATTGGAGTTTTAAATTTTCGGGACAACTGAAGCGAAGTAGTTTCGCAACTGAAAAATATCAAGTATTTTCCGCTTATGTCAAATACTTTAATCTAGGCGTAACTTCCTTTTATACTTATTCTTTTCTTGTTACCGTAGACCCTAAATACCTCAACTTTTCTACTTATTCTTTTCTTGTTACCGTAGACCCTAAATACCTCAACTTTTCTACTTATTCCTTAAGATTGAACTTATGTATTTTAATAATTATAGATATAATGTATATCAAATATTGAAGTAATGTGCTAGCTCGCTGCGTATGGTCATTCCCAGCGAAAATTCGATTAATGGTTATCGCTGAGTTAAGGAACTTGCCATAAGTATATCTGTTATTAAATTCAACAATTTAGAACAAAAACATTGCTTTATAGATTTTTTTTAATGTGTTTAGTAACATTACAGGATTCTTAACCTTCGCCAAGAATCCATCTGGTCGATCCTGAACTGCTACATCGCTATCCATCGGTGCTAGAATCAATCGATTGAGTCATTCTTCGATGTAACCCTCACTGAGTTTAGGAACTTGCCCTTTTTACTACTAAGTAATGTTAATTCATAAATTTTTGTAACCATTGTGATTTAATATTCCTATTCAGTTATACAATACTCATTTATGTTTTTCATTTTCAGACTCTACAAACACTATTATATACTATGTACTACTTTTAATAAGTGTTTAAGACCTTTTTAGATCTAAAATATTATTTATAGGACCTATTTCTAGAAAAATTTAGATTCTATAAAAGTATTGGAGTCTTATTATAACGAATAATGAAATAAAGACGTCGACAATTGGTAGTTAATTGTTAAAATTGGTAGTTAAAATTAATAAATAAAAGAAATTAGAATACGAAAATTTAAAAAGAATTAGCAAAATTAAAATCCTTAACAGAATGTTTTGAAAAAAATGTTATCCGATTTATTTATTAATTTTCGTCATATTAATAATTTATGTATTAAAATTATTTCAGCTTTTATTGAGGAAAAGATACAAACAATTGTTTAATATCCTTGGGTTTAAATTCAAGCAATTAAGTAAGTAATTGATAAACAAATTTCTATCTACAAATCATTAAATATTAAGCCTTTTGTTATGTAATATTGTAACTGTAATTAATAGCGGATTCAAGAGAGTCTGTCGGATTTGTATTTTTCAAAATACAATTTTCTTTTATATTGTTCAGTCTATGTTTTTTACGGATGATCTAATTCAAATAATTAAAAAATTACATATCTCAGTCATTTTTGTTGTTTATTTAAAAATTGAACCCAGATCAACATTGAAAATTTTTGATAGAACTGCAAAGTAATTTCTGTCCCAATAGTAGTATCAAAACTAATATTTTTTAAATAATAGTTTAAGAAATTGTTTATACCTAGAATGTAATTACGAAAATCTCTGATTAATTCGATAGTAATTTAAAAAAAATTGAAGCTTGTTTAGGATCCATTTTGGAAAGAAAAAACTTAAATACCCTAGATTTTGAACTAAAACAATGTTTAATGGTATTCGGTTGGAAATAAAAAATGCTGTATGATACAGGAGAAATTGTTATAAAAATTGTACAGAAATTTTTTTTTTTTTTTTTTGGAATAATCAAAGTGCAATAAAATGAGTTTATTTTTCTTTTTTTTTTTTTAAGAAGACTTAAAAAATGTTAGTTTCATTACACTCCTTGATACAAAAAAGCCTGTTTCGGAAATTTGCTTACTTTCTTCTTTTTTTTTCTTAGTTTTTTGTATATTTATCGTCGCAAAAAAAACAAAAAACATTCATCACCAGATATATTAAATGTTTTTTCCTGAGAGTCGATACTTACTTCGATTTACTTAAAAATCGATAAGGGTTCACTTTGGAAATAAACAATTCGGTTGTAATTTTTTTTTATTACAACGTAATTGATCGATCTACTGAATATGAACATGTGTCAAGAAAAAATATAAAAATATTTTTCGTAATAGGATTATCGTTTTTGTAATCACCGCTATGAACAATATTTAAAAAATAATTAAGAACAAGAAATAGTCCCACACAATTAAATACTGAATCAGCTAAAGTAAATTTCAGACAAAGTACTTGAAGTAAAATTAAAAAAACTTTTACCACAACTCATGAAGAATCAAAGATTTAAAACTATTTAGGCAAAGAACTGTTTTTTTGTCTGAGGTTGTGTAAAACGAAATGATTTCTTCGAGATCACGCTCAACCGCCAGGTTTTCTCCCTTAATCCATTATTCAATTAAGCGTAAAACAACTTTAAACAGAATGAGTGTGCCCAAGAAGGGTCTCTCTACCACAGAGTCCACTCACGGCCGCTGAAACACAATAAATAATTTATCTGTCATATAGCGGGATTCGAACCTGAGACACAAAGAATCAGAGCTTCACCGCTCTAGCACTGAGCTACCACACCCCTGAAGTTAAATAAGTCTTTTCAAATATTAAATTTAGAAGAGTTATAGGGTAACAGTATAGCTTAATAACTTCAAAATCTCAAGGTCCCGAATTCGAATCCAGGTGATAGCAGGTAACTATTTATTTTGTTCTATCTGTCATGAATTTACCTCGGGTGGGGAGACCATTGAATAGTACTTCCTTACATATAACGAACATAACACCATTACGGATTGTAGTGGTACAGGTGAAACATAAGTAAAGCCATAATAAAGAATAAAATATGATCGTTTTCATCAGTGATCTAGAAATATTCATGTTAGCTATTTTAGTAAAGCTGGGAAGATTTTTTGAGCTCCGGAAATACCAAACATATCTATGAGTCAGAACAAATCCGTGTTCATAACTGCTAATCGTTAGATATTTTCAAACAACGTAGATTTTTTCATTGATACTGAGAATAGATTCTCTATTCTTCTACTTAATTTCAGATGCATTTTTTTCATAAAAGACCTGAGGCGAGAGATTAAAAATTCGACTAATCATTCAGAAATTAATATTTTAAGTTTTAAGTAATTATTAATATTAATGATTGTAATGGGTTATTATAAATTATATTTTCATATTTGTTTTCGTTATATTACTTCGTTATTCGTTGTTTCGTAGTAACTATTAGAATTGATAATTAATTTCTGAAAGAAAATCTAATTATGAAATCTTAATGCACATTGAAGATAAAAGAACGTGGAAATATACATGAAATATAATATTTTTGGTACTAGTATTGTTATTCGTAATGAATAACTGATTTTTATTTATATATAATAAATACATCATAAACATGAAACATTAGTATAATATAAAAAATATAAGATTTACCAAAAAAAATATATAAGACTACCTAAATTTTAATTGTTTATTTTAAAACTTTCTTTAACATTTTTTTTCTTTTAGATCTTCAAATCTCCATCCGCACCGTTCATTTCGAACCAATTTCAAACGAAAATAACTTTAACTTTTATAATTGAAATTCTTATAATTTATATTTTCTCAAAGCAGATTTATTTTTATATTTCTTTGTTAAATCAAAATTAGAATTAATTAATTGTTGAATAAACTTCAGCGTGAGTAATAAAAATTCCTAACTTCCTCAACTCTCAGCTTAAATTATTTCTCAGGGTCAGGTTCGAATAAGGAAAGTACTTTAAATAAATGATATATCTACGGTACAATACGGAGATATGAAAAAAAGTCTTATCCGACTTATTTAATGTTGGTTGCTATAAATATAAATTTATTTTGTAAAAAAAAATCTTAAGTCAATAAATATTTATTGTGATTTAAAAAGAACGAAGGGTGTTTTTTTAAAACTCAATTCGATATTTAAGAACATCAGTTTGGAAAATTTTAAATAAAAAAAATAATGTGTGATATAATTTAATTTTCTTTTCGAATTTCCGCAGGATACAGGAGATCTCCTGATTTATGGGGTGTATCAGAGACCAGAGATTATGAGAACAACCAATGGCACTGCTAATACAGGATTAACTAAAAAAATAATCAGAAAATGATAAAATATCCTATATTAGATAGCGGGGTGTATGTCCTATGCGATATTTTCTCATCTCAAACAACCATAAATCATATTAAAATTGTTATAAAAGGTACTTATTAAAAAAAGAAAGGTTGTATTTTTACCAAATAACGCCATTATACGATAAATGAAAAAAATAGAGGTTATTTATTTATACACATTATTAAATCTACAATATAACTTACTTAAATGACAATATTGGTTCAAACTATGGAAAATTCGCCTTAATCTCGACAAATCCAAACATATATCATTTACTTTTAGAAACACCTGCCCTCCAGTTTATATTGACAACAATCAAATTCCTCAAACGGACACGTTACTTTACGATATACTATCCTTAGAAATAAGGAAGACATGGAGCCCGCATGTAAAAATCAAACGTAAAACACTTAACAAACGACTTAACCCTCTTTTTTCTAAATCTTCAAAACTGAAACTGAGACAAAACCTGAATACATATACATACTTACCAAAAAAGATTCTATTAAAAAAAAAAAAATGTAACAGTTTTTCTAATATTATTTTGGTATCAAATCACAAACAAAAATTATTGACAACTTTCTGTGGTCTTCCCTTTTTATTATATCACATTTAATATAAGAAATATGTTGGATGTTTCTGAATTTTAACAGAGAAAAAGAGATTTCTGGTTATTTGTGGGTTGAAAAAAAAAGACGTTTTTAAAAACAAATAACTTTTATTAATTATAACGTGATATACACATAATTTTAATTGCTGATTGTTAAACACCTATGGACATACTTATCACACATATTCGGTATCGCTAAAAAGACCCACCTATAAAAACGTCAAACCTTCCGATCAAAATTATTGCGACTCATAACAAAAGTACCATGGCACGTGACTAACAAAACTCTACATACTGACCTCCACCTTCCAACAGTTGACCAACATATAACGACCCTTTGCCAACGATTTCATACTAATTCAAACGGGCATCACAATAGATTAATAAGAGCAACAGCTGAGATACCACAAAACATGAGGAGGAGACTAAAACGGCGTTGGGTGGGAGACATCCTTCCTTAAACAACCTAAGTAATTGAAAAAAGACAAGGAAGAGGTGATACTGAGTATTTTCCTTCTCTATACCTGACATGTCATATATATCTTGCATTTCGAGCACATTTGCTGATTGTTGACACAAAGTTGACAGGCGCAAATAAATTATTTACAACCAAAAAAAAAAATAATAATAATGTTTTGCATTATTAATAATTACTACTGATGGTCTCGCTTAGTATTTTTCAAATTGTTAATTTGTTAGAGAAGGCTCATTTTACTTAAAATAACAACAGACTTTCGTAATTCAGATTCGAACTTTCACATACTAAGGTCACACATTTAGGTCTTGCATCTAGGTTTTGATCAGCTTTTAGAAAATTTTAATTAAGTTCATTGTATACTATGATATTTGCTAGATTTTAAGAAAAATAAATATAATTGCTGGCGAGCCTGTACAATATGTTAATATTTCGATTTTTAAAATTACATAAATTACTATTACATGAAATAAATTTTTTTAAAATCGATGTTTGACTTTCAATGCTTTAAAAACTCGATATATCGATATTTTTTCATTGCACGAGGGACTGTGTGGAGGTCTCAATGTCCAAGTACTTTGGAACCATCTGGTCTTAACGAATAGTCCGATAGCCCATGCAACAAAAACATTATTTGTAGATTTTTTTTTTTAAATATTCATAACATTTATATAAAAAAAATCTGCCAGTAGGAGCATACTTCCTAAAAAAAAATGGGGGTCAATTTTAATAATATTAGGCCAGTAACTTGAAAATCGAAACAGGATGCTTATAGTAAATATTTATAGCAATATGTCTCAGTTTTAGTTTTTTTTTTTTTTTTTTTTTTTAAACTTTTATTATGATATTTACAACTGTATTAGTATCAATACATCAAGTAAATTTGTACAGAGAAATATTATTACATGAAACACGCTTGTTGAGAAACTACCCACTGGTAGCACTCTAATAATCAGTTTTAGTTAAATTAGATATAAATCAGTTTTCGTTGGCAGTTGTTTACGACAATATATCTTAAACAAATTATTAAGTTTAGGTACTCTTTCGACGAACAATTTAACATTCTTTAATTTCTTAAAGACTGAAGTTTTTTGCTCCAATGGACCGTTTATGGGTTATGGGTGAAAAAAAATATTGAAAAAATCTGTTGTTTTTTTTGCTGTAAAAAGTTATCTGTCAGTGCCCAGCGTTAGCAATTTGTGTTTTTCATGTTGTATTGCATGTAAAGACATATGTATATAAGTGAAAAAGAAAATCCATATTCTACGCAATAAGTTACCCGTTTCGTTCTTCAAGTTACTGAAAAATATTCTTTAAATCATCCGCCATTTTTTCAGATTACATTTTTCGACTGCAATACTCATTTTTTTGACATATTCAATGAAATGCTTTCAAAATTTTCATCAGGTAATGTCAATTCTTTTGCACGGGATATCGAAATAAAATGTCTTGAAATAATGAGACATATATTACTAAAATTATATAATAATAATAAAATAATTACTAAATGCATCCAATATATTATTAATAATCACGATCTAAAATAAATAAAAATGGCCTAGAGCAGTTACTGTAGTAAAGTTAAAACCATTCAAAAGTAAAAATAATATAAAGTAAAATAGTGATAAAGTAAAATTCGTGTATACATAAAAAACTGCATACTTTTTATTTGCTAAAAGTAATAATGTTCTCTAAAAAAAATATAAAGGCACAAATTTATTTTGATGCAATTTTGGTTTCGGCCAATTGATTAATCAGTATACAATTTCTGAAAATGTTTGTCAGAATTAATTTGAAATAAATTATCAACATGACTTTTAGGGGACAACAGAATGTGTAAAGTAATGATGTCTCGGAATGAAGATTGGTCATTCTATGACAAATGGTATCTCATTTATATGGCGTGTTGCTGATCTAGGCAGCATGGGCTGGGCCATATTGATAGCTACATTAGGCCTAGTCCTAAATTAGGAACATATGATCGAGATGGCACATGTAGCAATTGATGCCCTCGACTAGATTATATTAATTATTGAGCCTACATAGAATTGGAAGAAGACATAGAAAGAAAAATATGAAAAAAAAACAAATTTAAGGTAAGAAAATATATGATCCTATTAAAGGTAAAAAATATATAGAAGAAAAATCACTAAATCTTGTAAAAGAGAAATTATTTAAAATATATGTTATATTGATTGAATCGAAATAGAAAATTCTAAATAAATTGTTGAAATCACTTAAATGAAATATCTACCCAAAAATGTTGCTGATGATTTTTATGTAAATAGGAACTTCTCATTTAATTACCAATTTATTTATTTATTTTTTTATTTACATATTTATCATTTATTTATTTTTCCAATTTCGATTTTTCATTAAAAAATTATATACCTGTGCTACTCCAACCCAAGAAAAGCCTTGGATCCAGCAATATTTAGGGAAAGTACAATTTCTTGATATATGGTTGTGCAAGGAGGTGATTTGACCGAGATCATACCCAAGCTTCAGGTTTTCTCGCTAAATCAATTATTTTAATTAAGGGTAGCCACTTTGTAGAGGCTGGGTGTATCCCTGGAGCGATTCTTGATCCCAGATGAAACAGAATAAATAATTTTTCTTCCATCTGCCGGGATTCCAACCTAGGACCTTGAAGATTGGACCTCAGCACACTACCACTGAGCTACCCCAATCCCCCTATTTTTCATTTATGACGCCTAATGGAAGTGATAGTTCTTTGCTATTAAAATAGTTAGCACTATTCAAAAACTTGTTTGTATTGTTTTTCTACAGATAATCTTATCAGTTTGGACAGATATATGCTAAATGCCGTCCGTATGTAAATAAACAAAGACTATAACCATAAACAATTTATTCACCGCATGATTTTCGCCTAATGTTATGAATTTATTCCTCAAATATCATTAATTCCTCAAAATATTTTACAAGAAATTAGCCATGTATTTTATTATTAAGTACGAATTTCTTTAACTCAAAAAAATTCATAACTTGTAAATATATGCTTTTCTCAAACATTTAAAACAATGAAAATTGTTAATGGGGCTATGCAACCATTTTCTGAGCATCCCTGAAAGTAAATAGTTTGTAAAAGCTTAGAAGTTATTAGAAAAAAATCTTTCTCTGTTAAAAAAAAAATAAACCAATATTCTTAATCCGTTTCTTTTCAATATTTATTGAGTATTGAGAATAAGTATTGAGATGCAGGAAAAAATCTCTAACATACGGGGACTAGACAGATGATAGAAAGAGAAAATAAAAAATTTGACTAACATGCTCTTAAAGCTAATTCGGGACGAAGACTCACATTTTGAAAATACAGACGCAACCTGAACCCGGGGTAGCTGGAGAAGTGAGAAATGTGTCACTTGCCTCATTGGCCCGCTGAAACACAAAAATCAAAATTAAACTCAGATTTACAAATCCAAATTTTCAATATATTATTTCTTTTTTTTTTTATTTTAATGAAAAATGGTGATATTTTCAGCATGGACATGTGGAACGGAAGAGTATTGCCGACGGACACGCAAATCCCAACTGATAGATTAGATTCCGTTTTAGACTAATTAGTTTTACTAATCCGGTCGTTCTGTATAGTCTCACTTGCCTTGACATTTATGAATAAATAACACACCTTAAAAATTTATAAATTAACAACTAATTTATTTAATATACATTTTTAGACTTCAAATGAGGAAAACTAGATCGCCAGCGCTTGAGAATGCGATCACATTTTTTGTCACGTTAGCTCCAATTTACACCACTCCTTTAGGTAGAGTTTTCTTATTATCGGGTTTTCTAGATGAACCTATTTAGCTTTTAGGAGTTCAAAATTACAAAACATTAGTTCAACTTATCTTATTATAGAAACATATAATACCATATTAAGGATTTCACGACCAAAAAAAAAAAAAGATTTGATAGATCACACTACGTACTCTCACCATCCGATGACATTTCCGTAGACTGAATATGTTTTGTTTGAGAAGCTGAAACAATTTTAGCTTTCCATATTTTTTCTGTGTTAATTCCGTTCAGGTTTTTTGAGTACGTTTATTCTCCATTCAATACAAAAAAAAATATTTCTCATATTTTCTCTTTTAATTAATTAAATTTTTTTTGTTTGTTTTTTTTGTTTATCAACTATGTTTTAGTACTAACAAAGTGAATTCTTACGAAATAGTGAATAGAGGTATGCTTGTGTCTAAGATGCTTATTTTACTTTATGTACATTTTATTTTATTTTTAACTTTATTTTTATTATTGATTGATCATATCATTGGATTTGATGAAGAATTGACGAAGATACCGCGTTCTTACAAAAAACACCTTCGAGAAATAATATCTAAAGACTAGTATTTTTCCTAAATGTTTTTAACGTTGTCCACAATTTTTTTAATATTTTACTTTATCTCTGGGAGGGTTGCAGAGGATGAATTGTAGTTACTTTGCGTGGTGATGACCATATTTTCTATTGGCTCTGTAGGCTAGGGATATATTCCACGTAGCAATCCAGGTCACTATCTCTAAATTTAGCTTCCTCAAACGGTTCCTTTCCAGAAACAGAATGTTAAATGGCCCGGAAAATATAGCTTTGGCTTTCCCCCCAAACAATTTAACATACGATGATGTGACCCGCACAATGCTTAGTCCAACCGAAAAAAAACTAGGCGGTACAGGTGTTTTTATTTTTTCATTTTATTTATTTTTTAATTTCTCCTGATTATATTTCAGGAATAGGTAACTTGCAATTATCAGGACAGAAAACAAGATCACCCATATGCAGGAAAAAAAAAAAAAAAAAATATATATATATATATATTTACAACTTTTCCTTTATCGACCTTTGAGTATTAATTTCGGTTTCGATCCCGGTATTTTCTTTTTATTAGTCAACCATGGGATTCTCTTCAAAGCTAGAATTTTAAAAAATAGAGCTTCGATCAGGCCAGGGACACACCGACAATCTCAGCACCGTCCACTAGCACATATATTAAGCTACTCCAGTGGACGGTGCTGAGATTGTCGGTGTGTCCCTGGCCTGATCGAAGCTCTATTTTTTAAAATTCTAGCTTTGAAGTGGATCCCATGGTTGACTAATAAAAAGAAAATACGGGGATCGAAACGTCAATAAACAGAAGAAATGAACATTCAATAGTTTATTAAATAATAATTAAATGACCTTATTCCCAATTATATAGTTAAGTTTATATATATATATTCTTCATCGTTAACTTCTTACGAAATCATCCAAATACTTCTTTTTCTGTTAAGATGATGCCTGAATTGACGAAACAATAACAATTCATCTGCATGTTGAGACTCATGGCTTTGTAGTTTAGATTTTTTCATTCATACAGTATTAAGTTTGTTAATATGTAATTTTATGTCGCTATCAGATGAGATCAGAAATCGATGGATCACAAGTTGGATTATCTCTTCTGAGGTATGGAGCAAACGATTCGAAAGATACTTGGTAAGTTCCAGCAAGATTAGTAGGAGTCGATCTTTCATACAAGATTTTCTGATGATCCATGGGTGCCGTACCCGTGTACTCAGTGGACGACGAATTTAATGCTTTACAGCTTCTAATCTAAGATGAATGGATGGCCTAGCAGACTAAAGCGTGTGCATAGCACCGCGCGTTGCCAGGCAACCTGTATAAAAGATATTGTGATAAAAAATACTGAGTTTGTGCCTCGGTGCCATGGGGGAGCTTTTAACTCTGGCATTAATGCTCCACCTTCACCCTTTGGTCCGGGAAAGCCCCGCATAACCTAAAATGCGATGAAGAAGAGGACATAAAAAACCTATTATTCTTAGTTTTTTTCTTTTAGGAAACTTATTTCCAAGCTACAGAGCAATTTTTAATAATTTGCTTCAGTTTTCGACATTTTTTTTTTAAATCAGCGTTTGTTGACCTTTGTTACCGACTATACCGCTTAACTCAATGATTAAGAGTTTAGATATTCATTCGAGACACAATTTAACGTACTTTAATTTCTTACAAAGTGTATTTTGCACTTCGATAAACCATTTAGGTGTTATAGGTGAAAAACAAAAAATGATCGAAAAAATCTGGATTTTTTGGCGGTAGGAAATTTTTCCTTTGTGGCCCGCGTTAGTGATTTCGTTTTTTACATGTTTAAATCCACAAATTTAAGTTTAAAAAATACATATTTTCACACATTTTTCGCAATAAACTTCCCGTTTTGTTCCTCAAATTACTGGCCTAATATTCTTTAACTCAACCATGTTTTCATGGAGTATGATCCGACTGGCAGACTCTCATTTCTTAAATATAAATGTCATGAATATAAAAAAAAAAAAAAAAAACGCTTTCAAACTTTTCTTTAAATAACGACGATTTTTTGCACAGGCTATCGGACTATTAGCTCATCTTATGTATCGTAAATTGTTACTTCGGTTTTAGAATCAGCTACTCGTTTATATTCACAAGAGCTGGGACAAACGCCTAAAAATGGAATACGTAGTTCTTACAGATGTTTAGTTTGTGTTGATGTCCAAAAACACAAATCATTTTAATGTACTTATCAACAGTAACTTGAGAGAACACTAATTACTCGAATATGTATGTTTATAATTGAGCTTTCCATTTGATAGAAATTATAGTTTTGCGGTCTCGTTATAATTACAAGAAGAGAGGCTGGCTAATGGAGACAGTTGTAAATATTTCACTTGCGGTGAACCTGGGCGTTACCTCCTGCATTCACTCAACCGTCATCAAAGCATGACTCACAGGGCCTAAGGGACCAGGTATTGTCGAATTCGTAGGTAATATTATACAGTAATAAGTAAAACTGAAATATTTTAGTATTAACAAAAAAAAATAAAAGTATATAAAGGGTGTTTCAGGATTAAGTGGCCAAACAAAAAATATGAATTTAGGACCTCTAAACAAGAAAAAAAAATCCTATGAAGGTATATCCGTAAACGCTTTGTTTAGGACACATTCACACCTAAATATTTTCGTTCTTATGAATTATTTACGGTATGTTAAGTAAATTAACTTATTTATTTGTTATCTACTTTATTAATAAAACGTAAACATTAAATTCATTTTATTGTTTTTCAAAGTAATTTCTTTAATCATTAAGACAGGCTCGGCTTCTTAATGCTTCTTCAACAGCGGCAGAGGCAGAACGGGACTGGATATGTGTTAATGTTTCACAAGATTCAATTATCCTTCTTCGTGAGGAATTAAGGTCATTGAATTTTTGAATAGACTTTTTGTTTAATATCATCCCCAAAGAAATCTAGTGGTGTCAGGTCTGGTGAGCGTGCATTCCAAGCCACTGGTCCTGCACGGGCAATCCATTGATTGGAATAATTACCATTGTTGTGGACCTCTTCCGTAATGTGCAGAAAAACCATCTAATTGAAGCCATATGTTCCTTCTCAGTTGTAGTGGATTATTCAAGGTTTTATTTATTTCATATAACGTAAATAATTCATAACAAAGAAAATATTCAAGTGTGAATATCTCTTAAACAAAGCGTTAGAAATGATATAGGAGGACATTTTTTTTCTTGTTTGAGGTCCTTAGTTTATTTTTGCAGTTTGGCCGCATAACCCTGAAACACCCTGTATATTTTTCTTATATTATTAAATAAAAAAAATGTTTTTTATTTGAGATTTTCTCCACTGGCTTTAGCACCAGCGGCTTTAGCACAATAATATTTTATTATATTATAATTATGTAATATTATTATATATATATTATTATATTTACATTTATTATATTTATAGTATAATATAAATAACATTATATATAGTGTAATAATTAATACATTGTATTCAAGGAGAAATGTCTAGATCGAAAAATAACTGGAGTCACCTAGGTAAATTCAAATTACCACCTCCAGATGGTTAACATTTCCCGTACAAATTTGTATTCTAAAATTTTTTTTTGTATTAGGAGAGTAGATGGTAACAGGTGATTAACACATTTATAATTATATGAACAGCTGTATAATTTGTTTAAAAAAAAAATTTAATATAATTTAATTAAAAAAATTGAGCTCCTGTTATCTCCTACTCTCCTAATACAAAGATAAAATAAAATATGAGTCACCAAAAACATTTTTATTTAATAGGGAGATATACACTATTGTTTAGTCTGTCTTTTTTTTTTTTAATTTAATTGACCTTTAAGTCATTTTATTTTTATTTTTTGTGTATACTTTTTTATTATTATTTATTAGTTATTTTGCTTCGGTTTATTTTATATTTTTCTGTATATATAGTGTGAATGTGGTCTTACTTCACTACAACATTGTCCAATTGACAGAATGTTATATTACTTAATAAATTAACAAAAAATGTATTTGCTGACCATCCCTTTTGTTTCTAAAAATCATATCACAATTAAGAAGTTCTGTAAGACTTGATTGACCAAAATGTCGAAAATATACACCATACCTAAACAATACGCCGAGAGTATGGATTTATAACGGCTCAAGGCTATCCGTGAAAAACAATTTTCTAAGTTTGGCCTGTACCAATAGAATTTTCACCATTTAACTTATAACTTATCTTTCAAGGACTATGCTGTTTCTCTGTTTGTCGATTATAAATAAAATCTACTGGAGAAATCCGTTTTTACTACCAAATCCGTTAAATTGTCAAAAAAAAAAAACGATTACTGAAGAATTTGAGGGAATTAATTAAAAAGAATGGACCATCTAAGTATCAAAACTCGAAATCCTTGAAAATTTCAGTCAGAGATTGTTACAACCGTGAAAAATTTTTTAAGTCAGAAGTATTTCACAAAATATTTTTCATGTTACTTATTGCACAACTTGGATTCGTCTCAAGTAATTGAATAAGAAAATAAGAAAACAAAGGAGTAATTCATATCCTAATACGATATTCTAAATTTAGGTCTTGGTTAAAAGTCAAGGAATTTGGGTCAGGCACAGAGGAAAGATATTTGGTACAAGAGAATTAGCACAGCATTGATCAGTTGAATTCCCAATTCTATTGTTTATTCTGAATCGTCCTCATTCCTCAGTTCGTCAAAGCATTAACATATTCGCAATTTTCCTCAAAAAAAAAAAAAAAAATAAGAATAACAAGATCAAACATTTAACGGTCAATAGGCAATTAATGACTACTAAATCATATCTATATATTTCATACGTCACGGTTTCACTGGCTTTGAATTTTGATAACACATTTTAATTTTAATATATATATATATATATATATATATATATATATATATATATATATATATATATATATATATATATATATATATATTAGCCTTCCAGTTGACAGAATGACTAACTCCAATTTGAAGATTTTTGATTATTTATTTTAATGATATCTCTAGTAGGAAAATGTATACCTTTATTCACAGCTCTATATTTCAACACTGCAGTCACCTACTCTGGAATCAACATGCTCACTGTCTGTACAGATATTATAAAATTTCCAACTAGACGTATCACTAAAATTACTTTACTCAAAAATATTGCAATTTGAGTTATGAAATCTGTCAACTGAAAGGCTCATATATTATTCGAATGCACAATATGTACTTGTTTGAGGATAAAACATTACTACAGTATGCAAAATCTTAATGGGCTAAAAATATTCATCGCAAACCATAGGAAATATAAACTTGTTGTTTTTTCAAGCTTGATATTTCGAATTGTAGAGAACGACAATTTGCACAATCTCTTGTTCATAGTGAGGCTTATAAAATATATATAGCTACATAATATATTTCGAGCTTTTATTTATTTAATATGAATTTTAAATTTATTTAAAAGTAGTTAATGAGAGGCCTGGTACTACCATTTTGTGATACATGTAACACATACATCATTTCACTGAAACACATTGTAACAACTATACTCTGACACCAGAACAAAATACAAAATACCTCTCACCATATCTAAAGCACATGAAGATGACGAAGAGGAAAATCACAGAGTAATTGAATTCGTAATATACATCAAATTTCTTCATTTAATCCGCTAATGACCCGCCCGGGTATATACGGAATGTAACAATAAGTAAATAAATTTCAAAGTATTTTATATTTAAATAATTATATATATATATATATATATATATATTTAAATGTATTTATTGTTTAATTGTTTTTTTTTTACTTACTTCAATAATAGTAATAATTAAAAATATCTCCCTCAGTATAGGTAGAATAATTTTCATTCCAGAACTAAATTATTTTACGGTAAATGTACAGATCCCAATAAATAAAAAAATATTAAATTAAATATATAATAAACATTTTTTGTGAGGATAATTACAATGTATATATCATAAATAAGTAAAATAAGATTTTTAAAAAATACCATTACAGATAGAGGTTTTAAATAAAAAATGGAACAAATAAAAAAAAATTAAAGGGTCCTGGATGCATTTTTTTTTCAACCCTTAAAATAAGACCCACCATTATATGCATAAAAGCTGGAAGCCCAATGTTTGGATTAGTTAGTCCCCAAATAGAAGTTATCCCAACACTCGGGGAATTATTTAGAATAAAAAACAAAACAAAACTTGGTCCATTAGCAAAACCTTTACGAACTTCATTCCGAACTTCAATACCCTTTTTTTCTTTCTTTTTTTTTCTTTTTATTCAGGGGAGGTAAGTTGGAATATGCTGTCTTTTACAAAACTAAGCCTGTGAATGGTGAATACGAAGAATTTATTTATGGATAAATTTAATCAAAAAAAGGTTTGTTACCAGTTCCCAACATTGTCCGAAATTGTTTAAAAGAAAATTATATGATATTCTCTGTTTGCATATATTTTGTTTTTCTGTTTATTGAGAAATAATACATTTTGCCACACTTAAGGGCACTGAGTACTAAGGCTGAGTGAGGCACATTCATACCATATATACAATTCCATAAAAAAAATAAATAAAAAAGAAATATATATATATATCTATATAATAAAGGTAAAAACTATAATAAAGCAAGGAAATGTAACTTAGAGTTAAAATTAAACGAAATACAGAAATTCGAAGCAAAACTAAATAAATTATATAGAAATAAATAGAAAAACATTCATATTAAATACAATATTTACAATCAGGCAAGAGATCTCAGAGTCCAGCCCTTTCCCCCACGTGTGAAGGAGAAAGCGAGACTCTTAGAGATCCCAGCGCTTCTTTCTCAACCGCATCGCCGGCATTACCAGTCCGGTATCTATATTTCTGGCTATCCCTCTTTCTCACACAGAAATAGCAATTTATTTTCTTAATTCACAATTTGAATGGAAACATTTTTTTTTTTTTTTTGGAGTATGGCTTTGTACAACTTTTGTATTGCGAAATCCAAAACATTCTCTCGCCATGGTAAATATCAAAATATTCCTTCCCTTGCAATCTTCTCACGGCCAATGTCTCTTTTACATTTTTTGTTGTTTCTCTCCTGTCTAGCTTTTCAGGTTATACTTTTTTTTCCAGGTTAGGGAAGAGGGCGAGGGATTAATGGCAGATTTTAATACTCCCGGCACCAGAACTCGAACTCGTAATTTTCAGTTTGGCAGGCTGCTAATCAACTCGTATGTTGCAAACGCGTTAGCCCGCATGACCGTCCCGTCCAATTTTATATCTTCCACCCACACTTGGTTGGTCGCAACTTCTTTCCATATTCTGGCTTATATAAGAAAGATTGTTTTGCTTATTTCTCGTCTCCTATCCTCATAACATAGCCGAACATTTGAAACCATCTTGTTTCAATTTAATATAAAGTATTTTGTTCATGCCCTATATATTTTCTAATAGTACTATTAGATAAACGCAGTAGCCTTGGAGGCTAAGCATTATTATGTTTTTTTAATTCTTTCTTTACACGTGCATATATTTAGTAGCTGAAGTTCATGAATTATAATTTAAAAAGAAAATATATTATTATTTTTTAAGTATTGGATCTTAATACCAAAGGATATCCATCCTGATTAGACCAGAATTAAAACTTTTTAACCTGAATTTTAGAGACAAAAGCCGTTTTGGTTGGATTTTACCAAAAATAATCTTAAATCTTATTTCTTTTTCTATCTTAACGATTTATTCGTTCAAATAAAGTATCATTAATATTACTATTATTATGCATAAAGTAGCATTAATGTTTTTGTTATTATGTCAAAATAAGTAGATCATAACAGGAAACTGCTTTCACTAGGAACGAAAAAATTGAATTATACTTGGCATTAAAATGCAGTTGATGCATTATTCAAATCTCCTTAAGTACGTGATCTCTGTTATTGTTAGTAACTACAGTCATCAAGTACGTGCATAGAAGCTCTTTCTTTATAGAATACAAATTCAAGTTGTTAGTATTCTAAAATGTACTTAAAATTTTATTTTTATTTAATTAAATATGATCTATACATGTATTCAGCACCGGTAAATATATGTCCAAATCGACTCACTTGTAAATTCATGGGGAGGTCTTTCGGGCTCGACTGCTTACCATCTTTTCCTCAAAAAAAAAAAAAGAAAAGAAGATAAATAATTTTAGTTTTTTAATAGATAAATTTCAGTTTATATGAGTGATCCGAACCTACGAAAAAATGTAAATTGCTATGAACAGTAACATCCCACTGCTGCAAATACCTGTATTGCCTTAATGGTAGGATGGGAGATAAATAAATGATCTTCTTAATACATAAATAACGCATGTACTTCAGTCCTCTGAAATCGAATACTTCATCCGCTACTTATTAATAAGATATTTCGTATATTTGGCTTTTGCAATATTATAATATAAATTAATTAGGCTTATAATTCATACCGACGAGGCTGAAGTTTCTGATCTAATAGAAAGGAATGAATGAATTGTTTGAATGAAATTGTCATTTATCGTGAGTATTGTTGCCCAAATGCGAGACCGAGGCGAGTCTTGGTCTTGCAAACATGGTCTTGGTCTTGCGAAAGAGTCTCGCAACTGTCTTGCAGTTAGTTATTAGCTTATTACTATAAAGTTATTAATGTAATTTTTAGATAGGAGATAACAAAGTAAGCCCGAATGAAAAACTAGAGGAATTAAATGCAAAATTATATGGGTTATACCAATTATTAACATATAGTAACTAAGATTGTCAAGTATTAGTAACTATTTTGCCTTCATTTTTATTTAAAAAGTCGATTTTTTTTACCAGTTCTGGTCTTGGTCTTTCAACAGTTAGGCGGCCTTGGTCTTGCACTTTGCAAGACCAAGACCTTTTTTGGGCAACACTAATCGTGAGTAATTAAAGTCTGATATTGAAAACTGAAACCATGTATGTGAATTATCAACAGCTAACGTTTGAAGATCAATGATGAGAAAAAAAAGTCAAAATCTAATACTAGAATGTTTATTTCGTGGTACAGATCCCTTTTTATCAAATTATTAACTTCTGACTGAAATTTCGTAAATAGTTTCACCTTATCGTAACCTAAAACTTTTTTGGTCAATCAAAATTCTCAAAAATGGTTCGTTGTTTCATTATATTAATTAATTTTAATTGGCAGTAAAAAATCATGAATACACATTTATTTTCCACTTACATTTTAATGTGATTTGGTCACAACATCGAGAAAAAAATAAAAATATTGGGCCATTTGGTCTATGTAAACTTGTTAATTTGACATATTGGGAGATGCAAATCACGCCAAACGGCTCAATATTTTTGTTGGCTACCATTATTTCTCGAATTTTTGATCAAATTATTATACAATTCAATTGGAAATCATATGGTTTTTTTCATGATCATATTTTATTTATAACAAATAAATATTACCGATATCAACAATGAAAAAGGCTTATTACTAACAACTTTCGTAAATAAATTATATGTTATGATAAGATGAAACAATTCACGAAGCTATAGACGAATGTTAGTAATCTGTTAAAAAGGAATCTGTAAGCGGTATAAACCTTTTGTTTTGAAATCATCCAGTAGTATTCTAAAAGTAGCAGACATCAGCAACAGACCACTAATTTTGATCGAAGAGTTTATTGAATAATTACTCAATTATTCACAGGACCGAAGCTATAATTAAATTTTACAACATATGGTGATAGTCCAAACCTAGTAGCCATTCAACATAATAAGCATGTACGCGTCCATTGCGATTTTCTTAAGATTTTTCGTGACCAATAGCTTCTTATCTCGGAAAGTTCATAATCATACCGCTTTCGAAACTTCATCCCCTCAAATATGACTTCGAAAGACATCATGGCGGATCATGCTTCACGATGCACACATGGAAAGAATGCATTTTGGGTTATGCAAATGCGGAGAGAAGCTGCATGAGGGACGTTATCTTTATCGTATTTGTAAGTCACGATCGAGGGACCCTATTTAGCAATCGTCGCTATCCTTTTGTTTATCTTATCACAGCCATCTTTAGCTATAACGGTAGAGCAAATCCTACGTCCAATATCCGATGCGGTACCTTTCGATTCGCCTTCCCCGGCGTTGGTTTTATTACAACGAGATGTTGGGAGATCTTGTAGGGAGGAAGCTGATGCTATCGATACTAATCTCACCATAAAGTATCCGCGATATGTGAGTAAACATTATAGGCCGGAAGATTAGTCTTTGAAAACTTTATAATCTCTTAGTCCGTGGTATAGACCTCTTTTTACCAAATTATTAACATCCGGCTGAAACTTCGTGAATAGCTTCATCTCATCGTAACCAACAAATATTTTATTTACGAAAATATTCAGAATTGGGGAGTTTTTAATCCGTAGATGAACAAACTTTATATATTTAATTAGGTACTAAAAACTTATGAATACCTAATTTTTTTCCACTTGAATCGTAATATGATCACAAAGTTGAAAAAAAAAATAAAATGTGATCTACAACAATTTGGGAGGCTTGCCCTATATAACCTCTTTATTTTAAATTTAACCTTAAAAAAAAAACTGAATCTACACAAGCCTCACAGACGTTACAACATCTTTTAGATAAATTACAAGACTAGTAAAAATCATGGAAAATTTGACTAAAAGACGATAAATCGAAACACGTTACATTAACACTTCGAAGAAATACCTGCCCTTTAATTTTAATCGAAACCAACCGAATTCCTCAGACGGACACTGTTCAATACCTTGATCTTACCTTTGACAGAAGGATAGCACGGGGTCCACATGTTAAAATGAAACGGAAGACCTTCAATTGACGACTCAAACTACTTTACTCAGTTTTACTTTAGTCCGAATCTTCAAAACTAGAACTGAGACAAAAATTAAATACCTATACTTACTTAAACCAATATGGACTTACTCCTCACAGGTTATCACACGTTATAGGTAAAAATACTCACACAAACTTCAAACTTTCCAAACAAAAATATTACGACTTATAACTAAAGCACCTGTTCGTACGTGACAAACAAAACCTTATATATACGAGGCTCGTAGACTTCCTCCTGCCTACAAATGACCAACACATAAGAACTCTTTACAAACAATTTTACAATAATTTACACAGACATACTAACATACTTATCAGAGATATGGCTTCAGCTGACATGCCCATGAATAAGAGGAGGGTACTAAAAACACGCTGGATGAGAGACATCCTTCCTTGACAAACCATTGTAATTGATTCAAGCCAGGGAAGAGGTACTGATGGGTGTTATCCTTCCCCATGACTGACACCTCAGTTTCATTCCTTTAATCAGATCATCTGCTGATTGTTAACAGTCATCGAAAGGTGCAGATTAATATTCAGAGATAAAAAAAAAGAAGATTATCTCATTTATTAAAATATTACTAAATGACTTTTGGTTATAAACCAACGATATAAAAGAATTAAAAAATTCAAATTAATTTGTTATCACACAAAACACATCAGTTCATAAGGTTACGCGCCTTTCGATTGCTATTGCAGCTATCGATTGCTTGGCCACATATCGATGCAGAGATGACGTGACCAGAGCCAGTCTATCAGTAAGGTCCCTCGTTGTAGGTATTACTTCCCTGATAAGATACGTTTTCGCAACTGTTATTTCCCTTCCGTATTTCTATCTCTCGGAGAAGGAAAAAAAAAAAAAACATAAAAAACCTTGACTCTGAGAAAATAATTCTAGGTTCTCTCCATTTTCGCGATAAGGCATTGGATTTCTAACTATTCGTCCATGTTTTTATTTAGTAAGCTTGTGTCTTGGAAAGGTCAGCTCCCGTTTAAATGACGTTTTCTTCTGAGGTGCATTCCATGGTTGCCTTTGTCCTTCTGTATTAGCGATGGTACGGCGGAAGGATGGAGTGAATTTTCAAGTTTTAAAACATACGGAACACAAAAAAAAATGTAAATTAAAAAAAAAAACCGACTACAGTATGGGGAAATTTTATCCACACCGACGGAACGTACTTCCATATCTACTAAAACATCTTAGTAGATTGGTAGGGAAATTGACATCTACGAATATTTTTTTTTTTCAGTATTTTTTATCTCATGTTTCAAAACATAAACGGAATCTAACTGAGTAATTACAGCAATTGAAGTTGAAAATCGATTATGTCATCGGCTCAAAAAATCTTCACGTAACAGATTGATTAAACAAACTTTATACAGTAATTTGACATAATTTTGAGCCTAAAAATCGATCTAGCCGTTCGTTAAAAACATCGTCACAAAGCTTTTTGCAAATTTATTAAACACATCTTATATAATGACTTGTCAGTATTATTATCTCAAATTGTTTCGAAACACACAAGGAATTTCAATGAAATTTGAATCATCAAACCTATGAAACGATCCAGCGGTTTTTTCAAAAAGGCGTTACATAACTTTTAGTGGACGACTCAAACACAACCCTCGTTTCGCTTCGCTTAGTCAGATAAAAATAATTTTAATAAATAGATAGATTTTAAATAAAGAGAAGAATTACTAACATCTTCTGAGTTTTGCCATACATATTCCTAGACAAATTTATAGTAAAATAAGCGCATTTATAAGTAACTTAAACCTCAACTGAATAAAAAGTAGATGGTAAATTATTTCTGGAATTAGCGCTGGTGGTAAGTGAATAAGATATCGTACGTTATGTCTATGTTTCACTTTATTTATTGGTTAATACTTATTTGCCTGAATTTTAGGTATTCATTTATTTGAGAAAGCTAATAGCCCGTGGTGCAGACCCCGTTTTATCAAATTATTAACATCCACCTGAAACTTTGAAAAAAGCTTCATTTTTATTCACAAAAATTATCGGAATTGGGGCGTTTTCAATCTGGAGCACGGCAAACTTTGTCTATTTAATTAAGTACATGTATATAGGTGTGAATGTGTTTTATATATATATATATATATATATATATATATATATATATATATATATATATATATAAATAAAAATTAAATAAATTGCTAAAAATTTAAATATAAAATATATACATAGAAAAATTTTAATAAAAATACTTATGTTTATTATAAGTTATACAAATTATTTAACTAAAACTAATAACATGATAAGGGTCCCCCGTTATCGGTGACAGTATCGGGAATAAAATAATGCAATAGTCCCGTTACCTATAAAGTTAATATAATATAAAAAATAACTAATATAATAAGAACTAATATAATAAGTTTCTCTCTAATTTTTTTTTTACTTATCAATATTAATTTTCTTATTTTACTTTCTACAACTATTTTTGCTTTTCGACATTATGATTTTCTTTTCGCCTCTCTAACTCGGCGTCGCTTTAAGATAAAATTTTTGATAATAACTCATTACAAAGAGGATGAAATGATGAACATTTCCCTCGCTAACAATATGCAGATCCGATTACCCGAGCGTTATCCATCTGAAATCTGACGACTCAATCAAATTCACTCGCCACAAAAAAAGTGTAGAACGCGCCTAAAGTAGTTTTCACCTCAATAAAAAATCTGGTAATTTTTAAAGAAACAGAAAATTACACATAGAGAAATATTAATAAAAATACTTATGTTTATTATAAGTTATACAAATTATTTAACTAAAACTAATAACAAGAAAAGGGTCCCTCGTTATCGGTGACAGTATCGGCAATAAAATAATGCAATAGTCCCCTTACCTCTAAAGTTAATATAATATAAAAAATAACTAATATAATAAGAACTAATATAATAAGTTTCTCTCTATTTTTTTTTTCTTACATGTCTATGTTAATTTTCTTATTTTACTTTCTACAACTATTTTTCTGTTATCTCTATTTTAGTTTTCATTTGTATGTATATACTGTGTGAATGTCTAATGTAGCCCTAATATTAATGCCCTCCAATGTAATTTTCATAATGTATTAATTTTCAATTAATAAAAAAAAATTATAAATAAAAAAAGTACAAAAAAACTCAGGAATACCCATTTGCTCACCACTTAAATCATAAGATAATATGATCACAAAATAGAAAAAAAAGCTGGCCTACAAAAATACTGTGGAATTTTATAGTTGGGGTCACGTCAAACGAACCAATATTTAACAGACAAAGTTTGCCGATCTCCAAATCAAAAATTCCCCAATTCCGAGAATTTTCTTAAGTAAAACACAAATAGTTACCTTCTAAAACATAATTCTCTTCACCTTAACGATGAATTAAAACTGTCCTATCAGAAAGATAATTTTAGTATGCTAATGTGCCTAAAGATTTCGCTAAGATACCAAAATAGAGAATGTTACTCCACATAAGAAGTTATTGAGGTATTACTAAAGCTTTGATTCCTTCACAAGAAATTATAATTTAATATACTCCTGAAAATATTTTGCTGGTATTTTCTTCGTTATGTGAGTATTGTTAATTATATAATATTATTACACAATACACACACATATTTATATGTGTTTGTATATATATATATATACAAACACACATATACACATATATTATATATTTCATATATAATATATACGAAAGAAGGTATTGGAAGAAAGGGGAGGGTTCGGATATTAGCGATGTGAAGAAGCAAGAAGCTGACGCAGGGAGAGCAGTAACGATATTTCACTGATCCGATTTAGTCACAGCTTACTTCATCACTTCTGTCCATTTAGCTGTAACTGCATCCATCTTCTAAATTCCATCTATATTTTGTCATTTACGCCTTTTTCGAAACGCACGCATTTAGTTACTAAATTAAGGGGGCGATTAAAAGGTCTGGTTAAAATCGGTTGAAACTCTTTACCAGCACTACAATAATGATTGCTAAATCGTCATCGATTTTTTATTCTTGAAAAACAAAAATAGTTTCCTTCGAACAAGTTTTGAGAAGTTTTTGAAAAACAACCATTTATTATTTAAATCGTTGCACTTTATGATTAGTAATCCGAGAGCCCGTGAGAAAAAATTGACATTATTTGATGAAAATATTTTAAATGTTTATAACATTTATATTAAAAAAATGAGAGTCTGACTGGCAGATCTTGATACTTGTAAAAATGGCGGCTGGTTTAAAGTATATTAGACCATGGTTTTTTTCACCTATAACTACTAAACGGTGCGTCGAAGCGAAAAACGTTTTCTTAAGATATGAAAGAACCTTAAATTGTGCGACGAACGAGTACCTAAACTTAATAATTTAGTTAAGTGGTATGGTCGATGATCACGGTCAACGAACGTAAATTTTTACCAAATCAGTTAAAACCTAGACAAATGGCCTACAAGTTGGAAATGAGTTCTTTAAGAGGAAAAACTCATAGAATAAAAGTTGTAAAGCATCAAATTCAACGTCCACTGATCACTAACAGTTTTAATGTAGGTCGAACATATCTCTCGAATCGGGATTCGTTACATCTTCATGAAATTCATTTTTTTTTTTTTTTACACCCGATTCCTTAAAATCCTTCGCTGCTGATAAAGAGTCCTTTAATGCTAGAAGACTAATAGCGAAAGTCAAATTAGTCAATAGACGTTATGGGAACAAAAATGTATTTTTCCCATATTGTTACGTAAATTTAACAGTATTTATTTTTTGTATATTTGTTATAGTCACAAAGTTATCTACATTAAAATTGTTGGTACTCACTATCAGTGGACTGTATGTAGTCCAGACAGAGTTTTATGTGGAAAAAAATTGTTTTTAATTAAATCATTAAATTTTTAATTCAAGAGTATTTTTAATTAATTAATAAAATTAATAATTTCAAGGAAATAACATTATGGTTATCATAGTTATGAAATTAACTTTTGAAGAAGGTGAGGATAAGAAAATGATGTAAGTAAATACTTTATTCATTAAGTTGATTTTGTGAATTTTAAAGATTGTTATTATATGTGCCGTTACATTTTTTTCATATATATTTGTGTTTAATGTATTGTATTATTTTAGACAAAAAGTTTTACTTGAAAATGTGCAAAGTTGTCTTGAAACGCTGTCAAACAAATAAAAATAATTGAAGCATTGAGAGGAGGTGAAAACGTTCAATAATGTAATTTCCTTTAAAATGTCTGGTTATTTTTTTTTTATTATTTTTTCTTTTTTTGGTTGTAAAAGATTTTCCCTTTGTGTCGCGAGTTAGAATTTTTTTTCTTTATATGTCTAAAAATAAAAATATATACAAGTTTAAAAAATAAAAGCTTTCTTCACTTTTTTCGCAATGAATTTTCGGTTTCGATCCTCAAGTTACAGGTCTGATATTTTTTAAATCCACCGCCATTTTTACAAGTAGTAAGAACCAACTGGCAGACTCTCGTTTTTTAAATATAAATATTATGAAAATTAAAAAAAAATGTTTTTAAAGTATTCATCAAATAGTGTCGATTTTTTTTTTATGGGCTCTCGGACTATAAGTGTACATCATGGATTGATATTTGACAGCAGAATGACATAGGACAAATATTCCAACACAAATTTTAACAATAAAAGAAAAATCATAAACTCCATATCACGACTATTACACTCACCTCTTTGGATAAGTTGGAAGTAAAAAATAAAACAGAAGATGAACGCTTACATTCACGAACCCGAGCCCATTTGAACCTACAGCCAGAAACCCCCACTTAAGTAAATTAAAACACTTTTCAGTCAAAAACTTACAGAACTCAATAGTACCTCACCAACATTACTCACTATTAAAAACTTTAAAAACCAGTATTAAACAACCAAATGATACTACAAAATATTTCGTTATAACTTACAGAGACATACAAACACACTAATTAAAAGTGTAGTAACAATTGGTATTCCCACAGACAGGAAGTTTAAAAGAAGATGGAGGAGGAATCTCATCGCTTAGCTATAAATACTAAAATCAAGACAGGAAGGAATGTCGCTGGGTACTCCTCTCTCTCTCTCTCTCTCTCTCTCTCTCTCTCTCTCTCTCTCTCTCTCTCTCTCTCTCTCTCTCTCTCTCTCTCACGGCTATCAATATCCTAATAGCATACTAACTCGATGTCAAAAAAAAAAAAAATAAATAAAATAATAAAAAAAAACTAAGGTGTGTGCTTCAGACCACACAATATAAGTTAAAACATCAACAAGGAGAGATTAATAATATGAAATATAAATTATGAATAATAGTTCGTTATTAAGAGGATAGAATGCTGAAAATTTGCCTTGCTTTACAGGCCCAATTTTTAGTTTCTGAGATATTTTCCTCGTTATCATTTGCTTTTCGACATTATGATTTTCTTTTCGCCTCTCTAACTCGGCGTCGCGTTATGGTAAAAATTGTAATAATAGCTCACTAGAAAGAGGATGAAAAAATAACATTTCTCTCTCTAACGATATTCAAGTCCGATTACCCGAGCGTTACACATCGGAAATCTGTTGCCCAAATGTAATTCGCTTTCCACACAAAAATGTGTAAAAGCGCCTAAACAAGTTTTCACTTCAATAAAAAATCCCTTATTTTTTCAAGAAATAGAAAACCAATCAAATATTAGTTATGTAATTTAGGCATACCAAAAAAAAAAAAATAAATAAGTCAAAGGATATATCATCTAAAAAACCTCCTCACCTCTAAAAAAAGTAATCGCATCAGATATCATCCAACTCATTTGGTTAAATATCTTGATTTATTTCCATATAGGCTCTAACACGAATCCAACATTATAAAAGCAATGTCATGATGAATAGTAAAAGTATATGTATGTAATAATTTATTTATAAAATAGAGGGAAAACTCAAATTTGGAGAGGTTTTTGAAAATAATACTCAAAGAGAATTTATTACATTATTTTTAAATAATCAATAATCTTAAGTTATATTAATAAAATTTGATTTATATAGAGTAGCAATTATAATTAATATATTTGACCACGTAAAGAAGTTTAGGTATCTAAGGTCTACGATACCTAGAAAAAGCCAAATTGAAGAGGATATTAAGGTTATGCTAAAGGCGGGAAATGTTTGTTATTATTCTGTGACAAAACTATTTAGCCCGCGGAACTACTTACCTCCTGTCCCTGAACTAAAAAACAACAACCTATAAAACCATTATCCACTATCGGCGAATTAAATGGGCTTGTTGAATTGTTGGCATTAGCAACGAGAGAATCCTTAAAAGGTTAATATTCGCTGTACCGAATGGTAAAAGTCCGAGGGGTAGACCGAAGCGAAGGTGGGAAGATTACGTTAAGGCCGATCTGAAGGGTCTGGGTTTGGACGGCGACCGGTGGAGAGAAGGGTGTGGACAGCGAGTTGTGGTGTCGGCATCGAACCCTCCGGTTTGCTAAGCCTTTCACTATTATCATTTATAAATAGTTATCGTAAAGATGTTTGAATGTTGAATATTAATTACAAAATTTACTAAAACTACTTTCAGCTCCTGCATAACATAAATTTTATAATTATTTGATTTTTAAAATATTTAAAATTAAAGTTTCAAATTAATAATTGACCATTTGTCGAAAAATTCTTTCAATTTCCAGGAATGGAATTTTCACGATTGATTTAAAACATTAAATATAAACTTGAAAGTTGCAGTAAATAAATATGATAATCAGTATTACATAAATAATCAATTTCTATGCAGTAAATTTAATTTTATTAAATTTTCGAACACGACTGCACTCCTTTCATGGCAAATTCCTAATAAAAACCGAAATTGTGGTTATTGCAAAAGTTTCATTCTAATTTGTTTTTTTGCAATTTCGAAAGTAGACCTCTTCAATGACGGTTTCAACTACTTTTTTCGTGGAACCAGTTTGGAGAATATTCCAGTGGCGAGGTCCTAAACGAGTAGCCGAACTGGATTTTCGAAATGTCAGATGAAAGTCCTCCAGTAAACTGGGTCTAGCACACGAGATCGATTTTAGTTAGGACTATCTTATCTGCCAAAGAATTAATTTTTTACCTTTTTTTTTATAGTTGAGATAATTGAAAATAGGAATATAGAATTTTGTGAATGGTTAAATATTGTAACCGAGATTAAGGAAGCATTGAAGAAAAAAAAAATAGAACTCTTCTCTCTTTGGTTTCTTATGACTATTTCAGCATGAGCATATGCTCTTATATCTTATATCTTGACTATCGTCTCTTGATGTTTATATGTGGCATGCTATACTATTGTATACAGAATAAGTATTTTATTTTTTTTGTTATTTTTATTATCTTAAGTATCTTATTATTTACCTTTAATTGTATATAGTAATTATGTTTAAATTCTCTCTTTTTCCTTTTATATTACTTCTTTTACCTGTTCATAATATTAATCCTGTAAATATTTCTTTCTGGAAATAGATCTCTTAATCTTTTTTTGCTACTTTATAAAAATATCCAACCTAACCCCTTCTTACCTGTGCTAGCATAGTAGGATAATTATTTAATGATGGCCTAATAATGGGTAGGTACCTCATATTTTCTAAACTTATCTCTTTAGAGATGAAAGACTGGTATAGCCAGGCACCCAACAAGTAAAAATTCTGATAGAAAATTATATTTATTAAAACTTATTTTATTATTTATCCTGTTTTTTTGGTCACATAAATAGTGATTTTCATTATTTATTTAGTCCATTATTTTGGACTCACTGGAAATCCACCACCACCATCTCTATTAATTCTAGCCATTACTTTATGGAATCAAAATGAGGATGAGACAAGAAAGAAAACAACAAATGACATTTTATAAACGAATTGTATCAATCTAAATTGTTAGATATTGTCAATCAGCTGGATTAGTATGCTGTGTCATTTAGAAATTCAACACTGTTGAGTAACATTACCATTTTTTTGTAGTTCTTCTTGGTAAATATTATGTTTTTAGTGTTTATAATGAAATGTTCTAATTTAAATCAAAATATAATATTTTAATTTTAATCAACTCTCTTAACATTAGAATAAAAAAATCTCCGCAAAGTTTAGAAAATGAAAAATTCCATTTATTAGAGAAAGATATATCAAAGGTTGGATCCTCCAAAAAAACAAGTAAAATTATTAAATATATTCTAATCTAACCCATAATAGTAGCAAGTGAATGAAGGATGAAAACAACTTTCTGAGCTTAGTAATTATGATATTCATCATAGATCCCAATTTTATTTTTATTATTTTTTTTTTTTTTTTTTTTTTTTTTTTTTTTTTTTTTTTTTTTTTTTTTTTTTTTTTTTTAGGAAAATATTTCATTAATACCAGAAAAGAAGGAAACAATTAGAGAGTTCACGAATTAAATTCTTTCAATGGCGGAGGAAGGGAGGTTTAAATGTCATTACGCACCCCATCTCTTATCCTCTGCAAATTTCAGAAAATAAAAATTTTAGGTTTTAAATATTAAATTTTTCCAACTTTTTACCTTGACAACATCCAAATTCCTCAGACAGGCAAAGTTCAATATCTTGGACTGACCTTTGACAGAAGAATGATGTGGGGCCACAAATTAAGAACAAAACAAAAACTCTAAACCAAAGACTGTGACTATTGTACTCACTCCTTGCAAGAAATTCGAAATTAAAACTTAGACAGAAATTGAACACACATACTTACCTACCTAAGCTCATTTGGACCTACGCTTCACAAATATGCGGGACAGTCAAAAAGACCCACATACGTAAACTACAAACTTTTCAATCAAAAACTTTCAGAACTATTACCTAGGCTCCCTGGTACGTCAGTAATATTACTTTATATAAAGACTTACAGATCCCAACAGTTAACGACCACATACGAACATAATAATAATACCTTATTTATTCTGGGATGAGTGTCTTTATAATAATACAGAAAGACAGAAATGTGGGCTAAGGAGCATCAGAGAAACATAAAAAAAATGCTGCGTAATTAAATAGTCATAATAAAAAATATGTAAGTTACTTTCCAATTTTTAATCAGTTAATAATAAAAAATGAAAAAAAGTAAAAATAATGAAGAACGAACTAATAATTTATATACATATTCACAGTAGTATCTATTTATAATTTTATGGAGACTGGATGGATAATAAATTATTGAACAGGCGGGATTAAAGGTAGGAAGGGTATTGGATTGACGGATGTGGGAAGGGATGGAGTTCCATAGGGATGAGGATCGGATAATGAACGATCTGTCTAAAGCGGCGGTTAGGTGGGCCCTTATGTATACATCAGAAGACCGGGAACGAGTATTGCGGGAACGAACAGAGGATTTGAATTCAAGAATCTCGTAGATGTTTCAAGGACGGTGGGATTGAATGACTTGAAAGAGGAAGGATGCCAGGAAATACGACGGTAGGAAGGGTAAAGACACTTCAGCTCTGCATAGAAACGGGAAACAGAGGCGTCCCTTGGTATCCCGAAGATGGATCGTGTAATGCAATTTATCAAACGAAAACATACTACGAAAGATTCACTCAAAGATTCAAAAGGACATACCGATTCACTGATTCGAGGCACAGCAACAACTAACATGCCCGATAACACCAGAAGGAGGCTCAAAAGAAGTTGGATGAGGGATCTCCTCCACTATCAATAAATATAAAAATCAAGACAGGAGAACGTAGCTGGGCACTCCTCTTCCTTAAGCCTATTTCAAGAAGACCTATTCTAATCTCCTACATCTCAAAATTACACTTGCAGATTGCCGGAACTTCTGACAGGTATGAGTGGTTAAAAATTAAGTTAAAAAAAAATAATTTTTAGTTGATGTTTTTGAATTGACTATATAGAAGGGTAGGTTTTTACACCTATAGGTTTTTAAGTTTCTTTTCGCGAAAAGGATTTTGTTATATCGCTGGAGCAAATTGATCCAACAGGTTGGAAATCTTTGTTCAAACTATGCCAGTGCTCTCTGCGTTCGGAAAACGTATTATTTTTCAAAACATAGCGTGCATCCGGCCATTTCTATATTGTATTATGGTCGGTATGACGGTGATTTCGTTATATTCTTTTTAAAATAGAAATTATTGTTCAAGTTTTAATGGTTGATAAGGTTGATAAATATTACAATGTATAAACCATCTGAACATCACATTGCTTATGTAAACATTTTTGTTACTATTTTAAATACTGCCCATTATTTATGGGACACCCCATGTATGGAGTCATATTAATGGAAATGATAATTCATTCTTCAATTTATCAACACGAATAAATAACGCACGAAGTATGTTGCAAGGTAAGGAAATTTTCCTGGCACACCTAGAAGAAAAATATGTTATGTACAATCTAGACATTAGTTCAGAAACCTAACCACGATTTTACACGGGTCTAATAATTTATGATTATGACATAAGAAAAAACAACAAATTAAAATTCAGAGTTTAATTTTTTTCCTCTCAAATATCTGGTATGAAAATATATTTTCTAATTTTATTACTAGTGACGTGGCTGGGACAGAATTACTGGGATCTCCTGGAGTCCTGCTTTGGCTTCAACACTTGGGGGACAAAGCATGACGCGGAGTCCTCTAGGCGAATGTAAATATTTTATATAGGAGTGAATGTGTTTTATTTATGTAACTTCTATCTGTTATGTAATTTTTTGTACACATCTATATTAATTTTCTTATTTTATTTTATTTATTTATTTTTCTTTATTTTATCTATTTTAGTTATTATTTCTATACACATATCGTGTGAATGATTACTGTAGTCATAATATTAATGCCCTTCAATCAGGCAGAATGTATTAATATTCAATCCATAAAATAAAATTTTATAAAAGTTTATTGGTGACTAGTTTTCGGGATATTTTGATTTGCACTTAATAGTTTCATTTTTAACAGCCTTGAGACTTTTTTTGAGAAGAAAATAATACTTAAATGAGAATGTTTAATTTCGAATTAATTTTGGAACTTATATATTTAGATCTTTATCATACATTTATAAGTATTTACACGTAATATAATTATATTATACGTACTGTATACAAATAAATTTATTGACATTATTGTTATTTTTAGTCCAAGTATTGTTCTCGTGCTTTAAAAAAAAATTCTCTACAAAGAAATTCAATGTAGTAAAATAAAACTTTTTTTAGTCAGCGGTTCTTCAACAAAAAAAAAAATGTAAACGAGATTCTGGTATAGATTCGAATGCAAAGAAAGTAAGACTTCGACTGATTCCATTCAACTGATTTAAAATGACTGATACTGATAAAAAATATATAAATTAGCACCAGTGATGCGGTTAAGAGAGTAGCGCAGGGAACGCCTGAAACCCTATTTCTCCATCTACACTGAAAGGAAAAAGCATGTATTGGAGTTCTCACCCCTGATCGTAAATAGTGAATATAGGTAGATAGGTCTATTATTTTTTTTATTTATTTTTTTTTAATCAACTTTTATTCAAGTGATTTTATTTGTATTTATTGTATATAATTTTAATTATTATTTAGTCATTACTTTGCTTCCATTTATTTTATATCTTCCTTATATGTAATGTGAATGTAGAATTATCTCGCTATAAACATTGGCCATCTGACAGAATGCTATATTACTCAATAAATAAATAAAAAGATAAAAAACACACATATATATATATATATATATATATATATATTTACTAGTGCATGTTTAATTAAGTTACACGATATAACTTGATAAAGAGGAGAAAGTAGTAAAAGTCCAACTCTCTCCGAATTTCTCCAAAAAAAGTTTCTCTTGAGTTTTACCAACCGAAATAATCAACACTCGATAAACATTTCTACCTTTAATGTTAGAATGATTATCGATGGTAACAGAAAATTTTATTATAATATTTATATGATAGAGCAATAAGTTATACCAGTTGGTCCATGAGAATAATTCGAAGACAATATTGTTTGGTGAAGAAATAGCAAAACAATATGGAAATAAGTAGATCCTATGTATGTAAGAAAGAAATTAACATTTTTTCCTTTGTCAATTGCAATATTCCATATAACATAATAGACCAAAATATTTGTATAAATGGATTTGCTAGAACCTATTTTTAAATGGTGACTGGAAAGGTAATAAAGACAAAATAAAGCCCCGACCATGGGATTTTCTAAATTAATAAAAAAATAAAATACAAAAACAAACAAATGCCTTTAAGAAATAATAAATTTAATATATCAGCCAGAAAAAAAAGTGTAGTAGAATAGTAAATGATATATCTTTAAAGAGGAAGTAATTATTAAATATACCATAACTAATGGACTGTATCTTTGTCAATAATTGTCCGATTTTGTTTTTGTTTTGTAGGTAATTTAGTGATATGTCTAATTATACTGGGTAAAATCAAGAAAAAATGCATAATTTTTGAGTTATTAACAAATAAAGTTTCTTTTCCTTCATAACTTTTTTCCCAGACATTATTTCGGGGAGCTAGGACTATTTTTCACATGTGAAGGAGAAGAATATCTTCAAAATGAGTGGTCAATCATTGGATTTGATGAAGAATTGACGAAGTTATGGCGTACCGACAAAAAACCACCTTTAAGAAATAATATATAGGATATAAAGAGACATAAATTAATTGTTAAAAGCATACAATAATGCACTAAGCATATTATTACGTATTTACTTAAAACGGCACTTCCCGTTGATGTATTGCTTCAAACCACATTCCTTAAAAATTATTTTTTTTTTAAATTTCTTTATTGAGTATTATAACAATCTGTCTGTTGGGCATTGGTTATAGTGAGGTAGGATGACATTCACACCATATGTACAAAAAAAATAAAATAAATAGAACAAAATAATAATCAAAAGTATATACAATAGACAATAAAATAAAATAACCTAAAAAATAAGAAAATTAAAACTAAGGAAAAAAAAAAATAAAATAACATGCATACCTATATACAATCAGGCGAGGGAACTCCAGGAGAACCCTGCGCTACTCTTCCAACCGCGTCACTGGTACTAAAGCCAGCGGAGATTGGTCGAGAGCACTTTAGCCACATACACACATGTCTTGAGTGAAGAATCTGGCCATTGCCAGAACTCCAATTTATATAATCTACAAAAGGTCGCGAGGCCACTGCCGTTTCAACCTTCTTGGAGGATTATAGGGATGGGAGATGCTTGATAGGGATTGTGCAAGAGGATTTGGGTGGTAAGTAAGGTTCTGGTGAAATTTGGAGAATTTTTCTGGGATAAGGTCTAGGACAAATGGGATGTTAAGGTCATGATGTAGGGTTTTGTTGGATACATAGAAAGGAGCATCGACTATTGTTCGAAGGACTTTAGACTGGAAGGATTGGATGCGCTTGATGTTAGAAAATTTTGCTGATCCCCACAGTTCTAGTCCGTAAGTCCAAATAGGTTTCAGTATTGTCTTGTAGATCAGTAGCTTGTTTTCAATGGAAAGTTTAGATTTTCTGCTTAGTAGTCGGTATAGTTGGCCGTATCGTCGGTTTAGTTCTTGTCTTTTGAGTCTAGTATGCGGGTTCCAAGTTAGTCTTCGGTCTAAATGAAAGCCAAGATACCGGACTGTGTCTGAATAAGGAAGCTGGATGGAATTAAAGAGTACTGGTGGACAGGAATTGCGTCGGAGTGTAAAGGTAATATGTTGGCATTTAGATTCATTAACTTTAATGCGCCAGTTATTACACCAGTGCTCAATCAAGGTGAGGTGACTTTGGAGATTTAAGGATGCTATTTCGGGATCAGAGTTGGATGATAAGATTGCGGTGTCGTCAGCGAATGTTGCAAGAAAAGTATCGGGATGAACAGGGATGTCAGCAGTAAAGAGGATGTAAAGCACGGTACCCAAGACGCTGCCTTGGGGAACACCGGCTTTAACGGAGTAGATATTGGAAAATTCTGTTCCACAGCGAACTCGAAAGGAGCGGTCAGAGAGGTAGGATCGGAGGACTAGGTACAAGGACTGAGGTAAATGGATTTTAAGCTTGGAGAGCAGTCCGGAGTGCCATACCCGGTCAAATGCCTGTGCAATGTCCAGAAAGGCACCCGAACAGTATTCCTTGTTTTCTAGGGCTGAGGAAATATGATCAACAACTCGGAGTCCTTGTTGAACAGTAGAATGTTGAGAGCGAAAACCAAACTGATGGGAAGGGATATTTTGGGATTCTATAATGGGTAGGATTCGTTTCAAAAGGATCTTTTCAAAAAATTTTGAAAGGATTGGGAGTAGGCTGATTGGTCTATAGGATGTTGAGCTATTGAGAGGTTTTCCTGGTTTTGGGAAAAGGATAATAGTGGAGTGTTTCCATAACAGAGGGAAGTGGGTGGTGCGTAGGATACAATTGTAGATATATGTAAGGAATATGACTGCTTTGGATGGAAGTTGTCGAAGGATTTGAGGTGTAAGGAGATCATGTCCAGGAGCTTTACGGAGGATTAGTTTTTTTAATTGAAATTTTACTTCGGAAGGATGAATAGCTTTTGGGGGCAAGGAAAGTGGGATTGGTGATGTAAGGAGTTCTTCTACTGTTACGGTGTGGGCAGGATGGGATTCCGGATGTGAAATAAATGTATAGGATAGGTGAATGGCGAACTCCTCAGCTTTATCTTCGTCAGATGCTGCCCAGGAGCCATCACCTCGTCGGAGAGGATGGGCAATGCGGTGAGGATTTAGGATTTTTGTTGTGGTTTTCCAAAGGGAATTGTCGCGAGAAGAGAGGGAGGATAGGTAGGAGTTGAAGGATTGTGATCTGAAGGTGGCTAATTCCAGTTTTAATTGTTTGCAGTAGTAATTATAGGAGCAGCGGTCGGTAGGATGTCGGGTACGTTGCCATAATAATCTGGCACGGCGTTTGGTGCGGATTAGGTTAAGGAGGTGTTGGGGTAGAATGGTCTTTATAGGAATTCTGGAGGAGTCTTTTGGAAAGAAGGCAGTCCAGGCGGCTTGTTGGATTGTGGTAGTAAAGGAATTTACGGCACTATCAAGGTCATCGGGAGTTTTGAGGGATATGTTGAGATCAATATTATCGGAGATTATTTGGCGGAAAAGGTCCCAGTTTACTGGGCCCCTAATGAATGACGGTGGAGAAGGTTTGGGAACAGGTTCAAGTGAAACATTAAGGATTAGAGGACTATGGTCAGAGGAAAGTTCATTTAGACGTGTAATGGAACAATTGAGGGAACTTAAGCCGCTGTGGATAAAGAAATCAAGAAGATCAGGATTACGGTTGGGATCTGTGGGCCAGTAGGTAGGACAGTTGGGGGAAAGGAGGTGAAAACGTTGGGAATTGAGTGCAGACTTGGGTTTGGCCACGAGAATTCGTGGTTCTGGAACCCCATTGTTGGTGCTTGGCATTTAGGTCTGCACCCAAGATGAAGTGATGTCCTAAGGAGTCGAGGAGAGAACTGAATTGGGCATTGGATATGGATCGGTTAGGAGGGCAATACGCTGATGCAAGAGTGACCGGAAAGGAGAAGGTTTTTATCACGATAGCGGTGGACTGTAGGAAATCATGTATTGGTAATGGGAGTACGTGATGGGAGAGGGATTGGTGTACAATTACAGCAGTACCGGCATGTGCTTTTCCGTCAGGGTGGTCAGTACGATATGTCAGGTATTGTGGTATATTGAAGTGCTGTTTAGTGGTTAGTCGAGTTTCAGTAATTAGTGCCACATCAATGTTCTTGTCAAGTAGTAAAGTAGATAGTTCGTCTGTATGATTTCTAACACCATTCGCATTCCAAAGGAGAATGGATATGGGTTTAGGGATGTGAGTCATTTAAGGATTTTTCAAAGGAGGGATGAGGTGAGATACGAGATTCGTGAGGTGAGGAAAGATGCTAACAAACTTGTGAGATCTGTTGCATTTGAAGGAGGAGGAATATGAGGAATTTGTTGTTGGTGGTTAGGTATATTAGGATGAAGAGGATTTTGAGGTTGGGTTTGAGGTTGTTGTTGTGGCAGGGCTTGACATTTATCGGTTAAAGTCTTACCTCTAAGTAGTTGGGAGAATGATACATCATTAAAAAAAAAAAAAAAAAAAAAAATTATTATAATTATTATTATAACATCATTAAAAATAGTGAAGAAACTACTCACACACAGATTCTACTGAGCAGAAATTTTATTTTACTTCAAAGTATTCAATATACAAAATGATATGCAAAGCTATGACTTCAAAAGTTATTTTGTTATTATTTTCAATTACCTATATAGATAGATAGAAAAAAAACAACTTTATTCTGGCACTAAGTCTCTTTAGAATAACAATATTGCACAAAAGAATATAATATTACTGGCCTAAAATTTGAAACAAAAAATAAAATTGATAAAATGAAATAAAAAGTAAAGAAAACCTTAGGTGCACAAACTATATACAATACAGATAAAACTATGTACAGAGCATTTAAAACTATGAACAAAACAATTAAAACTATGAACGAATCACTTGAACTATGAACAAAACTATATATAAGGGTTGAACAACATAAACATACACTTTTAGAAATGAAGAACGAAAAAGAGATAGAATGATTTCATTTCATAAAAAAAACTTAAAAACTTTACTTGAATATATATATATATATATATATATATATATATATATATATATATATATATATATATATATATATATATATATATATATAAACAGTTAATTATAATTGAATAAAAAAAAATGTATGTATTGTAATTCCTACGACGATTGTAGGAAATGCATGTACTATCTCTTACCAAGTATTATGATTATATGATTGCTACACAACACATATATAGTATTAATAGTTAGGTGGTATCTAACTGTTTTTGGAACAGGAATTGAAATAGGGGGTTTTTGAATGTGTATAGGGAAGGGGCATGTCGAATTTGGATCGGGAGGGGATCAGAGGGTCGAGATCTTGTAGTGAGGGAATGGATTGAGGACTTAAATTGGAGAAGGTTGTAGGCACATATACTTAACATATATTATGACAAAGTATAGTAATCTTCATTTCAAATTTGAGTTGTCAATAGAGATCGAACATCCCCTTACATGAAATTATCAAGTCCTGAGGTCTGTGTTTGTTTGTTTGGATGTCTAGGCGCAAAAATATCCAGGTCTGTGTCTAAAACATCTAAGGTCTGAGTGTGTCTATCTTTATGTGAACAGCATAGTTCATAACCAAAAATTATGGAACTAAAATTATAAATTTATGTTAGGCGTACACCTGGGATGTTACAACATATTTTTCAGGATGCTTAAGTATAATATATCATTGCAAAGCTGAAGATTTTGGAAACAAGCATACCTAATTCATAAAGTCATAGAAGTTGTATATTGAAGATATTGAAGAGTAACTAAGTTTGACTGCCTATATTTGATTACGTATTAAACTCCATTTTGATTAACCTCGTAATTCTATTTCGATAAATTTTACAAAGGAAGAAAGAAGTTTAAAAACATGAACAAGGTGATAAAGATTTATTTCCTTTCGTTTTTAATATGAAGTCCAAGCCTTACATATTTATTTTTTGGCGATGCCTCAATCTCGAAGGGTCATAGGCATTTCGTGTGTTTTTATATAAGATAGTAAAAATATTATTGTTTTCAAGTATTACAATAAGGATTTGACATTGACGCAAGTTTCAGATTTTTTCAATATTATGGGTATAGTACCACTCAAGTTGAGTTTTTCTCTTGAGAATGAATAGTGCTGGCACTCGACCAGCACATGGGTGACCACACTCGTGGTAATTCACAGTCATAGTAACCACACTCAACACAGGTAGGGGTTTCCAGGCTGCGAAGAAGATAGCCAAGGGAGAACTCGCAATGTCCGATCCGGAGGCGGCACAATATTATTTCTTTTCGCCTTTTTTTTCTTTCTTTCTCGATACTCTTAACCCACCATTTTTGATATACGGGGATTCTAGAGGCACAACCAAACCTATCTAATCGGATCGGGAAGTTCGAGGTTCGCCTTGATCCACTGCATGTAGTACTATATTTTGAGCTAGTTTTCTTTACCTCAATTAATTTTGAATGGAAGGACCTCAAGCTTCATTCCGCTGGGTCAACAGCACGGATTCGGTCTTCGTCACCCAATCTTTTTTCTTTTGTGTGTGTGTGTGTGTGTGTGAGAGAGAGAGATAGTGAGAGGGTGAGAGTGGACCGAGACAGCAGAAGAGCGGGCACTAAGAAGCCGAAATGCCGGTTAGGCTAGGTCCGGGCCTAATCAATAAACGCACTCGAGACATGCAACGATGCACCCCCTCCAGCCCCCCTCGCCCTCTCCTGCACTCACACACTGCGTCCTAATATCGACCCCTTTTAGGGAGAACTTCACCGTCTGAATCCAACCCTCTCCTATTAACTCTAGTGTTGTTCCAACCGGTACTATTATGCATTATGTCTCAGAATTACACTGTGGTCTGTATAAAAAAATAGAAAATTGTACAACAAATATAGAAATTAGAACAAAAGCTATAAACAAAAAATCTAAGGTGTGTTCTTTAGACAGCATCATATAAGTGAAAACTTCAACAAGGCTAGACTAATAATATGAAATACGAATTGGAAATAATAGCTCATTATAAGGAGAATGAAATGATGAACATTTCCCTCGCTTACTGTATGCAGATCCAATTTTTAGTTTCTGAGATATTTTGATCAATATATTCCGTAAAACTCGTTATCATTTGTTTTTCGACACTATTTTTTCCTTTTTGCGCTTTCTAATACAGTGTCGCGTTAAGACCCAATTTTGAATAATAGTCCATTACAGAGAGGATGATAAAATTAACGTTTCTCTCCCTTATAGTAAGTACGTCCGATTTTTAGTTTCTGAAATATCTTAATCGATTTCTTTGATAACTCGTTATCATTTGGTTTTCGACCCTTCTTTTTTCTTTTTACCTTCTCTAACACGGTGTCGTGTTGTGATATAATTTTAAATAATAACTCATTACTAGTGATGCCCACAATCGGTCTTGGTCTTGCACTTTGCAAAACCAAGACCAAGGCCGCCTAACTGTTCAACAAGACCAATAGCAGGACTGGTAAAATAAATCGATTTTTTAAATAAAAAATGGTTACTAATACTCGTCAATCTTAGTTACTATATTTAATAATTGGTATAACCAATATACTTTTGCATTTAACTACTCTAATTCTTCATTCATATTTAGTTAGGTTTCTCCTACCTAAAAAATTACAATAATATCTGTATAGTAATTAACTAATAAGTTACTGCAAGACCGTTGCGGGATTCTTGCGCAACACTAAGACTGAGTTTGCAAGACCAAGACTCGCCTTGATCTCGCATTTGGACAGCACTACTCATTAAAAAGAGGATGTAATGATGAACGTTTCTCTTTAGAGTATACAGTATACAGTAGGTCCAATTTGTAGCTCTTGAAATATTTTAATCCATATGCAAAAACACTTCAGTTATTCGACTCCATCTCACTTTACCAGATCGTTACACATCGGAAATCTGACGGCTCAATCTAATTCACTCTCCACAAAAAAGTGCAAAAGGCGCCTAAAGAAGTTTTCACTTCAAAAATAAGACAAAATTACTGTTGGGATTTCAGTAAATATCAAAGCCTTAAATTACAAAATCGATTCTTGATAATTCGAACCAGCTGATAATTTCGGTAATTGAAAATATCCTATATTTTGATACATTCGATAAATCAAAATTCTTTTTGTAACAAGAAGGGAGGAGAACGTTCACCGGAACTGCCGACTAAGAAAGTTTATCAGGATATAAAGTTCAACGACTTAGAATATTTCGACGATGGAAGGCGTATTTCAAAGATTATCAGACGCTGAAATTTCGGATTCTTCTAGCGGCAATGATGCCAACAACGAATATCAAAATTTTATCATGCAAACAGAAGTAAACGATAAAGTATTCTCAGCGCTGGTGACTTAAAAAAATGCTCGGTCCAGGGACGCCAAGCCACATTGAAACAAAAACTATAATTAAGTTTATACGTATTTTATTTTTACATAGGCACTCATACTTTCTGTGTTTTCCCTTATCAGTGCGTCCGTGTGCGTATGAAGACTAGCTCAGAAAGTTATATGAAACAGAAATTATATTTAAGGTAGGTATACGCCTGTGCAATTGTAACTTTAAAACCGACTAATCTAAATAGGTATTTTACTTTATACCATCGATATTAAGTAAGCATTTCATATATATATATATATATATATATATATATATATATATATATATATATATATATATATATATATATATATATATCTTTACAACTTTTCCTTAATAAACGCTGAAGTAGTAGTAATTTCCAAACTGTAACTTTTGTTTTTTTTTCCAAAATCCAATGTCCAACCGTAGCATTAGCTCGCTCCAGCGTGAGGCGGTTAGAAGTTTTCAATTTGGAATAATGGCTTTTTATTTCTTTTAATTTAATTTCTTTTTGTTGCTGTCTCTTTTGCCACATTTTCCACACTTCTCTCTTTATTTTTTGACAAAATCTCCTATGGAAATTTCGTTACTTATAGCTACCGCAGTTCTTTCTCGCATTCTTGCCATATTGGCTACTTTATTTGTTTGTTCATTTCTGGTGATTCCACAATGTAAGGTAACTTATTATTAATATTGTACTATATTATTACTATTTGATTACTCATATAATCAAGTTAAAAATTACTGGAAACGAAAAAAAAAACGATATCAGTTTTTCAGTAATGCAATGAAATCTTCCACATTGTAACTTTTGTTTTTTCTCCCAAACCAAATGTTCAACCGTAGAGTTATCGCCATAGTGTGCGCCTCTTCGAAAAAGAAAAGACAGTTCTCTGCCAATTAAGAATTGGTAATTACTTTCACATGCCTGTTTACTAAGAGGACTGGATCCACCAACATGCGAGAGATTTAAGGTACAAAGAAGAGTCCATCACATCATTCACACTGCCCTATAATTAATACAATAAGAAAAAAATTGGATATGGCACAGAGCCTAAAAGAAAACTTACCCGACAATGAAAAAGCGTTAAAAAAAAGCTTTGAATTTTTAAAAATATCAAAATTCTTTAACAGAGTGTAGGTAAAAGGTGTTGCCAATGATCGTACAGCGTTGATGTAACAAATAAATAAATAAATAACAATAAGTATTGAAGTAGTGTCAAATTTTATATGTTCTATTCTTACAGATATTTAACAGATATCAGATATACATATATATTATTTTAGTTCCGTAAGGTTCCAGCCCTTCACATTAATTATTGGAATAACATGTATACTCAATTTTATCTGGAATACTCAAGATAAGTAACTTTGAATCAGAAGTGGATCGACCCTCCTGGGGCACACCCAGCCTCTATAAAGTGGGTATATTATATTTAAAAAATAATTAAGATGGAAAACCACTCGATCATCTCCTAAACCACCGCAGGCGAAGAAAACGTAATATCTTACCAAGTGTTGAACACAATGGTCACACACATCGATGGTAGTAGAAGAGGTTTTTTTTTATTATTTCATTATATATTTATTATATTTTATGGAGTATCATATTATGTTTCATTGTATATACTTAGGTGGATGCTACATGTCACATACAGGTAGATGCTTGGTTATTGTTATGAAAGGATGTTGTCATTAAAACCCAATGAATTATATTTACAAGTTGTGAAATGTTTGATATTAATTTATCATGATCATTATTTAATATTGTAGCGAATTTCGTTTGTGTGGAGGTTTCCTTGAATACATTCATTCATACATCTCTCGAATCCTCAAGATAATTCTCTGAAAGTTAGATGAATAAACTGCTCGCAAAGCTAAAATTTATGGGAGTTTAAATATATCAGATATTGGTTGGAGTGGACAAACCATTATTTTTTACCGTCAAAAATTTATTATACCATGATATAAATTTAGGGTTGATTGCATAACAAAATTTCTCTTTTTCAGATACATTCTGTACGTTTTCATTAAAAAAAAAAGTAAATTGTGTACCGTTGAAATAGGAATACACTGGAGCAGTAGATTCATTTCCATCAACCGATTCCTGAAAATTCAGTTGTTTTTTCCTGGAACATTGGGGAAAATACCTGGAAAAATGTTGGATAAAAGAGGACTGTTGGTGACAGCTATTGTTCGGGCTGGCTGGGCACTGCGATGCTAGCAATTGTCAGTTCCTTGTCAGGAAGACGTCACAGCACCTGTCGCGGGTTTGATACACGGTCGTCTTTGTCAACGGCTCTTGTCGAATTTTACCAAATATTTCCAATTCCAATACACCCCTAACCATAAGGAAACCTGATATATCAAAAGAATTTTCACATTGAAACCAATATGTGAGTTATCGATTTAATATTTTAAAACTTTATTCACAAATCTTTACTGCTCAACTGTATTAATAAAACTTTATTTACACTGATTAACAGGTGGATCTAAGGGGGGAGGGAGTGCTTTCAGGCTGAAGCCACCCCTCCTCCCCAAATGGTAAAATATAACCATGTTTTATAGAGAAAAATATTAAAAACTATATCTTAAAGTATTATTGTTCGTGTAATTATATTTAATAGGACTTCAAGAACCACTTAAACACTATTTCATATAGGTAGTTTATTTCTTTCCTTTTAAAAAAAAAAAATTTTCGTTATATATATATATATATATATATATATATATATATATATATATATATATGAAAAAAAAGTTTTCGTGCTGAAGCCTCCTTCCCCCAACAAAAATTTAATCCAGGATTCACTAGTGCACTGGTACATTTGCCTAATGGTCAGAATAAATTCATCACATTAGTCATTTATTGAACGTTTCAGGGCATTTTAGTTCCCCTCTTCAGCAATCTAAAATAATACACTAATATTTATTTTTTAGGTTCAGTCATGAATCCAGTCAATATCAACTAAAAATACATAACGTTAAGAAACAATATCTTATTAATAAATATAATAATTTCTTTACACAACATTTTTAAAAAACTTGCTGAACTTACATTTAAAATTGGATGTCACAAAATTGAATACAATAAAATGGGTTGAATGTTACATAAATAAGCGGATTACAGCAATAATTAAGTTCGTAGGTAGAGGGATAAAGATATGAAATATGCTATTGTATAGTATGGTCCCGGGTATCATGAATAAATCTTAAATCTTCTTTTATATTCAAAGCTTTTTCCAAATATTGTTTTATAAATAGATTTTCCTTCCTTTTTCTTTTTATTGTATTATTTTCTTTCCTTAATATTTTTATGTCATCAAAATTAACCTCATAAATATGATTACTTTCTGTTATATGTGAACTTTGAGCAGTGGGGTTTCTGTTGTATTTAATTGAATTTTTATGTTGATATATTCTGTTATATCAGTGTGATAAGAATAAAGGTCAATTCTGCATTATAAAAAACTTTATTTAATTCATTATTGAGAAATATGATCATCTTGTAAATTTTATGCTGATATTTTTAAATAAAATCATTTGAATGGATCTCAGAAACATAGCATGGAAAAAAAACATTATTCTGGGACCAGATCCATTAAGAATACGAAATAAATACAATTAAAAACAATATTACTGGTCAAAAACATTAATGAGATTCAAATAATATACACATCCTCAACTTTAAAACTATATAAAAAAAAAATCATCTTGAGAATACAAACAATTGCCTTGAGTTAAAAAATAAAACTGTAAATTAATGCCATAATTAAACTATTATTTACTTCAAATCGAAATATTTATTGAGCAATATTACATTCTGTCGCAATGGCACAAGTAACAATGATTGAGTAGTTCAGTTTATTTACACTCTTTAACACGATAAGTAAAATAAATTAAACAGCAAAATAATAACACCAAAAGTAAATGTAAAGACACTAAACTAATTAAAACAACTTAAATTCAGGCACACGATTACACAATATTTACAAAAATTATTTACCCAGCTAAACTCGAAGCCAACCAATCCTTTCCTTTAACTCCTAAGAGGAAAAGCAGGACTCTAGGATATCACAGCACCTCTTGTCCAGCCGTATTACCGGTATTAAGGACCAGTAGAGGCTAAGAACAGGCATTATAATCACAGATATACATGACTTGATTGGATAATCTGACTATTACCAACTCTGGTACTTTTGTAAATATGCTTATTTAGAAAAGATCTCTGGGCCACTGCCGCGTCAACCTTCGAGAAGGATGGTAGGGATGAGTGGAAATTTCTTTTACTGATAAGGTCTAGGATAAATAATATGAATTAAATTTCAAAATTGATCTGTCAGAGGTTTGAGAAGCAATGTGAAAATAAGGGATTTTAGAAGGTAGTGAAGCAGGCAAGAAAGGAATGTTTTACGGTTTTAATCCTATGGGGAGGAGAGTAGAGGTCTGAAACACGAGAGATCATGTTTTCTGTGAGTGGACTGAGGGCTTGAATTGTACAAGACTATAGATATAGGAAGGGTGCTGAGTGTTGATACTTTGCTACAATAAGAATCCTAGGAAATGTTGTAGACGAAAGAAGGAGAAGAATCTCTTTTACTCACCGTAAAGAAGGTTCACAAAAAAAACTTGGTAAGCAGTTCATGATTCGCTTCGATCATAGGTTTTTAGTATGTAAGATGGTAAAGTAAACCTGAGAAAAATATTATTTCAAATTCAAGAAAATAAGGAAGAACGGCATGCTATTTTATAATATCAAAATATATAAATATTTTTCAAGTGTTCATTTTATTTACTTTATCTAATTTTTGTTAGTATATTTAGAATAAAAATAATTCAATTTACAAAATAAGTTGGAGTTTTTAAAACTATCATATTTATTAACAGAAAAAAAATGTATGTTTGCTTCAGAAAATATTTTCTCCTAGTGATTCTATATTTATGTGTACCTACGAAAACAAATATACACACATATATATATATATATATATATATATATATATATATATGAATATTCCTGAAGCTCAGGAAATTAATAATTAATTAAATTATAAGACATGAAAGTCACGGTATAAATTGTAGGCAAATTACTTTCCTAAATATGTAATCTGTCGAAATGTCATTCAAAAACCTTCGTTTGAGGCTGAAGTTAATAAGCGAACACAACTGTTGGATGCCTATTACAATTTATGAATTATTATATATAAACTGCTGTGACAGAGTTAATTGACAGCATAATATTTAACACGGATTGAATGATAGTAACTATTCCAAAATTTGTCATACCGTCCTGTATGTCGTAATTAAGTTAGCTGGATATCGGCACCAGTGTCTGCGTTACTCGCATTGGTAAAAAAAAAGAGTTACTTCCAGTCTGATACATTTTAGTTCACATTAGAGTACGACTTATCATTCTGTTTTTCTTAAATATTTTATTCTGTCAAATAACAGAATGTATTAGGGTATATGATAAAAAAAAAAAAAAAAAAATCAGACCGCAATGAATATACTTAAATTAACTTTCAAAGTCTGAAAAAGTAATAAGTACAAACATTCTTCTTTGATTAACATATATCTTATTTTTCATTTTTGAAAACTACTAAAATTTACTGTTGTAAAATATATTTTTATAAATGTTATAAAACATGTTTTCCTATTTATTAGATTTGTTCAATTTCAATGCCTAAAAATTATGCAACAATTAATTGACTGAAATGGTTTAAGCATGAACTTGACAAATCCAAAATCTATAACAAAATATTTCGTGAAATTAACGTGAAACCGCAACGAGCTAAGAAGATTTATTTTGGGTCCTTTTCTTTTTGCATAATTTTCACTTTAAGAAATAAAGTTAATTTATTAATTTTTTTCTCGTTGATATAACATTCGATATTATTTACTGATTAGTAAAAACATCTCAATATATATATATATATATAAATCAGCTATCTGTGTACTTTTCCCAATACTTACTAATGTTTAATTGTAAGTCCATGTAAGTATAAGTAAGTTTGTTAATACTTTATTTAATTGTGGCATAAAAATAATAATAATAAAAACTAAGGTGTGTGGTTTAGACCACGCGTTAGAAGTGGTCACATCAACAATGTGAGAATAATAATATGAAATATAAATTATGAATAATAGCTCATTAAAAAGAGAAGAAACTGCTAAACAATTCTCTCGCTTACAGTATGAAGGTCTGATTTTTAGTTTCTGAGATCTAAAATAAAACTCATTTAATTTGTTTTTCGATGCTATTTTTCTCTTTTCGCCTCTCCAACCCGACGTCGTGTTATGATACAATTTTGAATAATAGCCCATTACAGAGAAAATCAAATCGTGGACAACTCCCTTGCTTGCAGTATGTAGATCCGATATTTAGTTCCTGAAATACTTTCATCCATATGAAAAAGCACTTCAATAAGTGGACTCCAGCCGACTTTACCCGAGCGTTGCACATCGCAAATCTGACGGCTAAATGTAATTCACTCTACACAAAAAAAAAAAAAAGTGGAGTAAAGAAGGTTTTAATTCAAAAATATATTTTATAAAAATTAATACTGATATAAAATGAATAACAGAAAGTAATATAAACATAATTTTATCCGTTAAACCACGATCCGAAGCTCTGAATAATCTGGAATAATTAAACAAAAAAGTTATAACAGTCACACGTTCACGCTTGTTTTTATCGTTTTAAAACGTTTCAAGTTTGTTTGTGATCGAAAGGCGCCAGGAAAGAACGTTGTGTGTTGTGCCTGACAAAGCGTTTTGGCATGTGTGGAGGGGATGCCTGCAACTAGGCGTCCGTCTTCAAATAAAATGTGTTAGCATACCCTACAATCGCATATTTTATATAAAGATATATTTTTATTCTATTAAAGTTCTTTAAAGAATAAAAATATGTTTTAATATGATGTTTTGTTTTACGAACGTTATTACAAATATACTCATTTTACTATAAAAATCTTGAATTCGATTCCTCATGATTCCAAATAATGTGATAAGCTCCTAATCTACATTTTTAAAAAGCAATTTACCTGTTTTGTTTTAGTCATTTTTAGTTCAAAATTCTAAATTAATTATCATGGCTTACTTAAAAATATGTACCTTTTTTAAAAAAATGAAATAGAATGAAAAAACAATTTTATTCTGGGACTAAAGTTCCCTAAAAATAATATGGTATTTTCGTCATAACATGGTACGAAACATTGGTCCATTAGTCTGGCTTGCAAAAAAACAAAGAGGTTCTTGCCATTTAAATCTTACTTTAAATTGCTATTGCAATCATGCTTGAACAACAAAGTAACAATAGTGTTGGTAATACAGTAATAACAATACAGTTTATATGTATACAGTTAGTATACAAAGAAAAAAAAATGAAATAAAATCAAGTGGATCTTGTTGATTAATTGTTAATGAGCAGTTGTAATTACAGAATCCAATAAGTATTACATAGGTATGGAAGTTTGAAAATGAAGTAGGTTGTGGAATAAGATTTGTATAATAGTTCAGTACTAACAATCGGTTTTGGAGTTTGAGAATAGTAAAACTACCTTTACAATTATCTTGTCGATTAATTGTTAATGAGCAGTTGTAATTACAGAATCCAATAAGTATTACATAGGTATGAAAGTTTGAAAATGAAGTAGGTGGTGGAATATGAGTTGTTTGAACGAATTTATGGATGAGGATCGACGTATATAGGTGAGGTGATAGTTAAAAAAAGTAAAGAAGGAGGTAGCACGAACGAAGAAAGATTTGCTGAAGATTGTAGTTTTATGAGAAGGGATATATAAATCAATAGGTTGAGATCTGGTATTAAGAAAGTGGATAGAAGATCGTAGAGTGAGGGGTTCCATGATGTAATGAGGATTTTTGGTTTCTAGGACCTGGAAAAGAAAAACACTAACAAGGAATTGTCGTCGGGAAGTAGGATAGAGCCAACTCGGTATACCAGTTATTTTTTATGGATTTAATGAGAAAATCTTTTCAGAGAATGTTTTAAAATTAATTTTTCATATCTATGAAATTGAGTTTTATTAATTTCCAAAAATACTAGAATTGTGAAAGACGATAATTGAGTCCCTGCAATTCTTTTCTTTGTCATAATTCTTCTAATTCAGTTATTTTAGTCAGACATTTTCAAATTCTGTTTTGTGATGTCTCATCAATAATAAATACGTCAACTATGTAGGCTCAGTACAACTTCATTAGTCATTTAAAATTAACTTATCTTTGACATTGGTAATTCATAACGTCAACTCAGATTTTAATAATTGAAAATATCATTGTTTCATATTGCTTTTGCAGAGCAATACAACCTAAAATTAAGAAGAGAAAAAACTTTTTTTTTTCTAAATTCTTCATCGTAAAACTTTGACTTCATGTCCTACAGTATCCTTTAACAATACACCACTTATCTCTGTTGAACAAATCCGATACCTAGGACTCCACCTGGACAAACGACTCATTTGGAATCCTCATACCAGATTAAAACATCTAGAAACCGCCCGACGTTTTCGACTACTACAGCAATTACTAGACAAACGCTCTAAACTTCCAATTACTTACAAAAGACGCATATGAATGATTGTAATAAGGCCTATTTTGACTTATTGGATCTAGATGTGGGGTTCTACAAAACCAACAATCTCCTTTCGTATCCAATCTTTATAATTCAAAATCCTTGGTAAAATGCTCAATTCTTCATACTTTATCACAAATATAATCATCCATAACGACCTTAATATACCACATGTTTCCTGTTTGGCTCAATCAAGATACCTATCCTTCCATAATTCTAAACCATCCGAACCCTCTTGTTTCTAACCTTTCTTCCTCTTCGATTACTGATAACTCTCTGAGGTGACTGAAAAGAAGAGGAACACGGGACCTTCTATAATTGGAGTTCTACCAATGAGTAGTTTCTCATCATGTTACTAATTTCAAATTTTCTACATGTATTTTTCATGTAATAATAATAAATAATAACAATAAAAGGCTTAGGGAATCCGATACGACCAATCGCTTGTTACACATCTCTCTCCACTGTTATTAAATAATAATTAAATGACCTTATTCCCAATAAAATAGTGAAGTTTGAATTTAATACTCAAAGGTCGATGAAAGAAAAGTTGTAAAGATATAGAATTAAGGGAGAAATTATTGTTTGCTAGAATTACGACTGACTTATCGGTTGGTTTCAGTTTTGGTTTTCTAGCTTTGAAGAGGATCCCATGGTTGATAATAAAAAGAAAATACCGGGATCGAAACGTCAATAAACAGAAGAAATGAACATTAATTAGTTTATTAAATAATAATTAAATGACCTTATTCCCAATAAAATAGTGAAGTTTGAATTTAATACTCAAAGGTCGATGAAAGAAAAGTTGTAAAGATATAGAATTAAGGGAGAAATTATTGTTTGCTAGAATTACGACTGACTTATCGGTTGGTTTCAGTTTTGGTTTTCTAGCTTTGAAGAGGATCCCATGGTTGATAATAAAAAGAAAATACCGGGATCGAAACGTCAATAAACAGAAGAAATGAACATTAATTAGTTTATTAAATAATAATTAAATGACCTTATTCCCAATAAAATAGTGAAGTTTGAATTTAATACTCAAAGGTCGATGAAAGAAAAGTTGTAAAGATATAGAATTAAGGGAGAAATTATTGTTTGCTAGAATTACGACTGACTTATCGGTTGGTTTCAGTTTTGGTTTTCTAGCTTTGAAGAGGATCCCATGGTTGATAATAAAAAGAAAATACCGGGATCGAAACGTCAATAAACAGAAGAAATGAACATTAATTAGTTTATTAAATAATAATTAAATGACCTTATTCCCAATAAAATAGTGAAGTTTGAATTTAATACTCAAAGGTCGATGAAAGAAAAGTTGTAAAGATATAGAATTAAGGGAGAAATTATTGTTTGCTAGAATTACGACTGACTTATCGGTTGGTTTCAGTTTTGGTTTTCTAGCTTTGAAGAGGATCCCATGGTTGATAATAAAAAGAAAATACCGGGATCGAAACGTCAATAAACAGAAGAAATGAACATTAATTAGTTTATTAAATAATAATTAAATGACCTTATTCCCAATAAAATAGTGAAGTTTGAATTTAATACTCAAAGGTCGATGAAAGAAAAGTTGTAAAGATATAGAATTAAGGGAGAAATTATTGTTTGCTAGAATTACGACTGACTTATCGGTTGGTTTCAGTTTTGGTTTTCTAGCTTTGAAGAGGATCCCATGGTTGATAATAAAAAGAAAATACCGGGATCGAAACGTCAATAAACAGAAGAAATGAACATTAATTAGTTTATTAAATAATAATTAAATGACCTTATTCCCAATAAAATAGTGAAGTTTGAATTTAATACTCAAAGGTCGATGAAAGAAAAGTTGTAAAGATATAGAATTAAGGGAGAAATTATTGTTTGCTAGAATTACGACTGACTTATCGGTTGGTTTCAGTTTTGGTTTTCTAGCTTTGAAGAGGATCCCATGGTTGATAATAAAAAGAAAATACCGGGATCGAAACGTCAATAAACAGAAGAAATGAACATTAATTAGTTTATTAAATAATAATTAAATGACCTTATTCCCAATAAAATAGTGAAGTTTGAATTTAATACTCAAAGGTCGATGAAAGAAAAGTTGTAAAGATATAGAATTAAGGGAGAAATTATTGTTTGCTAGAATTACGACTGACTTATCGGTTGGTTTCAGTTTTGGTTTTCTAGCTTTGAAGAGGATCCCATGGTTGATAATAAAAAGAAAATACCGGGATCGAAACGTCAATAAACAGAAGAAATGAACATTAATTAGTTTATTAAATAATAATTAAATGACCTTATTCCCAATAAAATAGTGAAGTTTGAATTTAATACTCAAAGGTCGATGAAAGAAAAGTTGTAAAGATATAGAATTAAGGGAGAAATTATTGTTTGCTAGAATTACGACTGACTTATCGGTTGGTTTCAGTTTTGGTTTTCTAGCTTTGAAGAGGATCCCATGGTTGATAATAAAAAGAAAATACCGGGATCGAAACGTCAATAAACAGAAGAAATGAACATTAATTAGTTTATTAAATAATAATTAAATGACCTTATTCCCAATAAAATAGTGAAGTTTGAATATATATATATATATATATATTTTTTTTTTTTTTTTTTTTTAATGAAATTTACAACTGTATTACATTAAAAATACAACAAGCAAATGTGACATTAGTATCATGACATATGCAATATGAAGAGAAACTACCCATTGGTAGAACTCAAATATAAGTTCTATATTAGAAGGTACCGAGGCCATCTTCTTTTCAGACGCCTCGGAGGGTTATCAGGGATCGAGGAGGGAGCAAGGTCTGAAACGAGAGGGTTCAGATGCTTCTGCAGTTTCTTATGGAAGGATAGGTATCTGGATTGGGCCAAATCAGAAACATATGAAACATTAAGGTCTTTATGAATTATTTTATTTGTGACAAAGTAAGGAGCGTTGAGGATTTTACGAAGAATTTTGGATTGTAAGGATTGGATATGAGAGGAATTCGACGGTTTATTGGAGCCCCAAAGCTCAATTCTGTAAGTCCAAATAGGTCTTATTATTGTCATATATATGAGTCGTTTGTAATTGATTGGAAGCTTAGAGTGTTTGTCTAGTAAGTGCTGCCGTAGTCGAAAACGTCAGGCGGTTTCTAGTCGTTTCAGTCTGGTATGTGGGTTAATTTCATATTTAGATTTTTTTATTGAAAATATTCATTGAAAAAACTTAAATATGAAATTTACTAACATACTCTAAAGGTAGTTTTACTATTCTCAAACTCCAAAACCGATCGATAGTACTGGACTACTGGAGACATGGATAGATGCTAGAGACTGGAATACTAGTTGCTAGGAGTCGGAATCCTACGGCTAGATACTCCAGCGTCCTTGCACCGCCGCATGGGGGGAGAGGCTACGAAGGACAGCAGGGTTTCCTCAAACTAAAGCTAAATTTATCCCAACTAGTCGTCGAAAACTAGCTCTAACCTTGGCTATTTGTAGTCTAGTCCGTGTTTTAGATTATATATCTCTCGACAGTTTGTCGTATACATTCTGTAATTGATTCAGTTAAATATTACCAATTAAAATCCAAGGTTATCATACGAAAAAAAAACTATATAAACCAATATACAATGTGTGTGGTACAAAAAAAAAAAAAAGTTACGTCAATAAATATACAACTATATTATAACGAAATTTCGTGATATATTATTCATATTCGTATTTTTACGAATACGTATAAGTCTGTCAATTGGCAGGATGGCAAACTCCGATTTCAACATTTTTTATTATTAATTTTAGTGATATTCCTATTGGGAAAAATTATACCTTTATTCAGTGTTCTGAATTTTGACAGTACAATCAGGAACTACTCTACTCAGAAACTACATCTACTCAGGAACTCACTTATTGTTTTACCCTATAGCACTTTTATAATAATAATAATAATATACATTCTTTAATAAGGTGCCTTACTTGGAATCCTCATACTAGACTCAAAAGACAAGAAACTGCCAACAGATCCCGACTACTACAACACTTACTTGACAAACGCTCTAAACTTCCAGTTTTCTACAGTAAACTTATTTACACAACCATCATCAGGCCCATTTGGATATATGGTATTGAGTTTTGGGGCTATGCAAAAATATCGAATTCTTCCCATATCCAATCCTTGCAATCCAAAATCCTTCGTAAAATCCTAAATGCTGCTTATTATGAACTATCCTCTTGATGAAGACTTGGTCCGAACTAAATATTCCTCTTTCAATTTCAAACTCTTTGGTCATCCCCAATCCTCTAGCTCATAACTTTTCATCCAATACAATTCCTGATATCTCCCCAAGGTTTCGAAAAGAAGTGGCCACGGGATCTTCTAAATTAATCTATTCTTTTAAGTGTTACCAATGGGTAGCTTCTTCACAAGTAATTATCATGTTATATATTCCTGTAGCAGATTTACTTGTATGTATGTATACAGTTGTAAATTTCAACAAATAAATAAAAATTCATTAATGGTTCTGGGAACGAGTCCCTTTAGAACAAACTATAAAACGAAGTCATATCAATTTTGGCCTTTTAAGTCTTAAAAAACTAGCTCTGATCTTGTAGTAATTCATATAACAATTATAATTTTACTTCAGAAATCATGCAAAAAAAAAGTATAGAAAAAAATATGTATATTGATTATCTCTAAACCTAGAGATATTCAATAAGTGTACAGTCCCATATCCTTTGTTTACTTTTAAGTTTAATTTAAATTATTTAAAACATACCATTTTCGTATAACCTTGTATTAGTTGAAAGCAGTCCGGTATGTAATATCGTGTAAAAAAAAATCGCTTCTAATGAATAATATAACTATTGTGAAAAGAACAGGGTTACAGAGTGGAGAGGGTTGTATATATTTTGTTTTTGTCTCAAGTAAATTGTTGCCTATAATTTAGTGTCTACAGGCTATATATGTATATATATATACAGAGAGGCGACATATTAAACAGAAGGAAGGAACTATTCAATTGAATTAATTAATGCGTCACTACTTGGATTTTAGTATTCACTATGTCCAATCAATCCGAAGACCTTGACATAATTTGATTCAACTCTTTGTCTCATCAAAAGAATATTCAGATATTCCTTAAAGCTAAAACAAGCTTATGTTGGCAATGATATAAACACAATATACCCTCTTGCTTGAATTACACGTTATAATTACTTTCACATTCCTATATATAGTAAAGGAAAGTATTGCGATAGTAAAATTTACGAATCTGAGCTTTCAACGGAAATATACGTTTTAAGGTCTCCTGAGTCTAAATAAGCATGTCCCACAAAATGGTGTGTATGTGATCAGTCTAGCTCAAAAATGAAAATTATACTAAACTGATATTACGTATTTTAGATACGTATTAATTAATTCCTTGGATGTGACAATAACTTTTTAGTTAAAATCGATTAACCGTAAGTGAAACTTTATAAGCACGGTTATACACATGTTTACAATGCTTATGATTAAACTCGGTGTATCATTGTATAATTCAGTGGATTTTAATATCGTTGAGGTCTTATCCTTCCTCTAAAGTACCTTTAACTTGGTTTATTTTAAATAATTAACCATCTCTCATTAATAAGAATTACGAAACAATGAATAATGAATAAAAAATTAATAGAATCAAAATAACTTTTGAAAGAATTTGACAATTGAAAAAAAAGGAGAAAAAAGAGAATGTTTATATAGGTCAAAAATGAATTGCCAGAAATTTCCGGACTAGTCAGATACTTACAGCATATCATTAGAAAACAGAGAATTTTAGAAGAAAAAATATAATATCTAATATATAAAATCGTAAAAAGGAACCGAAAGTAAAGAACAATTATAAATAATAATTTGTGGAAACTAATATTTCTTAAGGAAATCACAAGTTTTCCAGGCAATAAAATGAAATTTATTAAGTAAATGTAAACTTTTTTTTAATTTCAAAAAAAGTATTTAAAATCCATCTAATTAAGGCACTGAAATTGTTTTAAAAACTATTTCATAGTGCTTACGTGCAGAAATTAAATATAAAATTATTTCTTGGAGTGCTACCAATGGGTTGTTTCTCCTCATGTTGTAGATGTCATATTACGTGTTCATATTTACTTGTTGTATTTATTATTAATTACAGTTGTAAATTTCGTTAATGAAAAAAAAAATTATTTCATGGATGTATAAAGCATATCATTATAACCTTAAATACATTTACTGTAGTTTAATAATTCTAGATCTGATATTATATGTGAATAATTAGGTATAAACGTCTGTTTATTCCGACAAATTGTCATTTAACCTTTTAGAAAATTAAATTAGTGAAAAATTAGATAAATTTTCCCTTTGTGAGATCCAAATATTATGCTCTTAAAATTAATATGACAACTTTTGACATATCTATAGCAGGCAATGAAAATATCGTAATTACATTTAAATAAACTTTACAGTGGAAAATAACAGATTAATAACTAATATACATACAATTCATAATCATTTATAGGTTTAATATAGAGATATACTTTCGAATCGCTGAATCGCTCTAGCTATATATATATATATATAGCTCGGAGATTGGAGTTATGTAGTTTACCGATGGAATACAGAAGTTTCTTTTCTACCGTTGATATAATTAATAGGGTCTTCATGATTTGTTAGCCGTAAGCTTTAAGCTAGCCATTAAAAGTTCACTTAAAGATTTTTTTTATTGCTCAACATTGCCAGGAATAATATCTATTCAAGATGTAGAGGTAAGTGGAAGTTTTGTGTTACGCGCACCAGTTTTTTTTTTTTTTCTAACCGGCTTAAAGTGTATTATCTGCTTAACGCAACTAAAATAATAAACGATATCACATTTTTCATGTTTACCACAATGTGTCAAAGCATTCTTTGTAAATATCTAAATAATATTAATCCATTAAATCGGTGTTTTGAATAACTAGATCATTAATCAACCCTACCTCTCAGTAAAAGGATGAACAATATATCTTCATTTAACTAAATCAATGCATATTTATTTTATTTTTATACTTAAAATATTGTAAGTGCAAATTTAGAAAAATCAATCGCACAGATCGCGATTTGAATAGTTAGTAACACAACTAAACCGCAAGATAGCCGAGACGAACCCTGTTATGTCACCGAAAAATATTACGTTATGGATGTCTGAGTATTTACTTATACGCGCAGGCTACAATTTTATTTATTTTATACACATATATATTTTTTAATTATTTTTAATCTTTGATTTGCAGTATTTTTTTTTAAATATTGCAAGTATAACTTCTTATTTCGTTGAAAGATAATTTTGAATATAATTTATTTCATTTTCTGAATTGGTCTTTAATTAATTTGAGTTCTACCAATGGGTGGTTTCTTTTCATGTTGTACATGTCATGTTACCAATTTCACATTTACTTATTGTATTTTCTATGTAATACAGTTGTAAATTCCATTAAAATAATAATAATAAAAAAAAGTCTTTAATTAATATTTCGCCATTTAATTTTCTCTTTTAAATTGGATCTGCTAAGTGAACGCCGCGACACGCCCTTATAAAGTCTTTCTTGCAGTTACAGATTTAGAATATTAAAAAAATGTCATTTTTAGTATATAACTAATTTATAATTAGTTATATAATTAGCAATCCATCTGGAAGCTTCTACGTTACAATGAATGCCTCAATAGAAGGAAAAAGACCATATGGCAGGCCAAAAAGCAGACGAACAGATAGAATAAAAACAGATGCAATAGGGTTGCGTTCAGATAAATGGAAAGAAATAGACTAAGACAGGCAGAGATGGAGCAGCCTTGTTAAGGTGGCAAACGATGTAAATGGTCTGTAATGCCAAAAATTTATAATTTATTATTTATTCATAAGCAACTAGCTTTACCCGGCCACGCGCTGCTGTGGCTTAGCCTGGCAAAATGAAAAAGAAAGAACACAGAAAGCACATATGAGTAGATTAGTAGCAAAGGACATCTGTCATTTTTAAAAACTTGGGAAACAAATTTGTCTGTAAAATGGCTTCCATTTAAACTAATTCTAATGGGTTTTTTTCTCATAATTCAAATTGAACATTCATAATCATCAGAGTAGATTAGCCGTCATTAATAATCATCAGAAACATTTTGAGTTGAACTTATAAAACTAAATTAAAAAATTAATAAAAAAACATATAATAGCATTGACCTACATAAGGAGAATCTTATAAATTCGTCAAATAATAATTTCAATTACTGTAGTAATTATAAAATTTTCAAATCAATTAAAATGATAAAGATAGTGAGGAAGCAAAAGGAAACGGCCTTTTCTGAAGAGAAAGCAGTAAATGTTTACAACTCAATAACTCTGCAACGAACCGTCAGATTTCGATGATTTTTTTTTTATTTTGTCAGCAATTCAGAAATCTTTAAAATAAAAGTGGTTATTATCAGTAGAAAATTGTGTACTTTTTTAGTTATCGTAAAATAAAATATTGAATTCATCGTAACATTTTTCAGCTTGTTTTCAGGAAAGTATGTTATACATATAAATTAGAAGGGTTTCAAGGGAAAGACTTTAGCCAAGTTTCGTTAAAATCGGTAAAGCTGTTTTGGCATTACAGTTTATAGCGACACATTTTTTGCGGCTTTGAACAGAAAAACATTTACATTTTTATTTTTTTTACATATATAAAATTATCGTAAGGCAGAAGTACTGTGCTAGTAACCTTTCTAGGAGTGTACTGCTATGTATTGTAAAGACCGTCGGTGGAATAATTAGTTTAAAGCTATAAACAAATAAACATGAGAAGTGCTAACATCTGGCGGTTGGGTACCTGAGGGAAGGTAACGACCCATTTGGACAATCTTTTGTAAGTGGTAATAAAAACCCTTAAGAACCACCGACCAAGACCGACAACTAAGTGTTTAAACAGGATCCCGAAAGACCTTTTCACACCTTCCACCAGAAATATGGAAATCTGTACCTGCTGCTTTACCTTGGCCTGGGGGAGAGGGCGTGGTCATCCCTTAGGCTGAGAATATTCAGCCAATCAGGAAAAAGACTACCAAAAGAGAGGGGGATGAAAAAAGGTGGGAAATAGAGAATTGGGACTCAACACTGCACTCAACTGAACACTTCTTTTTGGAACTCAGAGGAGGGAAGACTTCTTCTTGGGACTCGGAGAGGAGGAGATTTCTTCTTGGAACGCAGCTGAGGACACTTCTTTTTGGAACTGAGAGGAGAGGACTTCCTCTTGGGACCCGGCGGAGGAGAGCTGGGACACAGGCTGAGACTGGATGAGAAGACAGCCGGAGAGAGCAGATGGACGGACTAGACGCTGAAGGAGAGCAGAGACAGGGAATCCAGATATGACGGCTAGAAACACTAGGAAGGACCAGCTAAGTGGTAACAAGCATTTAGTTATACTAATGTAAATTTGTGTTGGCAACCATACATCATTAATTAATATAATCAATATAACACATGTAACTTTAATTGAATATCAAGCATTCTCCTCTAGTATGATTCTCAACTATTCATTATGTATATAGGTTTAGTTATTATTTTGTATATAGATGTTTTTGGTTTTATTCAAGCTTGTAAATATAATAGTTAGTAAACCAACGTAGTACTTTTACCATTTACCTTGCATGCCACCAATTAGTAATAGAAACAAATAGTAAATTTATAAACATGATACCTTTAGAAAGGAAATCCAATAAAAATTATATGGTTCAATCTAGGATACTACAGTAGGGGGTCTGTGGTATCTAACATTTCAATACAAATATAAGTATTAAATACATTTTAATACAAATAAATGCGATTCCTGGAACCCCTTACTCGCCGTAGAAACGCGAGGCCAGGAACATAGCAGTACGGAATAACTTCCCAAAGTTTCATGGCAATCGGTTGAATGGTTTAGTAATGCACTAAGGACAACCAAACGGACCGACAGACATACATTCATTTTATATATATATATATATATATATATATATATATATATATATATATATATATATATATATATAGATTAATTAACTTAATCCTACCTTGCAATGTTTCGTTAATTAATATAATGTCAGTATAACCTTATCTAACTGTCTTCCTAATGTTCTCATTCTCTATTACCTATTTTTTAATTTGTAAATAAAATGTATGAATTTAAACATAGAACCATCATACCCGATGCCGTAGGCTGTGACAGATTGAATTGTTTTTCTTCAATAAAATTCAATTCAATTCAGTTATTCATTCTCTATTTTTATTTTCCACTGTTGTTATGATTTTGTATACCATTTCAGTATAGTTGCTTTATAATTGTTCTGTACGGCATTTTAAATTTTTTGATTGACTATCGAAAAATATCTCTAATTATGCTTACGACATATCAGCTTATTTTATAGCAATAAATATTAAAATAAGAAAAAAAAATAAAATTAACTTTCTATCAGCAATCTATCAACTTTCAAACATCACTTTGATAAGCTGACATTTATGTTGTGCTCTGAAATTTATAATTAAAGTTGCATTAGTATGCTAGGCGTTGCAGTACTGACTATTTACCATTTAAACATTAGCTCTGAGCTCTTGAACACAGGTTAGTTCAAAGGATTCAGATTGTGATGAAAGAATGATTTGATTTTGCTGCAATGTAATTCTTTGCTCTATTCCTGTTAATGTCTCCCGTTCGATTGTATGCTAATCTTCAAACACAATTGAGGTGAGGTCCTCAATATTTCGCCACGATATGTCGCATTTTACTCAAGTCACTAATGGAAAAATAAGAAAGTAAAATAATGTGAAGATAACTAGTATTTCAACCCCTATTTATTAAAAATATTAATATTAAAAATTGATATTTCATATCCTAGATAAATAATATTAAGGGATGAGCAACGTTTTAAGGTATTTGAAAATTACGATTTGCTTAGAATATTCGAAACGAAGAAGAATAAATCCTCCAGAAAATTGAGACGGTTACAAGACGCCGAATTGCATAAACTGTGATCAGTTAATTAAATTTAGATGATTATATTACGGTTAATATTATCATATTGTTGGGCTCAGTAATGAAAGAATTTAATAAATTTAAGTACTGTATCGACTGGTAAGCGTCCAATGGTAGACCGAAGCGAAGCTAGGGCGATTGAGTTAAGACTGATCTGGCAGGGTTAAGAAGGGAAGTCTCAGTAATAGCAACTGGCAGGATCGGCATAGAACCTTCGGATTCCATAAGTCTTTCATTATTGTTATTATTTTTATAAAACATTACATCAACAATAGAAATAGGGATTTTCAAAAAGCAAAAAATACAATAACAAGACTTAAAATTAATAATTATAATGTTAATAATAATAATTCAGCACATCACAGTTGGATGTGGAATGCTTGCTGGTACGGAGTATCTGCAGAGACATTATAATTAAACGAAAATATTGCATCAGGTGTTGAGATTCAATCTATTGGACGAAAAGGTCCCATATAATAAATATATTCGCTATTTGGATACTTCCGACTGGTTCCATCAAGATGTATTGGGACCAATCTGTTATCACATACAGTGCTTCAAAATATACCTGATATCCTCATAATAGATTTCGGAACTAATTAAACCAAGCTTATTGATGCCACGATACGAAATGACAATAATACAAACTTTGGGTGAAATATCAGGAATTGATGATTGAATTAAAATATTTGTATCATTCGTGTAGTAACGCCAATTATGATATCGACAAATGGTCTATTCCTAAGACAACAGTGGCAGATACCGGTAGCTTGGGTTGGCCCTTTAGTATGCTAAGAGAGGCCCAGCAAACAGTTCTTTTGTACACAGCCAGAATAGTCAGAAAAATTTAAATACTAGAAAAAAATGTATATCTATAGGTATTTGGACTTGTTCCCCATCTACACCTTCAAATCCGAAAATTCGAGAAAAATAAAGATAATAGCAATATAGTACCGTACTAAATATAAGTAAATATCAAATATATTAGTAAAATGCAAACGAAATATAATAAAAATAACTAAATTCTCTTTGATAATATAAAAGTTTATAGTTGGTAATGAAAAAGTTCTTGGTACTATTTCTCGCGATATCCCACAATACTGAAGCTTATACAGCACAAAATATAAATAATTTAATTAAAATTGGTCACTTGAAAAAAATAGATCCAAAAGCTGCTTATGACTAAGAAACACGAGTGCATTAAAGAATTCCACTAAATAAAATTAGATAGATGATAGCGGTTTGTTTCATTACTTTACTTTTAACATTTGTCGCTTATTTTCTTCTTAAACTAATTTTTATACCGTTTTCTTATAGGTTATCTTATTTTTACTTAGCATTGATAATATAATAAGAATTTTATCTGTATGTTTTATTTTATGAAAGAATTGTACACCCCTACCAATCACTTCTACTTTTCGTTCTACAGTCGAAAATATCTCCACCACATTGTAGATATAAAATTACTGATCAATAATAAAAAATAAAAAATGTTCTTCTCATTAAGGAGTTCCCTGTACTATACCTATTTTAAATGATAAGTAGTATATATATATATATATATATATATATATATATATATATATACACACATATATATATTTTTTTTAAATACCTTAAATAATAAGATGCCTTCTCTGACGCTGCAACAAGGCGTCTTCATTCGTCGAACTGTGGTAATGCTGTAGGGACGAGATCGAAATTTGAGCAATTGTTCATAATCTGAAAATTTTATAAATAATAAATTAAAATAATATATTTGAAAAACATTAAAATGTGTATCAAAAACGTTTTCTTGATTTTACCACAAGATGAAATATCTACATATTAACTATAAAAAAAGATTCTTTGGAATCCTATGATACCAATTATCTCCATGTATGTGGACAGATTGGAGTTGGTAGTAATAATTGGTATTTTATTAAAACTAGGTTTTAATTATTTTTATACAGGTATTATTTTAGTTGATTATAAATTTATGATTATATTACATAAAGCAGGTAAATGGACTTTTTTTAAGTTGTAAAATACTAAAAATATTAACGTAAATAGTTATTTGTATTAATTAAATTTATGATTGTTAATTTGAATCTAAATATTTTCCTAAATTGTTCAGAGTACAAAACTTAATAAAAAATTATTTAAAATTAAAATAATATTATATATCTTAAATTTAATCAAAAAATTAAGTTTTAACTCATAGTTTTGTTTTAGATCCATGGTCCATAGAAACGTAGAAAATGTAACATTGTTAAAATTCTGACATTTAAATTTTTTAACTGAAAATAAACTATTATAAAATCCGTAAACAATTGTTGTTTTTTTTTAATATTTCTTCTATATCATTTTATTCTACTTACTGTATGTGGATGGATAGTGCAGAATCAGGCACACGTTTTGCTTACAAGTCCATAGCTACACTTCTGGCATAGCTCTAGTTGAGATTCTGTCAGGAACAGAAAATACATAAATGAAGTATAAACATTTTTCAGTGAGGAAGAAATAAGTAATTAATTAATATGATTTTAAATAAAGTGCTGAGAGTTATTTTTAAATTTTATTATGTTTTGTTTTTAATTATTTACTTCAATAACATCCATAAATTATGAATTTTCTTTTTCCTTAGGTAAACAATTATAGCGATTTAGAAATGAACATACTTTGTTTTGTTGAGACATTCCCAACAAAACATGGAGTAATTACAAAAAAAAAATCATTCAAAATTTCTTAACCCAAATATTATTAGTCCGTGATACAGACCCCTTTTTATCGAATTATTAACATCCACCTGAAACATCGTAAATAGTTTTGTATCATCGTAACCTACAATTATTTTATTTACAATAACTTTTGGAATAACTCTGGTTTTCAATCTATAAGGGGACAAACTTTGTCTATTTAATTAGGTTCTAAAACTTCGTAAATACTCATTTGCTTTCTAATTGAATCGTAAGATAATTTGATTCCAAAAACTGCAAAAATTTTGGGCCGTTCGTCCTATATAATCTCGTTATTTTTTGAAAATTTGGGAGTATAGATCACGCCAAACGGCTCAATATTTTTGAAGGCCACCTTCTTTCTCAATTTTGTGATAAAATTGTCTTACGATTTAAGTAGAAAGCACATGATTATTTACGAGTATTTAGTTTCTAATTAAATAGACATAGTTTGCCCCCCTCCAGATTGAAAACGCCATAATTCCAAGAGTTTTCGTAAATAAAATAGTTGCAGGTTACGATGAGATGAAACTATTTAATTTTCAGTTTATATAAACTATTTAAATTAATAAATTGTTGAAGTTGAATAATTATTAGCTAAAATTTGACGATTTGAACTTTGTACCGAAGTCGAAACAATTACAACTTCTGTCAATTTGTTCACAACAATACTTCCTATTTGATACTCAATTAAATAAAATAATATTATTTAAATTTGCGGATTTGGAATGAGTGATTTTACTTCCGTTTTTAGTTTTTGACCCGTTTTAGAGAATTTAAAAAACAGTTATTATATAGTATGAACATTGTCGGATTTAAAACGTAAATTAAGATTAATGGATAAACAAAAGAAATATATGGTGTTTTAATTTTGATTATCAACTATATATGGTTCCTGAATTATTATTACAGAATATAAATAAAAGCATCGAAATATGTGTTACATCGATATTTTTTGTAATAACAATCCATAACTCGTGTTACATATAAAGAAATATATTCAGAGAATCTTGTATTATGAAGTTATATTCAACCTATTTTCTGACTGCTGATTGGTCCAAAGCGGTGAACTGTTAGCAACGGAACTGCAGCGATCATTGGTGCGATATAAATTGGCACTTCTCCTTTTTTAATGAAAGTCAACTCTGCGAGGCCAGGGCGGTCACGAAGGGTTTGGATCCGGAGATCCTAGGAGAGCTCTACTACAGCTTCGATGGGCGGATATAACTTACCAGCTTCTATCTCACTGGCAACAAGCCGAGCGTACGGAGTCAGAGTCCGTAAGAAATAGGCAAAATTTAATTGACATCCTCGGTTCAGGTATCGAAATATTTAAGAGATGGATCAAAATGTGAAATGGATCAATGTAACCATATGGTCCAATCAGCTCCTCTTCACTCACTAATGATTCTTGCATTGGTGGGATTACGTAGGGGGGTGGAGAGGGTGAAAAACTATCTAAAATGAAAAAAACTACCGTGTGTTCTTTAGACCACACAAGTTAAAACATCAATAAGGTGAGATTAATAATATGAGATAAAATTTGTTTTCATTTTTATACTCACAAAGCAATAACATTAATAATATATGCAATTATAGTTGTGTATCTACTATTTTTGTTCTATATTCACAAAGTAATAAAATTTACAATATATACAATTATAATTGTGTATAAACTACTTTAGTAAACTTTGCTCTAACAGATCTTGAAAGAAAGAAAAAAGAAAAAGAAATTTTATTCTGGGACATTTAGTCCCCTAAGAATAATTATAATGAACTCAAAGATGAAAATTGTCTCGCATTATAAAAAAATAAGAAAACATAACATAATAATCTAACCTTATATTTAAAATAAATTGAATTCGAGTAAACATATAGATTTGTACATAAAAGATCCTCATTTGTTTCATACTCTAAAAATTATGCAATAGATTTATGATAACTAAAATATATAATTATTGAAGAAAGCTAGTCGACTGTTCTACATATTATGGGTGGTAAATATTCAGGACGCAGTCTTATTTAAAAAAAAAATTAAATTTTTTATTTGTGCCAACGTTTCAACCAATTTCAGTATATTCAAAATATTCAGAGGTATAATATTATACGACCTATTATGGTAAATAATAAACTATAGTGATTGATGGTACATGAATCTTAACTATTATTACAATACACATATTAAAAATGAAATATGTAAATAGTTATACAACTATTTACATATTTACATGTATAACTATTTACATATTTAATTTTTAATACGTGTATTGTAATAATAGTTAAGAGGTACCATCAATCACTATAGTTTATTATTTACCATTATCGGTAGTATAATATTATATCTCTGATTGTATTTTAAAATTTTCAGCCCTGAAGATGACCCACATGTTTGGATTGAAACGTTGGCTCAAATAAAAAATTTAAATAAGACTATTGAATGAATATTGACTATGAATATTGATCACCCATAAAATATGTGATGAATACATTTTAATGAAATATATTTGCTAAATATTAAACACAAACTCCATCATTTTTCAAATATAACTTCTGACGGAATTCAGTAATTTGTCAAAACTCTATCGAGTGCAACAAAAAATCGAATAGAAACACAGAAGTTCTCGTTTCTTAATGGTATGTCTAATTTAAAAGGTATCAATATTGACTACCGCATATCAGTTTATAAATTCTCCACGGTATTAAAAATTTGAGGTATGTTCGAAAACATTCGTTTTTATTGGATTTTTCGACGCTACTGTTTTTCTTTTCCAACTATCTGACTCGGTGTCACGACAAAATATATTTTTGATTTATTACTCATTACAAAAAAAAAAAAATCGCTGACTACTTCCCTCGCTTATAGTATGCCCGTTTTTAGTTTTTGAGATATTTTAATCCTAGTGCCAAAAAACTTCAATTAGACTAATTGAGCCGACTTTACCCGAAAAAGCGTTGCTCCTCTGAGCTTGAGGTTCAGTTTCGTTCACTGGCTACAAAAACGTGCAACACGCGGCTAAAGAAGTTTTCACATTAAAAATTATAACAGCAGGTTTCGAACATGATGATTAAATGAACTAGCTCTTGATGACCAGGGTTTATATACATGACTCGCTTTCACATACTTATTCATTCCGATCATTATATTCAATACATAATTATTAATAACTAGAAATAGAATCGGATAGTCCTTCTTAATGAAACAAAACTATTGAGGAAATATTGCTGCACAGCTTCTGAACCTTAAATAAAACTCATAAGAAAAGAGCTAACACATGGGCATTCATTGCATGGCATTATAAAATCTATAAAAAAAATAAATAAATATTATTCAAGTTATTGAGATTTATTATGTAGGTATAAATTTTAACCAGGTTTCGAACAAGTGAACAGCCTAAGACAGGTGAGTAAGATATCTTAATTTATATCTTTCTTTCTTTTTTTTTATAACTTCCGTACGATCTACTGACGATTTAATGCCTCTTAAGAATGAAATATATAATTCGAGTGAATCATTAATTTCATAATTAACTTTTTCAGAGACTCATATTTGAGCTGAGATATTAATGATAATGATGATGATAATACTACATTTACTGCTGAAATAATTTTTAAAAAAAGGTATTTAAATTATTAGTAACATGGACGATTTTTTTTTTTTACTACATCTAGATAAAGGAAGTGTGGGAAACATTTTATGAGAGTTTGCTCCATAAATATTTTTATATGGGAGTTTGAATAGCAAATTACATAAAACGTCAACACAGGCATTAATAATAGAGTGAGTATACAGGGTGTCAAGTAAATAATGAGAAATATTTTAAGAGATGAGGTATATTTCAAGACCTAAAAGAAAAAAAATTATGGAAGTTGGAGATTGAAGTTTATTATTTTTAAATATTAAGATTTTGGTTGAAAAGGAAGCGATAACTAAATATAGTAAACAACACAACATTTTCTTTAATCACAAGGAAAATATTCTCTGTTAAAACTAACTAAAAAAATAAACAGCATAAATGATTAAATTTTTTTCTTCTGTGTTAAAACTAAAAATCCAGTTTTTATTTATGAAAACATATAGTTTTATTAAAAGATAATTATTTAATCTACTGGGATAGTGCCCTTATACATATATATATTTTCATATATCACTTTTTAGGAGTATACAGGGCTCCAAAACTGGAGTTTTTTGTTTAAATCTACTAGTGGAGTTACGAGGTTTTCATGGCCTTGAACCGATAAAATAAATATAGTATGCGTTTTGTTTTGTTTTTTTTGTCTTGAGTACTCTGTGAGCGAGTACTGTTTCTTGGTTAACGGATGTTAATTAGCTGACTTGACTGAGATCACGCTCAACCTTAGTGTTTTCCCCTTTAAACAATTATTCCATTAAAGGTACCCACTTTTAAAGGCTGGGTTTGCCCCAGAATGGTATCCCGACCTCGGAGACGTTTCCACGTACCACGGAACACTATAAACAATTTATCTGCGGTCAGCCGGGATTCGAACCTGAGGCGTTGAGCATCGATATACATATATGAGGAAAACAAATTTATATGACTATTGAAAATGTGATTTAAAGTCTTTTTGTAATAGCTCTGTTTTGCCAGAAAATAATTAATACTTAAAGTTGAGTGATAAACTTTGTCATGTACGCAAGAGATTTTTTAAACTATAAAAACAGATGTATTATTAATAATTTATAAAAAAGAACCCAAGGTCCAAAACAAAGACAGAATTTCACATTTGTAAAAATCTGGACGCGAACACCAGTATATCCTGTAACAAATCTTAACATAATTAATATGTATTTAAAGCGTATTTTTTTTATTTTATTTTTCATTTGTTTCATTTGTTCATTTCATTCCATTTCAAGTTTATTTGTTTATTAATCTCAATTCATTTATTGATTTCACTGCTATTTTTTTTAAGTTTATTTATTTATCTATTCTATCTTATCATCTATAAATGTATATTATTACCGTTATTTATTTATCATATTCGATCAATCGATTTCTTTATTTCTTTTTAATCTTTTTTTTTTTTTGTACCAACCATCCAAACACTATTAAGTGGTGTTATTTAGTTGATCGGGCGCTTATGACCTGGATGTTTTGCGCTTAGGCATCGAAACAAACAAACAGATTTTTAAAAATTAAAAGGGGAATATTAGTAGTGCTGAAGGAGTTTTTAAAGATAAATCAACGGACTTAAGGAATTTATTTATACATACATTTATTGACATATACATAATTGGTAATTGGTTGACTGTCGTGGATAATGAAGAGAAGAATAGTTGGGGTGCTCAGTCAAAAAGGAAGGCAAAAAATAAATTATAATATTTATTTTTTACATATGCCGACGTTTCGACCTGAAGTTCAGGCCTTCATCAGGGCTAAGATTCTCAATTTTATGATTTTATCTCAATTTTCTATCTAACTACTCCATTCTCAATGTTTTAATTTTACTATTTATTTTCTTTTCATTTCTTATATAACTTTATATTTCTTTTTTATGTTTTTACATTTTATTCTAAGATTCCCAATGTAACACTTTTGTCACCCCTTTTTGATTATGCCTACTTCATCATTCCACACTATGTAACAGTTTTTATTATTTATCTCTTAGTTCTTAGTCATTATTCTAACAATTTCATTTTACTTTATATCTATCTATTTTATTTTTCTAATATTTTTTTTTAATTTTATTTTCTCATTTTTTATTATCTTTTTTACCATCATTACTTATGTTTCTCATACCTTGTTATCTGGTTATTTTCTTAGCCCTGATGAAGGCCTGAACTTCAGGTCGAAACGTAGGCATATGTAAAAAATAAATATTATAATTTATTTTTTGCCTTCCTTTTTGACTGAGCACCCCAACTATTCTTCTCTTCATTTATTGACATAAGAAGTAATCAGGGAAAATAATTATTTTGGTTAATATTTATGCGATATATTAGATTATAATATTTTGAACGCACAACCTGAATCTTCTGCAAATAAATAGTAAAATACAAAAAGAAAATTATTGAAGCATGATTTTTAAAATAAACATATAGTAAAAAAAACATGTATTTCCGTTAAAACTGAGATTCCAAAATTTTCACGATCGCAATACTTACCCTTACTATATATTACATATATACGTAAGTGAAAGTAATAATATATCAAAACTAGGTAGTAAGCATAAAGTATTACTTTTCATACGTTTGTTGTTTGTTTGTTTGTTTCGATGTCTAGGCGCAAAACATCCAGGTCATAAGCGCCCGATCAACTAAATAACATCATTTAATACTATTTGGATGGGTGGTACAAAAAAAAAAGAAATAAAATAAAAATTGAATAAATGAATAAATAAAATAAATAAAGAAATGGATTGATAGAATAAAATAAATAAATAAGGATAATAATAGATATTTATAGGTAATAAGATGTATAAATAAATAAACTTCAAAAATAGCAGTAGAATCAATAAATGAATTGAGATTAATAAACAAATTAATTTAAAATGAAATGAAATCAAGTGAAACAATAAATAAATAAAAAAAATATTAATAATAAGAGAAAATAGAATAAAAATAAATAGATTAAAAAAAAATAAAAATAAAAAAAAGCCTGTCAAATGTGTTTTTTAAGTCTTTCACTATCCAGAAACTTCATGACTTTGGTAACGATTTCTTCTTGATTTCCCAGGGATGCTGATATATTCTGGGGTATTCCAAAATAAATAACTTTTCATACGTTATTTTTTGGCCTTTTCTTAAGTTTTTATATTTATTGAATGAGTTTAGGGTATAATAGATATTAATGGTAGCATAATCCAAACTACAAAACCATTCATCTTTGACACACAAGCAAACAGCTAACTTGCCAATGTTTAACCGATTCAGGCAACATTAGCGAAGAATAAACAAGATCACAAATATGCAAACAGAAATAAAGAGACAAAAAAGAAGGGGGATTTCTATTGACATCTCATCTAACCATCCAAAAACACACTGAAGGAATCAGTAGAGGAAGGTAATTGGTAGGGATAAAGGGGGAAAATACTAATACTTGAAATATAATAATACAAAAATGTGTTAATAAAACTAAATTAAGAAAAAGGAAAACAAATTAATGAATAACAAAAAAAAAAAATCGAAAATATACAAAACGCTTACTCCACATAACCTAGTGAATACGTGGCTACTACACAAATAATACATGTAAAATAAGCAAAAAAGCCACTAATTTTTTTTATATTAAATTTAACTAATAGATTATTGTATTATTATATTTTAAGTGTGAGTATGAATCTTGGGTCGAAACGTCCACAAAAATTAAATTAAATTAAATTTATTTCTTTTTACTTGGTTACTTGTGATCAACCATATGTTCAATATTATGTTTCAAGTAACTGAATTATTTTCCTGAATTCCTGCTATTCAGCTATTTTATATAACCTTCCTCTACTGTTCTTTTCAGTATGTTTTCGGATGGCTTGACGGAATGTCAACCCCTTCTCATCCCCTCTCTTTTGTCTCTTTCTTTCTTTGCATATTTTTGATCTTATTTTTTCTACTCTGATGATGCTTAAATTTGTGAAACGTTGGCTAGTTAGCTATTCACTCGTATTTCAGAGACCCATGGCTTTATAAATTAGTTTGGATTGTTCCATTCATCTTTTCGAGCTTTTTGCTTATTTTAATTGATTGCATATCTATAGGAATTTATAAAACACTAGAAATACGATGAATAAAAGAAGTATTTTCAAACAAATATTTTTCATGACATAATTGAGGGTAAGCAAGATAGTCCAAAATGTTGTTTAGTCTCTAGAGAAGAAATAAAAGAAAGAAGTTTAAAGTGTTTTAATTACTTTTCCTTACATTATCATATAGTAATACATAAATAATACCAAAATCTTTTAAAAATTAGGTATTAATTAACGATTTATACTTTTCATTTTTAGATATTAAAAACGTATTCTACATAGAAATTACGTATTCTACCAAAAGATTGTTAAGCAACTAATTTCCTTTAATATTTAATACAGATGTGAACAAACAAACAAATTAAAAATATCATTAAAATTCAACTGCGCTACGTAAATTTCCAAATTTATGCAGGTTTTCTTTTGCACTTTTAAGTTTTCATACAAATAATTGGAGGAAAAGCATTTCAATATTATTTAAAAGTATCATTTGAATGTTAATATCTCCTTTGTTTAAATTTTAACAAACCTTGGAAGAAAACTATATCTTAATATTCCTCTAAAGAAAGATAATAATTGTTGAAAAAATGTCACATCCAACTCCGGCCCCAATTTCAATTATTTTCAATCATTACTTTTGTTAGATAATGAATGCGATCATTTCCGAAGTCATTATTGGGAAGACTGAAGTGTACTTGCCGTACCCCGAATGCAAACCTATTGATCTCAATAATAGTATTATTGTACCGGACCCCAGGGCAGGGCCCATCGAGGGGCACAACACTGGAGGGGGTAGGATAGGCCTGTTTTATTCCCAATAATTATGGAGTGTCCTATTGTCCGATATGGCATGCCTCTCGGCACACCTCTATCTCTGGCAATGACATTTGCAACAACCTTGTTCGGTCTCTCTTAATACTTCAACTGAATAAATTATATTCCCTTTGGTAATGTCAATGGCAAGGGTTGGCGCTTTTGACATTTCTGTCATAGTCTAAAAATTGTTTCGGCATTTAAAAAGGCCTTTTTCCTATTCATAAAGGTATTATAAATTAGTTCAGCAACACGATATGGCTAGTACCAGTGGCGTAATTATGATTTTGGAGGTCCGTAGTGACCAGGTTTTGAGACTCACTTTGGTTCATACCCAAAATTTTGAGGTTGAGAATGTGATAAGCATTACAGTTGACTACAATCATGTATACAGGTGTTCTCGTAAGTAAGGGGAAATAAAGCTACATAAACTTTTATAGAATAGATCTTAAATATTATGATTATGAACATTTAATTGATCGCTTCATACAATATGAATCCAGTGGGCGGGGTGGCCGAATGGGCTAAAGCGTGTGCACAGCACCGCCGTTGCCCGGCAACCTGACATGTGAATCTATGGATATAAAAATAGTCACTAGTTCGCATCCCGGTGCCGAGGGAGTCTTTTAAATCCCCACCCACACCCCTTGGCCCGGGAAAACCTCGTTTAGCCTTAACGGTGAGAAAGGGGAGGACCCATAAAAAAAACAAAAAAAAAAAAACAATATGGATCCATTCCTATAAGAAAAATCTACATAAAAAAAAAAACTCTAGAGAGTGTACCATAACTATGAATGTTAATTTTTTGAAACAGCACTATATTTTGTTTTAGATATGGGTATACTGTTATTAGTACCAGTAACGTGATTAAGAGAGTAGCATAGGGATCTCCTGGAGTCATGCTTCTCTCTCAACAGATGGAGGGACAAGTCTACCTCGGGGTATCCTCGCCTGATTGAAAATAGTGTATATTGTAAATATGTATGTGTTTTTTGTTCGTATTTTTTAATTTAATTATTTTTAAGTTATTTTATTGTATTTATTGCTTATACTACTATATTATTGCTTAGTTGTTATTTTGCTTCTGTTTATTATATATTTTTGTATATATAGTGTGATAGTGATTTATCTCACTATAACCATTGCCTAAATGACAGAATATTCTTTAATAAAAAAAGGTATAGGTATATAGTTGACTGTTGAAATCATAAGGATGAGAAATTGTCAGGATGTGCAGTAAAAAAATTCTTTATTGAATTAGCCGACGTTTCGACCTAAACATCGGAGTCTGCATCTGGGCAGGGGTTTGAAGGCCAGACTAAAACTGAGTTTTTGTACTCACAATGATTAAAACACCGGACAAGAACTCTCTTGTCCGGTGTTTTAATCATTGCCCTGATGATGACCAACATGTTTGGGTCGAAATGTCAGCAAACTCAATAAAGGCATTTTTGACAGCACATCCTGATAATTTTTCATCCTCATTACTATTAAATTATTATTTTAAAATAAAGATCACTTTTGTAATTAATTTATTATAATACATCCCAGGTCACAGGAAAAACAATATTAAAGCTTTATGTTAATTTATTGTAGTCCCTTTTGAGGAAAACACAGATATTACAGGAAGATAGGACATCAAATGATATAAATTGTTACACAATCAGAGGTGGATCTCAATTTACTCGGTAACAAACCTTAACTTAACTAATATGAATTTAAAGATTATTAAACAAGGACAATTCTACATAAGTGAAGTATCCGTAATCCAGTTAAAGAGTAAATTTTGTCTGGCTTCTGATGAAGTAATTGGTAATTGCCTAAATTAAACATTGGTTGAAATCGAACAATTGCGTACAAAGAGATGTTGAACTGCAAAGCTTTTAAATTTTGTCTTGTTTTCTTATTGTTTATGAGTTTTACATCAACTGAAGCAATATTGTCTATTTTTTATTGTCAATGATGAAAAAGAAAATTAAACAGGTCAATGTTAAGAATACCTTTTTATTTATTGTCCTTAATATTACATGGAAAGTAATTTTAATGTCGGTGTTGAATAGTTAAATAGCTTTTTTTTTATATATGTAAAACTAGTGAAAAATATTTTTTTTAAATACGAGGACGTTTAGAAAAAATATAATAACATTTTATACTACAATATTCTATTAGAAGAAGTCATGAAGAAAGGCATTTTACAGCCTCGCATAAAACTGAAACAGACAATTTAATATTGAATATTAAATTTATATATTTTTAGAAAATCATTCCGGTAATTTATAGTTATTGAATTCTTGTAAAAGAGTCACGGTTAAAGAGAAAGGTTTAGGTTGACGCCACAAATATAAATCATCTCCGCTAACAATAGTAAAATAGAATTCATCTGTGAAATAGTAAAATAGCATTCGACATTATTACTAAGGAATTTTGAAGGCCGCATGAATTCGAACATCCATATGGCGGAGAATTAGAAATGACTACGGTATTATTCGAGATTCCACGACAATAGTAAATTTTCAACCGCAAATAACGATAGGAGAAGTTTTAATTATTTTTTTTATTTTTATAGGCCCCATATTTTTACAGCTATAATAAAAACCTAGAATTACTATGCCTTTTAATTTGAATTTTGGTTTAATATTTTCAATAACCAACCATTGTGATCGAACAAAAAAATCAAAAACCTAACCCCTTCTCAAAATTTGAGGTTTCACGTTTCAGGACGCGTAGAATTCGAAAAACGAATAAAAATTTTTTTGTCCGTCCCCCGTCCGCATATTTTCTCCGAAACTCCTGGACCGATTTTTTTCAAATTTTGATATAAAATCTGAGATCACCCGAGGATGATCTTCCTTCATCGATATTACTCTCCGCCTTTTACTTTCAAAATGGCGGCCGAAAAACCTGTGTTGCTATAGACTGTAGTTCCTAAATGAATGTACAGATTTCAATGAAACAATTTTCTCGACCCCTTTAAATTTATCTATATAACATACTTCGACGAAAAGAAGCTAGAAAAAAAGTTACGAGGGATGGTGAAATTAAATTCCGAATAACTCGAAAAGTTTATACTTTTTTGTTGATATTGTTATTGGTTATTTAAAATTTAATTTATTTCCAAAAAAACGAAATAAATAAAAAAAGTCGTTAAAATAGAACAATTAGGGGGAAAGTAACTTATTTATTGAAAAATATTAAAATCTGTCTCAAGGACATTTATAATAGTGTTCTGAGATCACAACTTAATATTTAGATTAAAAAAAAAATTTAACAATGTGAATAAGCTTATTAAAATTATGAACAGTAAGTACATTAAAACATAAACAGAGTAAGTTGTTTATATTTTATAGCTTACTCTGTTTATATTTTAATGTACTTACTGTTATAATTTTAATAACCTTATTCACATTGTTTATAATTTTTTTTTGTAAACATTATGTAACTTCCACAATTCTCTATATCTTTTTGTATCTTATCCATTCTAGTTCTAAAGAAGACCTGCAAAGTCGGGTCAAAACGTTGGCTTTTAATAAAATAGTTTTGCCACTATTTAGCCTATTTATGACCGCTAACCAGGACAATCTCCTTCCTTTATAATGCAACGGTCAACTATTAAATATTCAATGTAAAAAAATGATTGAGTTGATAGCTTTCAAGGATTAAAATTGTTGGACTTAAAAAGATAAGTAGATAGTTTTTTAAAAGTTTGCGAAATTTCCTAAAAAAAAAAAAAAAAAAATCGTTAAAATCGGACAATTAGGAGCAAAGATATGGTTTCTGGTTTTTTTTAATATGTTCTACTCCAAATGTTATATCCTTGGTTTGGTTTTTAAATTTTGAATGTGTTACTGAACTAAAGCTATTTTTTTTTAAAGTTTAGTCCATTAATTGGAATCATCTTTTGCTTCTTTTTCTTTGTAACTCGGAAGGCAGTGTTACTTTAGATTGTTTGGATGAAGATGGTTTATAATTGTTTGGAAATAAAAAACCATTGTGAAATAATTTGCAGCGTTTTTAGTATTGTAGTACGATAAAATTATATAGACTTTTTAAAACCGCCTGAAAAATATAGATAATCGCGGGATTAGAGAAATACGTGTTGCGTGGAAGACTCTTTCGGGGTTCCTCGGAGGTCCTGCTCCAGGCAGTATTTGGACTTGCCCCCACCACCTGGAAGATACACGACTCCAGAGCCTAGGACCGCCGAAAGTATGGAAGGAGTCCAAGATGGCGGGTATGGCCGGGTTGCGAAACTTGTTGGCATTGGGCTGGAGTCGTTGCGAAACCATTAGTTCGTTCTCACTCCTCAAATATTTCTCTTCCTACCGCTCCGAATATCTATCTAATACAATATTTATCGAATATTTTTTATTGATATAATAATAAAAAATTTCCTGTATTTATGCAATTTTATTATTCTGTTTATTTTTGTTTTATAAATATTTTTTTTTAATATTATATAAACAATTTTAATTGTGTTGCCGTTTAATTTATTTTTATTAACTGTTCATAAAGTGTGAATGAACTACTGTTTTAGCATCAATAATGTACTTAATTTTTACAAAATGTAATATCACTAGTGTTGTCCAAAATCGGTGTTGGTCTTGCAATTTGTAAGACCAAGACCAATGCCGACTTACTGTTGCAAGACCAAGACCAGAACTGGTAAAAAAAATTGATTTTTTGAGTAAAAATAGTTAATAATACTTGATAATCTTAGTTACTAGATGTAAATAATTGGTATAACCAATATACTTTTGCATTTAACTCCTCTAATTTTTCATTAGAGCTTAGTTAGGTTTCTTCTATCTAAAAAAATAAAGTAATATATCTACTGTAATAAGCTAGTAAGTAACTGCAAGAACGTTGCGAGACTCTTGCGCAAGACCAAGACTAGTCTCGGTCTCGAATTTGGGCAACACTAAATATCACTCAATAAAGAAATGTTAATCTTCTTAACTGGAAAGAAAAATAATAATAAATAAATTTATAATCTATACATAAATACATAAAACTAAATATATACACTTATCGTACTATGATTTTTTTTGTTTTGTTAAATATATTACAAGAATTCAATGCTCTTAAAGTAATTTCATTTATTTATTTTTTTCACAATTTTCGTAATATATGATTTCAGTTTTATTGAGCTAAAATGTATAAACCTTTAAGCCTCTTATTTATTATATATTTAAAGTAGTTCATAGTTACAATGGTAAACCTGGATATTGATAGAAATTATTAAATAAATAAATAGTTCAATCTATATTAAATGAAAAACAATAATTTATTGTAATCAATAAACATACGAGTAAAGTGTTATGTTATGTTTCTTGGTGTAGGAAATCTTCACTTTATAGTGAAAACTTTCATGGTATAGTGAATAAACATGTTTACATCGACATTTTGAGAAGGACCTTAAAAGAAATTATGGAAAATTTGGTCTAAAATACAAATTTTGTTTTTATCAGAATAATGAACCAAAATAATCTGCCATGTTAATTAAGGAATAGATACTGCCTCAAAGTTATAAAAACACCACCACAGTCACCAGATCTTAATATGATAGAACACCTGTAGACAAAATTGGAGGTAAAGATTATGAGATACGAAATTTCTAGAAAAAAACTTTAAATAATATCTCCTCAAGGAATGAAACTAATCCTCAATGCCTGCATAAAATTGATATAAAAATAGATGAAATAGTTAAATAAGATATTTTATGAAGAAAAAAGAATTAAATAAGTATGAATATACAGATAAAGGGATACGTGAATAAAATAACAAAATAAGATTAGTACAAAGCTTAATCCGAGAAAAAATCAGGAAGTCATGGACACCATATTCATTTTTGTATTAAATGATTTAGTAACTAAGAAACAAATTTTAGTAGCTCAAAGTTATGGAAAATCGACTCCTCTCAACAAATATAAAAATGTGACAGTCTCCTTCACCTCCGTGTTACGGATTGAATTGCTACGAAACAAATTTTAAGAGCTCAAAAGCATACAGTAAAATGGACATGGTGTTTCTACGTGTTCAACTAAATAAATAAATGAAAGACAATGTTTCACATATAAATTTAAGATAAAAGATTCTTACTGAAACGACAGAATCGAATTGGACCAAATACACAAACTATTTAAAATGAGACAAAAACCATTCGAAATTTATTTCAAGTGCCGAAAATTAAGTGTTTCGTTCCAAAATTAATCAAAATATAGAAAGTAAGCTAATCAATTAAGGTCATTTTTTATCGTAGTATAATAAGAAATACTATGTGATTTATGCATCGGTGCCTTGACTTTATATATATATATATTGCAATATCATTAAAGGAATTTAGTCGACTGTTTTACATAAAATAGTCAGGACGCAGTCATTATTAAAAAAAAAAAACCTTAAAAATGACTTCGTCCTGACTTTTCGTCACTTATGGTATTCCCATATTTTATTAGGTGTAAACTATCATAAACTAAAAATTAACTGGAACAAAATTATTCATGTAAAGTTGAAAATACATTATCGGATAATAGTTTATCTTATAACGAACTGACACGACAAGCATTCGTAATAGTAGGATTATGTATTGAAGTAGTTCTGCTGGCCGGAGTGACACGTCCACAATCGTAACCTTGAGGAGCGGCCTACGCCCACAGTCGGTTTGGTCCACATCTCTAATTATATTGCGCCCTAGTCGAGCCAATAGTTCTTGTCACTATCCAAAACTAAATATAGGGGACACAATTTATAGTAGTCCTCTGTCGCTTGAGTTTAGAGGAGTAGCAGAAGGTGGAATAAGAAAATTTAACAATAACGACTCGAGAAAATCTAGCTATTTTGCCTTAGAAATAAAAATAATAAAAAGTCAAATGTATAAAACTTCTTCATCAAATAACTATGAAAACGGATTCAATGTAAAATATAAATGAAAATGCATGAGATGTTGAAGCTTTTTTTTTTTAAATATTTTTATTGAAATTTTAAAAAAAATACAACCAGTAAATTTGCTATAGGAATATATTACATAAAGGCACTTGTGAAGAAGCTACCCATTGGTAAAACTTCAAAAATTAATTAATTAAGGATGCCATCTTCTCAGATACCTCGGAGGGTTGTCAGGAATTGTGTTGGATGAAAGGTTACAAACTAGAGGATTGGGGTGACCAAAGAGTTTGGAATGAAAAGAGGTATATCTAGTTCGGGCCAAGTCTTCCACAAGAGGAATGTTGAGGTCTTTATGGATAACTTTATTTGTTACATAATAAGGAGCATTTAGGATTTTACGGACGATTTTGGATTGTAAGGATTGGATACGGGAAGAATTTGATGTTTTTGTAGAGCCCAAAAGCTCAATACCTTATTTCAAAATGGGCCTGATGATGGTAGTGTAAATGAGTTTTTTGTAGAATATTGGAAGTTTAGAGCCGTTGTCAAGTAAGTGCTGTAGTAGTCGGAATCAGTTGGCAGTTTCTTGTCTTTTAAGTCTGGTATGAGGATAGTGATGCATTATTTGGTTCATTATTAGACAGACAACACACACATGTCATCAGTATAGGTAGTGAGGACGGTTGAAGGTTAGGTAGGGATATCAGCAGTATATACTGTGTAAAGGATGGGACCTAAGATGCTCCCTTGAGGAACACCAGCGGACTGGGAAAGGAGAGATGAATAAGCAGAGTTACAATTTACTTTAAAGGTTCTATCTGTGAGGTAAGATCGGATTAATAGGAAATATGTAGGGGGCAGGAATTGACGGACAGTAAACCTGCAGGCCAGACTTTTTCCTGTTAATTCATCATTCCTTTATTTTGATGTACAGGAACTTAAACAGAATATTGTGTGCAGGAATTACTAATTATAGACCAAAGGTGATAGGGCTGAGAGGACTTACTTATTTCATTGATTGGTACCGACTTTAAGGAGGCTGGATATGTCTCAACAGGATCACTCGACCCCAGGATCGATCCACTGATGATGTAAAACAATAAATAATCAATTTCCACAGCTGGACTCGAACCTGAGAACTTGAGCGTAGAAGCTTTACTGCCTAAGCCAGTGAGCTACCTTGCTCCTCTAAAAATGTATAGTTCACTGAATTATCATTATATAACTATATCCATTGTCATGAATTTACAATTTAATAAAAGTAATATTCTGAAGGGTTATTAAATAATTTATAATAAAAGTAGGGGAGTAATAGTCAGTGGTACAGACACGTTTTATCAAATTATTTACATCCGTCTGAAACTTCGTAAATAACTTCATCTCATCGTAACCTATAAATATTTTATTTCCGAAAATTCTCGGATTGGGGCATTTTCAATCTGGAGGTCAAAAAACTTGTCTATTTAATTAGATACTAAAAACTAATTTTAGTTATCTTGAATCGTAAAATAACTTGAGCACAAATTCAAGAAAAAAATGTGAATTTCAAAAATATTGAGCCATTTGTCGTGAACTACACCACCGAATTGTCTAAATAATGAGGTTATGTAGGCTAAACGGTCCTGTATTTATGTAAACCACCTTTTTTATCTATTTTGTGATAAAATTATCTCACAATCCAAGTGGAAATTAAATGGGTATTTGCGAGTTTTTAGTACCTAATTTATTATTTATTTATTAAATATTACAACAATCTGTCACTTTGACATTACTTATAGTTGGCTAGGACATTCGCCCTAAATGTGCAAAAAATTATAAAATAAGTAGAATCAAAATAACAATAAATCAAAATAACAATAATCAATAGGCATATACAATAAATTAAAAAAAAACTTAAAAATAAGAAAATTAAAAAAAAAAGATAAAAACACATGTATACCTAGTACCAAATTAAATAGACAAAGTTTGTTAATCTCCAGATTGAAACCGCCCCAATTCTGAAAATGTTCCTAAATAAAATGTTTGTAGGTTACGTTGAGATGAAGCTATTTACGAAATTTTTGGCATATGTTTATAATTTGATAAAAAGGGGTCTGTACCGCGTAATGTGACACGCCGCACCTAATTTTTTTCAAATATAAAACAGGTAGTTTTTTTTAACTAATGGTTTCCAAAGTTTATCTACATCAGTTATGATTTTATATTGAAAATGCGAGATAAAACATTTTACCCTATGTTACTCGGACGTTACACAAATAGTCAAGGAAAACAGCTTTTTGCAAAACACGTTGGAGCCGACCCTCGCAACCGAATTAGCAACAGGAACTGCCCCGGCAAATCGAAATCTCTTTCTCCGGACCAGGATGTCACGTGACCCACAAGTAAGCGGACCCCTAAGGACATCCGTCGAATCCCCGCCTATTTTCAGATCCTCTCCGGAAATGGAACAACTCCCCTATCTTCCTCATCAGCTGGGAGGTGGGAGAAAGAAGAAGGGCAGGAGGGCAAAAAAAAACTATGCGCCCCATTTACCCATCAATTAAAACCGAAAATCGTAAGCGACGGCAGAAAACGGAAGCAATCTTCGGCCGAATCCAATTTTCGAAAAGGCTGAGCCCATTCAATTACTTAACGCTAATCGGGAATCTGTTTCGTCTCGTTAGTATTTTTTTTCTTCTTCGATTATGAGTTTTACCTGAGTTTTTATCCTTATTTTTTCTCAGGCTTCGGATATCGAGAAATTATGAGACTGGAATAAGTCAGAGAAAGGTCGTAATTGGTCCAAAATTGTTTTCCCGATTCGGATTGGATATAAAAAAAATGCAATTTACAATCTCAAAATCTATATTAATAAAAACGTAAATGTTGGTTTGTTCAAAACCGCTAATCTTCGATGCTTCTTCACCGATCGCTTTGAAATATCGACATATCGTTTTTATCAAATTCAGAAGTGTTTTTATATACATTTAATTAACCTCCGGCCTTTCGTTTCGGAAAGACCTGTGTCGCTACAGACTGTAGAGCCTAAACGGTTTTAACGAGTTTAATTAAACTCGGATGAAGTATTCTCCTTGAAGCTATTTTAATTTATGTATATAACGGCCCTCCCCGAAAAGAGTATGAAAAAAAATTACAACGGATTCAAAACTATATTCGCGAATTACCCAAAAAGTACACAATTTTTGCTGTATTATACTGACGATTATTTGAAAGCTTCCTGAATTTCCTGTAAATGAATAAAAAAATAACTAAAACCGGACGATTTGGAACAGAGATATAATGTTTTAAACATTAAGTACGTTTTCTTCCGATATTTAGAGACGGGTTGCTTCTCACAATTTTATGTTTCGTATTCTAGAGTCAGAAAACCAACAACAACAAATAATATCCCATATCCACAAGTATATGAATTAAAATATATTAGAAACATCTGTTTTCTTTTCTATTTCTTTTTCTATTCAACCAGAATGAGCTACAGCAAACCGTGGCCATTTACAGCTGGTAAATAATAAAAACGATAAGATATTCAAGGAGATATTTGATATAAGTACTTATAATCAGGGGGAAAATCCCGAATAAAGTAAGGACATTATTTTGAATTTCATCGATTAACATAGATGAGAAAGAACTTTTTTATCTTTCAAATGTCAAAAACATTAATTCAAAACATAAACTAAGCGCAAAAGTGAAAAACATATATGAAATATACAGGAAGAAAACGTATTTTTTTTGTAAAGTTAAGTAACATTTTCAAATATATAAAACCCAAACTCTTTTCTATATCGAATTATATAAATTAAATGTTCATAAATTTAATTCGTTGTTCACAGTAATTATACAGAATAAAAACATTATGTCCATCGTTAGCTGTTAAAGAAATAAATAGTAAGGAAATGTTTTCAATAAGATATAAATTGTAATTGAGTCCAAATATCCAAGTATCGCAAAATAGTTTAAGTATATCTAGAAGAAGAAAAATTGTTATAAACTGTAATTACGTATTTAATTTAGGACGTTGCTGTAACCACAGGCGGATCTACAAGAACAGCTTTCGGATTAAATCCTCTTCCCCCAAATGGTAAAATGTAACCATGTTTTATAGAAAAAAAAATTAAAAAATTATCTCTTAATGTATTATTGTTCGTGTGATTACATTTAATAGGACTTTATGATTCACATAAAGCTAGTTTGTTTCTTTTTTTTTTAAGAGTAGATTTCGTTATATATATATGAAGAAAAAAGCTTTCGGGCTGAAGCCCTAACATACAAATGAAATTCTGGATACGCTAGTGGCTGTAACTATTTACTACATACCAGAAGTGACTGCAAAATCGACTTTACACATTTTTATAATTTTCCCATAATTAAAATAGCACTAATGGTTTTGACTAAGCTACCAAAATCGATGTGAAATTAAATGATATTTAATATCGGTTAGGCCTTATCCTCATTAAGATCCGATTTCTTTTTTTTTTTTTAATATCCTCATAAATGGTAAAGTATCGTTCAGTATGGTTGGTTTAAAATAAATCCGGCCTTTCAGTGGTTAATTGTAAAAAAAAATAGATAAATATAAACTCTGAATGAATTAGATAACCAAAAATAAGAAAAACATTTGTTTTCAAACAATTTCTAGAACTAAAAGGAGAGATATGTTTATATATAATATATCTTTGATAAACTGAAGACATTAGAAAATTAATGTTTAACTAATATTTTTATAATTCCATATAATTGTTATATTCAATCCTACGAGAATGGCGAAAGATTTATAACTAATATTTTTTTTTTAAATTAATACATATTAATTTACCGCGAAAAAATCAATCAAGAACTAAACGAATCAACTATGTTTTATGAAGGTTTAGAAACATTCATTTTGACATTTATAAATACGAATCAATTCCTTTAATAGAGTTCTTAGTAAAAAAGACATTTCCATTATCACTTTAAATGATGAATATTCGAAAGCTCGTTGTTATTTTTTATTTTATAAATAAACAGTTTATTATTCATTTATAGTTATTGTTATACATGCTACATAATAAAAATAAAAATAAATAAATTCTTTACGAAAATTCATTGTATTCATTTATTCTGAAAACATGGGTACTTTGAGATTATAGGACATAAAATCACATCTTTTTATGCACAATCTAAGGTGAATCGCAATTTGTTATCTACCTTAACTTAATTTATATGAACTAAAAAATCTTGAAATGAAAAGAGGAAGTTTTTCTAAAAGTGGGGTATCTGTACCTAGTATAATTAAAGAATGATAAAAAAAAATGCAAATAATTTATTATTTTGAAAAAACTGAAATAAGCTTATTTTAGCAATTCAAGAGTCCTCTTAAGATGGTTTTACCAATATCTTTTTCCATTTAAATTTTTTTTTTTTTTTTTTATTATTTCAATGGAATTTACAACTGTATTACATAGAGAATACAATAAGTAAATGAGAAATTTGTAACATGGCATGTACAACATGAAGAGAAACTACCCATTGGTAGAACTCAACCATTTAAATTAAATTTTGTCTAGTTTACAGTAAAGTAATTAATATTTTTTTAAGTTAAAGTTTTTTTAAAATTATCCCTTAGAAACAAAAACTATGACTTCCCTACATAAATACATACTTGCATTCCCTACTTTTCTTCTGTAAATCGGCCCATTGTTTTTATGAACTTTTTTACAGTTATTAAGGTCTGCTATCACTCGTATAAAAATTTCTTTCTGATTACGGGACATCCTATATATACTATTCTATATATAAAACAAGTGTATTTATAATGTGTTTGCTTGGTATTAGTATGATGTAAATTTTAATTTCGTATTCACTTCAGTAATAACTAACCTATTATTTGTAAATGGATGTCCTGTTTTTAATATTTATTGACGCATTTTTTCACATTTAATTTTTAATAATAATTTAATCAATGTTGAACATTATGAGGTTTGGATTGGTCACAAATTTTCAAAAGCACTTGGTATGAATCACCAAAACAATATCAAATGTAAAAAATGAGTCAATAAATATTACATAGGGAACATCCATTCACAAATAATTTTACTTTTATGTAATGTTATTTCATTATAAATAACATGTTACTACATGTTCTTCCATTTATACCTTCAATGATGACAGAATGAATCATGAAAACTTGGGATTAGGGACCTTGTAAAAAAAAACAATAAGGAAATCGGAATTGGAGCAAACACACTTATTGCATGTGACTATGAACTAAAGGATTGGCGATGGGATGGTGTGGATGGGATGACTTCACCTAGCTTCCTTATTGAAGGATCAATATTGAACAGCAATATTGACTCGTCGATATTATTGTCAAATATTGCAGATGGAACTGCAAGATATCGTAGACTATTTGACATTTAGAAGTATTTGCAGGCCAACATGCGTGGGCTTGTTGCTATATTCGGGATAATTCGTGAATAATTGTAGAGACCCAGGGGCAGTCCTTCTGTGATTGTGTAGGCGTGCCAACACCCAGATATCAAATAGTATTTCTTATCTTCAGATATAAAGTTTTTAGTATAAATCCACCATATCCGGGGAGTTTAGAAAATTATTTTACTGCAGTTTGTACTAACGTTAATTTTGTGTTTTATTAAGAAAAAAACTGTTAATATAATATATCTGTTTTAGATTTCACTGAATTCAAATTTAAAATGATTTGAAATAAATACCATAAATTATAATCATCGTCGTTCTAAGGAGAAGTCTCCAGACATGTTTTCTGCAATCATTAATTGTATATTAAAATTTGAGCATGAAAACCCATATTTAGCAAACCCACCAAAAAATAATACAAAATAATAATAGTTAAATTGTTTATTAGGAAATCCTACTCATTAGCAATCGAGCCATCAAATATTTTTTCTATATATCGATGTACGCCTTCGATGTATTTATGTAAATTTTGAGACAAAATAGGTCGTTATATTTTTCGTTATTTATATCCCTGGAATCTATTATTACACTGATTCCACTATGTTTGAAATTAAGAAAGACAGAACTATTCATTTTTTCAAATTTTAATAGCTTTTCTATAATTTGGATACATTTTTCTTGAGATCTGTCATGTTTTTATTGGGAGTTCGGCTCTCGGAATTGGAGAGTTTTCAATCTGGAGATCGACAAACTTTTTATATTTAATTAGGTACTAAAAACTCGTAAATAACCATTCGCTTTCCACTTGGATCGTAGGATACCTTGATAAAAAAATCGAGAAAAAAGATGCCTACAGAAATATTGGGCCGTTTAGCCAATACAAACTCGTTATTTAGACAATTTGGTAGTGTAATTCACGACAAACGGCTCAGGATTTTTGAAAGCTTTTTTCTCAAGTTTGTGCTCAAGTTATCTTCCAATTCATGATTACTTCAATTAGTTTTTAGTTCCTAATTAAATAGACAATGTTTTTTGACCTCCAGATTGTAAACGCCCCAATCTGAGAATTTTTGTAACTAAAATATTTATAGGTTACGGTGAGATGAAGTTATTTACGAAGTTTCAGACAGATGTTTATAATTTGATAAAGAGGGGTCTGTGCCACGAACTATATCTCCAAGAACCTACTTTATTTTTTTAAGGCATGAAGTAAAATTCGATTCATTTTGGCTTCATATATTATTATCGAACGTTATCAAGCTATCTATGCTTTTTGCGTCACAAAAAATACAGAAATAATCGGGACAGAGGATAGAAAGAGTCTCTAGAGAGATTATACGTATTAGTGGACATTTAATTAATGTGTTAATTGCTATTGAAACTGAACGAGTATGTGGCAACCCCCGACAAAAGGTCAAACACTACTTTATGTTTGTAATAAACCACAAAGATTTAATTGTTCTTTAATGATCTTGACATCGGGTTTTGAGTATTGATTAGGAAATACCTAATTACTGTTTTATAGTCTTATAAAAAAAAAGCTTCAATTTATTCTACTAAATTAATGACTCAACGTTCCATAAAAAAAAAAAACCTAAAAAGAACCTCACTAAAGTATGTTCTAATGCAGCGGAATTAAAAAAGGAAATTGAATGTTGGAAATTTGTAATTTCTTTTGATTCTTTGAATATTAGAAGGATAGGGAATTTACGAAACGATTTCTTATTTGCATAATTTCCGAATTTTATTTTGGCCAAAATCGAAACCACACTGCCTTTTGTTAAAAAATATACCGATTAGTATTAAAATATGTCAGATATATATTTAAAAATATATATTTATATATCTAACATGAGTTATTCTCTCAAAACTGAATTTGAAGTTTAAACTTCATTAAATAAAATCTTACTGTTTAGGCGGTTTTTCCATTAAAATCACAACTTTGGATGTTCACTAACACATGGCTACTAAAATTTCGTTTGGATAATTATTTCGTTTACATTAATAATTTAACAATAAATTAATGACACAAAGAAAGCGAAGGAAACATCTGTAAACAGACGTATGAAATCTAAACATAATCCCTTTATATTTCATATTTATGCCTCTCCACTTATTTATTAATGTTAAGTTTATTCTATCCACATGTTATTAGACTATACCTTTTACCTACATATTATTATTTCCTTTTTAATATTAATGCCCTGCCTGATTGTATATATTGTATATAGGTATGACTATGTTTTTATATTTTTAATTTAATTATGTTTAGGTTATTTTTTTTTTTATTGTACATAGTTTTTTTATTATTATTTAACTTTTGTTAATTTTATATTTTCTGTATATATGGTGTGAATGTGGTCATTTATCACTATAATTATTTTCCATGAGACAGAATATTATATATCTAAATAAATAAATTTAAAAAATAGTAATAGCTAATATCATGCGTAGTGTTGTGCAAATGCGAGACCAAGACGACTCTTGGTCTTGCGCAAGAGTCTCGCAACATTCTTGCAGTTACATATTAGCTTGTTAATATAGAGATATTACTATAATTTTTTGGATAGGAGAAATATAAAGCCCGAATACAAAATTAAAAGAGTTAAATGCAAAAGTATATTTGTTATACCAATTCTTTACATATAGTAACTTAAATTTTCAAGTATTAGTAACTATTTTGCCTTAACTTTTATACAAAAAAAATTTTTTTTTTTACCAGTCTTGGTCTTGGTTTTGCAACAGTAAGGCGGTCTTGAGCTTGGTCGGCAAGACCGCGATCAATTTTGGGCAACACTAATTATGCGTATTATTATCTGGTCTTTCTTTAGCTCTGATGAAGACCTGAACTTTGGACCAAAACTTCGGCAAAAATCAATATCATTCATTAATTTTTACTTTGTATTTTTGACTGAACACCCCAACCAACTACTCTTCTATTTTATTCTCTATTAAAATCACACTTTTTTTAAATGATGTTTTGTGTGAATATTTTAAATCTGTGGTTATTATAAATATCTAATTTTATTTTATTTTTATTTATTGATACGCATTTGCAACGCTTACTTTCCCTGCCAACCCTTTTGTCTAAGACCTCAGTATTACGCCTAAGGAGATGGAACAGAGGCAGTGAATACATGGCCCGAAGGTTGTGCAAGATGAAATTACCAATATCCTTGACGGGACAAAGAGAAGATGGCGAAAAGGAAAAGAACCGAATCGAAAAAACAAGAAAAACGCTCCAAGGTTGTGATATATAAAAAAGAAAGAAGGCGCCTCCACCCCTAGAACTAGTTCTGGATCTAGGAAGGATCCGGGCGCTGCGGGGCGCTCTGGTGGCCGATAACGGAACCCCCGATTTATAGGGCCGCGGATATTCTGAAATATTTATAGGGCCGTGGATATTCCGGAATGTGCCTTGTCACGCGTTTCCTCTTGGGACAGTTAGCGGGCGAAATGTGGATCCTGGGGCAACCTCCTGTTTCTGGAGGAAGTGGAAGTAGATGCAGGACATAGCGGATATTTAACTGGACTCTGCAATCTAGATGGCTTTGAATATAATTTCAATCTTTTCAAATTGGTAAAATTAAAAGAAAAAACCTGAATACATTTTTTTTTGTAATCTTATAATAGTTATATTTATAGATTAGATAAGAAAACTAATTTTATTTTAGAGCAAGCATGTGTGTATTTAAGTAGTTGTTTTGATTAGCTTAGTTTCTTTTAGTTTATATACATTTACTTTTAGTATAATTATTTTGCTGTTTATTTATTTTGATATAGTATGAATGAGATACTCTTTTATCACTATTACTAATGCGTTTAGATGTGAGAGCTTGTAATATATCTCGATAAAGAAAAAAAAATTGGAACGAAATCCCTTAAAAGTAATAGAATTAGACGGGGAAAAAAATCAAATTTGGCAAGATCTGTTACATTGAATATAATATAAAACATAGTAAGTATAATAACAATACATACCAGAGCTTGAAACGGAAATTTTTTTTTTAAATGTTTAAGTATCATCAAGATTTTAGTGTCGGTAGTTTTTCATCTATTTTAGAACTAGAAGATTTTCTGTTTAACTTTTCAAGAAAAGATATTATAGAATTTCATTTATTTTTCTTTTTTAGTTGAAATTATCTTTATAATCAACATACAGTACTCATCAGAAACATATTTTTGGCTTCAATAATAATAATATAGTAACATGTGAAAAAAACAGCTACAAACACGAAGTATTATAATCAATTTATACAAATAAAAATCTAGACACGTTGAGTAATTTTCAGGCAGACACAAAAGTGCTAAACAGACATATGCAACTATCATTAATAAATTGGGATTCTAATGATACCATATATTTAATAGTTTAAGAAATAGCCCATAACCACCCAGCCACACTTGCATAGAGAATATAATTCAATTATGGACTATAAATAAGCAATATTATTAAATTGACTAAAAATATTTAAATTCACAAAGAACTGGTTTCAGATTGATGTTGCCTTAATATACGAAATTTTATTCATAGAATATATTTATTTTATCATGTTTTACTTAAATTGATTTGTAAATTAGCATATTTACTCAAGACAATTAAGGTTATGATTTATACAAATTTGATATTTAAAATATGACTAGCAACAATATCATAGCGTGTTAAATGTAGTTTTGTATGAAATTAATTGTGAATTGGGTCTTACAGATAGCTTGAAAATGGCGTCACAGACAAAACTTAAGTATTGTCTATTTTTATTTCGTTCCAAGTGTTAATTAGGAAAAATTTTCTTGTATATTACTTTGTTATCTTGTATATTACTTTATCTTTTTATTTATATATATATATATATATATTATATATATATATATATATATATATATATATATATATATATGTTGTTTTGTTTTGTTTTTCTTACTTGGTTATTTATATTTTTTTTCCTTTCTTATGTACATATTGTGCGAATGAATACTATAGCCCTAGTACCAATGCCCTTCAGTGTGGCCGACTGTATTAATACTCAATTAAACAATAAAAAATTAGGAAAAATATAAGTTTATATAAAAATTAACATTATATAATTCTTAATTAACTTTTATAATAATTGCCATACATGGATCATGTGAAATTAGCAATACATGGCCTTCATACAGGGTTACTGTATGAGGGAAGGATATTACATTCCTTAAAATGTACAAGTATATTTGTTGTTTTTTAAACTAACTTGTTTCGTAATTATTGGTATTGAAGAAGAAGCTTGTTTTTTTTTTTTTTTTTTGCTTCGAATTAGGATAAGCTTAGTATTTGTATTTGTATTTATAATATGATACATAATATTTCGCTTAAACGGGCAAATGTTCTTCCGCATTTGTCAAGGTCCATTAGAACGGAAAGTGTACGATCGCTTGATGTGAAGAATTTCAAGGGCGTCTAATCAACTCGCACTGGCCACTTCACATTCTTAATCCATTTTGTTATTTTTTTACATCACATTGTAAATTAGTGCAAATTAAATTCTACATCATGGAAAATTTCACAAGAAAATTAACTAGAAGCGTTAATTAAAGAACAACTTTATTTTCTGCATCTGATTTATTAGCTATAAATCAGAACTTTTAGTTATTCGGTATAATGTCATCCTCCAAAATCAGTACCATGTTTTATTTATGGTACATTTCTAAAAGTTTTCTGTACTTACTACCATATTTATAAAAGGAATAAAAAAAAAAATTGATTATATATATATATATATATATATTAATTATCATTTTTAATACATTGAAAACTCCAGTAATTGTGTCAAGAAATTTACATAATCTTCATACCTATGTCTGTCTACCTCCTCACTTGGAAGTCGTCTATATTGTCTATTAATTTTTTTTAAATCACAAATTGTCTATCATTTTCTGAGATCTCAAGATGAAAATGAAAAAAAAATAAATAAAAGGAAATATCAAATATATCAATTAAAAGAAAAGGAAAACACGGTTATGTAAATACAGACTGGAAATTACAATGAATTGTTAATTTATTAAAAATTTACATTGCTGTTTCTATATAAAAAAAAATAAAATTAAATAAATATGTTGCTAAGTATCCAGAGCATATAGAAATGTAAAATTAATAAAACATAAATCTGTTTCTGAAGATTTATGGTATATATTCCAGAGAAAGAAAATATGAATGGTTCGTTAAATTAAAATCCAATATTAAATTAATTATTTAAATAAAACCAGAAGTGATTGCGACAAGGATGAGAATTGGTCATAGTAACCTGACTCATGTCCATTTAATAACAAAAGAAGCCCAACCATATAGCGATACCTGCCAGTCCCCGCTAACCACAAAGTATATAATAGAAGATTGTTTATTACTACAATAAGCCTTTGTAAAAAACTAAATACCCCTTGTAAAGAAATTGCATTAAAAGAAGCAGTAAATTCAATAAAAAACACTATAAAACTTTTAAAACAAACACAGTTGTACCATAGAATATAACAATTAAAGAAATACATAAAAAGAAACTTTTTTTTTGCATTCAGAAAGATGAGTTAGCTCAAGGGCGTAATAATCAAGTTGTTGATTGCCTATGGCAACTCGTAACTTAACGTAACCATTTTTGTATTTGTTACAGACTTAAAAATAAATAACCAATATGTATCGAATAATACATAATGGCATATAACTTTACAATAAAACAAGACATGATAAGTTATTTTAATATTTGGACATCCGAAAATATAAGGTGATGTAAGGAACTGAAAAAAATTGCAAAATGGAAATAAAATTTGGCCAATCCTAGGACAATAGCGATGAGGAAACTGACTAAGAAAAGGACAAAGCTAATTCCATCGGCCTCCAAGTCCTTGAACCTCCTCCTTGTGACAAAATGTCTTGGTAAAAGGACACTGAGAAGCACATTCTCTTCTTCTGCAAGCAATAAGGAAATCACCATACAGAAAAGTGCATCGACATAAAAAAAGGAGTTATTTAGATATCATATTTGAAGAAATTAATTTCACAAACTATTTATTTAATTTCTCTTGATATCTGATCTTGACAGAAGATGGAAAATATGAACGATTTAAAAAAAAATAAAGTATTTATTGAATAATATATTGAATAATAATCTGTCACATGGACATTGGTTATAGGGAAGTAAGATCACGTCCAGATGTCACTATATGTACAAAAAATATATAATACATAAAAGCAAAATAACTAAAACAATAAAATAGTAATAAACAGTAATAATCAAGTATTATAAAGTTAAATAATTCATAACAACGAAAATCTTTAAGTGTGAATATCTCCGAAACAAACCGTTTGCGGATATAATTTCAAAGGATTTTTTACCTTGTTTTGAGGTCCTTAGTTCATTTTTACCGTATGGCCTTTTAAACCTGTATACACTATTTACAATCAGGTTAGGGAACTCAGGCTTATCCCTCCTAATCCAAGAGATCCATACGCTACTCTCTCAACCGCTTCACAGGTATTAAACCAGTGGAGATTGATTGAGAGCGCTTTAACCACTTACACTGATGACTTGAATGAAGAATCTCAACGTTGTCAGAACTCCAATTCATATAAGCTACAAAAGGTGGCGGGTCCACTGCCGTTTTAACCTTCTTGCAAAGTTATAGGGATGAGTGGTGCATGTGCAAGAGAGGATTTGTATCATGATCAAGGTTCTGGTGGAATTCGGAGATTTTTTCTGGGATAAATTCTAGGACAACTGGAATGTTGAGGTTTGTTTTGTTTTGTTTGTTACATAAAAAGGAGCTTCGACTATTGTTTGAAGGACTTTGGACTACAAAGGTTGGATGCAGTTTGTGAAATGTCTAAACGCCCTTCGAGGAAACAAATCATACACTTCAGACAATATATCTTTTATTTATTTACCAGATGTAAATAAGATAAGAAGGCTTAGCTGAAATCGGTTGCGTCCCAATGCAAGCGTTTTCTTTACTCCTATATACCAACTTTATCTCTACCCCTCGGGCACTTAATCTTGTAACATTTTTTAAATCCTTACAAAAACAATAAATACAGCGTTTTTTAGAGAGAAATATTTTTAAATTCTATATCGAATCAAGAAAACAGATTACACATACTATTTTTATACTCAATTAATAAACAATTAGAATGAGAATCACATTAATTTTGTTTACCTTACATTCATACAGAATTACAAACATATACTCGTTATATAATTATAAAGCTTAAAACATGATATTATATATTAGTAATTTTATTTTCTATACTATGCATGTTAATGTAAATGAGTAAAAGCTCTCCAAGAGACAGAAAATCCATGTAAGATTATAATTAGAAAATTCCAACGTCGCATCTTTATGTACCTGAAATGCAGGGCAATAACCTTCCAACGTTTCACCAATTAAGGCTTCATATGGAGAGAAAAGAAAAAGATCTCAAGATCACATCACTCCAAAACTTCCAATTGCATACTAAAAGAATGATGAAGAAGTTAATAATCAAACACCCGATCAGAAACAAAAGATGAGAAATATGTTACTACCAACCAAAATTCATAAATATGAAAATTCAAATAATAATAAGAAAAGATTTTTATCAAAAACAGCTGATCATGTAGAAAAAATTAAAATACGCAATTAGCTGTATTTTAAATAAGTCAAATAAAACTAGCTAATTTTCTTTTTTAATGATAGACTTCCTTTGATGCGAATTTTTTTTTTCTCTTGTAATCATTATTATTTTTTTTACTTTTTTTATTTGTATTTTTGTGGCATATTTATATATTTTAGTTGGCAGTTAAAATATTTTCAATTTTTTTTTTTTTTTTTTTTTTATCAGCTGTTTGATTATAACATTCCTCTGTTGTGTTACCTCACCCACCCTTCCAGTATACAATTGGATGTCAAGAAGTGATGTGGTGCCAGAATTAACGATTTAATGGGGTTAATCAAAAGTTAATGGGTTATTTTATTCTTTACCTGCATTTCAGAGACACAAGTCTGAGTTGTTTGGAATCCTTCAATTATAAACTAATACCAGCCATAGTTAAAATACATACGTGTTTTGAATAGGTCCATTAAAAATTCTCAAGATATACCACCAGATTAGCAAAACGCAAGCGGCGTAAATTCGAGGTAATAAAAGTAAAAGAAACATAACTATTAGTTTTTAAAGTAAATATTTTTAATAGTTAGCAATAATAATATAGTTTAAAATAGATAATAAATAATAGTTAATAGTGTATATTAAGTTTTAATAATAATGAAATAAGAGAAACATATAAAAGCATATTCCTTAAAAATATTTTAACTGTAAAAGTGTAAATTTGTTAGGAAATATTACCATTAAAAGTAAATATTAAATAATCTAAGTCATGTCCTAAAATATTTTATATTATAAATATATAGCATTTTTATTATTTCTCAACCTTTTTTCTAAATATTCAATTTCACTTTGCTTAAACAGGAAAATGTCGACCCGTTTGCTTGTTTAGTTTAGAGCCAACTAAGTTATTTTTAGTCACCACAAAACTTGTTTAAGTTCGCAAAATCTGTTTCAGGCCCTATTCGCTGAACTGAACTAAGCAAAAAAAAAAATCCTTACTATTTGATTATGCGTTTCTATAATTGTTGAAAATGGACTCATCTTTCACGACAGACCGTCATGAAACTAAACATTTCCTACTACACCCACCTTATCCGCCAGACTTATCTTCAACGGATTACCATATGTTAAGAGATTTGGACAACTTTCTTAAATTTGTTTTTTAAATGAATCTCAAGTCAAAAACGCATTTTCTTTCTTCTGACTTAATTTCTTTATGAAACACCTTTTTTATAACTATTTTTTTTTCAATTTCTGGGAATGAAAAGTTGTTAACACATTGGATAAATATTTAGCTTTACAATATTTTGATTTCATTAACCTTTAAATAAACTTCCGGTGAAAACTGACATTTCACATAAAATGACCCTACAGTTTATTAAAGTTACTGTTCCATTCACTAGTGTTTTCTCTGTCTTACATTCATTAAAGAGAAATTGTGCAATGATTCATTTTCCAAGTTGGTTATTATTCATTACATCTACGGGCACTGCACGTAGTGATTTGATTGCGCAAAAGAAAATACAATCAATTAGAGCAACAGATTGTGGATTGGATCGAGGTTTCTAGGCCTTCGAATTGGAGCTAATTTCAAATTCAAATGGCGCCTACAACCGAATGAGCCCGGAAACAGCCCAAGGCCTCCTAGATGAGCGAAGTGTCTCAGAGGACTTCCTGTCTTGAGCTGCATCGTAGGAGAGCATCAGCCGCATCAGACTGCAGCTGTTAGACCAATGCAATTATTTAAACAACTGGTTCGCATTAATTAACAATCTCCTGTCGGATCAGGTTCAAGGATACGTCTCGATTGTTAAATCATCTTCTACCGCATTTCTAAATTCAAATGCATTAAATATTAGATCTGAAGACACGACTGGGCGAAGGCGTAGCGAAACAAATTTTACATAATTGATATTTTCTTGCGAAAGGTGTTATTTGCTTATCAATCCCTTATATCATTGACATTTACACTATAGCATAAAAAATTAACTCTTAGTTTTTGGTGATTTTCAACCCCCCTCCCCTCATCATTCCATACTTTTACACTCTACCATTTAAAAGTTTTTAACTCCGATTCCGATTGATCGTGGGATGCCGTCAATATACAGTATTATACCATAAATAAAAAATACTAGTATATGACATAGTATATACAATAATTAAATATTGAACGCATCCCTCTCTCTCTCTCCCACTAACAACTTTGTATTTATATGTTGTCAAAATTATCCATTATCCTAACAAACGAATACTGCTGTGTAACTTTAACTGGAGAGGACAGTATTAAAAAAAGTTTATTTTTATTTCTTCAATATTTTAAATTAATAGCTTAGCATTATCTTGCCTTAATAGTAATGTAAAAAAAAATACACGCTATTCATACAATATTTCAAAAGACTTACCGGTAATTTTGAAAAGTTTGGATTTATCAAATTAAACTTAGTTACTAATTATTAATCCCCTAATATCAAACTCTAATGTTTTATAACGTACTTTTTAATATTCTTTTTGAAATAATATAAAACATTTACAAATTAAATCATCCAATTTTTACCGAAATGTTTTTGAAAAGCGTGGAATTATTTGTAATATTTATATATTTTTTGTTAAAACTATATTTCACTTATTTATGATCATGGTTCGTTTATCATTAACTAGAGTATAAAAAATGTTATACTTATAAAATAATAAGTGCTTCGATTCATTATCCAATAATATTTATATTAATTCTAAATATTCCGCCATCCTGTCCTCCTACACAGATCCCGAAATCGTATCCCCCAATCTACAAAGACACCTGTCCTTGATAGAGCAGTCGTGTAACAATTGTCGCATTAAAGTTAATGAATAAAAATGTAAACATGTCACCTTCACCACTCTCTTATGTACCTCTATTCCACTTCCCAGCTTAGCAAATGTCCGGATTGCCCAGTTATAAAGATTACTAAACAGGCCATCTCATCTTTCAATCGAAAGCAAACTATTAATCTACAAGAATGTACTGAAACCTATCTGGGCCTACTGACTTGAAATGTGGGGGACGCCTTATTATGTCCCAAACAAGACCCTACACAATGGCCTTAATATCCCATATGTCGTCGACATCATCCCATCCCGATTTACAAAGTTTACCCGAAACCTTATTCACCATTCTAATCCTCTACTTTCAACCATCCCTATAATCCTCTCAGGAGGTTGAAACGGCAGTGGTCTCGAGACCTTTAGTAAATATGATAATGGAGTTCTGGCAATGGCCAGCTGCTCCACTGAATGCTCACATGTTTGTGGCTCAAATGCTCACTCTCAATCTCCACTGGCCGCCAGTCAAGTGACGCGGTTGGAAGAGAAGCGCTGAGACCTCCTGGAGCCAAGCTTTGCTTTCCACAGCCTGCCTGAGGGTCTCTTGGACAAATGTAAATATTGCATATAGGTGTGAATAAGCTTTAGAAGAATTTTATTTATTTATTAACTATTTTGATTTTTTATTTATTTTATTTTTTTATTTAATTATTTTAATTTATTTTTCTTGTATGTATATATAATATATATTGTACGAGTGAATACTTTCAGCTCTATTGTTTATTGCCCTCGAATGTGGCAGATTGTGTTAATATTGAATAAATATACCTATAATAAAAAAATAATATGTTAATTAAATTAATCCTTAATTTCTATATTTTTTTAAAATATAAATAAATAAACTTCTACCTTTACATATATTTTGTAATAAAAACAAAATAATTTCTATCAACATCTTGACTTTGGAATATCACACATTTTTTATTATTTCATAATAAAATCATTACAAACAAAAATCTAGAAGTTTCAGATGGTTGAGAAAGAACGTATGTGACCCTGACATAGTTCTTTCATTAATATTTAAATGGATTTTTAAAATAAAAAATAAAACGTATGCAGAGTTTATTTTTTAATTGAATGCTAAAACTTGATATTTATTCAACATTTCAACATCTGAAATCTAACGCTATATCGATATAAACTATAAACTAATGATATATTCTTATCGTGAAATTATATACTATTTCCAAATAAATATTAATCTATTATTCCGATATTTATTCAGTACACACATCTGAGCTCTTGATATTGTTCACGCTACTATCTCCCTCAAATCATCATCAAAGTAATAATTTGAGTCCGCAATGAATATCATTAATTTTTTAAATAAATAAAATGTATTACTAATTGTCTAAATTGCATTAAACCATTCCAAAGGACCCTAACATTAATCCAGTGGATTACTCCTTAAAGCTATATATATATATATATATATATATATATATATATACTTTTTTTTAAAGGACCTGATATACTAGATAACTTTTATATATATATATATATTAGTTGGTCTATTTTTATTTAAGACAAAGGATTATTAGAAAATGTTAGGAAGGCAAGGTTGCTGTGGCTCTAGGGTTTCACGAAGTATAAAGTTTACAGTGAAAGGAAAGGATATCTATTTTCGGGTAGATACTGGGAATGTTAAGGTCATTATAAAATAGTTAATTCGAAGTATAAAAATGACAATTTTTTTTTTTTTATTGACATATAGGAAGAGGTTCTGAAAATAATTTAGGGACATTAATTAATACGCTATATTATATGTAAACAATTATTCCAACATTTATGCTTCAAAAACATACTTAATTATGGAAAACAATGAAATCAAAATTAGTACAATGGTGAAATAATATAATTTATTTTATTATATAGTAAAATTATTGAAAATAAAACAAAATTCTGAGTTTATAATAAAAACTATTGATTTGAAAAAAAAATTATATATATATATATATATATATATATATATATATATATATATATATATATATATGTCATATCATAACAGTTCAAACAATGATATTGCGTCACAATCTTTACTTTACATGATTATTTATAGAAAACTATTTTATTTATTTATGAAAAACATTCCCTCCCATTTATATTAACAATGGGCAAATTTCTCAAACAGATAAAGTACAATATCTTGGACAGAAGAATGAAATGGGGCCCACATATCAAAAAACCCAAAAAATTAAACCTCAGATTAAGAGTGTTATGCTCATTTCTTTCAAGAGGCTCCAAAATTAACTGTAAAACAGAAATTTAACGCTTCCATTTATCTGTATAAGCCTGCCTATAATGATCTAGGCTTCACAGATGAACGGAACAGCTAAAAAGATTCAAATACAAAAACTAGAAACGTTTTAGTTAAAAACATTTATAATTATAACTAAAACAATAGTAATAAGTCACAATCATACTTCTTTACATAATGACCTTTAAACAGTAAACGGCCATATCTCGACACACGACAAAATATTTCACGATGTCTTACATGGACATACTAACACACATATACAAGATATGGCTAAAACCCAGCATATTTTTGATAGAGGGAACATGTATTTTTCGAACTTTCAATATAGGCGAATAAAATAACATTTCTTTCTTTCTTTTATTCACACAATAGAAATGAAAAGAAAGGTATTCTGACTTACCTAGCATACTTTAGTTTTTTTTTTTTTTAAATGAAAACCTCTTTAGGTGTGATATGCATTTCTTTTTTTTTATGTGGAGTGAATTAGATTGAGCCGTCAGATCTCCGATGTGTAACGCTCGGGTAAATAATGGGTCGACTAATGAAGTGTTTTTGCATATGGATTAAAATATCTCGAAAATTAAATATCAAACCTGCATACTTTAACCGATGCAAAAGTTTATGATTTCATATTATTTATGATTTCATATTATTAATCTCGCCTTGTTGATGTTTTCACTTCCATCATGTGGTCCGAAGCAAACACCTTAGTATTTTTTGTTTTCTTTTTCTAAATAAGAATTTCTGATTTTGAGGTCGGTATGTTGTCTAGGTAAACAGAAGGGCGGGTTTCTACTCAGGAAATGCATTGTGTCATTTATTTTATTTTGAATTTATAAACCTGCAATAATTAATGGACAATTCAATAAATATTTTAAAGTGGTGCGGGGTGGGTGTGGAGGGAGGAGTATTCTCCGAATCTGTCGAGATAAACGATTGAAACAAAATTTTCTTTTATTTACACAAAAAAAAATGCTGAAGAAAGTGAATTTCGAGAAGGCGAATTAGGCTGTACGTGGTTGTCCCGGCCCATGGAAGAGGACGGGGAATTATGTCAGAGTTAAAAACCACCAAAACGGCCTCAAATAATCTAATCTGGGAATCTGTCGAAAAAAAAAATGAAAACTATATTTAAAATCTATTACAAAACCAAAGGTATAACAAGAGATCTAATATTTTCCTTTTGGCAAATATAACCAAAAAGCCAACAAAAAAACTAAGGTGTGTGCTTTAGACCATACGATAGAAGTGAAAACATCAACTAGGCCAGATTAATAATATTAAATATAAATTATAAATAATAGATGGTAATAAAGCGGATGAAATGCTGAAAATTTCCCTCGCTTATAGTATGTAGGTCCGATTTTTAGTTTCTGAGACATTTTAATCTATATCTTCCATAAAAGTCGTTTTCATTTGGTTTTTGACAATATTTTTTTCTTTTCGTATTTCGTAATGGAACCCCGAGACGTTCTCGTGTATCTCACTACTACGCCGAGTTAGGGTGGCTCTTCTCCTTCAGAAGACAATATTTCCTAGGTACATTCCTTTACCAAATAATCCGTAATCATCGTCCGTCCTACGCATTCAATCTCCTTCAATTCAAGTCATCTATCCACTCCCTCTCCACAAGATTTCGTCCTTCTGACCTTTATACCCCTTTCCACAAATCTGCCTCCTTTCAACACTCCATTGTCCGCTCCACTACCTTCTGGAATTCCATCCCACTTAAAATCCGCCATGCACCATCCCTTTCCATATTTAAAATCCTCCTATCCCAATTCCTCCTTACAATTCAATCAGACGCTGGGTAGCCATTTATCATGTAAAAAATCCATTTTTTCTCTATTTATCATTTGTATATAAATATATATTATTTTTTGAGCATGGAAAATATGTCTAGTCACGTTCTGTAATGTAAATGTAATAAGCTAAATACTTCTGCTATCACTTAGTTTTTAGTTATTTTTGTTATTGTAATATGTATTTTGGCCAGATGGAATGTTAATTTTTATGTACAAAATTGTTATTCTTCTATTATATTCTATACTATCTCTAACACGGCGTCGGGTTAAGATAGAATTTTTAATAATAGTAATACATTTTGAATAATAATATATTATTCTGACCTACTCAGCAGACTTGTTTTATTTTTATTTTTTTTTTTTTTTTTAGATTCCACGCTACATAAAAAATGAGTAAGATGTTTAACTAATACCATAATTACAATCTAATGAGTGCCCTCATAGTAGTTTCAATGAAAATAATCCATCGAACGAATCGATTATTATCAGCTCTAAGCTCGTTAGCTGCCCCTGAAGTTGGGATAAACGGCTCGTTACTGATTTACGACAAAAACTGCCGGAACGAAGGGATCTCCGATATCATGTTTATATTTATCCGGAGCGGGCTCGTGCGTGACTTGGCCTCTTATCTCCTCCATGCTCGGATTTATTAACCATACGTCTCCTTTGCGAAGAAGAAATATGTCCAGTCGTGGTTTCCGCGAAACTTCTAATCTGCGCAGTCCACGATGTCGCGGAGTATCCTCCATATCTCTCCCTTATCACTTCGTCTTTATTATATTAAATTATCCTCGACAGTTTTCCAGAACCTCGAACTAACACCTACTGCGAATATTTTCATTATGCAATAGATATGAAATGGGCAAGTAATTAATATATATTATAGCATTTTATCTGACTTTTTTTAGGTTTTAGAATGTCGTGTTATAACAGAGATAAAACTGTGATAATTCTGATTTATATTCTAGGGAAAAAATTCTAAACACGCCTCACAGACTTTATATAACCTAAAAAAACTAATTTATTTGTACAAACTATAGAAAATTCGACTCAATCATGACAAACCCTAACATATTAATTTCTATCTTACGAAATTATTTCATATAAATTAGCAATACCTCCTTTATATATATATTCCATACAGTGAGAGTTATACATGTGACACAAACTATAAGAAATTAAAAAGGGTACAAAATATGTGTATGAGAATCAGAAAGGATTATCCCAGATCGCTAAGAATAACCAAAATGTTAACGATTCACATACTCCTAGACCAAGAAATTTTTTAACACAACAAATACATTAGCAAACCCCATAATTAAAGCAATAGTCAATTACGAAATATAAGAAGGTACAGACACAGACATACAAAACATATTTTACTGGAATAAAACTGACGAAAATAATGTTGCATGAGATCCATAGAATTCGTATTTTAGTTTAGTTTAGTCTAATTAATAGATATAAAATATACTATATATGTTTATTTAAATATACATATTTTTCATTTTATTTTATTTATATATTAATTACTTACATAGTTATTACTTTTCATTTATTTTTGTTTATATAGATTTTTTCTATGAAAAAAACCAAGTAATGGTGCTTCAAACCAAGTAAATAATTTTAATACTACTGTAGTGTGAAATGTTCTGCACTGAAACATTACCGATTATTGTATACATATTGAGAATTGTAAATATCATTATATAAACTCATTATTATTACTTTCACTCTATGACATGAAGTTTTTCCTTGATAATGCCCGAATTCCTCATACAGATAAAGTAAAATATCGTGGACTGACATTTGACAGAGGAATGACTTGGAACCTACATATAAACAAAAGAATAAAAACTTTAAAACTCAAAATACGACTATTATACTCACGTCTTCAAAAACGCTCAAAATTAAACCTAAAACAGAAACTGAACACTCAAATGTATCTACTTAAGCCCATATGGGCCTACGTTTCACAGATATACAAAATAACTAATAGTATAATATAATAATAGTATAACCAAATAAAATAGTATTTACATTTTGTTTAATAAATATTGAAATAAATCTGTAATCTGTAAGAAAATGGTAGCCAAAATTATTGTTAATTAGCTCAAAAATTACCTTGAAATTGTTCTTGAATTTTGGCATGGCCAAGACAAAAACTGAACCTGCTAGTTTTGAATAAGAAAAAGAGTGATCTTCAAAAAACTTGGGTCTCGCTATTAAATAGAACTGAGGTGTGGGCATTATTGAGTATTTAATTTCAATATCTATAGTGATAGAAATTCGCTATAAGAACAACGGTTCCTTCTATATGAAAACAAAGCTCTTCGTTATAAAAATAAAAGTTATCGTATTATGAGATATAATAAGCTGATTAACCTTGTTTTAAATCTAGACAGCTGTTTTTTTTTTCTTTTTGAATCGTGTATTTGAGCTCAATTCTCCAAATAGTAACACGAAATAAAACACATGCTTGAACCGGAGAAAATAAAAACAAGTTATTTTTTTTATTAAGGCAAAATAGTTAATATAACACTTTTAAATTATTATTAAGATAAGTTTATTAATTCGGTTGGAATTCACTAAAAAAATGTATCTAATCTGTTGTGTTTTTCTAAGATCTAAACTAAAATGTTTAATAAAAACCTATAGGCTAATAGGTAATTACAAGACTTGTGCAGCTAGACTAAGAAGGTCAAGTCCAAGACTAATTGTGTTGACACGAGACCAAGACCATGTTTCGTCTTGGTCTTGCATTTAGGCAACACTATTTTTAACGCTGAAAGTTCCAAAACGTCATTCGTCTATGTTTTGTACTAGAACAAAAAGTTTTAAAAATATCATTAGAAATGATCCGTGATTAAAGACGTTTTGTTTTATCTTTTTTAAAACGTTATCTTGGGAATACCTCAGAAGAGAGAATATTTTAGAAACCTTTAAAAAAAAAAAATTATCTTTTGAGAGAGATTTTTTCATTTATATATCTCGAAGTGTCTTTATCTCGTAATAGAGACCTTGACACGATAACTGTATATTTAGGGTTTTACTTTTTTTTTTTTTTGGTCTTTTTATTGTAGCTGAGGAAATCGATAGGATTAACAAAAGTGGCACTAGGTATCATGTGGCACATCCCAATTGCACCGTATCGCCCACTCGAAAATTTCTCCAATTGAGGAAGAGCAACGAAGGACAGTTATTTATAAATATTTCGTATCACAAGTAGGTAAGTAGGCATATGTTACTTCAAATATTACACAGTAATATTAATTATAATACATAACAGTTTACAATATAACAGCTTGAAATTCTCATTTTAATTAAAACATCATAATAATCCAATTTAATTATAACTTTCGGATACATAAAATGAAAATAAATACTAAGAATATATAAATTCAGTGAAAACGCTTTTAACCTGCATCAAACTTCATTAATTTAAGAATATGGAGAAGCGAAATGATTTGATTTAAAGAGTACGAAATTCTACCAAGTCTGATGTTTAATTTTATTAAAACCTGTTGAGCAAATCCGCTACTTAGGACTCCACTTGGATAAACGTCTTACTTGGAATCCTCATACTAGACTGAAACGACAAGAGACTACTCGACGTTTCCGACTGCTCCAACACTTACTAGACAAACGCTCTAAACTTTCAATTAATTACAAAGGAATTTTCTACATAACTATAATAAGACCTATATGGACATACGGAGCTGAGCTTTGGGGCTCCACCAAACCATCGAATTCCTCTCGTATCCAATCCCTACAATCCAAAATCCTCCTTAAAATCTTAAATGCTCCATACTTTGTCACAAATAAAACCATTCATAAAGATCTTTATGTACTATATGTCGCTGATTTAGCTCGAGCCAGATATCTATCATTTCATGATAAACTCCAGTCCCATCCAAATACACTTGTTTCCACTCTTGCTTCTTCCTCGATCCCTGATAATCCTCCTAGGCGTCTGAAAAGGAGATGGCCTCGTGATCTTCTTACTTAGAATTATTAAGGGAGTGCTACCACTGGGTAGTATCTCTTCAAGCCTGTACATGTCATTATTTGTAATTTGTGCATATTTACTAATTGTATTTGTATACAGTTGTAAATTTCATTAAATAAATAAACAAAATTTTGTATTAATTTATTTTATTTTATTTGAATTAGTCTAATGTTTTTTAAAATAAAATTTAACTGAAATCTTCATTTTTTTTCCTCATCAAATTGCATCCATGTTCCAATTAAACGATATTTTTTATGTATTCGTGATATTCACTAATAAATATATGTATTATTAATAAATAAAATACATTTAGTAAATTTGATAACAGGAAATTAAACGATCTATGTAACTAATTTACAGCCTATTGTCATAATATTCAGTTAATCTAAAAACACTATATAATTGAACGGAAAAATAATAGAACTGTAGTTAAAAAATTAAACGGTAATATTTAAATTAACAAATTTAAATGGAATTGAAATTTCGAATATATAAGTAACATTTAAGGAAAAATTAAATAATTACCAAAATTAAAGGAGTAAACTAATATATCTTTGATATTTTTCCATTCATTCATATAAGCTCAAAATATGGGTTATAACCGAATTGATAGCGTTGTCTATTTTCCATTCATAACTGCTATCAAGAGGATAACGGCAATTGTAATTTTATTTTTAAAGAAGGAAATCATTTTCAAGTTTTACAGCATTATCTATCTGTCGAAAGTTCTGATTTTTTTGTTGTCAGTTTTATGCCCTAATTTCATTTTAAATATAGATTCGTTTGTTTTTTTAGACATTATAGTTTGTAATAGAAGTATTTTGGTAATTTTTTTGAAAAAAATTGAATTAATATAGCATATTTTTCCGCGAAATGTCTTGTGGAGTAGGTGGGCCAAATTTTGGGAGCGCCTGGCTGGCCCTGATACTATACTATCAAGACCTCCAAAAATTGAAGGAGGGTTACTGAGTAGGTTTCAAGAAAAGACGGGGCTCTATCATTTTGCCTTTGAATTGTTATTAAAAATAATAAATTATTTTTAAAAAATTTAAATAAAATTTAAAAAAAATAAAATGACCATAAATATAAGGCCATTTACCTTTTATATGTATTTATTACTAATAACGAAAGGATTTAATTAAACATTAATAAATTTAAAACTAAACCATAAACAATGATATTAAAATCAAAATTGCATACTATAACTCTTGATAATAAAAATAAGAAGATAATAAATAAAAAGAAGATGAATGAGAGATCGCCTGGTTTCCAATCCCAACATTACTGGCTCAAATCTTCTTCAATTGTTTAAAAAAAAAAGAGCTTTGGAATTAATTCAAATAAATAAAAATAAAATAGAGAATCAATGACATATATATTACACAACAACTGTCCTAATTCAATCCCATGTAGTACACCTGGGTTTATTGAAATATGTAAATAGAGAAAAAATCATATTTACGAATAACATAATTTCCTTAATGAATCTAAATCTTAACATCATAGGTATAAATTTGGTCCCAAATATTTTCAATTTCTGTTCTGATAAATAGTTTAAATTTATTAAATTGTTTAAAAATTTTCTTGTGATGAAACCATTTCCAACCGGTTGAGGTAGACAACTCAAGGTTTACAAAAGTGATCGATCGAAAGTTAATCCCATTAAAAGAATTTTCTTTTCATTAAAAAAAAATATATTGTGTAATCCCTTTTTAGAGGTTTAAGCTTTTAAAGTGGGCGTGTAACGATGTATTTCCTGATTTATGTAGCCATAAAGAATTTTTTAAAATTTATTTATTGAATAATATACTATTCTGGTACATAGACCATAATTATAGTGAGGTAAGACTACACCCGCACTAATACTTCTATAAAGAAATTAAAGAAAAGGCTTATAAAAATGAGTGAGTTAGTAAAATTAGGAATATTCCTTGTATTCTGACAGAACTTTCACTTTTCTTGCACTTGGATCTATAAATAAATCATAAAGTATTAATATTACCTTATCACTACATTAATGAATTTATTAATGTCTATGTGTGAAAAACTAGGTTATTTTTATATTTAAAATTTAGTACTCAGGAATTCCTCCATAATTTTTTAGTCGTTAGCAACTGTACAAAATATTTATTATACATCTATATTATATAATCAATCATTAATTTTTTTAATTTTTAATAAAAAAAATTATTAATGAGCAGTACTCATTAAAATATTTATTTTATTTTTAAATTTGAAAAAAAATCCCATCAGGTAATCTGTAAAATGCTAAGTTATAATTTTCAGAACAAATTTAATTAAAAATCAGTTTTTTTGAAAGTAATGATACTTAAGATAGATAGATAGATAGATATGTATATTAATTATATCAGGTTATTTCTAGTTTGATATCGTTTTACTTTTATGAAATTGCTTTTCGTTAACTATCTTCTAATTAGGACAGTTCAAGATATGAAATCCACAAAAAAATTTTCGAGTGCCCTAGTCAGCAATAAAGACGAAAACTTTTACACAATAACAAAAAAATATATTAGAAAGACCACGCTTATTAAATTTTAATAAGTGCATTTTATCTTGACGCCACTTAATCTAAAATAAATCCCCGTCAGATTGCAGCAGCTAGATAAAGAATCTTTTTGGGTCAAAAAACAACATTCTGACTTTCTTCAATAGATTTAGATTTCGTGAAGAATAATTCAATAAAATTATTTTTTTGTAATTATTAGTATTGCTGTATTAGTATACAAAAACCTGTCATGTATATAATTTTATTGTTTTGTTTTTTCAGCAATGAATGAATATTTTATTACAACATTTGCATTTGTGAGCTCGATCTATCTTGTATGTACTGGATATTTGACCCTATCAAAAAATAATTACATACAAGTCATTGTTGATAAATTTTAACAGGCTATCATGTAGCATTATACCAAAATGAAAACTTATATAAAGAGGACGTTATCTCTTTATTACATAACTGAGTGATGTAGTTTAATTGACATTGCCTCTAGTGTTCTTAATTTTTTTCTTTGCATTCTTTTTATTTCTTAATATAATGCTTATAGGTTAAAATAAACAATAATAATAATAATAATAATAATAAACAGAAAATATAATTCATAAGTGAAATTTAAGTCGTACTTACACAGAAAAAATGCATAAACAACGCAGAAATTTATCACAAAAACAAATATAATTAAAATTAAAAAAATATTTTTACTTAATCTCTTCACCCACATCTGGAGTCTGCTGGAAGAATAATTGTAGCGGGGTTGAGCGGCGTGGAGTGATAGAGAGGATTACCCGTCGGCATTCCTTCCTGTCCTGATTTTTTTAATCTTTATAAGTTTAATCGTTCATCCAGCTTTTTTTGGTGCTTCCTTAGAGTGTTTTCAGCCATATTAAATTAAATGAATTTATCTTTGACTAAATTAATAAAGACCTAAGACAACCAACTATTGACCAGCACATACGTACTCTCTAATCCCGATTTCATCTTAAACTACATCACAATGGACTTATTAACGACATGGCAACGGCTGAAATGCTCATCAGGAGGCGACTGACAAGAAGCTGTATAAGAGATCTCCTTTCCTGATTTCAGGATGTAAACAGACCAGAGAAGAGGGTTCTTCGTAATGCCTATCATGCCATTTTCTACCTAACAACAAATCTGCTAGTTGTCACTACCATGACAGGTGCGGATGAAGAAATGAAGACTAAAATAAAAAAATAAAAAAACTTTGACAAAAATTAAATAAATTAACTTATTTACTTAAGCCGATTTGGACCAATGTTTCACAGATATAAGGGACAGCCATCCAAAAAGATCCACATACGCGAACTTTTCATACAAAAACTTTCAGGACTATAACTAAAGCTCCATGGTTCGTCACAAACATTACTCTACATAAAGATCTAAATATACCAACAGTAAACGACCAGATAAGGACAAACAATAAATTTCACGATAACTTACATGGATATACTAACCCACTCATGGAGACTCAAAAGAAGCTGGAGGAGGGATTTCCTCGCTAAAAAATCTTTTAAAATCAAGTCAAGGAAGGGATGCCACTGGGCACTCCTCTGCTTCACGCCGATCAAGTCATTACCATTATTCTTAACGGTAGCAGACCCGCTAATTGTGAGTGAAGAAATAAAGTTTAAAAAAATTAAAATAATTATTTTTTTATTTAAATCAGTTTTAATTTATATATTTAGGTACACATATATAAAGTTAACTTGCATAAAATAAAAAAATATGTCCACTTAAATCTGATGCTTCGGCAGCGAAATTCGAAGTGACATGATTTCGCGAACCTACACACAGCCACACCAACACCAACTTCTGAATTATAATGCAAACATATAATCAATAAATCTCGAAGGATATTATTCAAATTCCTCCGACTCGTCTAAAATTCAAGATTGAGGGACTGGTTTGACTGATGAGAAAGGTTGCATTTCTCAGCTCTAATTGCCAGGGGTGTCGGTTTGAATTAAATGGACTACTTTAAGAAATGTAGAAACTCACCTCATTTTTTTTTTATGTTTAATTATACTTTTATTTTTCTTTAATTAAACATAAAAAAAAATACAAGTAAAATGAAAATGTTGGGTTCAAATGCCAAAGAAGATTAGTTCGCATAGTGGAAAAATTAAATTATTAATGTTATTTTACTCTAGTATTTATTATAGAGGAATTATTTTATTCGTCATAGGTGAATGAATCACGTTTATGTTCAATATACACTTATCATTAATAGTGTAGTTATATTGGTAATTATAAATATAATAAAAGAATAAAAAAAAAATAATTTATGCATTTAGTTATCATATATTTCTATGTTATAAGGTGTAAGTATTATAAATGAAATCAAACGTTAAATATATGATAATTTTTTTTTTCTTCATACCTTCAAATTCACCTTTCATGAGAGTGACATTCGGCATATTTGATGGGAATATAGATGCTAATGGAATAACAGGCATGAGGAAGAATAGCACCCAGCGGCACCCCTTCATGGTCATAGTTTGTTTTCTTAAATCAGAGAAGGAGATCTCTCATCCAGCTCCTCTTCAGTGAAAATCGTGTGTAAAACGTTCGTATCTGTCGGCCGTTAGTCGGTTGTCGTAAGTCGTTATATAAAGTTTTGTTGTTTACGTACCAGGGAGCTGCTGCTATTAGTCGTAAATATTTTTACTGTAATACTTATAATATCTGTATGGTCTATGTCCAAAAAGGTTTAAGTAGATATGTATGTGTTTGTCAGTTTTGCAATTTTGATTTGGAAAAAAAGAGAGTATAGTATTTTCAGTCGCATGTTTAAAATATTTCTTTTCAATTCGACATACCATTCTTCTGTCGAATATGAGTCCAAGATAGCGTAGCGTCTTCTGAGGAATTTGGTTCTCGCTGATATAAACTGGTGGGCATGTGTCTCATCGAAGTTTAAATGTTATGTGTTGTAAATTGTCATGATTTAAGCGCAGTTTTTTTTTCATTATTCTCCAAAGTAAGTTCCAGTTTTGTAAATTTAATAAATATATTTAAGTTGTAATATCATAAATATTATATTTACTTTCTTATTAGCATAACCGGAGCGATCTGGGATACTAACACATTGAGGAGAATGACCCATAAAGAGCTGCTTGCAGAAACTATTCAATCAATATTTTATGATATGAAGGCAAGGAGGTTTAGATGGGTCGGTCATGTAGCTCAGAGCAATCAATCTGGAAGCCTTAAAACAACAATTAAAGCCTCAACAATAGGTAATGAAACGCGTGGAAGGCCTAAAACCAGATGGATAGATCGAATCAACAAAAATTCAATAAAGTCACATGCAGATAACTGGAAAGAAATAGCCTTGCAGAAACTAGTCTGAAAAAAAATAGGAGATATGGAAAAGGCTTCTCTTTATTTATTATAATTATCTTTTGAAATGATGTTAAGGAGTTATTATTGTTATTTATTTATTTATTCAATTTTAAATTATTTAAGTGACCATATCTTTTTGTCTATGTTCATAGAACTATGTTACTTGCTGTATGTGCGTTCTAATTTTCTGGTTTTAAAACTTTGGCATTCGAATACAATTTTTTTTTTTCTTTTTATCCCTATAAATTTCAGAGATTGTCTTGTATCGGTATATATCATATATTGTATAATTGTAATCGTGTGTATTAGTATATTATTGTATTGATATTGTTTGTGCCGTGTAATATGAAAAAGAATTGAACCCTATATATAAAAATATGATCAAGTATAATTAAATGCTATGACCAAAAAACAAAAAGGTTGATGAGTATGCTGTGTATCGAGAAACCCTATATAGTAGGGCAGCACTGCTTTAAATAAAGTATTTTTCTCTCTTCATCAATCATCAAAAACTATTTGTTAAAAAATAGGTTTTTGTTGCAGCATCGATGTTAATATTCAAAATTTCTATTTTCTTACGTAGATAACTCTTTTCTGTTGTGCCTTATTCTTTTTTTTTTCAATCATATTGCAATTTCATGTGAAATTAAAAAAAAAATTATACAACCGTTTACTGATGTTTTGTGAGTGAAATCGGAGCTGTGTGACCCACACGATACTTCCTTTTTTATCGCCCATTACGTTATTAATATCTATCATGAGGAAGATCAAACGAACAAAAAATATAATTACCCAATTCCCATCCACGGTTGCCTGGTCAGTAGATTCGAAGGTTCGTAAGATAGTTATCCATTTTTAGTCATGGCTTCAAGGATAAATTCATTATTTCTATTTGTTATTTTTTCTTAGATAGGCTAATGTAAACTTTTATAATATAATTTTGGTAGATTTTTTATTATCATTTTATTTTCTATATGAAATACCCGGTTTTATTACATTTCACTGGTAGGTATTTTGTTTTTTGTTAATAATGAACTGATAATAAATTAAATGAGAACTGAGACAGGACCTAAATACATACCTATACTTACTTAAGCCAATATGGAGTTACTCCTCACAGACATAAGGTATAGCTAATAAGACCCACTTATACAAATTTTTCAATAAACAATGTTACAACTTATAACTAAAGCAACTTGGTACGTGTCAAACAAAACCTTTCATATAGACTTCCTCCAACCTACAGTTGACCTACAAATAAGAACTCTTTACAAACGATTTCACAATAATTTACACGGACATACTAACATACTAATCAGAGATATTTCTTTAACTGACATGCCCATGAATACGAGGAGGGGATTGGTAAGGTGTTGGATGAGAGACCTCCTTCCTTGACAAACCGTGGTAATTGATTCAAGCCAGGGAAGAGGTACTGCTGGATGCCATCCTTTACTTTAATCGGACCATCTGGTGATTGTTAACAGCCTTTGACCAGGTACCGGTTGATGTTGAAGGATAAAAATAAAATCGCATAATATCAACAGAAGTTGAAATTTCAATTTTGTGATTCGAGGTACATTTACAAAGAACATTAACAGGTATATAATTTTAAATTTAATTTTTCATATATACATGAATTTAAATTGTATAGTATCTCACATCCAATTTATATTTAAAAAAGTCAATACCCCTGAAAATGTTTATACAAATCAATAAACAATAGCCAATTTCTATTTTTAATCTACAGTTTTCTTATATCCAGTGCCTATTTGTTATCAATCTTTCTTAAAAATTCCTCCTCCCTCCCCCACCTAGCCATTTCGAATATAAGGCACTTTTTCCTGGCCATGGAAGAGGGTGGGTAATTAATGAATCAGTTAAAATCATCTGACACCGGGGCCCGAACTCGCAATCTTTAATTTATCAGGTTGCCGAGAATGGCGTGTTTTGCTTACGCATTGACCCGATCGGTTTATTTTTATTTGTCGTTTTCAAATTAGTGATGATGAATTTTTCAAAGTAAGATTTATTCTATTAAATTTGTTAGACGTTTTTCCCAGTAAATATTTTAAAAATAATAATAATAAACCAAGGAGATGGTCCGGGGTCATAAATAGGCTGAATAGTGATAAACTATTTTATTGAAAGCCGACTTTGCAGGTCTTCTTCAGGGCTAGAATGGACAAGATACAAAAAGATAGAGCATTGTGGCAGTTACATAATATTTAGAAAAAAAATTATAAACAATGTGAATAAGCTTATTAAAATCATAAACAGTAAGCACATTAAAATAAGAACAAAGTAAGCTAAGTAACAAGATCTTAAACTGAAGTAAATAGATGCTAACAATTTTTGTAGTGTAATATATAATAAATGCAAATGTGAATATACTTCTACAGATCCACAGGAGAGATTGAAAGAAAAGGAAAAATGATATAATATGAAATAATATGAAATATTAAAGGAATGTGGAGAAATAAAAGAAAACCAAAAATTAAATAAATAAGTAAATAAAATGGAAGAATAAAATTAGAGATTTACAGGTGTGTTCAGCTAGGAGTTTCCCTTACAACTGGAAAACCAAGGGTAAGGATAATGGAGAAAAACCAAGGAAATTACAGTATTTAAAATTTGAAGATATGGGTGGATAGAATGGAAAAATACTTTACTGTTTATAATTAATTTAGTGCTTATTTTAATGTACTTACTGTTTATAATTTTAATAAGCTTATTCACATTGTTTATAAATTTTGTCTAAATATTATGTAACACAATTCTGCCACAATTCTCTATCTTTTTGTATCTTGTCCGTTCTAGCCCTCAAGAAGACTTGCAAAGTTGGGTCGAAACGTCGGCTTTCAATAAAATAGTTTTACCACTATTTAGCCTTTTATGACCGCCACCCCGGACCATCTCCTTCCTTTATAATGCAACGGTCGCCTATTAAATATTCAATAATAATAAACCTTGTGAAGGTAAAACCTATGTTCGTTATATCTATACTACCAATCAGAAATTATCGATAGGCAGTCAAATAGATTAAAATGGATATTGCTGAAATAAAAACGCTGACAGATTCAAACACGCAACTAATACAAAATCAGATAGAAAGATAAAATATAACATGATACTAAATGGTAAAACGGTTTGGTTGAAGTTGCGAAAGATCTGCAAGGTCAACAGGATAACATAAATATATTTTTAATAAAAATTAATGAATTAAACAAGTTTGGATGCCAGTTATATGTTATTTTTGACCTTGTTGAACTTTCATATATATCTCTTACAGTACCGTGCACTATCCCCCCCCCCTTCACATAACTATAAATTGCATATCGTTGTATTCCTCGTGACTGTTTATTAAGAAAAAGCCAATGTTCATACAAAAAAAAAAAATTAACGCACTGCCCTAAAATGGCATCCAAACATGACCGATTGACGACTTTGACTTTATTTAGTTTTCTGGTAACTGAGAACCAGCACTTGGCTCAATTTCCTCATAGTTGGTCTTTTATTAAAGCTCAATAGCCAGAAAATAATAAAACGTGAACAAATATTAAAAAATAATTGGATAGGCAATAAAAACCACCAGTAAAGTCAATTTTTTAACAAAAAAATTTTCAAGTTGAAAATCAAGCGTCGTTTGTAACCACACGGATATCAATAATGCAAAACGTACTGAAATAAAACATCTGGAAAATATATTTTTCTTTCTAAAACACTAATTACTTTTTAAAATATTTGAAGCAGTTCCGTAGAAAATGCACATAAGTGGCAGAAAAGCGGTACTGGCGTAGATGCATACAGGTCTCTACCACACCATTCAGTTATTGTAATATAATAACGTTTTTGATACATTATATTGGTTTTATTAACGTTTAACTATTAATGCAATCATTTAATAGTAAAAAAAAATTAAACATTTCTTTTTTTAAATATATTATTTTATTAATTTTTTAATTTAACTTCCTTTTTTCTTTACAAAGGTCGTTTAAGAAGACCTCTATTGTAAATATGATATAATTATAATAATTAAACTTAATTAAAAATTACTTTTCTGAATATCTTGAATTTTTTATTTAACGTTGGAAATTTAACACTTTGTTTTGTATATTTGTTAATTCTTATAAGCAATTTAAATTGTATATACTTCCCAGGAAATGAGTCATATTAATACCTGTTTTATAAACTAAAATAATATATACCTTATCTGAACTACATATAATGTATCGTTGCCGGGTTGTTTAGTAAAACATATTGTTTAGAAATTGCGGAATAAATTGTTCGGAAGTTGGACCATATCATGTAAAAATAGGAAATTTTAATATTGGATGCATTATTCTCTCTGCACAAAGAAACATGGAAAGGTCGAAGTTATAAGTTCTTCTAGGTACCGGAACCGATTGTTAATTGAATCCAAAAATTGGAAAAAAGACATTAAGTGAACGAGAAAGGAAGTGCCAAAATTTTGGAAAAGAAAAAAAAAGGACCAGTATTAATTATATAGCTAAATGAATATATAAAAGATAGATGAACAGAATAGTTCAAGTTGGTGCTGAAAGAGAGTCAAATGCAGTTTGGCATGATATGAAGTGGACGATGGAGATTTATTATCATGAAAATCTCTTTATTTTTTAATGCTACTGAAGTTGCACATTGGGTCTATCTTTTTTTTGAAGCAGGATATAGAGAGGTCTATCGAGAAAGGAAAATAGGGAAATCCTTTGTTTTCAGCAAAAATTACCATAATTATTAGTTGCACTGTTATTTCATGTTTTATCTGATTTGGAATGTATTAAATAAATTTAATTGCCTAAATAAACTTTTTATTTATAAAATAGAAGAATTAGGAATTAAATATTTTCAAATATGTTTAATGTAAAGTGACTATGAACTATGTTTTTCGGTTAGATCTCTGTCATAGGAATAGATCCGAATTTATAAGTGACAAACATAATGTTCCTGATACTGATATTTACGTTTTCATGAGAGTAATTGAAGAAATCAGTAGATGTTTTTTAACGTAAATTTTAGGACTAGAAACATTAAGTTAAGAAACACATAAGATAGAAACATATAAGTTAGGGACCGGAGTAACAGTTGTTAGGTTTATATAACAGCTGTTAGATGTATATATATTAAGGAGCAAGGAGATGAATGGATCAGTCTGTATACTACAGTCTTGCGTGTTATTTCAGCTGTCCCTCTTGTTTTATTTCTGTTCTTTAATGTGAACTTAAGTTATATATGTATATATATACAGTGAGTAAATAAATATAAATCTACTCGACAAATAATTTAAAAGCGAATATAATGTTGATGCAATTTTCCAAGAATTGGCTAAATGACTGAAAATTTTTTGGCCGTGGTACCTTCTTCACGAATTCCTAACGATGACATCACATTAGATGATGACATGAAGCAGGAGTTAGGTCATCAAATGATTTTAACTGCAAAAAAACTTGAATCAACTTCAGACAGACTTCTTAGTAAACACCAGACCGGAGCTGTTCGCAGCCTCTGATGAAATGAATAAATGCATTAACTTAAAAATAGAAAGCGGATTTTCATGAATTTAAGAGCATAAAATATGCATAAAAAATTATTTACATATAAAATGAATCAGCTTAATTACGCAATAAGGTTTGCCTATTTGTCGTTAGTATTTATAATCCTAAAATAAAAAGAGATGAGATTGGGAAATAAAATTATTTGTAGGTATGGAGTTACTCATCACTGCTTTTAAAAGATGTTCCATTACTATCCTTTAAAACAAAAATATTTTTAGAATTATTTAAAATAAAAATAAAAAACCGTTTTGCAGTAATTTTAACTTCAAAGACACTTATTGTCTTATGTTATTCTTTGGCTTGAAAATTAGCAAAAATCCTTTAAAAAATGTGATAAAATGTTAAAAATAAAAATTTTTTAGAGCATAAAAAAATGATATTTTTAAAATATAAAATGCAGACGTTCAACACATTTTATAGTAGTTTTTATTTATTTAACCAATTGTCAATTATATATATTATATATATATATATATATATATATATATATATATATATATATATATATATATATATATATATAATAAAGTTTTCAGTGATCGTGTAATATTATATTTTTTAATCTTAATAAATTAAAATTCTAGCATAAAGATGTGAATATTTTTTTCTGCTTACAATCTGAACTACAGAATTCATGTAAATTACAGTTATACGGAGTTCATTTTTTTTTTCATTTTTAATCTGTTTATTAAATAATAATACAATCAGCCACTGCTGGAGGGCTATAAACATTAGGGCTAGAAGTTCTCATTATACGGAGTAGTACAATTCAATGAACATTAGTGTTGCCCAAATGCGAGACTGAGATGAGTCTTGGTCTTGCAAACTCAGTATTGGTTATGGTCTTGGTCTAGCGCAAGAGTCTCGCAATGGTTGCAGTTACTTATTAGCTTTATTAGTTAGATATTACTGTCTTTTTTATATAGGAGAAGCCTAACTAAGCCCGAATAAAAAATTAGAGGAGTTAAATGTATAATTATATTGGTTATACCAATTATTTACATATAGTAACTAAGATTGTCAAGTATTAATAACTGTATTGCCTTAATTTTTAATCAAAAAATCGATTTTTTTTCCGATTCCTTGCAGCAGATAGGCGGCCTTGGTCTCGATCTTGCAATGTGCAAGACCAAGACCGATTTTGGGGGACACTAATGAACAGTTCAATAATCTATAAAATAAGGGTTGTTCTGCCATTAGATGGACAGAGGTTACCCCTCTAGTATATATCTATAAATGAAATTAAGTATGATAATAAGAGATCATAATAAAGAGATGTGATTAATAAGTATATCTGTATGTGGGGACGACGTGGCCCAGTGGACTAAAGCGTGTGTAGCACCGAGTTGCCTAGCAACCAGATAAAAACAAGAAAGGAATATAAAAAAAGGTACAGTTGTATATATTTTCTCAAAATGTCATCTTTCGAACTATTAGGTACTATTCCATAAACAATTTCTTAATACCTACAACGAACTATTTCTATCGGGAACTCCCCCATAGATAAATAAATTAATATTCTGTTTTATTCTATATTCTACAACGAAAGTATGTACTATACTGTTATGTACCTATAATATGAGCTAACCCTTGCTTATCTCTAATTTACATTACCTTAGTATTTTTATAAGCACAGCCAACGTTAATTATCTAATATAGGAACCTCTTACAGCCAGCTGTAACAAATAAAATTAAAACAATTATTTTATTAAAATATGTCTGGGTTAGTTTAAGGTTTATTTTGAATTAAATTTCATTGAATATCGAGAAAATTTTCGTTTTTAAACTCACTGATAAAATAATAGTATATCTTACTATATAAACATTTAACTTAACAAAAAGAGCTATATTGAAATATAGCCTCTTTTGTTTTCTATTAACTATAAAACTTATCAAAATTGGTCTTTGAAAAATATGTTTTCCTTTTCCCACGATTTTATTTACAAAATACAAATTAACACATAAACATATTTAAATATAATATTTAAATCTTGTAAGATGTGTAAATATTTTCACAATAAATTAAAGGATATGAAAAAAAAAAACGTTAGTTTCATAATATTCCTATGTGCGAGAAATAAGTTTCATAGTATTTTGAATTTGAAGAACATTGCCAAGAAGATATAGAATTTTTAAAAAATGCGATCATGAAACTCAATAATAATAATAATAACAATAATGAATACCTTTATAAAATTACGTGACTGAACCTAGAAAAAAGAAACTTATGTAAATAAGAAAAAATAAATATATTTTTTAAAAATAAATCAATAAATAGTAAAATTTTCGTTTGCTAAATATTGCACAATTAATAAAAAACTTTTTTTATCGTTTTGTAAAATACAATTGAAAAATCTTTAGCTCATGAGTATGATAATAAGTTACGCAGAAATATTTAATGAACAACCATGTTAAACAAACTTTTTTATCATAAGACTAAATGTTTACTTGTTTGGAAAATTTTAGAGGAATATGTTATCCTAAAATCGAATAATAAATAAATAATAGCAAATTAAAAAAAAAACATGTATACATTTTTAATATGTGTTGTATCAATGAATTTGTATCATTATTTTTGAAGCTAGTGTTGGTTGAGTTTCCGATAAAAATTAATCTCATATTTCCTGATGAAGGACGGATTACTAAACGTGAGTGTTTACTCACAAAACAAAAAAATGTTGAAGATATAGGACACATATCGCTATAGATACGTCATTACTTTAAAAAGAAAAAGGAGATTTAGTTTTGTCACTAAATTTTTATCGATTTAATTGAATTCTGCTTCCAACAAACAATTTATAAAAAATGAGTAGCTGTCCCACCTTGTTTAGTTCAATTTATCTAAACGTTATATTTTATTTAAATTTTATATACAGGGTGTTTCAGGGTTAAGTAGCCAAACTGCAAAAATGAACTGAGGACGTGAAAACAAGAAAAACATTTTCCGTGAATGTATGCCCACATACGCTTTGTTTAGAAGATATTCACACCTAAAAATGTTCTTTGTTACGAATTATTTAAGTTATATAAAATAAATAAAACCAATTTATTTCTTCCGACTACTTTATTAATTAAATGTAAACATTAAATTCATATTAAATATTGTTCAAAGTGATTTACAGTTCAAAGTGGCAGAACGGCACTGGATATGTGTAATTGTTTCACAAGATTCAATTATCCTTCTTTGTAAGGAATTAAGGTCATTAACCGGACTTATATACCAGACGTATATAATTTTCGTTTAATGTCACTCCAAACAAAAAAATCCTATGGTGTCAGGTTTGGAGAGCCTGCAGGCCAAGCCACTGGTTCTGCACGGCCAATCATTGATTGGGGTAGAATGTGCAGGACAACCATCTAATTAAAGCCACATGTCCCTTCTCAGTTGTAGTGGAATATGGTCAACTAAATCACAGTAATCATTATTAAGAAATTCCAGAAATGTGCCGGCATTGAGTCGAGGCGGCAAGAAATGTGAGCCTATTAAAATATTGTCTATTATCCCCAACCATACATTGTACTGAAATTGGTGGTGAAAATGAAGTTCACGAATTGTATGTGGATTTTCCTATGACCAGAGATGTATATTTTTCTGATTGAAGATTCCTCTTGTAAAGGTAATTTCATCTGTCCAGAGAATTTTCCTGAAAATTATGGATTATGCTCAACTTATGCTCAACTCAAGTACCAATCTGAAAAATTTCTTCTTTGCCGAAAGTAATAAATTTCGTACCCGTTGATAATGATATGGGTGAAGTCAATCTGCAATGACAGTTCTCCATACTGTAGTTGGAGTAATATTTAATCCTGCTCCAGCTCATCGTACACTGCCAGATGAATAATCAACAAAAATATTATAATATGGTCGAACTCCTTTCTTCATTTCGTAAAGGAGTATATATATATATTTCGAGAAGTACAGCGTAGCTTTTTTTCTCCCTTTTTAATTAAATTAAAATAATCTCTGAAAATCTCAAATTAAGGGTGTACAATTTCAATCTGGAGATCGGAAAATTTTATCTATTTAATTAGATGCTAAAAACTCATGAATACACAATTTGCTTTCCATTTGAATCGTAAGATAATATCACAACAAAATTGAAAAAAGACGTGCCCTACATACCCCTGTTATTTTGACATTTTGGGGATGGAGGTGACTCGGCCACCTTTTTTCACTTTACTGATGATATTATCTTGTGATTAAAGTGGAAATCATATGGATTTTTTAGTACCTAATCAAATAGAAGTTTGCCGATCACCACATTGAAAAGCCCCGATTCCGAGAATTTTCACAAACAATATATTTGTATGTTACGATGAGATGAAGCTATAAGCGAAGTTTTGGCGGATGTTAATAATTTAATATAAAGGGGTCAGTACAATGGACTAGTATAGCTGTGAGACCTGGAAACCAACCAGTGCCCTAGAAAAAATATATTGAATGAGTTGAGAGAAAAATCCTCCGCACGATGCGAACTTTGTTCAGAACATTTCCTGCATGTTACAGATGTAACTACAGAATCCGTTCCATGTCCAATAAAACCTCACAGATTCAGGCCCACATTGCAAACACGAAGCAACTAAAAGGGAGTCAACTGCAGAAGGAGGGAAAGGAGATATCGCTGCGGAACAATAGCACGAGGAATAAACTCGGATGAAGCCGAAACGTGGATTTGGTCTATCTTCAGGGATGGCAAAGCTCCTGTAATCCTAACAGAGGTAGGTGTTAGGACCGGATCGTCGTATTGTCCCCAAGATTTAAACAACGGTTCGGACCAGCTCTTAGGATTAGGGCCCCATTGTGTACAGTTGTACGGTACTTAATGTAAAACTCACAGGTGTTAGTCGAGTAGTTTTCCATAAATCGGGTGGGTTTTTTTTTTCCATTTTAATACTCCGAAGGTCGCTAGCCTTAGAATCGGATGGAAAGTCGCTATGGATCAACCTTTTCCATTTCAAATTCAACTTTCGAATTTTTGTCAATTTTCGATTTTTTTCAAAATGAAGATCTTATTATATTATCGAATGCATAGCTTTTAAAAAATACAAAAAAAAATGTGATAGCGCGGTTGCATATCCATTTATTTCAACATTTTAGATTTTTTCAGTTTGATATTTCTATGTCCTATTCAATTATTTCCAAGTCAAATTCAACCTTTTCCAAGTCAAATTCAACCTTTTCCAGATCAAATTAAACTTTTTCCAAGTCAAATTCAACCATTTCCATTTCAAATTAAACCTTTTCCGATTCAAATTCAACCGTTTTCATTTCAAATTAATGTTTTAATTTTTTGTAAATTTTATATATTTTTTTTTAAATAATGGCCTTTCCCTCCCCACTCCAATGTGAAAGTCTATTATTATGCTCTCCTGAGTAGAATTTTCACCTACGGATATCGATTTATTTTACCTATTCGGATTTATTAGGGACTAGTATTATGCTGTCCTGTACCTAGTTTTGAAAATAACCTCCATTTTAAGATTACGTCACTGCGTTTCGAATCATTTAAGTTTTTTTGACATATTCGATATAAGGGTGTATTTTGATGTTTCCCGATCAGTAAATTTTGAAAATGACATCCATTTTATGTTTACGCCACTGTGTTTTGACTTATTTAAGTTTTTAGAATTTATCCAATATTAAGGTCTACTTTTATGTTTCCGGAGCCGTGGATTTTGAAAACGACCTCCATTTTAAGATTAGGCCATCGCGTTTCGACTTATTTGAGTTTTTCGGATTTTTTTCATATGAGGGTGTATTCTTATGTTTCTGGAGCCGTAGATTTGGAAAACGACCTCCATTTTAAGATTAGGCCACCGCGTTTCGATTTCTTTGAGTAAAAAAGTATTCATCAAGTATTTTAATTATCATGAACTAATTGTATCATTTTTAGATTGTGATATAAATGACGACCAGTAAAAAGAAAATTTTACTAGAGTAATTTATACACATTTATAAACATGAGGCAGATCTGTGAGAAGGAGATGTGCAGATCAAAAAGTCGAGATCTTTGATCTATTTACTCGGGCAGTAAATAGTGTCAAACAAATAAAAAATGATCCCTTAAATATCAAAATCAACAAGTGAAACCTAAGTTATCAAAATTAAAGGTTTCAACGTACTCTAGCTAACAAAAATTTAATAGGTTTGAACTCGAACACATTAAGATTTTATTACAAGTTACATGGATTTTCCCTATTATCATAAATTATTTATTTTTGATTTTATTTTAATGAAATTTACAACTGTATTACATTAAAACTACAACAAGTAAATGTGACATTGGTAACATGACATGTAAAACATGAAGAGAAACTACCCATTGGTAGAACTCAAATTAAAGTTCTATATTAAAAGATCCCGAGGCCATATTCTTTTCAGACGCCTTGGAGGGTTATCAGGGATCGAGGAGGAAGCAAGGATTGAAACTAGAGTGTTCGGATGGTTCTATTTATTTTTGAAACTAAATAAAATGGAGGAACATGTATTCCGTCACAGTAGTACACTCTCCTCTTCTCCACATCCCTAAGGTACCATAAATCCTCCTCCTCCTCCTATGGAATTTACTGCTCTCTTCTTTTTAAAAACAGTTCAGGAGAAAGCAGAAATAGAAAAAATGTCTATCATGTATACTTACTTTTGCTGTCAGCTTGTCCATGATTTACCCTTTGTCCCCTGGTTTCAATTTTTCCATTGCGAAAATTCAACATCGTCAAAATATGCCACTCTTAAAAATTCAAAGCCCTGTCAAAATGAGCCCCTCTTCAAAATTTTGATGGCGCAACTTGCGCCATGAAACCCCCTTCTAGGCACTTCTGTTCCGCCAACCTGACTAGCACGTGTCAACCTGTGTTGATCTAGGATTGTTGTTTTCTAATTTGCGGGATGCTCTGGGTCTTGTTTATTCTATCAGTCTATTTGATGTTTGGAGCCAGCTCATTCTGCCAGTAGCTAGAATGGCATTCATTGTTGTGATTCTAGAAGTCCAAGTGAATTGTTTCCGTCTACATGCACAACTATGTCATGCTTTCACGCTGTGAAATGACTGATCTTTCATAATGCATCCTTATGCACACGTGTGTTAGGTTTTTGAACCAAGATAATCTTAAACTATATTTTTCGGACATTTTCATTCAATGTTTCATTTTTCGTAAACGATATATTAACATAAAAATAATGATGAATTAGTAATTCTTGATTCGCTTATTTTTAAAGGATATTAGACGTATTTTACTTTTTTTGCTCTAGGAACAATCTTTTACCTATGCTGAACTTGTGAGGTATTCATTTGCGATAAATTTAATTTGATAACCATTTGAAGTTTATCAATTGCTACTTTCTCCGATGCAACAATCTGACTGCTAGAGTATTTGTAGTACGAAACTACTACAAAGGAACGTCTCAGAGTGACGATTTGTTGGTAGTTTTAAGACTCAGATTATGCTAGATGTTTTTACATAACATGAATTGTTCACAATGATTCTCATAGATAAGTTCTGAATCGCTATTTTTTTTTTTTTATAGTTAGTCGAACAAGGAATGATCTACACGAGCTAAGCGAATAAATTTGAGCTCGAATGACCGATTTCTTCAAAATATGATTTTGGGGCATTAATTTTTGAATTTTGAATTTTTTTTATTTAAATATGAAAACTTTTAATATATTTGTATATATATATATATATATGTATATGGTAGAGCACTGAACTTCCATTGCTCAAGGTCTGAGGTTCGAATCCTGGCTCATCTCAGAACAATTATTTATTCTGTTTCATCGGCTATGGAGCAACCCTGAGATAAGGAGATCCTTCTGGGGCACACCCAGCCAATACAAATTGGGTACCGTTAATTACAATAATTGATTTACGAAGAAGTCCTGGTGGTTGAGCAAGATCCTGGCCCGATCTCCTAACTGCAAAACCGTTGGCTTGAAACAGTACTTTCTCTAAATAGTATTGAACTAGTATTTATACTAATTATAGAAAATAGTATTGAAATAATATATATGGGTTGTACAGGTTGTTTATACATATACTTTTTTTTATAATATATATATACTTTTGTATATTATTATTTTTTATTTTTTTGCAGAATCCGTTTTTATGTTTATGTGTTCTATTAATGTGAGTGCCTGTTTAAAGTTAATCGATGGTATTTTGAGTATTTAGATCCTGATCTTCTTTTATTTAGATCCTTACTCCTGAGTAAGGAGCTGAATTGATGCAAATTTGAAGGTATATATGTGGCGGCGCTATGTAAAAATTATCTGGCACTTCAGATTTATTAGGATTAATTTCTAATTTCCTGTTTGGACAATAATTAGCAAATAATATAATAATTATTTTTACTTTTGGACTATATGGCTTGGTAAATAATAATTATTAAATGGGATGCTTTGGATTACAGTGTCTCATGCGGTTCTAGAGCCCCTCTTCCCCACAAAAGATAAAGATTGTTGATTTAGACTCGTCAGGAGGCTTAGTTATACTCCAGAGATAATCCTCCAAGACTGGTCATTGTCCCGACGAACGGGAAACGAAAACTCTGCGACTCTTATCGAACCAAGATGGGCTTGTAGATAGAGCTACCCCTTAGCAATCTGGCCCAGCGACAGGAGAGGAATAAATGATGGCGATTGAACAATAGGCGTTAAGTGCGCTTTTGTTAAGCGCGTCCGTCTTATTAAGGCTAATCTACAAATGCCTTATTGGCGGGGGTGGGCCTTAAACCGAATGAATTTAGAGAACGTTTGAGTTCAATGCTCTATAGATTTGGAGAGGATAAATTATATGTTAAAGATCTTTTTTTTTAATTTGGATGTCATTCTGTTTTAGAATATTCTTATTATAAATACATAATAATTTGAGTTCTACCAATGGGTAGTTTCTCTTAATGTTGTACATGTCATGTTACCAATGTCACATTTATTTGTTGTATTTTCCATGTAATACAGTTGTAAATTTCATTAAAATAAAAAAAAATAAAATAAAATAAATACATAAAATACGCTCGACAGTTCCTAATGGATTAAGTTTATAACCTTCCAAATACAAATACAAAACTCAGTTGTATTTTTTATTACTTTTGATCTATTCCTAACCAGAGAATATTTCCACTCCTATTTCCCAGTGTTTCCTCATCTCCAGATACAATTATTCATTTTCAGATATTGGTAGGAGAAGCATTCGGAGGTAGCTGTTTATCATCCAGACGCCTAGAAATTTTAGTCTACATAACGTACGTCCTATGTTATGTTATGGCACACCATTGTTTTCAATGGCTAACAAATCTACAGAAAAAGGCTAAAGCTGATTTAAAATGTAATATTTAAAAATATAATTATAGGGACGATTACGAAATGAGAAAAAGCATCAAAACTCCGCTAGAAATTTGAAATACCTAAAGTTAAGAATTTCATTTCTGAAAGAGGTACCAAATTTTAAAAATTTGTAAAAAAATCGCTTATTTAATCACCTTAAACATTGTGGACCACCTTAATACAAAAGTCAGGTGAACTCCATCATTTGATCATTATACATAAATCAATAATATTACCATAAATAATAATGAAAATATAAACCTCCTTAAAATACAAACATAAAGAAAAAGGAAAATTCCAAGACCTTGAACCTTGTCAGGAATATTTATAAAAAAACTCCTATGTTTGGTCATATACTCTTATTGTATCTAGTCACTCCTAACCAATTTTATTGTTAGTCATACATTCCTATCATTTTTATCCTACCATTTATTATCTAATGTCGTTTAATTTAGCACTAAAGAAGATGATAAAAACACCACAGGAAAATAGTGGGGTCCACGTCACAATGAATCATGATACCCTTGGATATGCAGATTATGTAGCTGTCCAAGGATCGTGATCAAGAGGACATTTAGAAACTCGCTGAGACTGATATATGATAATAAGCCGAAGATTCCACTCCAATAACAGGATCAGCGTAGAAAAAAAATCATTCCTAAGAATAGAAAGAATTCAAATACCTCGGTCCCAAAATATCCTCAATGAACGAGCAGAAATAGGACAGCTTATAACTAGCTCAAACAAAACTTTCTTCTCCCTTTAAAAGGTATTGAAATTGAAATTAGGGTGTACAACGCTATGATAAAACATTCTAATATTGTTCTAATATTGTTGGATTACGACTTTGAGATCTGGACACTAACCTACATCCTAGAAAAATGTATCGAAAGATTTGAGAGAAAAATCCTCCGCACGATAAGCGGAGCGATCTGGGATCAGAGTACCACACGTGTAGAAGAAAGACCAATAAAAAACTGCTCACAGAAATTAAACAATCTACATCCCATGACATGAAGGCGCGGAAGTTAAGATGGGCACGTCATGTCGTAGCAATCCATCTGGAAGTCTCAACGTTACAACGAATGCCTCAGGCGAAAAAGGCAAAATACCACGTGGAATCCTAAAAAGCATATGGATAGATAGAATCAACAAATATGCAATAGAGCTGCTTACAGATAACTGAAAGGAAATAGCCCAAGACAGGCAGAGATGAATTGTCAAAGCGCCAAAAGACTTAGATGGTCTGTAATAATTATCTATATATTCATATGTATATAATACTTTTTTCTTTTTACATTAATAATTAATTTAAATAATTTTAATTTTGAAACACTTAAAAGTATGATTGAATTTTTATGAAAGGAAGCATGGGAAGATAATATAATTGATACAAGATGAAGCTTAGACATGTTGGTAACACCCACTGGGCGATGCAAGGCAGATGGGAGGGCACATCCCACGGCTTCCAGTCCGTAGTAAACAACTCCATCGAGATTTACGGTCTACCGAAAGCGTGCTACGATTAGTGTCAAGTATAAATGTCATCTGACCTAGTGAGAGTTATCGAAAATTTTATATTTTTTATCCATTTCGCTTGACACAACAAAGCAAAAAATGTCGATTTCGGGATAACTCACTTCAAGCAAAATTTCAAGAAAGAGAATAACAACCTCAGTATAAATTTAGGGAAAACTAAGCTTCCATAATAATAGTTTTTTATTGTTCAAGCATTACCAAACCAACGTTTCGGAAATATCCTCCAACATCAGGGAACTAAAACAATTCAACCCATCCATTCGCTAGCAATAAATATAAAATAAAAACAACTTTGATTTCTTTTTTCAACATTTAACTATTGCCTTACATAACTACTCCACGTACATCTTTTACATTTTTCTCAGCTGTAAAACCTATATAAAATATTTTGTAATAATACATGGAAATCGTGTTGGTTTAATATCTAGTGATGCCCAAAAAGACTCTTCTTGGTCTTTTGCAAGAGTCTTGTAGTTTATTGCTATTAGCTTATTGCTATTTATTAAACTTACTTCAGATTTTACAAAAAACACTGCAGTATATCTACATTTAGATCTTTTATTGAAATGAAAAATGAAAAACATTGAAAAGAACAACCATTTTTTTGTTTTTGTTTTAATCTTATTAAAATATATTACAATCTGTCACATTTAAAGACAATAGTAATAGTGATAAAGAGTAGCTCATTCATACTATGAACAATAAATAAACAGCAAAATAATAATACTAAAAGTAAATGTATATAAACTAAAAGATACTAATCTAAATAAAAGAAACTGAACTAATCAAAATAACTAGTTAAATACACACATGCTAACTAAATTAATGAAATTAACTTGACAACACGATCATAATATATCAAAGGCACTGTCAAGAGAGATAGTGATAGGCTCCTACCTTGAAATGAAAGAGTTGTAGAAAAAAGATAAACTATACAATGTCTCCAATTATTTTTTAAAAATCTGGAGTATCTACTCACATGGCTTTTCCACCGATTTTAAACATTTTTTTTTTAAATTTTAAATATGTACATTATAACACAATTGAATAAGATTAATTTTCCTGACATGTATGATCGTAGAAATCATTAGATTAATATTCCTTTGACGAAATATAGCAATATAAACGGGCATGTGAACAATTAATTAAATTAGAGTATAATATTCAATATACTGTAATGTAGCTAAAACTGGTATAATTTAGACGACTTTTTTTATAGTTTCATTGGAAATTTAACCTTCTAAAAATGTAACTACGGCAATCTATAGAGGTATTGTTGTCACTTTTCAGAATGTGGAAACCTAACTAAATCTCGAATGAAAAATTGGAAGAGTTAAATCCAAAAGAATATTGGTTCTACCAATCATTTACATATGGCAACTAAAACTGTCTAGTATTAGTGACTATTTTGGCAATTAGGCGGTTAACACCGATTTTGGCCTACTCTAGACGTCAGTATGTTGAGGTTTGTTGGTCACGTACCATGGTGCTTTAGTTGTTTTGAAATACTTACACGGTTAACCGTAAACTTGTATCAATTAATACTTTATCAGTAATCAACAACAATAAAAGGCGTAATAGTGTACCCTAACACTTTTGAAAATGATCAAAAATTAGTAAGCATTCTTCTAAATGCAGGAACTGAATTTCATACTTGCCAACTCCGTAAAGACACAAATATGAGAACGTCATTAAAAATCTTCATCATACAACTGCCATTTCGGAAATGAAAAACGAGTTGTAAAAATATGTATATGAAGCCGTAAACATCACAACCGCAATATCCCGGATTCAAGGACCATCCACCAATGTTTTTTCATTGACATTTCGAAATCAACATATAGTGTTACATTTTCGACAATACTACAATTTATTACACCAAAATGATAGTAGAAGAGGTCAGAAAAGTATGATACCTCAATGCATCAGGTGTCAACAATACGGGCATATCATAACGTATTATAATCATGCACCTCATTGTGTTCGATGTGGACTCAGCCATGATAGTTCTACATGCAAGAAGACAATGAAAACACCTATGAAATGCACAATTGTAGTCGTAACCATCTGGCTAATTACCGTGCATGCCAAGTTCTCAAGGACTTCAGAACACAACGGGACTCAAGAAGTAATCGTTCTCAGCGATCTTCACCTTCCCCTCGAAATCACACTGAATTTCCAGCCTCAGCCATCGCAGACCCAGCTAGAAACTCATCATAATATGAAGAAGGCGACCGTCCACCAGAGGGAGTCACGCAGCCCGAGAATCCTCTCCCTCCCTCCGTGTATGTAAGGTCCATCAGTCTGCTAGAGGCAACTCACACCGACCTGGAGTAGGGCTGTGGCTCTACCTCGTGTACTTAAATCGAAAATCGAAATGTGGTTCACCAAGATGTCAATAGCCTCCCTGAGATTTGGTCCATGGAAGGTCTGTTGTGGGGAATGAAATAAGAAAACAGTTCCTCGTGCGCAACTGACTCTATGCAGCTATAATCCATGAATTTAGACCGATTTGCCAGTGTCCTTGAACCCGAGTAAATCGGTAGGAAGGACACTGCCAGATTGGCCCTAAAGGGTTCAGCTTTGGATTTAAGGGAAGCCTGCCGCTGCATCATGGAGACCACGGTTCGCAGCAACGTGGGTGTCCTCATCCGTGCTCTCTGTGCTCTCGCAAGAAATATACGTCTGTAAGATGACTGCATCTTGAAGCCAAAGATCTTCATGGTCCAAAGCGTCAAACGAAAAAAAAAAAAACAAGTGATATATATACATATATAATATGAGAAGTATGAGAAGTAGAAAGGCAGTCGTTCATTTTGTTTGCAGCGATATTAAAGTCAAAAGATAGTAGTAGTTAGTTGTCTCTGCTGCTGAACTAAGCTTGGATAAATTTAATTTAAGATGAAGTAGGTTTATTTTTTGTTCTGGTTTATTTCAGGGTAATAATGTAAAATATTTTGTTTATAATTATAAATGAAAGGGACATTTATGCATTTTGCTTTATTGTGTAAGCATCGTTTCTTTTTTTCTTTTATGAATAGCCGATGAAACATAACGGTATTATCGCTCATTGGGTCATACTTAAAATAGATTGAATACTTTTTTTATCAAATCGTTCATCTACATATTCATTGTAATAAATATAGAATAGTCAATAAGTTAAGAATGAATAAATTTCAAAACATTTACCATCTGACTAGAAGATGCTGAGGACTCTTAGACATAATTGAGAGTTGGCCTGAGGCTGGAGGCTGCAGGTAGCGGCATACTTAAGACCAAGCCGCAGGCCATTTAAATAATGACTCTACGACAGATTACAAATTATTTTCGAAAGCGTGAAAAGATAGACATAATGAGAACCAATGGCGAAGAAGTCCTGATTTAATTAAATGCTTCGTTAGAGTTGAACATGTCATAATATGGAAGGCTGTGTATAATTAGCTGCACATGGCGCGCTCTATCTCGCTCACCTTCAATTAGTTTCATATTACGTCCCGAATCCCAAATCGTCCGTTATTTACTATATACGTAGAAAGAAGCTTAACGCTGTCGAATAGAAACATTACTCATTCAGCCTAGTCGATGCTCTCCGTTCTATATAACTAACAAAACCCTTCAACAAGACCTCAAAATCCCATTCAAGAAGTGAGTAGTAGTCTAGGTTTAACGTTTTTCTTTTTTAATTGGTAAATGGTTGACTGTCGTGGATAATGAAGAGAAGAATAGTTGGGGTGGTCAGTCAAAAAAGAAGACAAAAATAAATATTATCATTTATTTTTGCCTTCTTTTTTGACTGACCACCCCAACTATTCTTCTTTTCGTTTTTCTTTTTTCGTTGATTTGTGGTCCCCATGTCATTTTTCTGTTACAGTCGATTGTATTTTACTTGAACTGTTTTACGAATTTGAGCATTTTCGAAGTGAATAGAATGCCAAATTTCATGTCGACGAGTGAAAGTAATTTGTTTGAATTTGTCTTACAATTAGTTGATTTATAGTTCCGAAAAAAAAAAAATTATATACGCATGCAGTATTTTCAATTCCAAAAGTTTAAGGCTTCTGACGGCATATTCCTGCTTGTGTAACCTACGAGGGTCTAATAGTTCACATGCCGCTACCTGGCAGCGTCAGACGTGCGCTCTCACTCAATGTATATAAAAGATGTATTTTTATTTCTCATTATTGTATTGTAAAAAACTGAAGTTCTAAATTGTAAATATGTGTATACATTTCAATAATAAAGTTTATGGGCAATAAGGCATCCTGACCAAACCTTAAAAATAACACTAACTGTCAATACTCTTGCTAGCTGAATAAGTCATGGCGGAATGAAGACCGCAGTCAGCAAACTGTTAATTAAGTCTTCTAGTCTCCATCGTTCACGATGTAGACCATCTCAGCAATTTGACAAGCATATTCTATATACGCTTTTTGGTTCAACTTCAAAACCACCTTTTATTTCACTATTCCCTATTAACGTTTTCCCTTTTTCTCTCTGTGTATATAGTCTAGATATTTATACGTCCGCTTGTTGTCTTATTTAATAAATCTGGAGGCATATCACTCCGTTAGAAATTCATCCTCCCACAAAATCTGGAGATTCATCCCTTCGTTTATGGTTCCGGTACTGTGGTGTCTTGAGTTTCGTTCCTTAGCTCGCAGACCAAGTGTGATTTGGGTGCTCAGAGGGACACTTGAGATCTTCGTGTCCTATCCCCTTCCTTCATCCATTAACTTCATAATACCCAAATTTGAACACGCGCTACAGAGACCTTCTGATCACTCTACTAACTATACGTACCTCTAATAGACCATTAGCAGAATCTCTCTGGAACATAAATAACAAACCTCTACATACTGACTTACAAAACAAACAATTGACCAACACGTACGTGCTCCTTATCTTCGTTTGCATAACAAACTTTGTGGACATAACAAAAGACTGATTAACGAAAGGTTGCGGCTAACATGCCTATTGGAAGGCGCCTGAAAAAGAGCTAGATGAGAGATCTCCTTTTGAGATTCGATAGAGTTTAATCGAAGCTGGGAAGAGTTTCTGCTGGGTACTATATTTCTTATGAAATACCATATTTGTAATTAGTCAGCAAATTAGCATTTATTAAAATTAACAACTTTTTTCTAAATTCCTTTAATAAACAAGCTGATGAAAATTATTATGGTTTGAATGGGACTTGTGACAATAATACTATATGGACCTGCGTATTGTCTGATTTGCGATAGACAATCCCATGGCCACCTTCTTTTTACATATCTCACAATATTGAGGAATAGTTTAGAAAGTGATTATGTAAACTCGTTAATGAATCAGTTAGCACTTAATCTCACCTCTAGTTGTCTAATATAATGTTAATCATTTAGATGACACACTTGTAAGATATAACAAACAAACAGTACACTCGCTGAAAGCTATTTACGCAGATGACGCAGACATTTCAGGTATTATTGCGATAGCCTGAAACCCCACGCGACCTCACCCACCTTCCTAAATCACCTACAAACGTTTCATGACTGGGCGAAACGTTCGAATCTGAGACGGAATCACGACAGATCCCACGCGCCGCATTTCCACTTCGACACGGGACCTCAAGGTGCAAGCTTTCCAACCTCCGATCTGACGAGAGTGCATTATCTCCGAATTATAATTGGCACATTGTCCAATGGCATCTCCTTTAACCTGGAGAAGTCCTTTTTGTTCAGAACAATCGCACGATTGAATTAATATTCATAACATCCAATCGAAATTTCTCCGGAATATTTGAATAAAATAAAAACCGAAGCTGATTTGGATTCATCGAGGTGAGTTTGGTTAGAACGAAGCTATTATGTTGAGGTCGGTAGCTAGAGGAAATAGTAACTGCATTGTCTGCGGCCAAGGGCAGCCTTAGTGAGTCATCCAGCTTACAACAAAGATCAATTCGATTTGTCATAAATAATGGGTATTTGGTTATTTTATGTTGATATGTTTGTATTTTATTCTGGAAAGGTTAATGTGTGAAGGTTGCTAAACTCAGCGCTGAGCTCATGTATTGGCATAAGAAATCAATCAGACTGTTTCTAAAATCATCGGCGGATTCTCAACCCTAGTTTATAAACGTTAGATCGTATCTGACCCCTTACACCATAATTGCAATTTCGGATCAGGAAAAAATAATCATTTAATATTAATATTTATTTTCGTTTATTGAACTTTAAAGAAGTGGTATTACTGAATATATGTAAGTCTAAGGCATGTGAAACATTAAAAAAACATCAGTATTGTGTATCCTTTTCTTACTAACAGTTATATTCATGAAAAATGGACAGTATTTCACATTCCAGAAAATCTGATTCCATAGTTTGATACCGTCCATTAACTAGGTTTGACATATGACCGAAAAATGATAAACATCACAAAAAAAAAAAAAAAAAAACCCAATCTCTAAGAATTCTACATTCGGATCTCTGGAAACACTAAAAACTAAAAATTGGCAACATATTGAACACAAACTGAAACTATTTGGACTTCGGCATATATGGGACAGCTAAAAAGATACATTAACAAATTTTAAATAATTCAATCAAATAAATTCTGAACAATTACGAAATCTCCTTGTTACCTAGGCAAAATAACCTACACATTGACCCTCAAATGCCGAATGTTAAAAAACATAATCGATTCCATTAAGTACGATTGCAAGACAAATCGCAAGGACATAAATGGCATGGTTACAACACGCATGAAAGGAGTAACGGCGAAAGAAGGTTGAAAAGGAGAGGAGGGACATCTATGTAGATATCAGGCCAGGTAGAGGTGCCGCTGGGTATTGCTTCCCCGTACGACTCTCAGGCTATTCTATTTTATCAGCAACATCTTCACTGATTGCTAATATTATCAAAGCCAGCTGTGAATAAAGATTATAAGATAAAAAGATAAAAAACTTTGCATATTTATATTCACTTTACAATCTATATATATTTATAATTCGATACTCAACAATTCTATAGATAAATATTTCTTTCTATATTTTATATTTTTCATTTGTTTCATAAACTTCCAAAAGTTTATAAATTTCACTAGAAGTCGTTCATAAATTCAGCATAATCAGCATCGGTGATGGATTGAATCGATTGATGGATTTCATTGATTGAGTTCAAGAATTTTCTCTATTTTTGATCTCGCTAAAATATTCCAGGTCGGGAAAATCTGTGTTGTCGACACATTAAATACAAATTTAATAAACCACAAAACATGATAATGCTTATGCTAAAAAAAGACTTTTGAATCGGAAGATGTAGCAATCAACAAAATAAATTTAGTACAGATCAACTGGACGCGAAAAAATATTCGAGCATAATGGCTCACAGCTAGTGTGTTTAAGGCGCTTGGGTATTGTGTATGTTTTTTTAATTTATTAGAAAATATGCAAAAATATTCAAAATATTTTTCATGATAATTAACATAGTGTAGGTTTATTGGAAAAGTCATTAAGTAACACTTTAAAAATTTAAATCACCAAGTACTTGGATTAATTTTCTTACTGTGAAAATAAAAATTTTTATTTATATTTATACGTGTTTACTGTCGAAAGAAAAAGTCTGAATCCGTCCACACAGATAGCTTCCTTTATTTTATATTTTTAAATCTTAAACATTTTTTTTTATTAATAATATTCTGTCAATAAGGATGTTAGTAAATAGTAATGCAGGACTTTTTTTTAATGTTTAAAAATCAATAGTTGCAAAGCACTTACCATCTATCAATGGCTGTACTGCAAAACTAATAAGTTGTTTTTGATGAAATCGAGGGGTGGCTTAGGAAGATAAAATGTCAATAAAATATTTCATAAAAATCAAATTGGATGGATTGGTTCAGGTATAATATCTAGTTAACTTAGGCCTATTTTATGACTAAATCTTATTTAAGGTGAGACCGAGGTCATCCTAAAAATTGTGAGAATTTCAAGGTTAAAGCTCAAAATATTAGTTAATAAAAGAAAATAAATATCACATTTTTTTTTTTATATTTTCCCGGATCTTATCAAATATGGAGACAATGGAATAATTAAAGTTCTACAGGGTTTATTTCAGAAAATATATGACGAGAAAAGCATTCCCAAAGACTCGGAATATAATGTCATTATCCCAATACATAAGAAAGGAAGACAAAGTGATTGTAACAACTATAGACCAATATATCCTCGAGATTCAAAGATGTAGTATAAAAGGACCTTGAAGAAAAGCAAGTCGTATTTAAACCTTTTAGACAGACCCAGGACCAAATATTTTCACTGAGGACCTTCATAGAAAAGGCTTGGGATAGGGATAAAAATGTTTATTTAGCTTTTTTAGATATGCAAGCCGATTTTGATTCAGTACCAAGAGTCAAATAAAATCATAAAATAAAATAGTATAAGGACTCAAACGGTAAAGTCAGGATGAATGGAAAGAAGTCTACGAGCTTTGATATGAAGAGAGGTGTCAAACAGAGAGATAGACTGCGGCCTATTCTTTCTATTGTTTTGGTGAACGGGGTATTGAAAATATGTAAAGGAAGGACGACACGAACAGTAGTAGGGAAATGAAACTTGAGAACAGTTCTTGCTCAGACACTTCTCTATGCCGATGATATTGTAATCATAGCGGACTCCTTACAGGATCTTCAACAAGCTTTATTGAATAGGAAGCGGATCTGAAGAAAAAAAGGCATGATTATAAATACAAGTAAAATTAAAGTCATGAAAATTGGACAAGAAACTGATGATGTGTAGATTACTAGCAGAAGAGAAATGGTACAGTTATTAGTAGACATGGTGAAATTCAACAAGAAATATCTAACAGGATTAGAAAAACAAACAACATTTATTACCAAATATTCAATACTGTTGTTGGAAAACGTGAAGTCGAGAAAAAAGTAAAGCTTCACATTTTTAACGCCATTTACCTTCCCACCATACTATATGGAATTGAAAGCCTGACAAATTGAGGAACAGAATTACCGTACATATACCTCGGAAAAGTAGACGGCCGAGCGCGAAGTGAATGCTTCAGGAATACCAGAATAGGGGAAGAGTTGGGAAGAAACCACTAATTGAAAATCTTGAGAAGAGGCTGTTGATGTGGTTCGGACATATATGCCGAATGGATGAAGACCGTAGACCACGCAAATTATTTGAAGACCAACTGGTACATGACCAAGAGGCAGGGCAAGGTTGTCGTGGCTGGATAACGTAGCACTAGTAGAAGAGAAAAGAGAAAAGCTGTTGGATCCCATGAAGGCATTCGCGAGGGACCGGGAGAGATGAAAAGCTTGGATCGAGGGACCTCCACGCTGAGAGCACTGAGGAGGAAGAAAAAGAAGAAGTTCAAAATACTAGTTATTAATAAAATATAAATATCTCATTTTTTTCTGAAAATTTGCTAGCGGTTTATAGCTCTTTAATCAAGACATTTATTGAGCGAGGGATTTTTATTTTTTATACAATTCTCTTTCTGAAAAAATTAATTAATTATTTTGAAACTCAATGAGATAAAACGGTATTTTTTTTTTTTACTTTGATAAAGAATCATTATCTGTTTCATGCCGGCTCCAAAAAAGATTTTAGATTGTTACTAGTAGGTCAAGGAATATCTTATCTGTAGTTTACTGTGTCAGAAATAATTACACTAAACAATTTGAAAATGTCATCTTAGAAACACTTTATTTTAGAGTTGTGATTATTTTTATGTGTTCAAGTGTATGTATATAGTTGTAAAAAAATTAAAAGCACACATTCGATTATCTACTGTAGAATAGTAAATTTAATTTAAAGTCAAAAGACTACTTTAACAATAGAATAAACATGTTTCAAACATAAACATGAATGCACAATGTTTACGGTTTACATGTAATGGAATGACGACAGAAGACATTATAGTTAAATAGAACTGGCTTGTCTTAAACCAACAGACGAAAACGACAAGACTCAGTTTAATTATCTTTAATCAAAGACGATCAAAATGAAATTTAAATTATTTCCAAACAACAGTAATTAAATGAAAGTAAGCTACATATATGCACTGGATATATCGTGGATAGATAAATAAATAACTGCTTTGGGTAATTAAATTAAAAAAAAAAAACTGTACCATTAAAATCCATTGAGATCTTTGAGCCCAATGGTGAGGTGAGAATTAGCGCACCTCCACAGACCCTCAATATTTCTTTGGCATATTAAATATATATGTAAATTTGATAAATTAAATTCGAAAACATATAAAAAAATATATTAAAAAACATAACAAATGAAAAATTAAGTTCCTAAAATTCTAATTAATGCCGTCAATAAAGCATTGATAGAATAATGAGAATTATTTTTTTTTTTTTATCTGAGTTTGCTTAGTATTTTGTTGCTCGCACTGTAGTTTAGTTAAAATTTTAGAACTTTTTGTATTTATAGTGCCTTACTTAGGTGCAAGGATGTTGTCAGGTGGCTTGGCGTAAGTTGCAATAATCAAAAATTTTAAGGGAAGAACATTTTTACGGGGAGGGGGTTAATATTTTAGGGAGTAAATTTTAAGAGGAGACCATATTTTTGTGGGACTTCGATTTGAAGAAATTTTAAATCGGGGAGCATAGAAAAAAAACATGAAGTCTACCACACAAAATGTAGTTGTACATGAACTAATTTTTTTATAACAATTTTTTCGTAAATCAATTTATAAACAGTGCCTTAGTTCTTAATAATCAAACTCTGGGAGATGGGATAAAAAAGTTCATTTGATGTATGGGCCGATCCGTGTTTACTTCCGTGTTTATTCAATAAGAAGGCATTTTTCAGAAAACGTTAAAAATAATTAAATTTTAATTACACCATCGTAAATAAGCCTACATTTTTTTTGTTAAGAAAACAGTTATTTTATTCACTAAGTTTAATGATAAAAGATAATTCTAATACGGCCGCTATACAGAGATATACTGTTCGTGTACGAGTACAGTAACTGCAGCAGTACAGCGGTCGTATCAGACCTCCTGAAAGTTATTTTTATCATTTATCTTAATAAATTTAAGGTCCTTCTTATCATTGGTCTTACCAAATTTATTCAACGTTTTTTCAAAAAAACCATTCAAGATAATCAAATTTTAAATATACCTTCGTAAAGTAGACAAAATTGGTTTAAATACTTTTTTGTTCAGAATTGGCCCATGCATTAAATGGACTTTTTTGCTGGAAATTTTGTCTACAATCACTCCTCCCCCTCCAAGAGTTTGGACATTAAGAACTGAGACAGCCTTTATATCTAATATTAATTTGTGCAATAAATAATAAAACTTCACTTGTAATCAGTCGATGTTTTAATAACTAATGAGGAAGGAGATGGTCCGGGGTGGCGGTCATAAATAGACTAAATAGTGGCAAAACTATTTTGTTAAAGAAGACCTGCAAAGTCGGGTCGAAACGTTGGCTTTTAATAAAATAGTTTTGCCACTATTTAGTCTATTTATCACCGCCACCACGGACCATCTCCTTCTTTAATAATGTAACGGTCAACTATTAAGTATTCGATTTTAATAATTAAATTCATATTTTTATTCTGTACCATTTTATAGCGTTTCTTATTTTCTAATAAATGTACTTAGTATTTTTTTTTCTAAAATATGTATATGGACAATTCTAATTCATACTCTATGGGCAATTGGACAATTCAACAATTCTAAAATATTTTTATGGATTAAAAAAATAAAAAATTTAATAACAATAAAACTGATAAAAAAATAAATAGCCAAAGATAAATGAAGTTGTAAAAAGTTGGTTAACCTTTCCCATTTTACGTGGGGAGATATTACGACTTTGGCCTTGGGTTAGCTATGGTATTGAGGAAGTCGTAAAATATTTATTGCAATTATTGGTGTTTAAACAACTGTTGAAACGATAAAACATTTTTTTCCCCGTTTTCGTTGAAATGAAGAAACCATTAGAAACAAAGGAATGACGAAAAAAAGTTTGATAGCCTATTATTTCATCTTCTTACTTTCGTTAAGTCATTCTGCAAGCAGTCAACAAAGTTTATTTGGTTTTGAAAATTGCATAGGCAGAAGATAGTGATATTCATGAGTTTGTAATTTTTTTTTTATTCTACAACGTTTCCTATGATTGATTTAAAATATGCTTGAAAGTTAGTTAGATTTTATATCCTAAGCAAATTAACTTCAATTTAAAGTTGGCTGAAAATAAATTTTAAGTCAGGACTATCCGAAATCCTCAATGCTCCCTACTTTGTCACAAATAAAATCATCTATAACGACCATATGTTTCCGATTTAGCTCAATCCAGATACCTATCCTTCCATAATTAACTTCTGAACCATCCGAACCCTCCTGTTTCCAACCTTGCTTCCTCTTCTACCCCTGATAACCCTCTGAGGCGTCTGAAAAGAAGATTGCCTCGGGACCTTCTAATATAGAAATATAATTGGAGCTCTACCAATGGGTAATTTTTCATCATTTTGTACATGCCATCTTACTTGTTTCATATTTACTTGTTGTATTTATCATTTAATACAGTTATAAATTTCAATAATACAAAATTCTCAGGACTACAAAATTTGAAAAAAGTTAATACTATATGAATTTAAAATTAAATATATATGTATATATATACTTCACAAAATGAATAAGGATATTTCTATTTGATTCATTTCAATTAATATACGATTTTTTAAATATTTTTTATAATAATTTTCGTATAAGTTGATAAACAGAAAAAGTAAATACCAAGTGTTCTGTACTATTAATAAATTATTAATAAAGAATAGTCAACATGAAGAATAATCATTATGTAGGCCAACAGCTGTTTTCTCAATTTTAATCCAGCAATATTCTGTTTAACGCTGCAAAGACATCATATTGAATCAGAAGTTTGCAATATTATTGTTAGAATGAGTGGTCAAGAGCACCGGCAAGTGTATATCGCCAATAATTGTTGTCTTCCAAGGTTTAGATTAAGTGAAACCTGCAGTATCAATAGGAGACTTGTTAGCGGATCTTAGTGCATTACGACACCAAGGGACGAGATATACATTGTTATTGCTGCAAGAATCAACCCTTTTCATAGTGCCTGACAGAATTCCCAGAGCCTAAATGAAGTTTCTTAATGTTCTGTCAATGCCCATATTAAATCAAACCATTCGTTTAATCGCCAAGGGAAGTGATGAAATCAACCCTTCTATCAAGCAAACCAAATTAAAAATATACAAGAGCAGAAACCTGGGCAAAGAAAGTTCCGGACCAAGTGTCTTTGAGAGAAAAATATTAAGGCGTATTTTCGGTCCAATATGCTCAGACGGCACCTTAAGAATCAGAAAGAATAAAGAACATGGTAACATCATAGGACATGAGTCAGATTTGTTATATCAAGAAGGCTAAGTAGGCTTAGTCATATTGAAAGGTTGAGAGAAGATCATATAACAAAAAAGACAATGAAAGAGGATTTCCAAGATACAAGAAGGGGACGCCCTACAACAAATTGGCAGAAGAGTGTGGAGTAGCATTTGGCTAAGCTTCTAGTGACTGTGTGGAGGAGGAAGACGATGGATCGAGACGATTGGAGGGTGGCCAAGCGTCATATTTTACTGGAGTGCTCGATAAGTAAGTATTCGTATATTTTGTGAGAGGTTGGTTTAACATATCATGCACCTTCATGATGATCTGCAACAATAGTTCATCACCGGCAACTGCGCAGATTATGGTGTAGCGAATACCTAGGTGAGGATACAAATTGGAATGCTATTATGTCTAAGAAAAGTCGCGTTTCTATATTTATAGCGGTCTTAAGCTAGAAGCCAAGGAGTCTTTCAAGAAATGCAGAAACCAAAGAATGCAGTCTAGAGGTACAATCTACTCAGGAGGACGGACTCTACTCCATATTGTGGAAGTTAATCCCATTGCAGTCCGGTATGATCAAGAAAGCATAGAAGAGTATATTCCACAAACCAGAGAAATTATAAAAAAATAAAATAGAAATTCTAGATTGATTGTTGAGTGGTGTATTTTGGGACTTTTCTCCCAAAAATAACATCCATATCATGTTGGTCCATAGTCGGCCCTAATCAGTTTACTCTTTATAGAACAGTCGGCCATATTCTCCCCATTGAGAAACAATGTAAAAAAAAAAAATAATAGTTATAAAAACATAGAGAAAGCTTGGTTCGCTTATAGGATAATCTTATACATAGAAAAAGACCAACCATATCAATGCATAATGGTGTACAAAAACTGATTTAAGTTTTGGTGGGTTCCACGTGGCCCACAGTTTACTCTGTCAGTTAGACGTGAGTACTGTACGGCGCATTTTTTTTTCTGCGATTGAAACGATTAAATACATAATACTTTCAATAAATAACACTATTTCATAAATTTATATTTTCAATAAATAACTCTCCTCAGATTTATTAAAAAGCTTAAAATTATTTGAGTGCTTAAATATTTTTTAGTATGTTGTATTAGTGTATTTTTATTAGCACCCTATTATTAAATTTTAATGGTTGATGTAATAATGTTAGCCTTTTATTTGTAATTATTTCCTTTTTAACTTTATTTTTTCATCAACAACTTGTCAGAAGTACTGACAATTAACGATTCTGTTATCGGGAAGAATACTAGTGGTAGTGGCTTGATTGGTGTGAGGGAGAGGAGTGCATAGCGGCATCCCTTCCTTACTTGATTTCAAAAGATTTTTTATCGAGGAAATCCCTCATCCAGTTTCTTTCAAGGCAACTAAGCGTATTTTCGTTCATGTTAATTATTGTTAATCTTGTATGAGTCTGTTAGTATGTTTATGTAAATTAACGTGCATTTTTTTTAGAGTGTCCGTCGTTAACTATTGGCAAGTTCAGATCTTTCTGTAGAGTAATGATTGTGACGTATCATGGATCTTTAGTTATAATCCTGAAAGTTTCTGAGTGAAATATTTGTAGTTTTCGTATATGGGTCGTTTTGGCTGTTCCTTACAGTGAAGCCTAGGTAAGTTTCAGTTTTAAGTTTAATTTTGAGCATCTTGAAAGATGTGAGTATGATAGTCGTAGTCTAGTGGTTTAACATTTAAACTTTCTTTGTTGATATATGTGTCCAATGTCATTCTTTTGAAGATTGTACCTATTGCAACTTAATATATTTGCACAATACATTTTATTTCATATTCACGCTATACATTTGGTTATATTTACAATATTATTTTAAATTTCACACTAAAAATTTAAAAATATCGCTCAATTTTTCATTGTTTATTTTATGATTTTTTTATTTATTATATCCGTATATACAGATATTCCCTTGAAGAGAGTAGTAGAAGTAAGAAGACCGTATTGCTTTATTTATTTTCCCATTCGTTTATATTTTAGGCTTCTCCTATCCTTGCAGTGCTCTCTTTATTCTTAATTTCATCCACCCACCTATTTGAGTGACCATCTTTCATAATTTCTTTTAGCCCTTCTCCATTTAAGACACTTTATGTCTTGGATTGCTCTTTTCTTACTTTTTGTTTTTTTATTTTGTCATATTACTTTCCATATCCATTGATGTAAAAATAATCTTGGTGGTTTATAAATTTAATTTGATTATACACTTTATTTTTTTCAATTGTTAATAATTCTGCATTTTTTCGTGATGTTATTGTAATTTTATAAAACGGCATTCGAATAAAGTTTTAAGTAATTGGGAAAAATATTATTAGAAATTATGTAACGTATTGGTCCCATTTCCACTTATCTTACAACGGTACAACATACATTGTATTTAAAACTGCTTAATAATACACTGATTATCTTAGGTTAATCAAAATCGTTAGAGCCGTTTTAGAGAAAATGATAAAATTGTGTTACATCGAATAAATAAAGTACTACTTCCGGTTTGCCAATTTTGACGAAAATGTTGCAGTAATATCCCAGGCTTATAAAAAATACAAATACGCGATTCAGTTTCATATGACTCTTCGTTTCTGAGCTAAGCTGGTCATATACATATGCATATACAGACCATTTTGTGGGACTTAGTTATTTGGACTCAGGAGACCGCAAAACGTGCATTTCAGTTGAAAACTTCGAAAATGTTCACGATCACAATACTACGATATAGTACATATATAGGTAAGTGAAAGTAATAATGTAATGCTGGAACTATTTGTCAACTGATGAGATTAAGACCTACTAGCATAAAGCTCATTCTTCTGTGAGTGCTTAAACCAACTTTGAAATTTTACTAGGTCAGCCAACTATTTATAGAAAGGATGACCACCTACTATTTATATTACATTTCTTATATTGTGAAAGTTGTTTACGTCCAAGATCGGCAGTCGGTCTCACTGCGCGACGTTCAAGTGGTGTCAAAGCAATGAGCAATACTCTTCAGTAAGTTCTGGATACAGGGGAGGAGACCAGGAAGTCGAAGAACATTAGATAAGTTACGGGTAGCTTAAGTCAGATTTCAAAAAATGTCAAGCATGAAGGAAAGAAAGTGATTCGACTTCGCACAAGTTGTGGAGAAATCTGGGCGAAGAAACCAGCTGATCGTTGCCTTTTACCTTCCATTTATTTTTTTCTATAATTTCTTTTCTTTTTCAAATAGTTACTCTTGAAATTTATAAAAAAGAAAAAAAAAATGGCAAGCACACATCGAAATGTGACCACAGGATTGAGTACGTACGGTTGTATCCAACATTTATGTTTTATTGATGATATTTTTTATTAATTATCTATACATTTGTATCTTACTACCTAGTGAGTGATACTTTGTATGAGTGCTGTAGAATAAAAAAAATTATTCTGCCCAGAATCAAAAATTCATTTCCGTTTTACATTTACGTTAACAACTTCGGTTCCATGTCCGTATATCTGTAGTAAATCCATCTGATAGATAAAGATTCGAACTACTATCAATAATCCTACTTGCATGAAATTTTCAGAAAATGTTTGAGTTAGTATTCAGATAATCCCGTATCAACTTCACCAAATTCAATTCAGAATATATAGTATTAACTTGTGTATTTTTGTAAGAAAGCTATGGATTTTAGACGAAATATAATTTCATATATGAATTCGTAGAAAGTAGTGGAAATGGAAAAAAATCAATGTCTGTTATTTTCTACATATTATCTAGCGGAAACAAAATGTATAATTTTTAAATTTATATCAAGCTTGACAAAACTATATACATGATAATACGTGATGGACCGAAAACTGTCATATTGTTGTGAGACGACATTTAAAAGTACGTAACAAAATATCAAGATTTTTTGTATCCTTTAATTATATGATTCAATATCCTGAATTTCCATATCGTCATTAATCTGGATAAATGGATTCTAATTTTAACGCTTACTAAAGGAAAATCCCACAAAGAAAAATAAAATAAAATAAATACATTTTAGAAAGAATTTCAGACTAGTTAAAAATAATTAAAAACACTTTTTGAAAAAAAAATGTTTTAGACTTTCAAAATTAAATAAAAGAAGACTAATATCTCGAAAATAATATTATTTAAATTAAGTGATTTTACATAAGCTATCTCTCTTATCAATAAGTACAATAATAGTTATAGGATAAAAACTTGTTTTGGCAAAAACGTTTATTCTAATCGACCACTTACTGTATTTATACAAATATATTATTTTATTTAAATAGCTCAGTAATAGGTTATAATTTATATTTTATATTATTAATCTCGCCTTGTTGATGTTTTCATTTCTATCGTGTGGTCTAAAGCACAGAACTTAGTTTTTCATGTGTGTTATTTAACACAAAAATTTTATAAAATGTCTAAGAAACAATATTTATCTTATTCCAAACCAATATCTATGCAAATAAATAATAATTCTTTATTTGATATATAGATATATGTGTATGTATGTGTATGTGTATATATATATATATATATATATATATATATATATATACGCTATTCCAGTCTATATTTACGCAGAGATCGAACCTACACACTCTGCAAACTCTATTATTGCGGGAAGCGCATTGTGAACATCACAACCATTGAGCGACCCCTGGGATTGTCCCATTAAAAAAGGACTCACGTATGTGAGAGGTGGCAAAAAGTGGTAGTCGTTTGGAGCACTGACCTCGCACAACCTCCTCCTCCCCGGGTGTCGTCTCTTCCTCCACTCCCGATATACCGGTCCTTCCAGGATACGGTCCCTGCCATTATGGCATGTGTCTTCTGAAGATTTTTGATGGTATAGTCCGGTATTGTACCAATATTTGATAAATAGTAAGGATAGAAGAGGGCTCTAGAGATGACCTTGTGGAACCCCTGTAAGTTATATAACTGGCTGAAATGAGGTAAGCTAGGTTGCCAAAATATTTTTTTTAGAGTATTTTAAGGCGCAAAAGTTTTCTTTAGGGTGTACATTTTTTATATTTTTTGGAGTATATTTTTTTAATTTTGTCTGTTGCTGAATAAATTTTTCTGATTAGAAATCAAACATCAAAATGAGTTAATAAAAGATTGTTTAAAAGCACACCTTTAATTTTTCAATTTAATTTATTTACGAAATGTACTGTGCTGCTCTGAAAGTAAAAAAGGTTTCCATGCGGAATATACTTCACTATAATATCACATTCATATGTCCTATTACTCCAACTAAATGAAAATACTTAATAAATGAAGTGACAAAACCCTGAACGTATAAATTTAAAAATTGGCTTAGAGATACTCAACATTCAAAGGGCCCCTCTTTCTCTTGGCTATCACGTCCTCTTCATCTAGGAAAAACCTTTTTCTTTTTCTCTATTTCTAATCGTATTATAAAAGAGGACCAATATTTCTTCCAGTTTTTTTTTTGTCACTTCTGAAATAGATCGAATATGACCCCTGTCCTAAAAAGAATTACAGATAACTTACAATACTTCAAGCCAAACACAATTTTCAATTAATTCTAGAGTTGTCTGCAGAATAAACGGTCTTCTCTTAAGTTAACTCCAATATTCTTAAAAGTTTCTCACTCCGCTATGTTGATAGGTGTTGTAGATGATACCTCAACATAAAGCTGTGCTAGCTTGATTGACAAAAGTTTTCTAGAATGATCCACGTCTATAGTTACTACCCTCTTCTTAAGTAACTCCTTAAACGATCTATTTTGAACAAAAAGAATTTATCAGTTTTATATCCTACATTAGAGTAGACAGGTAAATCAGCATTAGGCCTAAAGTGACAGTTTTTTTTTTGTTTTGAGAAATCTTTCACTTAAGAAATTATATTACTTTATATTGCAAGATTACTTTATTTTATTTATTATTTACTAATGTATTTTTAAATTTGAATATTACAGCGGTATCAGCATATTTGATTTTTCTAGAAATGGTATACAATTTTTGATGGTATTTTTCAAATACCAAATATTTTTTAATTAACGATGTTCCTGGCCAATAAAATTGCTAAAAGTAAAATAAATCATTTTTTTTTATCAATCAAAGATTTCTTCTTTAATTTTTATACGTTCCGGATCCGAAGCTTTATCAGTTAAAAAAAAGTTAAATTATATACTGGCTGATAATTTGCCAGAGAAGCCGTGGAAGGAAGTATTCAAGAAATAATAGGATTTGGGATTAGTCCACACACCTGAGAGTAATCCGATTAAAGCCGTTTACAGAATAAAGAATCAAAATTATCGTTGCTGAGAGAAATAAAACAAAATAATAAATTTTGTAATAAGAATTATTGAATGTCTGCTAAAATAAAATTTTAAAAATTGTCTAATGACCTTTCCAAAATAAATAAGATTTTCTACAATGGGCCAGAAAAATGTAAACTGTAAAGAGTAAGAAGTAAGAGGTAATAGGCATGTTAATAATATCATTTTTAGTTCTAAGGATAATTGGTAAAATCATAGCCGAATAATTATTAATAAATGAATAAATACGTAAGTATAGAATCTTATATTTGGGAAATATAAAAAAAATCAAGCATTTTTTGTTCAATAATCATAAATAAATTACAAAATAAAAGAAATAGAAATAAATTCAGATGATTTTGTGGTTTAAAAAATGATATAAAAAATTAATGAAATAAAAATTAATGAGCGTTAATTTGAAATATCGTTATGGAGCTTATAGAAAGTTAGACAAGAAAAAAAAATTTATTAATTTTTCCAAAAGGATATTATTTGTTTGTTTATTTTTAGTTTTGCACAACATGAATACTTCAGATTAATTATTTCTTGAGATCTTTTGAATTTTTCATATGCACAGTAATAAATGTTTTTTTTATTATTATTTTATTGAAATTTACAACTGCAAACATATATACAACCAGTAAATTTGCTATAGGAATATATTACATGAAGTATATTGTAATACACTTGTGAAGAAGTTACCCATTGGTAACACTTCAAAGATAAATTAATTTAGGAAGTGCCTCAGCCATCCTGTTTTCAGACGCCTCGGAGGGTTGTCAGGAATTGTGTTGGATGAAAACTAGAGGATTGGGATGACCAAAAAGTTTTGAATGAAAAGAGGCCAAGTCTTCCACAAGAGGAATGTTGAGGTTTTATGGATAATTTTATTTGTTACATAATAGGGAGCATTTAGGATTTTACGGAGGATTTTGGATTGTAAGGATTGGATACGGGAAGAATTTGATGTTTTTTTAGAGCCCCAAAGCTCACTAATAAATATTAAACACTTTACAATACTACTATACTAATTATTTAGAGATAGATTTTCGCTCTGTTTTTTTTTGTTTTTTTTTTTAACTGTATAATGTGTGGAAAAAAGTTTATCTGTAGAGCCTCTTTTTTTCTATTTAACATTTTAAAATTTAATTTAAGAAAACTTTTTGCACAAGTGATGGACACTCCGAATTTATATTGTTCTAATAGACAGGGGGTCGGTACCAGTAATGGACATATCAAAGAAAAATTATAAATTTTTATTCAACTATAAAGATAACGATAAAAATAACATAAATGTTCAACATACTCTTAGCAAAACTGTTAGTAGGAAGGTATGAAACCCACTGATCTCATGAGCACTTTAGAAACAATGATATATATTTTAAATTTTCGTTTTGGGTACTTTGTTCATACTTTGTCTATAAATGATATTGTTCTTTGGTATTCACTCTAGAAAAACTGGAACCTTTAAATCAACAAGGAAGCTTATTATTTACATTAAAGTGCAACTTGTCCAACCTGTTCATCACTGTACCTCCTGTCCATAACTGGTGCGTTCACCCTAAATGAGGTGATATTTCAAATGATGAAAACTAATTGGGCTACAATAGAGCAACATTATACAGTGATATTTATTAAGTAAATATAATACAATTCAAAAAATATTAATGGATTAATATTAATCCTCCACATGGAGGAACATATGGAAACCTATTAAACAGTTTGATTGAAAGTCCAGACTATACACCATTCTAGATACTGTACTAATAAAATCGAGATTTACTAAGAGTAAGTTTTGAAGGCCATAAAAAACGAATCCGAAAACAAAGTTCGATGTGCTCTGTTCAAAAGTACGCTGTAAAATTATCTTATTTTTGTTGAGGGAGAGAGAGAACCGAGGACACCGAGTGGCTATATCAAGTTGAACAGACTATACTCACTGGGGAACTGCAACCCTTATTATAGTTCCACAGTTTTAAAGGATTCGTAAAAGGAGAACACCGAACTCAAAGCGCACTAACTTGGAATTGCTCTCCTTCGAGATAAACAGTCGGCGAATAGTTCTGTAAACCTAACAACCATACCATTTCATTTACATTGTGTACCCTTTCCATAATCTGTATATACTGATGTCGTAAGACTGTATTCGAGCATGACCCAAGGAACTAATAGGGTTACAGCTTTTAAGAGCTTCAACAAAGAATATACTTTATTTCAGAACTTAGTGACAATTAAAAAGTTGTTGTGAAATACACTACATTTTAATCAGCACTGTGAGTAATAAACTTCCATATGAAGGACGCTTTAAGAAGAAGACCATTTTATTCCTTACAGAGACGTGCCCGTTCAGAGTAAATTATTTTAAAAATATCAAGAAAATTAAATTATACACGTATGTTTATATTTTAAGTAAAATCAGGTTTAAATAATAAATTTTTACCACATTTATTTTTATGTTTCTTCCTCATCGGTTCAGTCCATAATGATTCTTGACTGGACAGAAGCAGCAGTATTAACTATATGAAAGTGGCATCATAGCCGACACGTAGCAGATGTGGAAGAAAAATGAAAATAAATGAGGTGAAAAATACAGCCTTTCTTTATACAGCTAAATTATACAAATACCTTTGTATATAGTTTGTATTCAACAATCAGTGTCTCCCATGTGGCAGTTAAAATTAGAATTGCTTCAGAAGTAAAGTGTGGTAGTGCCTGCCGATTAGTAAACGATGATTAAAGATAATCCTGTCCTGTAATTACTATGATTTTTCTTCACGCAATGGCTTTATTTTTTAAAAGAATTTCAATATTTCTTGAGTGAGCCCTAATTTATAAATACATTTTTAGCAGATTTAAAAATGATTTAAATATTTTTAGAATTACGAGTTACACTTTACTACTAATTAGTAAAATTTGTTTACCGAAAAAAATATTCTCATAATTATCATAGCATTCTATCGATCTATTTAACTTTTATATTTTGATTCAACTAACAGATTTCTTCGATGATAAGGTTAGTTAGTGGACTATCGGTGAAGACTTTTATTAAATTACTATCGATTATAAGATCGCGCTGTCGCTTATCGATTCATTTAACTTTTTGGATTTTTTCAATATTAGGCTCTATCAATTTACTATCGGAAAAGCTATATACGACATTTTTAAGATCTCATACAACATGAAGCATGGATATATAAGTTATAAAAATGACCATAATCAGGATTTGCAGTTTATATATTACTTTCAAAGTAAATACTCAATAATGGTTTAAAATTTATATATAGCGACTGAAAATTCCGATTAGTTTACATGTTCATAATTTCGGAATGACATTCAACTATACATCCATCTCTAAACATATAAGCATACATATCTTACACCGGTTTTTCTAATCCGTTAACTGCATTATTTTAGCTGTTTCAATAATCCCTATTTTAAGTGAAAAGCCTTAATGGGTAAACGAAGAAGAAATTCAGAAACAAAACAATCTCAAAGCTTTATATACACTTAAATCATTGAAGCTATAGTAAACAATTGTTTTCTTTTATGTATTTGCTTCCTTCTTACTTATTTGAAAAGAAATTATGATTTCTAAATAACGTATATTCCCCTATTGATTTCCCATAAGAACAAATTTGTGATTTGATAACTACTTACCAACTTATATAATATATGTAATACATACTTATTATTGTATATGAATTTTCGTTAAATTTATTAATAAATTCAGTAAAACATATATTTACTTTTTTTTCAAAATAAATACCCCAAAACTTCAATTGAAAGTTTGCACCAATGAATATAATTATAGTGGCAAGTGTTTAAGGGAAATAAAAGTAATTTCCGCGTTTTTTGAGGGGGGATTCCGTTTTAGATGTGTTATTTAAATGACTAAACAAATGGGACCAGTATTAAAAAAAAATGCAGCAAATATTTTATGTATTGGAATTGTCAACCAAATATTCATTCTTAAATGTTTACTTTATGATGAATTAACACATTTTCCATTATTATATTAGTCCTTGGTAAAGACCTCTTTTAAACAAATAATTAACATGCGTCTGAAACTTCGCGAATATTTTCATCTCACCTTAAACTACAGCTTTTTTATTTACGAAAGTTTTCGTAATTGGGGATAAAATTCTGGTTAACTAGGTAGTAAAAACTCATTAACACCTATTTTGTTACTACTTGAATGAATAATTTGATCTCTAATCGAAAAAAAAATGGCATAAAAAAGTATATGGTCGTGTGGCACGACCTCAACCGACAACATGTTAAAGTAACGAGATGATATAGGACAAATGGCCCAATATTTTTGTACGCCGCCTTTTTTTTTAGTTTTTGAGACCAAACTATTTTGCGAGTAAAGCGGAGAGAAAATGAGTATTTATGAGTTGTTAGTACCTCATTAAACTAATTAATTCAACAAGAAAATGCCACATTTCTGAGAATTTTTGTTGATAAAAAACTCAGGTTACGATAAGATGAACCCATTCACCAAGTTTTAGGCGTATGTTAAACATTTGATAAAAAGCTGTCTGTATCGCTAACTGACTATATCTTTTCAGAAAGAAATTTATTTTTAGTTGCTGATGTATATTATTTTCGATATTTAATGATGTACATTATTTAGCCAGATATGCATTCTTTTAATTTGTAAACGTCATTATCAAAGTCTGAATATACCTGAAAACAATGTTTATACAATTAATGAAATAATTAAAATATATAAAACATATTTAGATTACTTTAAGTCCACCAAACGACCAGTGTATTCCTTCATACCACGATAAGCAATTAAAATAAGATTAGCTGTTGATAATTTTGTAAAAATGTTATATCTTATAATTGTTAGTTCAGAAAAGTTTCCGTTATTGAGAGGTGGCCGCTTGTTTATTAATTATACAGTATAAAGAACTAAATAATGTAATACTAACAAAATTATTCAAAGTATCTTTTAAGTATGCTCTTTATGTATCTACAAAGAAGACACCATTTTTAAAAATAATTCATCATAAATATATATACAAATATATATATATATACAAATATATATATATATATATCTATATATATATATATATATATATATATATATATATATATATATATATATATATATATATATATATATAGATATATATATATATATATATTAATTTCATATCTTCGTCCACACCTGGAATAAGTAATGTTAATTAGCTGGTCTGCTGTCGGTAACAATAAGTATATTGGCTTGATCGGCGTGATTGTTTGTTATTATCATAAATATTAAATGATAATTAAATAAATATTTCGGATGATTAAACAAGAATTAAAAACGCCTTAGAAGCCGTGGATGCTGAACCTTCTTTTAATATCAGAAGCGCCTTAGCACTGCAACGTGCAACGCTCCACTGAATATTTGGCAGTCCGTCCATTTCAGGCTGATATCGCTGTATCCCAGCCGAAATATAATGTTTTTATTTACAAAAATATTTTACTTGAATATACACAAAGAACGCAACTCTATACTACATAAGAACATTCTCAACACAATTTCAATACTATTTATGATTGAATTTCAACCCGATTTTCTTTTTAATATAATATATTTTATATTGAAACAAATGCATTTAAATTGTCAAAATCACATCGGATTGATGTGTGTCTACTATCTATCATATATAGTTTTAAATAATTCTAAAATAAAAATTTATAGTAATATTTTCGTGTATTAATTTTATTTAAATCCTTCTTATGAATTTGAAATTAATGACCTAGTTATAGAAATAATTTTATCAATTTTCATAATATTTGGTTCTTACTTTTATATAAGAGTAAATGTATTACTCATAGTGTACAGTAAATAACGAAAGCCAACACGAAACAAATAAAATAAAATAATAACAGTTTTGAAGTAATGATAATAAATGTAAAGTAATAATATATTTTAACTCACATCTGACAGAGTCCCCAACAACCAGCGAGTATGCTTTCGGTAGAAGTAGAATACGGAATACAACATTGGTAGGCGTGAGGTAGAGAAGTGCCCAGCGACATCCCTGCCTATCGTGATTTTAATATTTATAGTTAGTGAAGGAGATCCCTCATCCAGCTTCTTTTGAGCCTCCTACGATTATTATCGGGCACGTTGGTTGTGGCCATGCCTTGAATCAGTGAGTTGGTATGTCCGTGTAAGTTATTGTGAAATATTTTGTAGTGTGTTCCTATGTGGTCGGTAACTTTTTGGATCGTTAATTTAATATATTAGACTTTTAATAGAAACTTTTTGATTTTAAATCATTAAACTTAAGAAATGAAAATTTTATCTCATTTTAATTTCTAAATATTTGATTTTTTTTTTTAATAAAGAAAAGTCAGAGACAAGGCAAGAATTTGTTCTATTTAGTAGAATTTAAATATTCAAATCATGTAACGTAATAAGTTTGAGATAAAAAAAAAATACTCCTGTGATTGAAAAATAAATAGGCCTTTCAAAAAAACAATTCGTCTTAATACTTTTATATATCATCACAAAATGGAGTGTTAATTGCAAAATTCAGACAACATACGACGAGACAACGTGGAACAAACCAATCTTAAAATGATGTAGAGATGGTTGACGGTGATATAATAAGAGATGGAGTTAGTCAGGGGGGGGGGGAGTGCGATCAAAAAAATAATAAATTTTTAAAAAATAGTATTTTTAATTATTTCGCCAAATTTTCGACCCACCTTCCAGGTCTTCATCAGGGCTATAAAAGATACAATATATAAAAGGTACATGGTGAAAATAAAATAAATGTCTCTTATTATGAGGAGATATTAAATAAGAAACAGTTGTCTTATAAAGAAATAATAAGATGACATCACAGATATATTGGGTATCTCTGATATCCACTATATCTGATCCAATATTCCGTTATAACTGGTAATACAAGGTGGGTCGAAACGTCGGCGAAACAATTAAAAATACTATTTTTTTAAAATTTAGTATTTATTTGACCGTATCCCCCGACCAACTCCTTCTCATATAATCTTAAAAGTACACATATATAAATGTGTTTAAGAAGATATATTTATTTCAACAATTTTACTTCTGGAGTGCATTTTTCATTTTCCTTTCACCTTGTTATTACTTATAATTGTAATTTATTGTTATTATATTTTTTAATTAACTGTAGTTATTTCTCATTTGTATGGACTTATAGTTTAAATGAACAATTGTACCGCAAATTCTTTTGCATTTCAATTTAGCAGATTGTATTATTATTCAATATACTTAAATGCGATAAATAGGGAATTCGGATGCGTGGGCAATAATATCCCAAATCACCATTACAAATATTTTTGTGAACTTTAATTAAAATAGAGTAACGTTGTAATTAAATAAATTCAACTTTTCGAATATCTTTTATTTATCTTTTATTAAAGTATATTTTATTTCTAGAAATGACTTTCCGATAGAAATGATGTTTCTATAATATTCTTTTATTTAGACTTCAATGATTTAAAAAAAAAAAACTTATTTGAAGCCCCAGACTTTTCGAACATTAAAAACAAAACTGAAATGATTTCACAAAGAAAAAATCATCAAAAAAGTTTATGACATTTTGCAATATTGAAATATATGTGACAATACTTATATTTATTTATTCAACCTGGAGGACTTCGAATATTGATAGAATATAAAAATGTAACACAGAAAATTATTATATTTTAAATCAACTTTTCGACCCAGCTACGCAGGTCTTTTTCAGGAGTGTGGTGTGTTCTGAAATAGAATAATTTAATATTTATTATAAATATAAAATTTTAAAATGCCTGAATTCGCATGGTATTTCACTCAATACAGCAGGCTGTTGCAGATAATGAAGCTACTCACAAATAATTGTGTATGTAACACAAACGCAACCCCCCTCACGTTAAGTTATGCGAGGCTAATTCGCATAAATCCAACCCGTCTATTCGAAATATTTAAATACAACAAATTCACGCGATCCTTTACGCATAATTTTCCGAATAATTCGCCGAGTTGTAACGAACCGAATGAGGAGAAGAAATTCGAAATGTTCCGACAATGCCTGGGCAATAAATAAGTTAGAGTAAACCGTAAATCACCCAACGGCCGGGTCGTTAGGGAGGGAATACCGCAACCCACATTTTTTAAACTTATTGAATTATTCATTATCGATATCTAATATATATCGAACAGATGTTGATCGGGTCGTTCGTGACTGAAGGGATGTGGGATACTGAGTGTGCTATTGTAGAAATATATTATACTAGTTGGCCCATGCTTATAATTCGCATAGGATATTGACCAGGGATATTATTTCTTCTTGACCCTGTAGGATGTGGTGTTGAGAATAGGGGGTAGGTAGGACGAGGAATAAATATAAAAATACACCTAGTAAATGTGGACAGGAAAATATTGACGTTAAAAGACTTGTTGAGAGACTATCCAATGGTAAAACTCTTATAAAATTTGTACACTAGGAGGTCTCGAGGTCATCTATCTTTACACATTAAAGAAGAAGCAAGGCTAGAAAAGAAATGATTGGGATAGGTCTGAAGTTTAATATAGAATAATAATTATCTGGATTATTGGTGACCATCGAAACTCAATAATGTCAAATATCGAAATTTTTCTTCCAATATTTGATATTTTACGATCGATGGATCTACTTCGATATTATCGACTATCGATTTCTTCGACTACGATAAAATTAAAATGATCGTTTTCGGAAAGCTGAAGGTATTTTATATGAATCTGGGCGTTAGTAAAAATTTATACTTATCTTGCATGTTCTCATATAGAGTGTAGTGTGTATAAGCTGAGAATGACATGAGGAAAAGGCAGAAGGACATGGAAATCAACTTTGCTAAGGATAGTTGAAGAATTGGTATTTCCATTAATTAATTTAAAGTGGGTAATAACTTTTTTTTTTTGTTTATTCTCATATGGGCTATAACATAAATATATATTTTGATATCTAGTTTTTCATAATTTATATTTCAAAATGTTTCTTTAAAAAATGTCAATAACATTGATGAAAATATCGACCCTCGATAGTATCTATATTTCAAATTATTTTATTAGTGTCAATAGTTATAGACCGGTGTTGATATCAATGACAATATAAATATTGGGGCTCTCGATATCCCATCCCTATTCTGGATTGGGTCATATCAGAAACATATTAAACATTAAGGATAACTTAAGAATATTAAGAGCTTTGTGAACAATTTTATTGGTGACAAGGTAAGAAGCATGGATGATTTTAGGAACGATTTTGGATTGTAAGGACTAATGGAGTTCTAAAGCTCTACTTTATGGGCCTTACTATAGTCATATATATGAGTCGTTAAAAATATTTAAAAAACAATTTATTCCTGCAAATGGAAGAAATCTACTAGAATGAGGAAAAAAGAATAGAAAAACTTTTGAAATATTTAAAAGAAATAGAATTTTATCATAGAATTTATAAAATTGAGATAATATGATAATGACCCTTAGGAATAGATACAAAATAAATGAATTTATTTGAAGATATTTCGAAACCTACAATTTTTATTTTGACTTTTACAGTAATTATTATTAGTTTTGAAATACCTATGACTTCCTGTCCTACAGTATTCTTTACCCCACTTATTCCTGTTGAACGAATCCGATATCTTGGACTCCACTTGGACAAACGTCTAACTAGGAATCCGTATACCTGACTGTAACGACAAGAAACCGCTCGACGTCTCCGAATACTTCAGCACTTACTAGGCAAACGCTCTAAGCTTTCAATTAATTACAAAAGACCCATATACTTGACTATAATAAGGCCTATTTGTACTTAAAAGAGTTGAACTTTTGAGTTCCACTCTTTAACTATCGAATTTCTTCCGGATCCAATCTTTATAATCTAAAATTCTTCCTGCTATTTTCTTAGTTACGAATAAAATAATCCTGAATGTTCCATATGTTTTCGTTTTGGCCCAATCCAGATACCTATTCTTCCATAATAAACTCCTTAACCATCCTAATTCTCTCGTTTTTAATCTTGCTTCCTCCTCGAACACCGTCAAACCTAATTTAGATACTTCATTAGAGTGCTACCAATTCGTAGATTATCTATAAGCCTTATCAAGCCATGTGTTTCTCTATATTACATTTACTGAAATTGTATTGATTGTGTACAGTTGTAAATTTCGTAAATAATAATTTAAAAAAAAAATAGGATTCATCACTTCACCATAAAATTTCCTTTCGTTTGATACCTCATTCGTTGAGATCCATTGCTCCTGAGAGCCGGAAAAGGCATTAATACTACTGTATTATATTATAATAATATAATAATAAGCTATCTAAATTCGGACCATATGAGCAGTTTCAAGCCTTTTAGTTACAGTAATCATTGATAAGATGGATTTATAAGCGGTAAATGCCGGAGCTTTCTAATAACGGCGCAATTAAAACGTTCAGCTATTGTTACTAGTTATCCACATTAGTATCTGCTCTTTTCAACTACAGCAATTGGAATGGTAATTCGGAAATATTTTAGTAATTAGGTGATTTTTTTTAATTTTCCGCTACCTACGCCATGTATGTGAATTATACATTGAAGCAATAATGCAAGCCAAGCACTGAATACGGAATCGTTGATGTGTATACAAATACTATTAGTCATTCATATACCTAGGTCTGAATGACCTATATATTCTCGGGAGAACTAATTGCAACGTAATTCAAGTTTTGATTTGCTGATTCATGAAGTATTTCATCAGTTCAAGTGGCATTATTTGATAATACATACAGCAAATACCACATGCTAAGATTTGTTATTTCTTTTCATTTCTATCCATAGAACTAATAGCCTGAAAATACATAATACATAATATATGTACATTGCTAACATCTGCAGGCAGCATACGACTTGAGAAGACCACAATCACAGAACCAAAGATATAGATGGTCTATACCGCCAATCAAAAAACATAGAGATACATCAATTTAAACCTTGTTATATGATTCTAACATGTTCTTCAGTTTTCAAAAAATATTTCAATATCGTTATTTCAATCTAACAAAATAAATATAAAGGTTATAGTTTATACTTCTTTTTGTTATCTCTGAAGATTGATCATAGAATAATCATCAATATATAAAGTTTAATATTTTATCTATTGACGATTTGAGATTTGACTCAGTACAGGATCAAAGAAATTTGTAAGGATTCTCATTAAAAATTATAAAATGCCCAAAGATCACAAGAACCCTCGTTTATTTTGATCTTTAGCAAACCCTCTCATCCCTGGATTCGAAAAAGTACCTTTTTACCTTCACGGCAATTAGGTAGTCCTAAACTTTTCCAGGTTAAGAAGAACGTAGAGTTGAATACTCAACCATGCCTGAAAAGCTGATGACCAAAGAGATTCTGGAAGTAATCATAACATGAATGATAAGGGAGGATCTCGAGATATTTAAAGTTTCTTATCCCAGTCGGTACGACTTCGTTTAGCTTTGTCCTCATGTCTTCTGCTAACCTTTAGGGTTCTAAAGAAATGTACCTTTTTATTTTTGTTATCTTCTGTTAGGAAATACATTTTACGAAATATTGGGTTCTGTTTTTGTCTTTACATTTTAATAGATGATAATCAGAAATTCACCTGAAGATTGTAAAATTGATAAAATTTCAGATAAGGAGAAGTACAGTTGCTAGTAACACCTTTCTAAGGGCTTGATAAAGTCACCCAAAATCGTTGGCAGAGAGATTTGAACTATTATTGAACATTAGGGAAGTGAAAAATTGTAACGAATAACTCGGGGGGAATATATAATTAAACATAGCGGTTGGCGGTTTAGACTCTTGTTGATTTGATTCCAGCTCCTCCTCATTAGTCATATTTTCTTCCTTATTCTCTGAGGACGTCGAAGATACTGTCCACAACCAAGAATTACTCAAAAAGAAATTTTTAATCGCTGCTCTTAAGCCTTTAACCTTACTACCCGCTGTTTATAAATGCCAGATTTACTTTAATTCTAATAATTCAGCCTTTTTTAAATGATAGAGCCAACTTCCCCATTATGCCAAAAATGGCGAGATTTGGGATAAACGAAAAAAAATGTATGTCCACGTAAACTGGCAAACCTGTATATTAAAAATGCATTTAAATTTTGTTTGTTCAATTTTATTTATATTTATTTACTTTTTTTTATAAACAAATGAATTTAGATCTTCTCACACACATTGCCCAGAATGTGTTAGTAAAGGTTAGTGACACATATACCCACACCACGGCCATATGAAGTACCTTCTCGTCAAAACCGAATATGGCCGTGTAGCTATTCCCCGTGTTTTGTTCTAATCTAAGGATACGTTTGTTTTCAGCGGGAAAGTACTTCAAAAGGTCGAGATGCGGTACCTATATATATATATATATATATATATATATATATATATATATATATATATATATATATAGGTGCCGATATCATGCTCAACCACCAGGTTTTCCCCCTTAATTACTTTTTAAATAAGGATACCCAATTCATAGGGGCTGGGTGTGTCCCAGGAAGATCTTCCAACCCCAGGATGTCCCAGGGTAATTTTTCAAAAATTGAAAAAAAAATGAAAAATTACTAATCATTAACCGAATTCGAATCTAGCTGTGGAAGTCAGTGCTCACTCACTGATGTACTCCGCTCTTTTATACTTATTATGATAATTTTATATTATGTCTTGTGATTGATATGCACACTTTTTATACGACAACCTAAATATCTAATTAATGTAGCTTGAAAATAAAGCATTCCTCCCTCTATGTTTTAGAACGAACTAACATTATTTTACTTAACCTAGCTCAAAGTAACTTCTCAAAATCTTGTCTTAAAGTTAATCGTATCTATTTCCTATTATTTTCGAAACCTTATATGCACATGATTTTTAAATCAAAGTATTGTTTTTGATGTGAAACCTTTAGGTGTGTTTTGAAGTTTTGTCGAGAGTGAATTAGATTGAGCCGCTAGATCATCGATGTGTAACGCTTGGGTAAAGTCGGCAGGAGTCGACTAATTCAGGTAATTTTGGATTAAAATGTCCCAAAAACTAAAAATTGGACCTGCATACTGTAAGCAAGGGATTGTTCAGCATTTCATCCTCTCCTTCATGCCATATTATTCAAAATTGTATCTTAAAGCGATGCCGTGTTTGTGAGGCGAAAAGGAAAAATTAGTGTCGAAAATCCAATGATAACAAGTTTTATCGAAGATATGGTTTGAAATAACTCAAAAAATAAAAATTTGATGCATAAAAATTTCATATTATTAATCTCGTCTTATTGAGGTTTTCGCTTCTATCGTGTGGTTTAAAACACACACCTTAGTTTTTTTTTTTTTATATTACTATTGTACAATGCCTATATAGGTAATTTGCTTCTAGAATAGGCTCCAAAATAAAAGAAGTTTTCACTTAAAAAAAAAAAACACGGATTGAAGGCAGGTGGAGAAGTGCCCTAAGGGCAATAAAATAAATCCAGAGAGCTCTATCGAGTAAAATTGAAAGTAGCTGGGACTGCCCCGCTGCTGTTCTATTTCCACGGACGACCGCCAAGATAGATGCCGCCTTAACATCCACAATAAAAGTTAATATACTGTTTCAGCTGCCACATTTAATAAGATTAACCGCTTCCAGCACCTGGTTAAAACGGAGACTTCGAATGGTTACTACATTTAAGGGTGGAAATTTGAAGGAGCCAATAGCATTAAGTTAATATATTCCTATTTTATCGTTTACTCTGCATACCTTTACCTAAAAAAAAAAAAAAAGTTTCAACCAACAGAAAAGTCTGGATAATCCGAACTGCTGGTAATCCGAAACTCCTGTTATTCCTTTTATACAACTAAAAAAGAAAGAAAATTAAAGTTGACCGACGAGAGAAGAAATGAAAATGGCACTGTTTTGCAATACATATTACTGGAATTTTTTCGTGTAGTAGGTAGGGTCGTAATAGTCCGTGGTGCAGACCACTTTTTATCAAATTATTAACATTTGCCAAACTTCGTAGATAGCTTCATCTCATCATAACTTACAAATATTTTATTTACGAACCCTATCGGAATTGGGCCATTTCCAATCTGGAGATCGACAAACTTTGTCTATTTCATTACTTTTTTTAGTTTTTTTATTTTATTTTATTGAGAAGAAAAATATATTTTGCCTCAATCAAGGGCGTTGAGTATTTGTGAAGTGAGAAACTCATTCATACAATATATACAATTACAAAACTAATAGAAATTATAACAAAAATAAGAAAAAGAAAGTTTAGTAAAACAGATCAAATAAAATATGATATAACAAAAATTAAAAAAAAAAAAAAGATGTCATGCTTATTTATAGTTATCACAATAAGTACAGTTAACGGAGGGAGCTCCAAGTCGGGACTCTAAGAGATCCCAGCGCTTCCTTCTAAGGCACATCACTGAGATAGTGATTTAATTACTAAAAACTAACTTTGAGTACTAAAAACTCAGGAATACTTATTTGCTTTCCACTTGAATCATAAGTTAATATGATCATAAAATCGTGAGAAACAAAGATGGCCTACAAAATATTAGACCGTTTGGCCTATATAACCTAGTCATTTTTAGATTTTGGGAGTGGAGGTAACGCCAAATGATCCTGTATACCTAAAATGTAGTATACCTTTTTTTTTGCGATTTTGTAGTCACATTATCTTAAGATTCAAGTGGAAATTAAATGGACGAAGTTGCCAAATTAAATAGACGAAGTTGGCAGATCTCCAGATTAAAACAACCCCAATTCCAACAATTTTCGAGAAAAATAATTACCACCGACTATAATTGTATTGTGGTATCTCTAAACGAGAAAAACTAAACGGTCATGAAGAAGTTAAGGTATCTGTTTACATTTGATTTTTACAGCAGACATCAAGAGGGTGTCATATTTCGGGAAACATATTAGCTGAAAAATCAAAGTTTTACCTCAACATTTTTTAAAGAAGGATGGCGAAGCAGATTTTAGTTCCAGTAAAGGCTTTCTTGATAATTTCAAAAGGATGTGTGGATATATTAATTTTTATTTCGTTAAGAAATGTCCATATACCCAATTATATTTGTCATTATAGATAAGTGATAAAACGCCAGAAAGGCATTTAATAATTGCTTCAATTGAATGAATGGTACAAAGTTGACTACCAAAGCCAACAAACTCAGAGGCTAAACGTACATCATAAGAACATTTTAAGAATAAAAAGTTTTCTATAAGTTATCAAATTCAAATTGAAGTACATCACAGGGAAATGGAGTGGTCCATGACGGAATGAATCATAAAATCCTTGGATACGCAGATGATATATATTTATCCTTGGAAGTAATCAACAGGAGATTGAGAAACTCGCTAAGACTGATAAAAGAGGCAGGGCAGATCGGCCTATAAGTAAATGAAGACAAAACAAAATATATGATAATAAACCAACTCTAATAACAGGATCTGTGTAGAAAGAAAATGAAATACTTCGGCACTACAATAACCTCAACGAATGACCAGCTGCCAGTAATAGACCAGCATAACAAGCGCAAACAGAGCTTTTTTCTCATTTTCAAAGGTATTGTAATCCAGAAAAACTAAGGGTGTACAATCCTATGATAAAGCAAATTCTAATATATGGCTGTGAGACCTGGAAACTATCCAGCACCCTAGAAAACAGTGTTGAAAGATTTAAGAAATATCCTTCTCACGATAACCGAAGAGATCTGGGATCAGAGCACTAACACATGCAGAAGAAAGAGGAATAAAGAACTGCTTACAGAAACTAGTCAATCAATACCTCATGATATGAAGATACAGAATTAAGATGGATGGGGCATGTACCTTGAAGCAATCCATCTAGAAACCTATAAGTGACAATAAATGCCTAAATAGAAAGCAAAAGATCATGTGGAAGACCAAAAAGCAGATGGATAGATAGAATCAACAAAGATGCAATAGAGGTGCGTGCAGATAAATGGAAAGAAATAGCTCAAGACAAGCAAAGAAGGCGTTAAGGCGGCTAAATGGTCTGTAATGTCAATAGGAAGGAAAAAAATTATTAACTATAACTGGAAATACATAAAGGGTGTACACAGTATACACACACACATATATATATATATATATATATATATATATATATATATAATTATTATTATTATTATTATTGTAAATTGTTAAGAGAAAGTTGTGTGACACACAAATGTTTTAAATATTTTTAAAGATGTGTTCGGTTCGACCAAATGCTAAAAATTAAATAATACAGTGAAATATAAATATGTTACTAGAGTTTTCCGTACAATACAAGGAGCCCAAGTAGCTTGAGTTCATTGGCCGTAAAGATAACAGAGATGGAACTTGGAGAGTTACGACGCAGCTCATTATTATAGCCGGCGTTACACCCTCGACGATGTAGATCGATAATTTTTGTTGAATAAGAAATAACATCGATCATTCTCACGCTGACATTGATAACAAATTTTAAAATATTTGTCGATTAGGTTATTATATTTTACACACAATCGGCAATGATGCATTAAAAAAAAAATCAAATAAAATGAAAGGAAAAATCAAATTACATATGTGTTTATTGTGTATGTTTTATTTATTTGATTTGTATTGGTAGAACCTGGTGTTATATTTAGATTTGACTAACAATTATTCCAATGACCTTTAGAAACAATGAATGATAATGAAAATAGATTAAAATAGTGACAAATAGTTTCTATCAAATTGAAATAAAAGATTTTTATTTTTTTTTTCTTCTTTTTTTTATAGGCTCAAGAACTGAGAGGTTAACGACAAATATTGATTCTAAGCTTAATAAAATTCAATCGCTCCGATGATGCAAAATAATATATATATATATATATATATATATATATATATATATATATATATATATATATATATATATATATATATATATATTATAATATATAAAACTAATAATACAGCAGTTTTAAAAACAATTTCACTATCAACCAGCCATAAATGATATGATTGATTTTCATATACTTAAAGTTGCTGTTAAAAGGTGAACATTTTATTTCATAAAAGTTGCTATCATAATTATATTGCACATTCATTATAATTATATTCTACTAATGGGTAGTTTCTCTACAAGTCTTTTTATGTCATTATATTCATTTGTTCACATTTACTACATGCATTATTATACTAATACAGTTGTAAATATTCTGAATAAAAAAAATATATATATATATTATTAAATTGTATGACTTGTTCGTTATTATATAATATTATATGGCCTAACCATTTTAATGAATGGGAGATATTATATTTATATTTACTATTACTTATTTTTAATTTATTTATAACCTGTAAAGCTGTTTAGGTACCTAAACAGTAATTCTGTTTTGATTGGATATTTGGATATTTTAATAAAATATTTGGAAGTAACCAACTGCTTTTCTTCAATGTGGATTTTAACAATTAAAATACTATTTCTTTGCCTGGAACGGCATTTTGATCCCTAGCATTCAAGATAATATAGAGCCAAGCATTTGTCGAATACTTTTTCATTAATTAAATTTTCAAGATGATTCTGACTGACGCCAAGCGAGCGTTCCAAAAATAATTCCAAATATGCCGCTCTTCTCCACCTTCGGACTCCAAGTGTCATCAAGTCCTCCAGCCATAGCAATCTGGGACGCCCTCTTCTTTTTCCTCCACCATTTTGTCGCTCCAGAAGCTTCATCGGGATATACCACTCTTCTGCCCACAGCCACCTAATTCTAATCTTTTTGATGTAGGTGACCATATCCTGGGCTTTGTATAGATCACGGAGCTCTTGATTGTTTCTCCACCTCCACCCTCTCATGGGGACAAAATCCTTTCTCAAGACTTTCCTCTCCACATTGAGCACTTTTTCTGACTTTCTGATGAGGACCCATTTCTCACTTCCATAGTATGTCACCAATGTTCAAAAAACGCATTCATTAACAGCCAGGGCAACACTTTTGACCTGAGTTCTCCTCCGAATATTCGGCCATCATGCTCGACTTTATTTCTGCCTGTATGTTATTATTTTCCTTAATGTTGGCCGCATGCTATTTAAACTCCTGCTCGAAAAAGTATTCTCCAGTCCTACGACCATTCCTTGCCACACAATCATCCTGGAAGGTCTTCATATATGTAGTTTTGGCTTCATTAATGTTGAGTCCTGCCAAAGAAATGTGACACGAATTTGAAATAACGCATTTAAGATTTTTAGATATCTGAGATTTTTAACAACTTTCTCGTAGAAATCAGCTAACCGGAAGTGATATAGAGAGATATCATTGATTTTCTAATTTTTGGAGTTTCTCTCGAAAACGGCTCGAACGATTTTGAATAAAATCATTAATGTATACAAACACATACATTTATACATACACCCAGACACACATACACATACTTTTTTTTAAATATAAAATCTGTTTTCTTTAATTTACGATGTAAAATATCTTGTGAATTTTATCTTATAATGGGGTACAAAAACATTCATTAAATGAAATATCCTTTTTTTTTTATTAAGTAAATACAATTTTGAATAAAACAAATCAATTAATTCTGTCCAGCTAGATTGCTCAGACAGCCCACTGTGCGTCGGTAAGGCTAAAAAATAAATATCAAGACTACAAATGTTGACTATTTTTCTTCCTCATATTATTATTTTTATTTTAAACTCTAATAAATTTTGTGGTTTCCCATATTAATATATACTCCTACTACAGGAAGATATAACTTAGCAAGGAGAAGAGCACGCACGCGTTGTCCTAAGAAGCGGAGACAGAAGGTATCAACTATGCTGTTAGTTCAGAAAAACTGCAAAACATTTAACGCGAGCTCCTAACGAATGGTGCTCACGTAGGAGAACAACACGCGGATTTGAATCCTTCTTCTCCGAAGCAGTTTGTCCCTTTCTTCTTCTTCTTTTTCTTCTTCACTTCCTCAGGATACTGTTAGGCACTTGGAATTTCATTCTTAAATTTCCATAGATGACGATCTGGAGTGTTTCTTCAATGACAAGATGATTACCACAGTTCCCTACCTAACTATGTTCTTTGATTTCAAAGGTATGAATGAATGGTTTAAATATGCCAGGTCCGATTTACTTGATAAATGTTTTGTGGACACTTAAAATTTATTTATTTATAAACTAACCCCCAAGCCCCATTTTACAAATTATACAACTCTTCAATTAATTGTACTACCCGTTGCTAAATCCTATAACTTTAATTTACATGTATTCTGTTGTCCAGATTGTATTGTTTTTTATCAACATAAAATAAATTGAACGATACTACAGTTTGGAAAAATTTTTAATTTCTTTAAAATCCATATTATACATCGCGCCTTAATATCACCTTATCTCATTATATAACTATGATTATTTTTATTGCCAATTCGTAACTATAATATATATTCAACTTGTTCTTATAATATAAGCCCAATAATAATTTGAGCCTGTTATTTCTAATATTGTCATTGTTCGTTATATTGTTCTTCCTTTTCTATTTCACAATAATTATAATCATATCAAAATATAGTATATATAATGGTATATATAATATAATAATTAATATGTTGTTTCCAGAGGGAAATGTCTAGTTCGAAAAATAAATGGCACCTAGGTAAAATCAACTACCACCTCCAGATAAATAAAGACTACTTCCCGTACACATTTTTAGTCTAAAATATTTATTTGGTATTAATATTACTGTATTAATAATATATTAATTCGACACAAATTTAATTATATTAATAGCTGTGTAATTAGTGGTAATTACATAAGCTAATAAGACAGCTCCGGTTACCTCTTACTCTCCTAATACTAAAATAAAATAAAATATAACATACAGTAGAAGCTTTTTTAAATAATAGACAGATACAATTAAAACTTAATTTAAAATTAATCTAAAATTGGTGATCCTTTGGTTTAGACCAAGGGACGATTGCTGATTTACTTTTAGAGGAACTTTCTTCTTATTTTTATTTTTATATATCGGTAATTACTTTGAAAGAAAAAATAATAAAATAAATAAATAAATAAATAAAAAAAAAGAAATAAAAATGGTATATGAAATGATGTTTAAGTAGTTTTTGAAGCTCTGTTCGGGGAAACAAAACTAAGAAAGAAAAATTAAAGGAACAATAATGCTTTTTATGATAAACATTTAATTATTTTTTCTTGACCCTAGCTTACATTTAGTAACTTTATATACGTTATTCAAAGAAGAAAAAAGGTAGAATTTATTTTATTTTATTTATTTTTTTAATTTTTATATAGAGCTTTATACCAAAAGTCCCCTTTCCCTTGTTTCCAACAGAACGGCGGGGTAATCTATCATAGAATTGAATGATCCTTCTTATTTATTCTTTTCTATTATGTTCTAGAATGACTTCAAATTTATATCTGTACTTCTCACGGCGAAATAAGAAGACATTTTCTGATCCCAAGCTCACGAAGTCTTCCACGAGCAAGGAAATCGGTTCATGAAATATTCAGAAACTGGATACCACCACCGTTAGCTAGGCTCCAGGAGGAAAGCGATCAATCTGGAGAACTGCCGAAGTGCTGGAGAAACCGAGTCCAAATAGAGCTCTGGAACCAACTCCATACCCGGACTGCGGGCTCTAAACGGGCCTGATTGGTGGCATTCTGCCCGTTTTTGTAACCACTTTTTATGTTACGTCTTCTGAGTTTTCCAAGGAAGGTTCAATATCTCGGTGGATTCCAATGGTGAGTATAGAGAGGAACGTTAATCTCCTCAAGATGTGGCTCTAAGCTTGTAAGAAATTTACTGGTACTGGTAGCAGTAAACTATGGCCAAGAACGGGTAGTAGTGGTCATCAAATATAAACTTAGACACAATGGATTTTTATCTTATCATGAATGTAACGAAAAATTTGAAAATGTGATTATGATTAAAATCGTTTTAAACTGTTAAAAATGATATATAATTGATTATCCGCGAACTTCTTTTATTTTATTGTATATATATATATATATATATATATATATATATATATATATATATATATATATATATATATATATATATATCCAACTCGGTGAATGGTATAGATATTTGTTTAAAGTAGAAGTTTATTACTATTAAAATAATTTTCATGTCTGTCACCCTGGAACTTAGTGTCCGAGGGAACCAACGGACTTGAAAGAAAAATATAAACAATATATAATATCCACGAAGTGATATTTGTATCCGCATTTCACTGTCTTTTCCACTATTTTTCATCTCTGGCATGAAGTACTGATTCCGAGAGGAAATCTTAAATGAGGTACCTTTGTTTCATTAGAGAAAAAAAAAACATAGATCAATAAGTTTTGCATTTCTAAATTCACCAACCACTACAAAAGCACAGGTTTTTTTTTTTCTCCCCACCCTCGCCCTTTAGGCTATCCGGGGTTTTTACTGGGCCTTTGGTGAGAGCGGAGGATTATTATTTGCAGAGTTTCAAGCACCCAACAGAGAGATTTAAATTCGTAAACTTCGATTTATCACAGGTCAGCCCGCTCCGTACAAAAGCACCACTGAAAATCAAGGGTGTATTCTGTGTTCAATCGTTCAACTCAATTAACTCAAACAGAGAATCAATTCTTTGAGAATTAACTTGACTCATCGTTTAAAAAAGTTTGGAAACGTTGGTTTCCATATTTCCATGTACGATAGATACCTTACCATGCACACTGAATGAATTGAACGAAAATTGTATTTAAACTAAATCATGGTACATAGCCACAGGTTTCATTCAATAATTTTCCAATCCTACATCAAAAGAAGAGCGTTATTTGGTACTTTAACTGTACAAGATATACGGAGGAACGGAGAACACAAGTAATTTGAACTGTTATATTTAAGTAACGTATTTATTATCTACAAATTAATTATAAAATCATTATGGACTTTTATAGGTTTATAGAGCTATAGGGCAATAAGGTGCCCTTTAGAGCTATAGGGCACGGAGAAAATTGCAGCAAAACCTATCAATATGACAAATGACTTGCTACACAAGGACTTGGACATCAGAACAATTTGAGATACTTCAAAACAATGCTATAAAAATTTCTACCAAAAACTGACTTTCAACATCGCCTCCTAAAACTTAATTACAACCCTTTCATGCCACTGCGACGAATTTTGAAGGGGTGATTAAGAGACTCTCTTCCTTTCTTCCTTTCTTTGTCGTTATTGGAAAAAGAACTTTGCAGATAGCAAATTTCAAGCATACATGTTTAAATGCTTATCTTAATAAATAATAATCACTGTGGAATCCAGGAGACGAGAACACAAGAAAATCATGTATCAGAATCCCCTTGTAACTTTACTTCCTAGATATTTTAGTATTTTACAGATTTTTTTTTTTAATTTAGCAACTATTAAAAATTTGAAAAACGGAATTTAGTTTGGTTCATTATTATTAATATGAACCATTGTAATTGAAAAAATCAAAACTTAGCCCTACAGTACTGATTTTTTTCAAATTTGGATTTAAAATCAGAGATCATGCTAGGATGGTACTCCTTCATCAACATTACTATCCGCCTTTTCCTTTCAAAATGGCGGCCAAAAAACCTGCGTTGCTATAGACTGTAGATACGAATGTACCGATTATAATGAAACTTGGTTAATGTCTTCTTCTCGATATCTTTTAAATTTATTTATATAACATACTTCGACAATAAGTAGCTGGGAAAAATGTTACGAGGAATGGTAAAATTAGATTCCGAATAACTCAAATAGTATACACTTTTTTATGGATATTTCAATGATTATTCAATAGTTTACGAAATGTCATTTAAAAAATCGAACAATTTGAGGCAAAGATATGGTCTCTCGATATTTTGTATCTGTTTTACTGCAAAGGTTATATCCTTTGTTTTAGGTTTTGAAAGATTTAATAAAGTAAGGATATTTTTTTATCAAACTACTAATGATATAAAAAAAAAAATGTTTAGGTCAATAATAGGAATACTCTTTTATTTCTTTTTCTTTGTCACTAGGAATGTAATGTTACCTTAGATTTATAATTTTTTGGGAATAATTTGCAACTTTTTTTTTTTTTAAATTTAATTGTATGTTTGTCCTGAAAATTGTAAGTGCCGGCTGTAAGCCATGGTAGTGTGATAAGTGAGCATACTGTCATCCTCCTAAAGGTCTTCCTGTGTTATTCTATCTCTTCGGTGAGGAATAGATTGATTATTTTTTATTTTTTTTATTATTTTTTTTTGTGGGTGAAAGGTCTTTTTTAAATTCAGCTATTTCTCTAAACATGGAGTCCCAGACTCAATAGGTACCGAATAGACATCAGCCGGACAGCCGCTGACCTAGGTCAAGATCTCATCGGTAGTCAGTAGAAGAGCGCCTATTATGGAAATGGCCAAACCTGGATAACGGGACCTGCCCGGGCATTTTTATTCCAGAGCCGATCAAAGGGCCCTCCTTCACCACCTCCTGACTTATAGCCTAGTTCTCATTCAAATCCAAACTCCAAAGTATAAAATAACTCGCGGTAGATTAATGCCACTACTTACCTTTAGGAAGGGAATCTGAATTTCCTAAGAGGTCTCGAACCTGTTTTTAAGAACGGACACTGGCGAACTGTCCTTTCAATTTGTGGTAAAAGAGGAAATTGAATGGGGATATTAGAGAATCAAAACATTATTAACTATATCAAGGCAAGTAGGCTGAGATGGGCGGTACAGAAGAAAATATTGCAAGCGCACTTCAGTGGGAAGAGGAAAAGAGGAACTCTGAGAAGCATGTGGAAAGATGAAGTGGAGAGAGACGCAAGGAAGTTATGGGTTCGCAATTGGATTGGAGAGAAGCTCAGGACAGAGAGAAGTGGAGAAGAATAGGCCAAGGGTCATGCTGGTCTTTAGCAAGCGGAGTTAGTAAAAGAATAATTTTATTTAAAAAAAAACTGTTAAGAACACGTTACACTATAATTTTTAAGAAAGTCAAATATCGGACCACAGCAGCACCATATATTGGTCATCATAGCAGTCCGAAAAATGCCATGTCTATCAATCATGCCAGCACATTATTCTCAAACCAGATGTACCGAAGCACAATCCAGTCCCTCGATGGGAAATTCAAGACATCAACATCTACCTTGCCACACCACAACCAGCACCTTCCCGTATTCCAGTCAAAGAGTGATTATAGAAGAAAATAGTGGGGACGCAATTTTTGACTTAGGGACATTGTTTGGACCAGTAAGGAGTTAAACATACTATAAGTCTCCTCTCATAAGTGGTTAAACGAATTTGGGTGGAGGGGGGTACCTAGAAAGTCATTTCGGGTGGTTAGTAATTGGTCCTAGTGGTACGTAAATGGTCTAACATTAATTTCGTCAAATTCCATCTCCCATTTTCACTTATGAGCGAAGACGGAAGAAATTTGGGAAATGAAGTATTGTACAAATGATCAGCTATAAATTTCATCAATTTTTATTTATTTTTTTAAGATTAATGCAATGGTAATAATATGAGTAGATAATATATGTATAAATATACCAGGTATAAAAATTGTTAAAAGTGTTGCGATTTGTTAGGTATGTTTTATTAGCTTCTGTTTTAAACAAAATTATAACCTCAGTGAAGTGTTGCATAAGCATATATGCGTATGATTAGGAAGCTACACTGATTTACTTGTCAGACATTTTTAAAACCTTCCTTCATTCAAGAATGACATTGAATGGAAGGAAATATTGTCATTCCAGACATTGATGACCTGGTGGTAAAACTATAAACAGCAACAAACAAGCAATATTGTCATTTCATATTGAATGATCCTTTATTACTGTTCCCTGGGTCAAATCTCTTGTTCAAGTATAAAGTGCTGTTTCCAGACTACGACACAATCTACCGTTCCTGGTAGTCGCCTGGACAATCCTAAGACAACCTGGAGTAGTGAAACTCCATCAGTTCTCCAGCAAGTTATAATTGGCTATTATAAGAGGGCTACGAGTCCCAAGGATCATCTGCAACACTTGAACATGAAGCTGACACGGTTCGAGCCCCGTGCATTATTACCCCAGAGGTTCATTGAAAAAGTGCACTCCACGGATTAGCAATTACCCCCTCCTTCCTGCCACACTGACGATACAAGACTGCGACTAAGAGACGCAATTTAACCCAAGAGCTCCCGTCATATTGGCAACGACCATAAACGAGCTTTATTCCCGCCTCTTTGGCGTCTAACGGTGACAGAACATTGTAAAGAAAATAAAAATAATTGGACGATTAGGGATGCACCGGGTTCCATTAAACTTGGAGCAATGATAGGACGCCTTGAAATTACTTTGTAAATGCGCTTTAAATAAAGTGGAACAAGAGAATGAATCGCGGAAATTGAGAGGAGCGAATCCATTTTGCATATTGCGAAAAATTAAAACACGACTTTTGTTATTATTATTTTTTTATAGCCCGGAGATTATTGTCAACGTATAAGCCTTCTCTCGTTCGCCTTCTTCTGTTCTTAATCTAATCCGTCTTGCTTCAATGTCTTTCCAGTCTCCAGTGTCATTTATAGAAAATTCAAACCTGTCATGCCCCCAACAACTGCAATTATATGAAATTTTTATGTACATAAAAAAGTATGTACTTACGAAAAACGCATCTCACATGTTATAAAAAAAAGTTTCCTTTAGATTTATAACTAAATAACATAAGAACTTTTTGTTTGTATCACTACAACCCTTGAAGGGTCTTGTGTTTAATATTTAATAAAGAGATACTAGTACAGACTCCTTTTTATCAAATTATTAACATTTGGTTGAAACTTCATAAATAGCTTCATCTCATCATAACCTAAAAATATTATATTTACGAAAATTTCCGGAAAAATTGGCAACTAAAAACTCGTAAATACTCATTTTCTTTCCACTTAAATCGTAAAATAATTTGAGTATAAACTCGAGAAAAAAGGTGACATCAAAAATATCGAACCGTGTAAAGCCAATAGGTATATACGAGTTTTTAGTATATAATTAAATACACAAAGTTTCTCGACCTCCAAATTTAAAACGCCCCAATTCCAACAGTTTTCGTAAATTAAATAACTGCAGATTACGATGAGATGAAGCGGATGTCAATATTTTGATAAAAAGTGGTATGTACCACGGACCATAGTGTACAATATTGGAAAGGAAGTTATTTAGTCGAGATCACAGTCATCTTCAGGATTTTCATTTATTATAATTTTTTTTTTTTTGGCGGAAATGTGACCACTTAGATTAATGGATGAGGTTTTATAATACCTTGCGTAATATTTACACCTAAGAAGGACGAGTCAAAGAACTGAGATGGATACACCACTCCGAATTGTACGAACTCTATCCGGTTAATAGAATAGAGACGATGGATTCGCGACGAATAAAATGAGCATGCAATATTGTTCGGCTTAGTGCTGAACGCGATCGAGACGATGGTGGGAGAATCGCGTTAAGAAAGATCTTAGGGAGTAGTGATTGGACGGCGCACAGTGAGACGAGAAAGCGAAACACGTGGCATAAACTAAATATTTTTTTTTTTAATTAGACTATTCAATAGAAAATTAGAAACGAGTATATTTTGCCAACTGAAAATACTCTCGGAAACTCCGCAAGGTATCAATAAAACAGTTAATCTAGCTTTGGAGTTCTAGAAAAAAATGTATAAAAAGGTTTAGCCGATGTCGCGAGTTATCGTCCCAAATTCGTCCCACTGTGCAGCAGTCAGTGGATGTGAATATCAGCAATAGCGATGGATAATATCGGCATCGAACCTTCTGGTTCCATAATAATTATATTATTATTAAATAAAATGGTACGTAGAATGGTTTCGGTCAATAAGATTCTTCTTTTTTATGCAATATACAAACAGGAATTATAATTACCAATAATTAATATTAGTAAAGTGTTATACAACGGTATGATAAAGTATTTGGTTATTTTCTATATACTATCAAATAAAAAAAACTAAGTGTGGACTTTAGACCACACAATATAAGAGACGAAGGTGAGATTAATAATGTGAAATAAACATTATAAATTTTCATTCATATAAGTTCCTCATAAAGAGGATGGAACTCTGAACAATTCCCTTGTATACTAAAATGCTGGTCCGATTTTTAGTTTTTGAGATATTTTAAACTATATGCAAAAACACTTTAATTAGTCGACTTTTCCCGAGCGTTACACATCGGAGATCTGACGGCTCAATCTAATTCACTTTTCAGAAAAAAAAGTGCAAATTGCGCCTGAAGAAGTTTTCACTTCAATAATCTAATATAATAGAGAATAACGTTTTTCTTTCCATTTTTTATTGTTTCGAGAAATGCTTTTCCGAGTATTGACTGGCTTAAAAAAAAAAACGAAATTCTAAACCAAAGTTTTATTTCATTGCTGATGCAAGATGCATGTCACGTAATGGAGTTTTTTGCAAGGCCACCGCCGAGTCCAGTTTGAAGGAGCCCCTTTCATCCTAGGCAATATTTCGCAACCCTTCGAGATCGCATCGTCAACTTTTTTTCAGTCGCGGTTCGATTAGGAGTGCACTGACCCCGGACTGTTTGGCTTCTGTTGAGGTAGGTCTGCCTCCATCTGCAAGAGCTGATATAAACACAGTCGCTAGCCGTTGTCAGTCCCATCTGTAAACATGTTCTCAGTTTGCAAAGGATCAACGGAAAAATATGACTAACACTGCGTCAGGAAGCCCGGCGAAACAAAATATTTACCCAAAATAGCTGATAAACAAGGAAAGTAAAGGCTTCGGTTCTGGGCAATAAAAATCCAACTTTAGTGATATTGCACGCATCTGCTGGATTTACTTTACAAGTTTGTGAGAAACAAAATTTGTATATATTTGTAGTTTATTTTGTTTATAGTATATATTGATGTTAGTCAAAATAAAATTTTAGTGATCTTCTTGCCTGCTAGCTATAATAAATAACTGCTCATTGGATCCACTAGATGGTTGCAAAGCTAAAATCTTAAAATAAATATTATTTGTTTTTAATATATTATATAAATAATTTTTAAAAAAAAATTGTGAAAAAATATGAATATTTCTAAAGTGTACAGAATTAAATCAGTAACTTCAGAATAAATGCTAAGATATTTTTTTCAATATGGAAACTTCATAATTACAATTATAAATAATAAAAAAAATTATTTTTATTAGTGAACTCGAAGGTTCGATGCCGACACCACCAATCTAAAACTTTACAAAACTATTTTATACTAAATTTTCATAGATAAATATATATATATAATTATATACATATATATAATTTATAAATAGCGTTATAAATCAATCTCTCTTTATTTTGTTTGTTGAATAATAGGTTTTATGGCATTAAAGATGAATCTATAAACGACGTTCCCAGAACAAGTCTCAAACAAAAAAAAAAGTAAAACTTACAAACGTACTCTTTCTGAATTAACTAAATCTAATATAGATAATTTTAAATGTAATTTTTTATTTTTTATTTTAGGGCTTCAACCACTTGGGTCATCATTGCCCTATTTTCATTTAGAATTAGATTGTATTTTCATGTTTAGAACATTTCAGAAAAGAAAATAATTTATCAATTTCATTCTTATTGTCCTGCAAAATGAAGTGTAGATCGTTTGTCAAGTCACAAGATAGTCTAATTGTTTCGTAAGTTCTGTATTTTGATAAAATGTGTTAAATGTAATTTTAAAACATATTACAAATTTCTATTTAAAAAAAAATACTTTATTTTTTGCTTCAAAAATATTACAAATTTCTGGTTTATTGAGTAATTAGTTGATTTGTTTTATTATCCAATAACATAATGTTCATAAGATGTTTATGATGTTATATTATATTGTTTTACTAGTAATATAGAAGCTACTTTTATAGAGTATATAGTATTGAATGAAAAAGATAAAAGACAAGAGAAATAAAAATTTATATAAAATAAAAACGTAGAGAAAGCAGGTAAAATGGGAATAGACAAAAACAAACGGAATTATTGGAGCGTGTGAAGGAGTATTGTGGTCCCATCAATCCATCCCAATTCCAGAACAGGCCATCACTCCTCCAATAGCTCCAATAGCACCAATCTAAATTCACTCTTGAATGGCTTTAAAAAGTCCATGTTTCTATTTCTTTTTTAGGTTCAATCAAATACTTCGGTGATACACTTAATTTATATTTTGAAAAATGTATAAACTATCATATTTCAAAGAATGTGGAGATAATATTTCATTTATTTTTTTCCTAAGTGAACTCTAATTATCATTGATGGGAAAAACTATACTGTCGATTAAAATTGTTAAGACTGTTACACACAGAACGCAATATCTCCCGACGATACGATACCCTTAGTCGGTAACGCTGCGAATTATGGCACTCAGTGTGGCTGCTGTATTGCAGTAGGTAGTAATAAATGTAATTAAAAAAAATATAATAAATTTCCGGTTTATTGAGTTGATTTATTTTATTATCCAATAACATAATGTTCATAAGATACTTATGATGTTAAATATGTTATATTTTATTGTTTTATAGAAGTAATATTGTAATATAGAAGCTAAATTTATAGAGTATATAATACTGAATGAAAATGATTATCATATTATGATTACCTCAATAATTATAATTATATCTTATAAGTTATTATAATTATATCTCAATAAGTCCGTCGAAAGGAATATCGTATCACTGAGATATATCACAGTCGAATATTAAAAAACAAAACAATTAATTAAGAAATTATTTATTTATAGTATATATATTTTTTAAATTATTTATTATTTGAGTAATAATTAAAAACCATTGAACTTAAGTGGTCCGGCTTCGGAATACAAAACTGTTCGGTTTGGAGAGAATAAATGAAAAATTAATTGAAATGAAAATACTTTTTTATTATTTTGAGACTGCTGTCACTTTATAATAAATTATAAGTACAGCGTAAATGCCAGTGTTGTCATACATCAATTAAATATTTACAAAATAATAGTTGATTAAAAATAAAAATACAGATAGAAAGAGAAATAGAGAGAAATAAAAACATCCATATACATAAAACAAACATCGCAAAATAGAATAACATAAGTAAACTGAAATAGTCTCTAGGGGTGCTTGAAGAGTTCTCTTAGATACATTTCATGATCAGTGTAATTGGGGAAGGAGTAGGTGTTTCAGATGCAAGGTTCGAAAGAGGAAACTGATTTTACTTGTCTAATATCAGGATGGATATAATTCCAGAGGGAGACAGCTTGGAATACAAAGGATTTGTCGAACGCAGCAGTACGGTGACGAGGAGGATAGAGGTCAGAAATGCGGGATCAAGTTGGACGGGATTGAATGGAATATTTAAATTACAGGCTGTGAAAAATATAGGAGGGTCGCTGAGGTCTAGTGACCTGGAACAGAAAGATAGCAAGGAAGTACTGACGGCGATAGGATGGATAGAGCCACTTCAACTCGGTGTAATGCTGGGTATCTCTTGAGATCTCGAAGCCAAAACCTATTGAGCAATCCAGCATTTAGGCGTTTAAGTTTGGCTTCGAATTCTACCGAGAGTCCGCCAGACACCAGAGAGCCATCATAGTCAAATGGTGTATGATTCAAGGGGAAAGTTATAAAAATTCTGCTAACAATAATGGTGTAATAAAATAATTTTGTTTTAAATCTCTATTTACTCCTGCTGTGTTCAAACATCAATTAAAATTTATAAAAAAAAACACTATATTTTTTTATTTATGACAAGTTTTAAGGGATTCAACCCACTGTGAATCGCCATAATTATACCAAGATTTGATAGTAACATAATTAAACTAACCTCCTCTTCAGTAAATACAAATCCAAATTTCCACTTTCAGGTTTGTTATGCTATCTGTGCAGTCTTACCTTGAAAATAATCACCCAGCTATTAGGAATGGACCGGGGCATTTAACTTGAGAAAGGCATAGGTGTAGAAATAAACGTAGGCAGCATTTACTGCACTTTTCTTCAGCAGTAGTCAATTTCAGATTAGATTTCTCTCAATAAGAAAAAATAATCTCATCCATTAAGTGATTTGTTCCAAAAGGAAGATATTAATTCGGCTCCAGAAATCTTTCGAAATAACCCTCAATCAATTAAATCTTTCGAACAGGTTGTTTCTATTTTTTTTTTTTTTTTTTTGTATAAAACAGGGGAATGTCCTTCCTTCAATCATGCATAGGAAATAAGAATGACGGTATTAGCAGTAAAATATATAAAACGTAATAATATCATATATTTTAATAATACAAAAATTAATTTCAATCAATTAACGTAATCTTTAACTAACAAACTACCTCTGTATAAAGTTTATTAAAACCAACCTAAACTTGCTGTATAGAAATTTGGGGTTCAGATGAAACCTCCAAAATTAAAATAATTGAGTATTTTCATTGAAAGTGTTGTGGAGGATAGATGAAGCACGATTCTGGGGTGAAATCCCCAGTTATCGGTACCCCACTCAGTTTTCGGCACCCACTACAGTTATTAAAGAATATTTAAGCGTTGGGGATGGTGTATAGGTGGCAAGATGCGCTCATTTGAAGGAAGAATCTCTCCTGCACTCGTATATTTTAGTATCTCCCTCTATTCAGTTTGATAGGTCGAAAAAATCGCTGAAGATAAGAAACCCGAAAGGTGTCGCCCGGGAAGGATGTCTTACGCAGTTTTTTAGGTTTTTGAAAATTGGGCAAGGGGGTTTGCACTATTTCGCTAATTAGATAATACAGAAGGACTTAAACATCCTAACAATTTTAGACACTCCCAAAAAAAATTACAACTTTCACCAAAGACTTTTTTTTTTTTTTTTATTTGTTTATTTAGAAATATTACATTCTGTCACATCCAGGACATTTATAATAGTGTTCAGAGAAAGCACACTCACACTCTATTTACAATAAAAAAAAAAAAAATAATACAGAAACTTAATAATAATAAATAAAATACAATAAATAAAATAAAAATAAATACAATAAAATAAAATAAATGTATATAAACAAAAGAACTAACCTAATCATACACACTCGGGCTTGAGTGGAGGATCTGGCCATTGCCAAAACTCCAATAGATGCTTATTTACAAAAGGTCTCTGGGCCACTGCCGCTTCAACCTTCGAGGAGGATTGTAAGGATGGGTGGTGCTGGATAGAGATTGTGCAAGGGGATTTGGATGATAGGTAAGGTTCTGGTGAAATTTGGAGAATTTTTCTGGAATAAGGTCTAGGACAAATGGGATATTAAGGTCATGGTGTAGGATTTTGTTATTTACATAGAACGGAGCATCAACTATTGTTCGAAGGACTTTAGATTGAAAGGATTGAATACGTTTGATGTTAGAAGCTTTTGCTGTACCCCACAGTTCAAGTCCGTATGTCCATATAGGTTTCAGTATTGTCTTGTAGATAAGTAATTTGTTTTCAATAGAAAGTTTGGATTTTCTGTTTAGTAGTCTGTATAGCTGGCCGTATCGTCGGTTGAGTTCTTGTCTTTTGAGTCTAGTATGTGGGTTCCACGTCAGTCTTCGGTCTAAATGAAAGCCAAGATACCGGACTGTGTCTGAGTAAGGAAGCTGGATGGAATTAAAGTGTACTGGTGGACAGGAACTGCGTCGGAGTGTAAAGGTAATGTGTTGGCATTTAGATTCATTAACTTTAATGCGCCAGTTATTACACCAGTGCTCAATCAAGGTGAGGTGGTTTTGGAGATTTAAGGATGCTATGTTGGGATCTGAGTCGGATGATAGAATAGCGGTGTCATCAGCAAAAGTTGCCAGGAAGGTATCGGGATGGACAGGGATATCGGCGGTAAAGAGGATGTAAAGGACGGGACCCAATACGCTACCTTGAGGAACACCTGCCTCAATTGGATAGCAATGCGAAAATTCAGTACCGCAACGAACTCGGAAGGTACGATCTGAGAGGTAGGAACGGAGAACAAGGTACAAGGACTGAGGAAGATAGTTTTTCAGCTTGGAAAGAAGCCCGGCGTGCCATACCCGGTCGAAAGCTTGAGCTATGTCCAGAAATGCACCCGAGCAATATTGCTTGCTTTCCAATGCTGCGGAAATATGATCAACCACTCGGAGTCCTTGTTGGACTGTAGAGTGTTGTGAACGAAATCCGAACTGATGGGAAGGAAGAGTTTGGGATTCTATAAAGGGTAGGATGCGTTTTAGGAGGATCTTTTCAAAGATTTTTGAGAGAATAGGAAGAAGGCTAATTGGTCTGTAGGACGTTGAGGTGTTGGGAGGTTTGCCTGGTTTCGGAAACAGGATAATAGTGGAATGTTTCCACAAAAGAGGAAAGTGGGTGGTTCGTAGGATGCTATTGTATATGTATGTAAGGAATATGACAGCTTTAGGAGGGAGTTGTCTAAGGATCTGAGAGGTAAGCAGGTCGTATCCAGGTGATTTACGGGTAGGTAGTTTTTGTAAAAGGAATTTGACCTCAGAAGGATTAACTGCTTTAGGCGGTAAGGAGAGTGGGATGGGTGAATTAAGGAATTCCTCTACTGCTGACGTGTGGGTGGGATTGGATTCTGGATGAGAGGTGAATGTAAGGGAAAGGTTTTTGGCGAATTCTTCGGCTCTATCTTCGTCAGATGCTGCCCAAGAGCCATCACCTCGACGGAGAGGATGTGATATGTGATGGGGTTTTAGGATATGTTTGGTGGTCTTCCATAGGGAATTGTCATGAGAAGAGAGGGAAGTGAGGTAGGAGTTGAAGGATTGGGATCTGAAGGTGGCCAATTCTATCTTTAGTTTTTTGCAAAAATAATTATAGGATTGGCGATCGGTGGGGTGTCTAGTACGTTGCCATAATAATCTGGCACGGCGTTTGGTATGGATTAGGTCTATGAGGTGTTGAGGTAACTTATTTTTCTTAGGAGTTCTTGAGGAGTGGTTTGGAAAGGAAGCAGTCCAGATTGCTTGTTGGATAGTGGTGGTAAAAAAGTGTACGGTATTGTCAAGGTCATCTGGGGTTTTCAGGGTCATTCTGAGGTCAATTTTATCGGTAAGGATTTGGTGAAAGAGTTTCCAGTTAACTGGGCCTCTGATGAAGGACGGTGGAGAAGACTTAGGAATAGGAGCTAGAGATAATTGGAGTAATAATGGACTATGATCTGAGGATAGTTCGCCAAGAGGGGTAAGGGAATGATTGGGGGGACCTAAGCCACTGTGGATGAAAAAATCAAGGATATCGGGATTGCGGTTAGGATCTGTGGGCCAGTAGGTAGGTGAGTTGGGTGGAAGGAGACTGAAACGTTGGGTATTGAGTGCAGACAGAAATGTTCTGCCACGAGAATTCGTGGTTCTTGAACCCCAAACTTGATGCTTGGCATTTAAGTCTGCACCCAGGATGAAATGATGACCTAAGGAGTTGAGGAGAGAACTGAACTGGACTTTGGATATGGATCTGTTAGGAGGGCAATATGCTGATGCAAGGGTGACTGGAAAGGAGAAGGCTTTGATTACAATAGCGGTTGACTGTAGGAAATCTTGAGTAGGTAATGGGAGTAAGTGATGGGAGAGGGATTGGTGTACGATGACAGCAGTGCCGGCATGTGCTCTGCCATCAGGGTGGTCAGTACGGTATGTTAAATACTGTGGGATTTTCAAATGCTGTTTTATGGTCAGTCGAGTTTCTGTAATTAGGGCTACGTCAATGTTCTTAACTTTCACCAAAGACTAACTACAACACAAATCCACTGACACAAGTTCTTAAACGGCCATTATGACAATAATTTAGACGGTGCCCAAGAAAACTGCTGAGATAATTTCTATTCTGTGGTTGGTCGCTGTGAAGCCGTCACCAAAATTTGCATATGGCAAATTTAATTTTATGACAGACTTTGATTTTCGGTTAGTAAATAAATCATTAGAAGATAATTTATATCAGGTAACTGTTGCCGAAAATATTAAAGTCCATTCAAAATTGCTCCTGCTTGTGAATCCAAATAACGTCAACAGGCATTCTATTCAGAAAAAAATATATACATAGCTCGATATACGCCCTGCTGACCCTGAATAGCCCTAATACGTGGATCAGAAAAGTTTTGTCACTGTTTTCGAACCCGATTGTTTGACTTTAATATAAAGTAAACAGACGAATGATCATAAGCGAGCAAATTATGAAACTGAGGGTAGTTTACTTCTGCACATAGAAACGTAGAAGCCATGGTTTGAATAAAATATGATGAAAATTGTATCTTTGTTTTGTAACAAAGGAATGACAGAAAATGTACAATTTTAGCAATCAGACTCTATTATAGTAGAATTTCATTATATTTAAACTTAAAATTTATAAATTAAAATCTTGTTTTCTGTCTGCAGATCTTATTATAAATCTCTACCATCTTTTGCCATCTCTACCACTTCTGGGCAATTGGGCCATCTAACCTAAGCGTTAATAAGTTGATCCCAAATCACTGCGGTTAAATCATAGCTATTTATTTAAACGAAAAAAAATATAATATCAAGACCAGAACGTGTTCCAAATAATGCTATTAACGATAAAGTAAACGTACCCATCAACATCCTGTACTCCATTGAGACAAAAAACTGAGTTGGTTTGGGCATTTAACGAGAATCCGGACGACTGATGGCCTAAAAGAATCATAAAGCATGTACCACGAAAGGAGAAAGAGAGGTCGCCCCGAAAAGAGATGGATGGAAGATTTACATGAGGCTTTAGCAGTCGGGGGCTCCGGGAGGAAGACTGTTATGATTATGAAGAAATGGCGACAGGGAATATTAGGTTACGATGTGTGACCTCCAAATGTTGTAAATTAAGTCGTATATATATATATATATATATATATATATATATATATATATATATATATATATATATATATAAATGCTTATAAATGTATATAGATTCGTTTACAAGTATGCTAGAGGTTGATAATAAAGAAGACGGAGAAAGCTTATGAGTGAAGATTGGTAGAGAATATCATTAAGAATTTTCAAATAAATCTGTAGCATGCAGGGTAAGGAAGACAAGAATACAGTTGTTGTTTTTTTTTTGTTTTTTGTTTTTTTGGGTTTTGAGAGATTGCAATAAGAAGACATCAAGAAGATATTGTGTTCAGAAACTCAAATAAATTCTACCTCGATCGGGATATTAGTTAAAAGTCTGAAAACAGCGAAAATAATCAGTTAAATTATAAATACATATGAGTGGCTTCATATAAAAGATGGTCATCTGTCATTATCAGAAAGCTGAGAAAAATTTTTGTTTTATAGGTTCAACTAAAACTGTTCCTGATGATTATTTAAGAATGTTCAAATTGAATCATGAAAATAAATCATTACACTTGGTTTAAATTGAAACTATGTTACAGAAAATTGGCTTTTTCTCAACTTCATTTTTTTTTTTTTAAATGAAAGATGTCTGTCTTTGATTTGAGGCCACTCCATCCATGTTAAGTTATTATTTGTAATAATTCATTTATAATTTCAAAACGTTTGAAATAACTGCTTCCATGGTTAGAGAAGTCAATCAATGTATGTTTTAGAACAACCAACGACACTAATCATTTTATAAATAAATCGCTGACAGAAACATGACACCAGTTAATTTCGACACATGAGATCCTTATTATTAACATCTTCCAAAATATGACGGTACAAATTGAATTTTCTAGAACATACTGTTGTGACAGCTGTGTCCTATTGAATACATTTGCGGAAGGACGAATACAATACACGCTGTCACTTTGTATCAATAACTGATACATAATACATGAACCAGGTTACTAGGAACGACATAGCAGTTAGTTGGAACCCGTACAGCTGATCTCAAACTGATCGACAGGTTTATCGCCTACTAATGAAATTAAATTAAGTCTAATTGTAAAGTAGTGTAACCGCGTGGCACGATACAGCGGTCGATATATCGATTCGTGAAGCATTATCTCTAGAGAGGGCTTAAATTGTAATCGAGATATCAGAGAAAAGGCTGTTTAATAATCCGTATCCATGTGAAACATGCGCAGCTTAATTTCGTAATAATTTGCCCAAAGCTTAATTTTGAAAACAGCATAAATTGTTTAGAAAGTCTATAGTTCCTTGTAATTTCTTAAAAGCCGTAAGTCAAACATGAATAATGTCCATTTTCATTTGTAAATAGTTAAAAAATTCACTACCTTTGTTTTAATATAATTCTGCAATCAAAGGATTTTTATATACATAAAATGACCTGGTCTAGGAGAAAATTCCTTGAGAATAATTATGCTTTACAGGAAAAAAAACAGGATTAATTCTTGCTGAAAGATCTGTTTCATTAAATAAATAAGTAAAAACAAAAAACAGTATATAAAATAAATAATCACAACAAATTGATAAATAGTGAAATAATATTCACTACTGAAAATAAATAGAAAGGAAAAGAAAACAAATATTTCACTCCAATAAATTGGAACAAAGTCTCACTCTCAAAAGAAAAAAAATGAGAATTTTATCTGTTATTTAAAACACGTTTAAATAGAAACATAAATAATAATAATATTCATTATATATATATTGTACAATATATACAATGTTTGCTTCACCAACTTTGTTTTCACTGAAAGGTGAGGGATATCCCCTAGAAAACCACCTAAAGATGAATGACCTGACCCAGTAGCGTATTAGGATTTAATTCGTAGAGAGGTGTTTCTAAATTATTATTTTTTAATTCATTGTTTATTCTTTTTATTAAAGAAAGAAACCACGTGTTTCATAAAAACCTGTAAAAAAAATCGTAACGACAGAAACAATAATATGTATAAAATTATTTTATGGTTAATTTTTTTTCTTAATGGGTGCATGAATTTAGGATCTGTATATGAGTTATAATTTAAAATAACTATATATTGCTATTGTTTAAATGTTTAGCCCAGATCACTTAAAAAAACAAATACGGACCAATGAATTAAATTAATTCATCACAAATTAAAAAAAATTAATCTTCTATTTTGACTAGTACTCCAGCCCAAAATTCCATCTGCCAGTGCCTTACACTCAAAAGTTTAACAGTTTGTGAAGAAGAAGCTGTGCGTGAAACAGCTAAAATTAGTTACGTTTAACTGTGTAGTCAATGTTCCTTATTATGTTACGAACAAAAGCTTACATCACGAACTTAACATCCCTTATGTCGTTGACGTTAATCCATCATCATATGTTTAATTTCAATCCATTGCACAGTTGAAATAACAATTAACAATAAATTAGTTGGTATTTTTATTATGTCAGACTAAGATACATAAATTTGTAACTCTGTTATTATTCTTATGGGACAGTAGTCCCAGAATAAAATTATTTTTTCATTTCATTTTCATTTCAGAATCCTCCTAGAAGGCTGAAACGGCATTGGCCTCGAGATCTTTTTTAAATACGTCACTGGAGTCCTGGCAATGGCCAGCTTCTCCACACGCCATGAACGTGTTTGGCTTTAGTGCCCTCTCTTAGTCTCCACTGGATTCCCTTCTCAGTGATGCGGCTGAGAGAGAGACACTGGGATCTCTTGGGTTCTTGCCTTATCTCCCACACGTGGGGGAAAGGGCCCGAGTCGGAGCTCCCTCGGCTGACTGTAAATAAGTATGAATGTGTTTTTAATTTTTTTTTTAATTTATTCTTTTTTTTTATATATATATGTAATATTGTCTCATATTTGATTTATTCTGTTATTCCAAGTTTTCTTTTGTTATAACTTTTTATTGTTTTTATCTTATTGTATATATGGTATGATTGTTTCATACATCCCAAATACTCAATGCCCTTAATTGAGGCAAAATTTATTTTTTTTCTCAATAGAAAAAAAAATCTTACGAATAAACGGATTGAACATATTTTATTGTCTGTCTATCTATTAATATATAATTATCTATTAAAAAGAGTAAAGTGCTTATATTCTTCTATTAAAAAAAACAAAAACGGATTTCCAAAAATAACTGTCTCCCTGGAACCTGTAGCCGACTGAAAGAGCAGGATTTCCTGCAGCCTGGAGCCAGCCGAAAAAGAGAAGAGAAAGTGTCCAAAATAGCGGGGCCAGCGACCGCCGCAAGGACACATTGATTCGGCGGTCGTCGCCCCGGGTAGATTGAGGCAGGTCAGTGAGGCCCATTCATCAATCATTGTTCACTCTTCCACTGCCTCTCGGTCATGACAAAAAGTTTGGTAATGTCCTCATATATGTTAATGCTACCCATTCCGGGTCTATAATGTGACGTATGCTAACTTGGTTCGAATAATACGAACCGTCCTTGTCATTCACTGATTGACAAGACTAATTTGTAAAACAATTATTTTCAATAATTCTGAAAAGAGAGGAAGTTTCTCCATCTTTCCTTATCGTAACCATCGAGAAAAAAAAAAGAATATATATATTGACACAAGTACTCGTGAATTGCTGTCAATAAAATATCACTAGTTGTTCCGTGCGAAAAATTCGCAGAAAATTTGTTTTAGTGAAGAAATAGCAAAGGAATACGGAAATAAGTAGCTTCTATGTCAGGAAGGAATTTATATTATTTTCCTTAGTCGATTACATTATTCCATTAAACATAGACAAAAATATTTATACAAATTGCTTTGCTAGGACCTATTTTTAAACGCTGACTGGAAAGATAATAAAAGTAATAAAGACAAAATAATGTCCCAATCATAGGATATTCTAAATTATTAAAAAAAAATAAAATGTAAGAACAACCAAATGTCTTTAAGAAATAATAAAGTTAATAAAAAGCCTGGAAAAAAAAAAGTAGTCGACTATTCTACTGATAAATGGAATATCTTTAAACAGGAAGACATTATTAAGTATACTAAAACTAATGGAATGTATCTTTGGTAATAATTGTCCAATTTTAATAGGTAATTTAGTAATATTTTTAATCATCATGGGTACAATCAAGAAAAAAGTGCATACATTTTTTGAGTTATTGGCAAATAAAGTTTCTTTTCCTCCATAACTTTTTTTCCAGAAATTTCGGGGGAATGGGCATATTTTTCGCAAGTGAAGGAGAATAATATCTTAAACATGAGTGATAAATCATTTGATTTGATGAAGAATTGACGAAGTTATGGCGTACCGACAAAAAAAAACACATTTTAGAAATAATATATAGGATTTAATAGAATGGCTTACCTTGTGAGATTCATCAGTGTAATTAACTAATAGCCTATACATTCAACAATTGATTTTAAATAATTCGAAACCTTTTATTTTCTCATGTTTTTAATAACGCAATGAATGTAAAAGCTTTTTTTTTATATTTTTTTCCTGTTCTTCTCTACCTCGCCTTTTAGGCTATACGGGATTTTCCCGGGCCGGGGGGTGAGAGGGCGGGGAATTTAAAATCCCTTCCGGCACTGGGACGTGAACTCGTACTTTCTTATCTCTAAAATCTGTTATCTGGTTGTTAGGCAACTCGCGGTGCTGTGCGCACGTTTTATTCCATTCGGCCATCCGACCCCCTTGAATGAAAATGCTGTTATTTATACATCATTTCCTAACATATAAAGAATACCGATGTCTAATCAAAGTAGGGTAGTAACTAAATGATGTGTGATTTTCCCACCAAACATGTTCTTTAAACGAAAACATCTTTAGGTACGTTTTGTACTTTGTTTGTGGAGGCAACTAGATTGATTGTCAGATCTCCGACATGTAACGCTCGGGTAAAGTCGGCTGGAGACGACTAATTGAAGTGTTTTTGCATATGGATTAAAATATCTCAAATACTAAAAATCAGACCTGTGTATTGTAAGCGAGGTAAATGTTCACAATTTCATCCACTTTGTAATGAGCGTCGAAAACTAAATCATAAGTTTTATTTGAAGATATGGATTAAAATAGGGGAGAGAGGTGACTTAGTGGTAAGGTACTGAGATTCCAATGCTAAAAGTCACACGTTAGAACGCCGGCTCATGGCAGAACATTCATTTATCTGTTTCCTTGGCCGTGGGGCGACCCTGGATCGGTACACCTTCCTGGGGCCCACCCAGCCCATAAGTAATAATTAATTAAGGGGGAAAACCTGGAGGTTGAGTATGATCTCGGTCAAATCACCTCCTTGCACAACCGTTGACCAAGGAACAGTGCTTTCCCTAAATAGTACTGAACCCCAGACCCTTCAACGGTTGTAGTGGTACACGTATTCGACACCGTGATAGAGAGTCGGAAACCAAATGAGTTTTATGGAAGACCTGAACTAAAATATCTCTGAAACTAAAAATCGGACCTTCATACTGTAAGCGAGGAAAATGTTCAGCATTTCATCCTCTTTATAATGATATATTATTTATAATTTATATTTCATATTATTAATCTCGCCTTGTTGATTTTTTCACTTCTATCGTATGATCTAAAGAACACGCTTTACTTAGTGTTTTGGTTTTTTAAAATCATTATGTAATAATTATCTGATGAATGTAATATAAATGTTAAGAGAAACGAATCACTTTAATTCCATACTTCCCTTAAAGGATGTTCTGGAAAAAAAAAAGGAAATCTTCGACTAAAGCTAGATCCACTTAACCGAAAACTAGCCAAGAGGCATCCATAAACATCAAGGCACGATAACGAGATGAAAAGTGCATCCTTGCATCTGCTGCAATTGGTAAAGACTACCTGCGCGAGTCTCGGAATTGAATGTTTGTTTTGAGCAAAGGCAAAACTTTCGACCAAAACACAGACCGTTCTGACCTGAGCGGGTAATGATATAGGATTTACCTGAAGGAATCGGTACTCAACTCTCGGACAATTGGTAGTTCGTGCAGGTCGGGAATCAGTCGAGGGCAGCTCTTCGAGAGATGAGGAGAGTAAGATGGCGGAATCAGGGGTCGCTTAAGGAAACCTCAAACAGAAAGAGAATCCTATTGAGCAATGGCGAATCGTAATCCTATGTCCCAAAGGATAGTTCAAAATAAAATAGAAAAGTCTGCCAAGTCGGGTCAGTATAACTTCCTCACCATTTATATTGGTTACATGTAATTTTACTTTTGAATACGGTGTAATAAATAATTCTTTCTTTTTGTTTATATATAAAATGTTTCAAAATGCAAAGGATTTCAAAATCAACTGGCCTACTGAATTTACCATATTTTTCATATTATATATATATCTTTCGGAGCCATTAATAATAAGTAAAAAATGTTTGCATGGTTACATTTTTTTTTCTAACAATTCCAATATAATACTAACATATTTTAATAATACAATATAGTATAATGATGTAATTAATTATAACATAATAACAATGTGATATAATATATATATATTAAATAGCAATATATGAGATCTATAAGATTATATAATATATTATAAAATATAAATGATAATTTATGTTATATATAGATATGAATATATAGCGGTAATATTTTATAAAATAATTAATAAATATGAAAAGAAGCATATGAACACCAATAAGAATAATAGCTTGATTAGAAGGTTTATATAAAGTTTATAACAACAGAATTTATTTGATAATCATAGGATTAAACCTCGTACATCAATAATTGGAGTGGCTAGCAGAAGAAAAGGACATAATATAATAAGGTAAGGAAAAATAAAAAACATAGCATTTGATCGATAGGATCAGACGTAACTGAAACTTAGAAATGAGAAAGTATCTAATTAAAGATTTCTTTTTTAGTTCCATTAGTGTTAGGTCTGTTAGACATATTTCTGGTATTTGGTTGAACAGATTGGGGACCATGTAGCTCAATGTCCATTTCCCGAATCTATTGTTGAATATAGATTCGAAATATTTAGTTTTGTTTTTGACGCTGTATACATAGCTGATTTCATTTTTAAATGAGTCATTATGCTTGAATTTTGATCGTTATATGATTCCTTAATTAAATTCAACAATTTATTTTGTTCTTACAAATTCTCAATCCTATAAATATATTTGGAGAGCTCTAAAGAGCCACTTTAAACATTTTTTATAAATATTATTTGAATTAACTCACATTTTACGGTATTTTTCTGACTAAAAGCAACGCTACAAACCGAAATTAACGGTAGAACCGATTCAAAACTGATATCAAGTGCTCTCCAATATCCTTCTGGGCACCTTCGATATAGCGCAGAAGTTATTTTAGTCGGTGAAATTATAAATAAAAATAAACCTCATATTAATTAGAAGTTATTAATAGAATACTCGAGCGATTTCGCCAATTCGATCCGACCAATAGGCGTTCGCCATAAAATGACATTTTACAGGCAATTGCAGGTTTGTAAGAGTAATTGAAATATGGCAAAGAAATTGTTACCACTTGAATTATCAGTAATTGATAATTTGCGTTTAACAATGAATCTCAATATAATATTTAGCACTATATGCATGATCTCCAAATTAAATGGAAACAAATAAAAAATAAAGTTACTAACAACTTTAAATCAGATGGATAACTAAAAAGTACATTTACTGAATTAGCAAGGGGAAGCCGAATTATCATGTAGCATAACCTAATTTGAATTCCAGAAAACTTATAATTCATCAAGTTCGTTTTCAAAACAATAATTGTTTAGTCTTATCTTCAAACCTTGGAACAATAGAGAAATCAACTCTGCAATTTAAATTTCCCCCAAAAGATAAAATGCATTCTAATTACTTCCTTGTACAATCTCAATTTAGAATCTAATGAATATAAATTTCTCAATATAAAAGGAACAAAGGAATCACTCAATAATCATGATTATAACCAATTTTATTTATGTTTCAACGAAGTTAATTGTAACAGGAAGAAATTTAAAAAAATCTTTCTATTATACATAATTTTTTATCAGCTGTGTCCCACGTTTTCAATTCGCTTTTAGATTATGACAGCATATTATCACTGAAAATAATAATAATAATAAAAATAAATAAAATCTTATAAAAAAAAAAGGTTTCACTCAGAAAGTCTTATTGCTTTATAATGCTTTTTACAAACGCGATTTTTTTTAAACCACTTTAAGAAAACTTCAGCGTAAAAGATATTTTTAGTTCACAAATTATATAGGGTGTTTTTCTCAAAACTTGTTTAAGATGAGGTAAAATATATTTTTGTATATATAAAAAAATAGGTTTCCTATTAAATCGACTCCAATATATTTGAAAGTTTGTTCCTGCGCTTTCTTGGGAATTCAAACTGAAGTTGTTCTGCAGTAAGCAACTGTAATACTACAGCATTATAATACAGTATAGTAAGTAACTTTAGTATTATGTTTAAAGCCGCGTTTAAACATTACCTAATCCACGACAAATACGAGTATGTAAAAGAGATGTTTAGCTTGGTTTTTTCCTTCTTCCTTGGCAAAAATATTTGTTCCCACTTATTGCCGCTTTTTGGAAACAAATCAAAGATGATTTGCGGATAGCTTCACATTCGCGCTAATTTTGCTCGAGATTTCAATAGATATTTTTGTAGATACGTTTTTATTTCCTGTTTAATTGATTTTGATTTCTTTATTTTGGAATAAAAGTAGCTTAAAACATATTTGAACTGAAATATTTCTTTGTTCACAGAAACGTGTTAATACTCCCACTAGTTTAGCATTTAAGTTATGTGTTTATATATATCTAAGTTTGTGGCGTTTATAAAAATGTAAGTATAGCCTCTTTTGAAAAAAACCTCGGTATGATTTTAATATTGAGTAACAAATGTTTACGAATAACAAAAAAATAAATAAAACCTAACATATATATCCTTCACCTCTACACATGATAGAAGTGAAACCATCAACAAGGCGAGATTAATAATATTAAGTATAAATTATAAATAATAGCTCATTGAAAAGAGAGTGAAATGCTGAACATTTCTCTCGCTTACACTAAACAGGCCCGATTTTTGTTTTTGAGATATTTTAATCCATATGAAAAATAATTCAATTAATCGATTCCTGCAAACTTTAGCCAAGCGTTACACATCGTAAATCTGACGGCCCAATCTAATTCACTCTCCACAAAAAAGTACAAAAAGCGTTCACCACATAGCTTATAAACTTTTTAAATCATATATCTATTAAATATTAATTTATTTATTTTAGCATTTTGGATACAGCTTCAGTATGATAATTATAATGATATTTGATAAATAGTGATTTGTAATACCTAAAGATCGGTACACACCCTTTACTCACAAAGAGATTAATGGTTTAAGGAGATGTGACACAGCAATATTCCAACCAGTCTCTATTATGGCATGAAAGACTTCATCGGATGTGGCAATTATGTCATACTTGAATAGTGTCACAGTTAAGAAATTGGGTGTGAGATATTTAAGGCGTGTGTCATCTAAGCTGAAGTTTTGTAATATTGTTTAAAAATAACTATCAAAGTTCTAATTGGTGATGTATCACAAGTGTCTCAAAAATCCGTAGAAACATACTTCTGTTTAGACTGACATTTATATTTTCATATTCTTGTTATGTGTTTCTCTTCATTACTGAATAGCTGGGAGAAAAGGGAAGTTTTGTAGACCGGATTAGCTATATAAACAGAGGCGTACGAGTTAGACAAAGGATTTTATAGAATAATATTACAATATGCCACTTTTGTAGTGCAATATGCATTAAGCCTAAGAGTGTTCATAAGTACATTCGTACAATGTATATAAAAAATAAAATAAAAAAAAACTGCCAGGTTTTTCCCCTTAATTAATTGTTTGAATTAAGGGTACCCACTTTATAGAGGCTACCTGCCTATGGTCGCCTCACGGCCAATAAAACAAAATAAATAAATTTTCTGCTCATGAGCCGAGATTCGAACCTGCAACCTTTAGCATTGGAAGCTTAGTACACTGCAACGAAGCTACCCCACTCCTATCATGCAATATATACAAAAATAAAAATTAAAGCAAATATTAAGAAAAATAATAAAATAAATAACAATAATAATAATAAAAGTAAATAATTAAAAATAAAATAAATCTTCTTAAACACATTCATACCTAGCGGTGTCCAGAAGAAGGTTTGAGTTTGAGGAGGGCAGAAAAATTTTTGAGGAGGGCACATTTTGATGGGCTTTTGAATTTTTGATTGTGACACATTGTGACGAGATTATTAATTTTCGGATTGAAAAGTTTCAAACCAGGAGAAAAAGGGAATACATGGAACAAACCGTAGCAAGTGTAATTGTATATGATCTACGATAGTTTTATTTATATTGTTATGAAGAAGAAGAAAGCAATAGCTTGGGGGGGGGGAGGGAGAGGTTCATACGCCACCGACCTTGGGGGGAATGGGCACCCCTGTTCATACCTATGTACAATATTTACATTCGCTCAGGACTATAAGAGACAAACTTTGTCGTCCAAGAACTACCAGAGTTTTATACGCCTTTCTTCCCGCATATTGGTAGCCATTCACTGGCATTGGAAGCTAGTGGAAACTAAGAGAGGGCACTAGAGCCACAGACCCTCAGGAGTTGAGTGGAGAAGCGGGCCATTGCCAGGACTCCAGAAGCAAATTGACAACCGATCTCGGGGCCATTGCCGTTTTAAACTTCGAGGAGGATGGTACGGATGCTCGGAGCTTGATTGCGCTAAAGGATTAAGATGATGAATAAGGTTCTGGTGAGAGATTGAGAATCTGGATGGAATGATGTTAAGGTTCTTGTTTGAGCTTTTTTTTTTTTTTTTCTTCCCTACCTTGCCTTTTAGGCTATACGGGATTTTCCCGGGCCGAGGGAAAGAGGGCGGGGAATTTAAAATCCCCTCCGGCACCGGGACGCGAACTCGTACTTTTTATATCATCTCAAATCTCTGTTATCCGGTTGCCAGGCAACTAGCGGTGCTGTTACACACGCTTTAGCCTATTCGGCCACCCCGCCCCCCGTTCTTGTTTGAGCTATAATATGTGGCATTGACTATTATTCGAAAAACTTTAGACTAGCTACGATTAGATTAGATTAGATACGATTAATATTCGAGTATTTACCTTTCCTCTCAGTTCAAGTCCATAGATCCAGATAGGTTGCAGTACGATCTCATAAGGTGATAGTTTGTTTGCAGTTGAGAGATGAGATGTTCTGTTTAGTAGTATTTATAGCCGGCCAAATTCTCGGTTAAGCTCTTGCCTTTTAACTCTGGTATGTTGGTTCCAAGTTAGTCTTTTGTCTAGAAGGTATCGGACAAGCAAAGAGTTTCCTTTACAACGATTTATTAACAAATGATATAAAGCTAAAATACCTATCAGAAAGATAGTCCTATATTTCCGAAGGAAGTAAAAATTATCAATGACATATATAAATCAATCACTAACTGCAACATATTTTTAAAAATACAAAATATTTGCATGATTATCATAAATATTTATACCAGATTAACAATAATAATAAAGGCTTAGCAAACCCAAAGGTTCGATACCAATACCGCCAATCACTGATTACACCCTTTTATCCACTGGCCGATATGGATCCGTGCAAATGTTTCATGTGTATATATATATGTATATATATATATATATATATATATATATATATATATATATATATATATATATATATATATATATATATATTTAGATATATAATATATGTATATATATATATATAAAATATATATATATAGATATATAATATATATATATATATATATATTTAGATAGATAGATAGATAGATAAGTGAGAATAATAATAATAGTAATAGTAATAATAATAATAATAAAAAAAAAATAACATCAATTCAATTAATTTTAGTTACAGATTTCATTTACCCTTTCCCAAAATCGATAATGCCATTCGACACAGGCTTTATATTTACCAAAGAAACCATAGCAAGAAAGATCGATTCTAAATTAATCGGAGATAAGTATAGTGAGAAATCGAAGAGACGTAGAATCATATAAATATATAACACAACAAGTGTGGAAATTGTAATTAATAAAGACAAGAGATATTACAGAGGCTTAAGAGCGGCAATTTATTTTATCTGATCAACTCACTCTATCATTAAGTTTAATGTCTTATTAATCGATACAGCCAGCCCCAAGCGATCTTGACATCCGATCGCCCCTTCTTGTTTGCGCATTTATATTAATTATATTAACCGGTCATCAAGACTATTAAAATATGTTGTACTCGTAGATTTATAAAGAGGGCTAATACTAGCTTAGAGATACTATCAAATCGATATCATTTAGATGACTATAGTACCCGAAGGATTAGATATCGATATATTTAACAATATTTCTTACAAGTACCAAAATAGGAAATAAATACATCGCAAAAAATATTACAATTGATGAATATCAATTTTCAATGTTTTTAATCATTGAAAAAATATTTACCAGATCTAAATTTCCAAATAAAATGCCGAAATATTAATGAAAATTATCAATTTCATAGGTTTTAATCTTTGATAAGAAGGAGATGGTTATGATTTAATTGAACTCAGAAAGATTCGTAATATGTTTAATAACAAACATTTCCTTTCTCTTTTCTTTTTTTTTTTTTATAAATAATTTATTTTGTATCTGTTTGGTGCTCTGTATCTTTAGAATTACTATAAATTCTTTGTAATTTAATTTTTTTTTAATGTATCACTAGGAACAATACGGAAAAAAACAATACTTAACAAAAATAACATAACAAAAAAAAAAACAGTGTAGAAAGAATAACTAAATACTTATAGAAGTATTGGCAGTTATTAATAAAAATATTCATTACGAAGAATTAGAGAAAAATAAATTAAATTGCTGAATATAAATAAAGAATGAAACATATAAAAAAAAAAAAATTAACAATGGCTCAAACCTATCATAATTATTAATACTGTAATTATCAACAAATGTCAAAAAAACTATTACTTTCCAGGCATTGTTTTTAAAAATATTATCATTTTGAAGTGTTCTCCAGTGAAGCAGCAACTCTTGTGGAAATTTTAATTTTTTTGTTTGTATATTTACGATTACTGTTATAGGTAATTATAGATTGAATAGAATTTTATAAATCATATTAAATATCATTACATGTTTGAACATACATATAGAGGCCAGAGTAGTATCGTAGCCAGGTTCCCCCTTGTTATATATATATATATATTACATAATACTATTATATTTTTTTCTTAAATTCCTTACAGATATTTTTCAAAATGTTGTTACTACACAGCTGGTCCTACAATGCTAGAGATTTAAAAGAAGAAATATAGATTAATAAAATATGTTTAGATATATTACAGAGGTATGTGTAGAAGTGTTAAAAGTAGTGTTAATAAAAATGATAATAAATTCTGCAAAGTAGCGAGAAATTACCCATAAACGTTATTGCAACGGCAAATTCATCTAATAAAAATATATTTTTTATTTTTTTAATTAAAGTTGTAATAAAAACATGCAAAACTATTAAGTAAAATACTGGCGAACGAACTTCGTCTAACGACTTTTGAACATCACTCTAATAGAATTGTTTTCTACCAGTCACTGCCATTTATACAGGTTATCACGCATACGTCACAAAGGTATCATACTCAAAATTGTATTTATAATTTATAGTAGTATCCATAGTGTGAAGATATTTTTAACTTTTAAGTAAACATAATTTGCATGTGTTACAGTCGAATTTAGTAAATAGCAAGCTGATTTTTGATGAGTGGTTATTTAGAACTTCTGTGTATCCAGGTGTATTCAAAATAACCTTGAAACTTGTCGGTAAGCTGCGACGTTTTCTATGTTAAATTCAGAATTTTCCATTCGTACAATAATTAGAAAAAAAAAATGGAATTAGTAAATGTTAAGAGCGAATCATATGTAGAAAACGTTTTAATATTAAAACAATATAGTTTTTGTTTTGTATTACTGTTTTTTAGACTACTATGCAAATTACATGTTTCAAAAAGAATATGACTTTTTTGTTGAAATCTACTATTATTACATTTTGTTATAAGTTTTTTTATAAATATAATTATATTATTAAAACAAGCATAAAGCTATAAAAGAGACATAAGATAATTATGTTATAAATGGAAAAATCCAAACTACAAAGCCAGGAGTCAACAATCCAGGCATGATCTGGGGGGAAAAAATCATTTCTTTCTGCATGCAAGCAATATTGTTTTTGTTTTTTTCTGAACTGATTTTGTCTGAATACATAGAAGTGTCAGTATTGCGAAAAATTGCTGAAATAATTTAAAATATAACAATATTAAATATTATCAGTTAAATCTAGGGCTTGATACCAGAACAGATTTCCTACCACGTAAGACATATACGCGCATATCACTATTATAAATACTCTTCAAAAACTGAATAGTAAAATATATTTGAGCACATTAGATTTATTAAATATTAAAGAATTATTGGCCAATGTTATTATTAAATTCATGATTATTATTTCATCAAATTATTCAAGCTTATAGCAAAGTATCCGGTTGTTAAAGAATAATATTTTTTAAAGAGTTCATTTTACGTTGTTCATATTTTTTATATAAATTAGAAGGATACTATTTTGATGAATAATTTAATGCTATTTAAATCTAAATATAACGTTATGTTTTTTGTAGTTTAGTGTAGTTATAGACAATAATCCCAATTAACAGTTAGTAATTAGTAATTATTTCATATATATTATTTTTTGCAGATTCTTCGTCTGTCAATAGTACTATAATAAAGTATGAATATAAATATAAATAAAGTATTAGCTCCTCCCTTCAGGAAATATCATACTCGTAGAGATTAATAGAAAGATTTTTAATTAATAAATAATATCCATAAGGCAGACTGAATGGTTGTAACAATATATTATAAATATATATATATATTTCGTGACACTGCTGATATGATTATTTTTGATAGCTAAAATAATTTATGTGAATCGTATGTAGATAATAATTATGAGCTTTAACGGAACTAAGCGACCTACGACAACCCTGCGTTCGGCAGGCTACTGCGTAGATCGTAGCGTTCCTTGCCGAGGACGATATCCTGAAGGAGCGGGAAGATCGGGGAGCTGAGAAGTCGATGACCGGAGTTGTGCAAGAGCGCCGAAAGTGTGCGGGTCGGAGAAAACCAGCTCTGGCAACACTGTTCTTATGTAACTCTCCGCTGACCTACCTCAAGCTTTCGGCAGTTGCCCGAACCTTAATATCATTTCTTTTAGCCGTTCTTATATATGTAATATATGTGTGTGGGTTTGTGTTTATATATAATATAAGTCTGTGTGTTTTTACGTAGCAAGCGCTTACTACTTCACCCTATATATATTCTAAAAATCAATAAGCCGCCAAGAGCTCTACTTAATTAAGGATAAAACAATAGGATGGAACAAAAATCACTTTTTTCGGTAAACAACTTTCTGATAGAATTCAAAAGTTGACTTTTTATATCAACAAAAACTCTACTTAGTTTTCTTGTCCTGTATTTATTGTGCATCTTGAGATTCCACAAAAACATAAAAATAACATTTAAATAAATAAAAATATTAATATTTTTTTCTACTTAAGTTTGACATTATTTGAACAAATATTGTATTTGATAACTATTAATAAACCCTTATTTATTATAACAACAATGATATGAATTTGGGTACTCAGAATGTATACCTAAATTTTTCATGAAAATATTATTACTGAATTAATCTCTTATCATTATTTTTTTTTACTTTTTATCGAATAGTTTTTCAAACCCAGTTTTAAAAAAAAAATATCGAAACTTACTTAAACAATGCAATCCATTACAAAACAATCCATTAAACTATTAACTTACCGATTTTTTGTGACGTACTATAAAAAAATAATTGAATATAAAAATACTTTTTAATGTTTAATTAATTATAATGACTTGTTATTAATATCTGCCAAAAATCTCTTTAAAAGCCAAAAGCCCGAAACTATTAGTTAATTATTATTATTATTACTCCATTGTTTCAAAGTAATTTTAGATATTATTATATTAAGAATTGTAATTAACAAACCATTTGAAAGTAGAAAAAATTATTACAACAAATTAGTTGGATTGAGAATTAACATTTCAATTTTCAGTCAAAAAGCTCATTTATTTAATTTTTTTCGAAAAATCGAGGAATACATTTAGAGCAACCAGACGTCATATCATTTTTGTTATTGTAACGAAGGGTCTATTGATAATTATTAGAAATAACATTTGATCAAAAAAATTAAAACTAAAATAGAAAAAACTTTAGTACAAAAACCTATTTTCTCCCTTTGGAGAATCTCAAGATTTAAAAATAGAATAAAAAAAATTGTAGTGTTTCTGTTGAAATAAAAGGCATAGAAAGTTGTCAGCCGTGTTTTTCGTTCCTACTCAATAGTAGGGTTGCTATTTTTAATCATTTTTTTTTTTTAAATTGAATCATAACTTTTTATTTTGTATTATATTATATTTGCAACTGCGTTTGATCACATCTAGAAAATGTGCTGTCGTTCTGTTTGTATTCTAATGTATTTTTGTCTTTCTTGAAAATTTGTTCATATTGTAAGCAGATCTCGAGGCCACTGCTTTTTTAGTCTTCTTTGAGGCCCCATCGGTAACAGGGAGGAAGAAAGAGAGAGGACAGGTGGATTAGGGTGATTAATAGTTGAAGTGTGGAATGTGGTGTATTTGTTATGTATGTAGGTTTTTACTGTTAAAATGTTCATGTCATCAACTGTGTGATTTAAAATATACTAGGATGCTACACTATTACAGAATACACACGTTTTATTCACTTTATTTGTTTTCAACAATTCCTGATATTATATTTATATTACGTTGGCTACTTAACCGAGTAAGCATTATTATCAATAAATATACAAATATGATGATAAAATTTGATAAATAGTGAAATGATATTTTTTTTTTTGTTTTAGTGGTCCAAAAACAATAAACCACCCCAAGTCCCACTTACCAAGGGGACCTCATACCACATTGCCACGGCCTCAAATGGCCTAGGTACGCCACTGGATGTCCTCCATTTCCGATACACTAATTTTTGTCGGCCATTTTAGGTAAAATCCATTTTCAGACCATATTCGATTTAATTATTCATCGTTTAGACAGAAAAGGTTCATCCAGTCTACCTCAAAGGTTTCCGTTATTAACCCTACCCGTCTTCGTCACAGCTTAAAAAACTATTTTCATGCACTGCCTTATAATATATATTTGCGAGTTTTTGTCTCGTGTGGATAAATTAAACGAGGAAAAGTTGATAGCGACAGCGGAGTTGGTATATTGGGTGAGATTCCTAAAATCCCACGGACTGTAAGGAAGGAATTTTCAATAGTGGTTTTATGCCGGGTCGTAAAGACACAAAACATCCGAACTACTCTCATTCCGAATATTCAAATAACACTACGTGGAAGTTGTTTACCGCAACATATCCCAGGCGTTTTATTTTCTGTCAAGCTCAGTATATATTAAATGTAAAATTCATATTCGAACCGTAGACAGGCCAGCATCGTTTGTTGAATATTTTTTATTAAAGGATTTTTCTATTGTCAAGTTTTTCACACTAAATCCAACGAGTTGCTTATTTGAAAATTTAATTATGAGTAACACAGATTACTGATTAGTGAATATAAACAAGACAAAGGATTTGGATACGTGAATGGAAAAATAAATGGCGTGCATTTGAGCTATAATATAATTCAATTCATAGAATACGTTGAAGTATATAAATTAAGATAAAAAGGTTCATATCCAGGTAAGAAACATGAATAACAGTGCGTACTGTAGACGTAGTGGAGACTGGAGATGTGGCCTGAGTCCACCAAAGCGTGACTTATACAATTGCCAAAAACGATACTTTCGAACCTCTCATAGCTCAACTTTATAAACACTAATATATAAAACTTTATTTAGAGAAGACATGATGGGAGAAAAAACGTAAAGGAGTAACCTCGTCGTCCCCACCACTCTTCTTTAACATTATTTTGGAAATATTTATCAGAAATATTTGGGATATTTTGCGTAAAATTAATTACAAAAGATTCATATACATGACTATAATTAGGCTTGCTTGGCCTTACGGATTTGAGCTTTGGGGTTCCATTAACCCATCAAATTCGTAAAATCCTCAATGCCCATTACTTTGTCACAAGATAATCCATAAACACCATAATGTTCCTTATGTTTACGATTTGGCCCGATCCAGATAACTATCCTTTCAGGATAAACTCCCGATCCATCCTAACCCATTTTGTTCCAGCCTTGCTTCGTAATAATTCTCCTGGGGTTTTATGATAAGAAGGTGGCCTCGGGATTTTCTTCCTTCCAACTATTTTGGGAGTGCTATCATTGGATAGTATCTTGACATGGCATTATTCTTGATTTGTTTATATTCACTCATTGCATATTAATACTGTTGTAAATTTGGTGAATACAATTGTTATATTAGTACATAATTGCTCCAGCACTAATAATAACATATTTTTTATAATTTCAATTGCTAGAGAATGAGTCGGTCCTTTACTCTTATAAAATCAGAAATCAATTTTGTTTCGAAAGAAAAATTGTCCAAATTTAATTTACATGAACGAAAATACAAATATATTTATTTTATTCCTTTCAGTTCACATTTTTTTTATTGGCAGGTGGGTTTTGAATGGTTTCTTCAACAACTTATTTCATTATTCAGAATATATGAACATTCAAAGTTCTTTTATCGTATTTATTTCCGACCATTAGCTTTATCTTTAATCATATCTTCGTAAAAATCAATAAAACCTTACGGTACTTAAGCGGGCAGATGTTTCATTTCGTTTCAATCATGATATTTTTTATATTTCACCAAGACTTCGAAAATCATTTTTTATAAGTTATTACATTATTAAAATTAGTATAAAGTATTAGAATTTTTATTAGTATTCGATTATTAGAAAGTAGTTAATACCGAATCACACTTCACGAACTATCTTGTCTGATTGCGATGTGGTTTTTTTTTCTTTACTAAAATCTCAATATCACTGAAATAAAAACCCACATGACTCTTTTTTTTTCTCTTCTTTTCAGGAAAGTATGTCATATGAATATATAAAATAAAACGACTTTAAGGAGAAGACATTAGAAGATTCATCAAAAAGATTCATCAAAATCATTACAGCCTTTTTAGCGCTACAAACTATAGAAAATTAAGATTATTTTATATTGCGTACTTTTTGTTCAATTTAGTGAAAATTCAAAGGAATTCGAAACATTACAGAACAAGAGAATAAAAAATCAACAAAATCGGTCCGTTCTTTAGAGACATTTTCATTGCGCAGATATATAGATACACTGAGTATACATTTGCCAATAATATAAAGATGCATTGAAAGAATCATTCTCTAGTCTCCTCTAGCTTTGATACCAAATCTCGAAACAGTAGACCAAGTACTTTGCTTGGAAAAGCCGCAGCAGAACAGGAATGGCGCGAGAGAGGGTTGGTCGACCGGTTAACACGTTATGTTAAAAACCTATTGCTCATCAACCTGATTAATTGGAGATTTATAGTTCAAATCTCGGAGGGAACTTTTAACTCTGTAATTTATTCCTCGCCCTCTCCCCTGGTCCCGGAAAATCCTGTATAGCGTAAATAGGAAACGGAGGGGAAAAATTGTAAGTATCCTACAGAACAATTCCTCTCTTAACAATTTTGGTATTGCTTATACAAAAAAATATAGATATAAAAAATGTTTACAGCGAATGGTGGATGAACAATAATTTTTTTCTTTTCTTTTCGGATTCTACTCATCTTGATCGTTTGAGTGGGGCAACGTTTGTTTTTCTAGGTCGATTTCAATGTTTCATTATTGAAAATAATAAACTAAAAAAACTTGCAAATAGTCTCAGAAAAAAACGCTATCAGCGTATGGTTGTTTTGAAAATTCAATTTTCGGATTCCAGACATCATGAAAGGTATGGATCCAGGTTTGGAACAGGGGCAACTTATTTTTCTTCGTCAATTTCTACGTTCCATTACCATAAATAATAAACCCATGATCTAATTGTATAATTGAATTGAAATCACGCCGGTTCGCCAGGATCTGTAATCGAAAACAACGGAATGCAATGCGTTCTTTAATAACCCGTCATTACTCAACCGGTGGATCAGTCAGTTTGTGGCACTACTGATACTGAAGCAAGAACAATAAAACTGAAGAAGACAATGGAACGCACTATTCGCCCATTCCGAGTCGCAGCGAAAGCTTCCATTGTTAGCGCACTTTCTAATTCGGGTAATTGGAGTCATTACCTCCAAAAGCCAATCCTCCGACTAATTGACCCCATAAACGTTCGTTAGCGAACGACGAGCAACAGTCGGATCCCATTCGGCGAGCAGGTGGTTCCCGGTCACCTGTCGCTCGGATTCCGCCGAATAAAGGCAGAAGTTTATTGACAATGAATAATTCCGATGGAAGCAGATAAAAGAAGCATCTGGAATTTCTCGGCCAAGTTGCTGAGTAAGAAAAAAAATTGTGAGCTAGAGGGAACATAATAAACGGCCTGAGTCGATAAAATACCAAAACATGTATAAATCCTTCTCCCAAGTGAACAGGATTGTTATAACATTAATGATTTTTTAAGTGAAAATATTTTAGGCGCGTTTTGTACTTTTTTTTTTGTGGGGAGTGAATGAAACTAAGCAGTCAGGCTTAATCTGTAACGTTCATTGGACTCGATTAAGTGTTTTTGCATATGGATTAAAATAACTCAGAACTAAAAATCGGACTTGCGTACTATGAACTAGGAAAATGCTCAACATTTTATCTTCTTTGTAATGAGTTATAAATCAAAATTGTATTTTGACGTGACCCCGGGTGTCAAGACAATTGTCAATATTCGTTTTAAACATGTGGACTAAAATATCTCAAAATTTTAATAACATACAGAATTCAGGAGATAATTACGTATTTCCTTTTCTTATTTTAGTAGTGAGCAAGCAAAATTAATAAATTTTTTTTTTAATTTACTAGCGCAATAAGGGAAAGGCGGTGCATCGATGAGTAGGATATTTTGCCTCTATGCACCGAGTCTTGGGTTCGAGTCGGGCTGAGGAAAGCGATTATCTATTTCGTTATATCAGCCATGAATCGACAATAGGATCGGAAGACACTCCAGGAGCACACCGAGCACCAAGCAGGTATTCTTAATTAAATAATTAATCATGGGAAAAAACCTAGCTTTTGAACATGATCAAAGTAACCCTTGCACAGTCGTTAACCAAGAAGCAGAGTTCTTAAATTAAGGCTTGATGTTGCAGGAGTCATTTTTTTCTTTTATTACTAAAATTTACAACAGTATTAAATGATAAATACAAGTAACATGACAAGTACTACATGAAGAGAAACTACCCATTGTAGCACTCAAATTATATTTTTATATTAGAAAGTCCCGAGGCCATTCTCTTTTCAGACGCCTCGGAGGGTTATCAGCAATAGAAGAGGAAGCAAGGTTGGGAACAAGAGAGTTAGGATGGTCCAGAACTTTATTATGGAAGGATAGGTTGATGGAGCTAAATCGGAAACATAGGGTACATTGAGGTCGTTATAGATGATTGTATTTGTGATAAAGTATGGAGCATTGAGGATTTTACGAAGGATTTTGGATTTTAAGGATTGGATACGAGAGGAATTTGATGGTTTAGTGGAGTCCCAAAGCTCGTGGAGTGAAATATAAATTAAATAAAAAGATATAATTACAGAACGACATCTCTTTTTATTGAATTAAGTAACCGTGTTTCCGGACTAAGTAGAGAATACCCCAGACACTCCATGGGTTGTAACTTGTGTTTTTTTTTATTTTCATTATAATTCAAAAATATATTTGAGAATAATTTTGAACTCACCCCGGTTTTCCTCTGGTTGCATGCAGCATCCTCATCAATCTACAAAAAGAAAAAAAAAATTAAATATATATAATATTCAATTAAGGTAATAATTTATGTAGATATAAAAAGCTAATGTTCATTTTGTGCATGCCTTTGAATAGGATTGTTATTTTTTTTTTTTTATGTTACTGTGTCAAATTATTATTATTTAACCAGTTAAAATAATAATCTTATGACCTCAAACATTTTTATTCTTTTTAAATTTTCAAAGTTTAGACTTCGGGGAAGTATTCTACAACTTGCGAACAAGTTCACTATGAAATAATATTATCACTTCTTATTGAAAGAAGTAAGTCGACCGTTCTACATATCATTTTTAAGGTTTTTATTGTTGCCTACGTTTCAACGGAAGTACCCAACAGTACTTGAACTACTTCAAGTGCTTGAAACATTTCCTGATGATGACGCACATGCTTAGGTTAAAACGTCAGCACCAATAAAAACCTTAAATATGACAACGTCCTGACTATTTATCATCTATGTTATCACTTCTTCTGTTCACTAAATAAATAAATTCACATTTATTTTCTCTAAGCTCAGAACCTATCGTGCTTTGACAAATAAATGTCTTGAGATGTAATTTTATTTATTTTAGTATTTTTACATCATAGAATAGCGGTAAAACCTGCAATATTATATTACTGTGATTTTATTAACTTGATAATTGATTATTATTGTGATATTCAGCTTTGATAGGGAAAGACTACCGAAATGTTAACTAACAAATATTTAGTTATATTTTTCTTATCTTTGATACCTTGAGAGGAAAAGCTATTATATGAGAGGATCCTTATCTTACGTATATTAACAACAGTAATTAAATAGCAAGTTATGCTATCAAAATATTAGGAAGCGTATATAATTAAACGGTTTTGAGCTTTTGAAAGGTTCATGTATGACATGCTTATGGATTATTGGAGGGAACAATATTTTTGTGGGGTTTCAATTTAAAGGAACTACCAAATCAGAATACAGGGGAAGAACCATGAATTTGAGCATAGCAAGTGTAATAGTATATAAACTACAAATTTTATAATTAGAACTGTTTGCATCGCCTTTAAGTAGAAAAGGACAATAACGTCTCTTGCGAAGAGTGCATACGCCATCTTGGGGGGATGGGATCATCTCTTCTGAGCATTGAGGGACACTTTTCGGAATTATAATTCAGAATATATTATATAAAAATATTTGGGGGGGGAGGAGAGAGAGGGGAGGGGTAGCCGAGCAGACAACTTGATAACTGAAGTTTACAAGTTCGAGTCCCGGTGGCGAGGACTTTTAAGTCTGATAATGATCTACCGTATCTCACCTGGACGAGATAAACTCGGTATATTTGAAAAGGCGAGGTAGGGTAGGAAAAATATATAAATATTTTGAAAACCGTTTTCCTTAATTTTTAACTCGAATATGACTTTAAACCGCTATCTTAAGCGGGTCTATGCTTGATTGATTTACAATGTTCCTGGTCACCGTCGATGTACATCATGATTTATTTGATTATACGAGGCCATGCATGACATTCTATTTAACTGAAGACTAGTTCCGACGGATAGCAGAGGCTCACCTGGGATCGCTCATAAAGATATAGGATGGAGGAGTTCCGCCATGCACACGGCTGCTAACTTGCTAACTGACTTGGCAATTCAATCAGAATAGTAAGACCCGTAGTTGGTTTATGGTCACTAAATTATAATCTGTAAGTGAGACTCGTCTATAAACTTATTTGGTTTGAGACTTATTACTACGTCAGCCACGAGGACGTGATGGCCAAGCAAGTTGGAGTGAGGGTCCTAGTGCCTCCTGGGTTCGATTCGTTCTCGGTTAGTTATAATTATTTCTTAGCATTTCCTTATTAGCAATAGATGGCACTCTAGTCAGAATTTGGCAAAGGATCAGAAGATCCAGAGGATTCCCAGCCTAGTTCCCACCACGAACTACCACCAGCACCAGAACACCAGTCAAAGTCCAGACATTTCTATTATTTTTAAAATTATAAATCTCTCTTAAACTTGATACCTGCTGCTGAATAAAAAATAAATTCTTAACTAACAATTAATTAATAATATATTGTTTTCTTATTTCGTTATTAATCTTTTTTTATGTCAATTAATTTTTTTTTTAAATATTACTCACTGCTCCTTACTTTCTCACAAATAAAATCATCCATAACGATCTCATTGTTCCTTATATTTCTGACCTGGCCCAATCCAGATTCCTATCCTTAACAAACTTCAGAACCATCCAAACTCTCTCGTTTCCAACCTTGCTTCCTCTTCGATCCCTGACAACCCTCCGAGGCGACTGATTAGAAGATGGCCTAGAGATCTCCTTTAGTAAATATATTTTTAGAGTGCTACCAGGGGGTAGTTTCTCAACAAGTGGTTTCATGTTATTATATTCTTTTGTTCACATTTACTGAATGTATTTTTATTTGTAATACAGCTGTAAATATCATCAATAATAAAAAGATACATGATATTGTGTTATTTCTTTTTTATCTTTATATTTTTAAGATTCTGCGAAATTCATGAAATAGAGGAAGTCGAAATATATAAACATATATGTGTACTAAAGAAACCTGTTTATATTTAGCCACTCGAGCTGAATTTTTCAGTTATCAATCAGCACAAACTGTTCTCGAAAGATTAGAATTTTTCACGCGATTTTTTGCCGGCCGTTATCTCGCTCTGAAGATAAGATATTCATTTGGCATATTCAGACCTCTGTCACTCTTTCTGATAAGGCTTATATTTTCGGCAATGTTTGAACCCGGTTGATTCTTTAACAACCAGTACAAATATTTAATTTTATATGATTGAATTATTCAAATAAAATTAATCCGATATGGTTGTTATTGTATAAGTTGCTTACATCGCACATCGACAAAATATTATCCAGTTAAAAGTTCATTATTTGTTTGTCAATTTAGATTATAAACCTAATTTTTTGTGAAAAATACATTAAGTGAGAAAAAAATAATGCTAAATTTCTTAGAGAGACATTATCTTTCTAAAAAGATATTATCGATAAAAATAATCGATGAACATTATGCTGATTCAGGCTTTGGTATCATAAAATTTAATCAATGAAGACAAATAAAATTGAAATATTATATCTCGTCTAATCAGGTCACAATATTGAATGAATATTGAATATTGAATAAAAATAAATGCCAACGAGTTAAATGTTAAATAATGAATAAATAAGTATTAACAGAATTTCTGCTCTCTCTATTTGGTAAGTTTGCAATTTGTTGTTAATAATATATTTTTGGAAAAAGAAAAGAAGAATAATAGATATAAATAAAAAATATTAAATTTGAAGGTATGTACCACACCAATACATACATATTAGATGCATGATCAACTAAGTTCATTTGATGTAGGGGTCAATTGCAAACGAAAAGAGCAATTTAGTGTTTTTGTTGACGTAGTCACATTTTTTATTGAATAAAAAGAAATTGCTCAAAAACTGTTGAATTTAGTTAAATTTTCAGTACATCAGTGTAAAATAGATAAAAACATTTTGAGAAAACAGTGATTAAATTTACTAAGGCTTGTGATAAAAGTATTGTACATAGGTATGAATGTGTGATAAGTATTTTTTTTTTTGATAAGTATTTTATTTTTTCTCAATTTATATTTTAAATTGTATATAAAATGCATAAATGTAAACATAGAGCCATGATTCTCAATGCCCCAGATTGTGGCAGATTGTATTATTTTTCTTCAATAAAATTAATTAGTAATATAGTAAAAAAGACCTTCAGGAGATCATATACATTATTTTTCTTCAATAAAATTAATCAGTAATATAGTAAAAAAGACCTTCAGGAGGTCATATACAGCCACTGTACAGACATATGATGCACGTACATGGATACTATAACTGAAGCAGTCCTTCCTGAAAGTACCTTTTATCATTGACCTAAGTATATTTAATAATAATAATAAAAGGTTCGATGCCGACACCACCAATCGCTTATTACACACCTCCCTCCACCGTTCGCCATCCAAACCCAGTCCCTTCAGATCGGCTAAGTATATTTAAAGTCTCTTTTATTATAAAGCTTAGTAAATTTAATCACTGTTTTTTAAAAAAAAAATGTCTATTTTACGATGGCGTACTAAGAATTTAAGTATCTTGAACAGCAATTTGTTTTTGAGCAATCCCTTCTTATTCCATAAAAACGCGACTACCTTAAGGAAAACATAAAATTGGTCTTAGCCGCTTTTCCATTCGGAATTGGCCTATACATCAAATCAACATTTTTGTTGACAATTTTGTCTTGAATCACTCCCCAGAAGTTGGCCATTAAGACCCCCTGTGTAGTTTGTAGGAAATGAAATTCTAAAATATATTTGAATTCTTATTTTTGCCTTGATATGAAAAATCATTGCCAAAACATTAAAACTTATTTTATTTTTCCTCTTTTTTTACCCCTCCACATCAACCGATATATCGATATTTCCAAAGATATATTATCATTTCATAGAATTAAATCATTTAACTTAACTGGATTCTTAAATGGAACAAAATAATATATTAATTAAGATCAAAACAATCGAAAAGTATGAAAAAATATCTTTTTATTTAAACTATATATATAATCCTAAATTGACAATAAATTCAATCGCCTACGTGTTGACCCCTTTAGCCCCTCCCGATTACTTTTGGCCCAGGTTTGGGTTTAGGGTTTTCAGTCTGACGAGGACGTATTTATACCATATGAAATTATTATTAATATTTTATTTATGTAAAGAACAATGTGTTTGGAGAAACATCTTAATGTTTTTTTTCGCTAGCCTGTTACGCAAGAGAAGCACTCGTGGCTAAATTTAATACACCGTGACTAAGAGGAGGTGCTCACAAGTACGTTGCACCCGAAAATGTTTACCGTCTCTGGCTCCTTGTTAGTGTTCTAACTGTATGCAATGTTTGGCAAAATTAATAAAGTCTTCAACAGCGATCACCTCTTAAATATATTTGGAACAGGGCCAGTAGAGTAGAAATTAAAAATACACCTTACTAGCTTTATTATTATTATTTTTTATATGCAGTAATATCATATACGGTCTCAATTACGTTGGTTAATCGTGAGAAACAAGTTCTATTTATAATAAATACTTTTTAAAAATACAAGAAACAGAAAAAGAAAAATACGAAAAACAATTAAAACATTAGACATTTAATCTTATGAAAATTCGTTGTTTTGTTTTAAACCTAACAAAAATTTAATATTGTAGTTATGTAACGTTAATTAATAAGCCATGGTTTATATTTCAACTAGTAGTTGAGCAAGGCCATTGTTATTTTCTGATGCATATTTAATTTAAATAAATTTTCCACTTTTATATCTATCGTAAATAAAAAGAAGAAACAAGTAATTATAGTTTAAAATTACTAATGGACTGTTGAGGCAGGTCTTGGTGCTTTATAATTATTTTCAATTTATAAAATACCTAATGGCAATTATTTTTGATATCGCGTTTTGTAAACAAGACAGAGATTAATTGTGTTAAAAAAAAAAAATAATAATAATAATAATCAGTGTTTGTCGGTTCTTATTTCTCATGATACTTTCTTTTCTTTAAATTGCGAGAAAAAAAAATATTTAGGCCAGATCTAATATTTTAATTAATCATTCTGTTATCCTGTTATCCTAAAGGGACTTTGTTCCAGAATAAAATTATTTTTTATTCTATTCTAAAAAATCTTACATAAAACATTATATATATATATATATATATATATATATATATATGTATATATATATATATATATATATATATATATATATATATATATATATATATATATATATATGAGAACTTTATTTATTCATTAAATCTTTTGTTTTTTATTTATTTATTTTATACTATTATTACTTTTATTTGTCTTTAATTGTATTAATTTTCAATAAATAAATTTAAAATATATATATATATATATATATATATATATATATATATATATATATATATATGTGTGTGTGTGTGTGTGTGTAATATGTTGTAATGTGAAATCATTATTTGAGAATAAAGTAGGGACAGTTTTGAAAAAAAAAAATCATTTATATAGTGAAATAATCTTCTATTGTTCAAAAATATATTTATAAATCCTGTTTTGATTGCACGTTTAATTATACAAGTAAAAAATATTTGTTTAAATCATATATACACACGCGCGCACACACACACACACAGTAAAAGTATTTCAAAGCGGATACGTATGGGTAAATAATTTTTTTCCGTTGTAAAGAAATGTTCTATTTGGAGAAACTGGAAGGAAAAGATATAAGAAAATACAAAATGTACTTCATTATTGATTCAATCTGTGATTTTTTTTTTTTTTTTTTATATTCATTTGTTTATTTAGAAATATTACATTCTGTCACATCAAGGACATTTATAATAGTGATCAGAGAAAGCACACTCACACTCTATTTACAATAAAAAAAAAAAAATAAATAAATAATACAGAAACTTAATAATAATAAATACAATAAAATAAAATAAAAATAAATACAATAAAATAAAATAAATGTATATAAACAAAAGAACTAACCTAATCATACACACTCGGGCTTGAGTGGAGGATCTGGCCATTGCCAAAACTCCAATAGATGCTTATTTACAAAAGGTCTCTGGGCCACTGCCGCTTCAACCTTCGAGGAGGATTGTAAGGATGGGTGGTGCTGGATAGAGATTGTGCAAGGGGATTTGGATGATAGGTAAGGTTTTGGTGAAATTTGGAGAATTTTTCTGGAATAAGGTCTAGGACAAATGGGATATTAAGGTCATGGTGTAGGATTTTGTTATTTACATAGAACGGAGCATCAACTATTGTTCGAAGGACTTTAGATTGAAAGGATTGAATACGTTTGATGTTAGAAGCTTTTGCTGTCCCCCACAGTTCAAGTCCGTATGTCCATATAGGTTTCAGTATTGTCTTGTAGATAAGTAATTTGTTTTCAATAGAAAGTTTGGATTTTCTGTTTAGTAGTCTGTATAGCTGGCCGTATCGTCGGTTGAGTTCTTGTCTTTTGAGTCTAGTATGTGGGTTCCACGTTAGTCTTCGGTCTAAATGAAAGCCAAGATACCGGACTGTGTCTGAGTAAGGAAGCTGGATGGAATTAAAGTGTACTGGTGGACAGGAACTGCGTCGGAGTGTAAAGGTGATATGTTGGCATTTAGATTCATTAACTTTAATGCGCCAGTTATTACACCAGTGCTCAATCAAGGTGAGGTGGTTTTGGAGATTTAAGGATGCTATGTTGGGATCAGAGTTGGATGATAAGATTGCGGTGTCGTCAGCGAATGTTGCAAGAAAAGTATCGGGATGAACAGGGATGTCAGCAGTAAAGAGGATGTAAAGCACGGGACCCAAGACGCTGCCTTGGGGAACACCGGCTTTAACGGAGTAGATATTGGAAAATTCTGTTCCACAGCGAACTCGGAAGGAGCGGTCAGAGAGGTAGGATCGGAGGACTAGGTACAAGGACTGAGGTAAATGGATTTTAAGCTTGAAGAGCAGTCCGGAGTGCCATACCCGGTCAAATGCCTGTGCAATGTCCAGAAATGCACCCGAACAGTATTCCTTGTTTTCTAGGGCTGAGGAAATATGATCAACAACTCGGAGTCCTTGTTGAACAGTGGAATGTTGGGAGCGAAAACCAAACTGATGGGAAGGAATATTTTGGGATTCTATAATGGGTAGGATTCGTTTCAAAAGGATCTTTTCAAAAATTTTTGAAAGGATTGGGAGTAGGCTAATTGGTCTATAGGATGTTGAGATATTGGGAGGTTTGCCTGGTTTTTGGAAAAGGATAATAGTGGAGTGTTTCCATAGCAGAGGAAAGTGGGTGGTGCGTAGGATACAGTTGTAGATATATGTAAGGAATATGACTGCTTTGGATGGAAGTTGTCGAAGGATTTGAGGGGTAAGGAGATCATGTCCAGGAGCTTTACGGGGGATTAATTTTTTTAATTGAAATTTCACTTCGGAAGGATGAATAGCTTTTGGGGGCAAGGAAAGTGGGATTGGTGATGTAAGGAATTCTTCTACTGTTACGGTGTGGGCAGGATGGGATTCCGGATGTGAAATAAATGTATTGGATAGGTGAATGGCGAACTCCTCAGCCTTATCTTCGTCAGATGCTGCCCAGGAGCCATCATCTCGTCGGAGGGGATGGGAAATGCGGTGAGGATTTAAGATTTTGGTAGTGGTTTTCCAAAGGGAATTGTCGCGAGAAGAAAGGGAGGATAGGTAGGAGTTGAAGGAATGTGATCTGAAGGTGGCTAATTCCAGTTTTAATTTTTTGCAGTAATAATTATAGGAGCAGCGGTCGGTAGGATGTCGGGTACGTTGCCACAATAATCTGGCACGGCGTTTGGTTTGGATTAGGTCAAGGAGGTGTTGGGGTAGAATGGTCTTTTTAGGAATTCTGGAGGAGTCTTTTGGGAAGGAAGCAGTCCAGGCGGCTTGTTGGATTGTGGTAGTAAAGGAATTTACGGCACTATCAAGGTCATCGGGAGTTTTGAGGGATATGTTAAGATCAATTTTATCGGAGATGATTTGGCGGAAAAGGTCCCAGTTAACTGGGCCCCTAATAAATGACGGTGGAGAAGGTTTGGGAACGGGTTCAAGTGAAACATTAAGGATTAGAGGACTATGGTCAGAGGAAAGTTCATTTAGACGTGTAATGGAACAATTGAGGGGACTTAAGCCGCTGTGGATAAAGAAATCAAGAAGATCAGGATTACGGTTGGGATCTGTAGGCCAGTAGGTAGGAGAGTTGGGGGAAAGGAGATGAAAATGTTGGGAATTGAGTGCAGACAGCAGGGTTCGGCCACGAGTATTCGTGGTTCTGGAACCCCATTGTTGATGTTTGGCATTTAGGTCTGCACCCAAGATGAAGTGATGTCCTAAGGAGTCGAGGAGAGAACGGAATTGGGCATTGGATATGGATCGGTTAGGAGGGCAATACGCTGATGCAAGGGTAACCGGAAAGGAAAAGGTTTTTATCACGATAGCGGTGGACTGTAGGAAATCATGTGTAGGTAACGGGAGTAGGTGATGGGAGAGGGATTGGTGTACAATGACAGCAGTACCGGCATGTGCTTTTCCGTCAGGGTGGTCAGTACGATATGTCAGGTATTGTGGTATTTTGAAGTGCTGTTTAGTGGTTAGTCGAGTTTCAGTAATTAGTGCCACGTCAATATTTTTGTCAAGTAATAATGTAGTTAGTTCGTTTGTGTGATTTCTAACACCATTCGCATTCCAAAGGAGAATGGATAAAGGTTTATTGGAAGTCATTTAAGGATTTTTCGCGGGAGGGATAAAATGTGATACAAGATTGGTGAGAAGAGATATCAAAGGAGTAACAAGGGATCTGAATTCGGAGAGGAAAGATGTAAGTAAACTGGTGAGATCTGTGGTATTTGAGGGAGGAGGAATGCGGGGAATTTGGTGTTGATAAAACTGTTGATTAGGTGAAGTTTGATTAGGATGTTGAGGGTGGGGTTGAGAATTTTGAGGTATGTGTTGTTGTTGCGGCAGGGTCTCACAATAAGTAACATCATTCTTACCTCCTAATAAGTGTGCAAAAGACACCGTTGGGTCAATTTTTTTTGAAGGTCCTCTTCTTGATGCGTTAGGTTCTCTTCTTGATGCCTCTGCTTCTTCTTGGGTCCGGGATTTTTGATATCTTGATTTAATATTCTTGTAGATCTGACAGCCTTTGTAGTTCGCTGGATGTCCTTCAAGGCACAATGCACAAACTGCAGGATCCCGTTTCGGTTTTGTGCACTCCCCGGATTTGTGCTGCTCTCCACATTTCACACAGCGCGGCAGATGATGGCAGTAAGTCCTGGTATGGCCATATGCCTGGCAATTGTGACACTGTACGATTTCCCTCTTAGGATATGGCTTCTCTACTATAACACTTGTGTAGTATATTCTTCTTATTTCGTATATTTTTTCGATCCCTTGATTTGGCTCCAAATCTACGAAAAATAAGGGTAGAGGAACTTTTACTCCTGGCTGTTCTTTACTCTCCTTCTGTACATTTGTAATCTGGCGCACTATGAAACCTGAAGTTTTCAATTCTTCTTCTATTGCTTCGGTTGGTGTTGAGGGGTGTAGATTTCTTATGACTACCCTCAAAGCTCGATCTTGCCGTAATTGGTACGTATGAAAATCCGCGTTGGTTTCCGTTAGATACTTCACAATTTTTCTGTAGGTTTCAGCTGTATCTGGTGATATCTTCGTGTCCTTTGTTCTGCTTAGACATGAATAGCTTCCAGAGCCTGTTATTTTGTTCAGTTGTGAGCATAGTAACTGAAAATTGCTTATGTTTTTAACGAATATGGGTGGAGGTCGGGGATCTCTTGGTATTGAAGCGGATTCCATCACTTCTTTATCATTCTGAAGCACCTGATAGGGGTTAGGGGTGAAAAACGGAGATTGTTCGGTTATCTCTTGTGAAGATGTACCTGGTTGATGCTGAAGTTCTTCAATTGTTGGTTTTGATGATGTTCCTGGCTGGGTTTCATTTTCTCTGGAGCTAATAGGCGTTACTGCAGGTGTTTGACGACATTGACGAGGCTTTTGTTTGACAGGCGAAGAACAAGGTGTTGAGCCTAACGGCCGAATTCTCTTGATAGAAGCTCTACTAGACATGGCCTGATTGTGAAATCGCATATAAGGGAAAAAAAAATGAAAAAAAAAAAAATAAAAAAAAATAAAAATAACCCTATAATTTATAACAAAAAATAAATATCAATTGTTATTATGTATTCTTGACTTGTTTTGAATAAATAATCTCAAAGATTTCACTGCAAAATAAGTAAATTCTGAGAGACGATGTAGAAACACGTCCTTTCGCATCAGCTGATCCACTGCCACTCCCCAGCTGTATAAAGTTAAAAGCCAATCTGTGATAGTGTTTGTTTTTTTTCATTTAAAGTACAATGTAATTGAAATACAATTATGAGTGATAATAAAAATACAAATATAAAACATAAACAATTATTCATTAAAAATTTTGTTATATTATTAGATTATATTATATAAAAAGATAAAATCGGTACCGCTTTTTGAATCTATTTCTTATAACTTTGCCTTATAGAAAATAATTTCACATATTTTAAATTTATCACGTCATCTATTTGAAACTTAAACATTAATTTTCACTCAAATGCTCTGAGACTTTTAAATTTTATTTAGAATGGAGGGCCACACAGAAATACTTCTTGATCTCTGTGGTGGAAGCTGAAGTTTTAGACTGTTTAAATTTTATTAGAAATGTTATATAGGAGAGGGATCGCTTAATGAGTAAGATACCGAGTTCCTATTGTTTAATCAGACTGTGCCAGTTAATTATTTATTTAGTTTCATCAGCCGTGGATCGACTTTAGTCGTGAGACTCTCCTTGGGTCCAACACCCACCCTATAAATATGAATACCCTTAACTAATAGACTGACAAAAGGTAAAAACCTAAGAACCTTTGTCAATTGAATAATTATTTCACGTGCACTCGCATTAGGCAATACTTTTTTCTTTTTAGAATTGAAAATATGCGAGTTATCATATTGCCAATACCAATTATGTAAGAGAAGAAGCAACGAAATATTAATACTATAATCCCTACCACCAAATCCACGTGTGTGATCTCAATATAGGTAACTGAAAAAAGCTGTTATACAAAACTGTGATACGAATTTCATAATGTACTGTTAAAATATCGATATTTTCCATCCGATATTTACCATCGATAGTATCTACTTTGATTATCTAGTATCGATATCATCGCTTTGATATATTAATATTTTTATTTATTTTTTTATTTTAATATAATTTACAACTGTATTACATGGAAAATACAAGTAAATGTGACATTGGTAACATGACATGTACAACATGAAGAGAAACTACCCATTGATAGAACTCAAATGAAAGTTCTATATTAGAAGGTTCGAGGCCATCTTCTTTTCAGACGCCTCGGAGGGTTATTAGGGATCGAGGAGGAAGCAAGGTTTGAAACGAGACGATTCGGATGGTTTTGCAGTTTGTTATGGAAGGATAGGTATCGACTTTTTTTCATATACATACAACGCTAATTAATTTGAAAACCTATATGAAATGGTGTTTAAGTGGTTCTTGAAGTCCTATTAAATATAATTACACGAACAATACTTTAAGAGATAGTTCTTAATATTTTTTTCTGTAAAACATGGTATTATTCTACCATTTTGGGAGTTGCTTCAGCCCGAAAGACCCCCTCCCCGATATTTCGATAATATCGACTAACAATGGCCATCCTTAATTAGTGTTCAGTAGAGTCAAATTTTTTAGTTAGAATCTTCTCAAACCATGGTCAGAAATCGCCAAGAAATCTATGTAGAATGCAAACAAATTATCATTTCCTTGAGTCCGATCTATGCAAGAATGGAAAGCAGAATTGGTCGAATATAAAGTTCTGGAAAAAAAAAAAAATCTGAGGATTACGAAGATGGAGAGAAATTTTTTTTTTTTATTGAGTGTAAATACAGTCTGCCACACTGAAGGGAATTGGTACTAGGGCTGTAGTATTCGTTCACACAACATGTACATAAGAAAGGAAAACAAATATAAATAACCAAAGTAAGAAAAAATAAATAAAAATAATAAATATATATATAAATAAAAAGATGAAGTAATACACTAGAAAATTAAAATAACAGATTTAAGCCGAATGATAATAAAATAAATAAAACACGTTCACACCAATGTACAATATAGAGAGTAAATAGAAAATTAATTTTACTAAGGAGAGTAGACGAATTGATATTTACATTAATTACTTTAAACACGAAAGTAACATCTTTTATGGATGTGACAGATAATAAATATTTATTGATATTTATATTTCCAAAAATGTTTATAATATCGATGAAAAAATCTACTATCGATATAGGCCAATATTAATAACAACGACAGTATCGATAATGGGCCTTCGATTATCCCATCCCTGCTTCCTAGTGTTCTTCTGTCCGTTATTAAGAAATTTTTCAATTTAAATCCTTACGTCAAGCCACGCATGTCAGTTATGAAGAGCGTTATTCGGAAGACTCGTGATTATAAATTTGAAAGAGTTTATTAATTTAATTCGATATAAAAATACATCTGGTATAGAGAAGTATCAACTAAGACAGTATACATATATTTATGTTTGCAAGAAAATATGATAAAATATGTTGACATTAAGAGCAGCTATAATTACGAATGAAGATTAAACAATATCACTTAAGACAATAGCCACCAGCTGATAAAGAGGAATTGAGTCAGGTCATGGTTTTCAACTCTCGGAGTTCCTCATTTTATCTCTATTCAGTCAGGAATTAAACTTTTAGAATATATAGTTTGTTTATTTGTATGCTGTTTAAAAGCATAGAATATTTCTGTTGTTTGGAAATCAATACAAAATTAAATAATAAATACGTTATTATTTGAATATTCCAAAACGAAATCCTCTTATGTTAGTTTCTAAACATGAATTAACGTTTGATTAAGATAAATTAAATATATTTAGATATTTATTTCATATATTTTGTGTAATTCAAAAGTTATATTAATGTTGATTAGAAAATATAATAAAAAGTTATTAAGTGACATTTCATGACCTAAAATAATTGAGAACTTTGATGAATTTTCTCTTTATGAAATAAGAAAATTTTGCAATTTGTGCAACTATATATGTTAATAAGAGGATGTTTTATATATGGGTAAATATATGGTTAATGGTATCATATGTATTAATATAAGGATGGTTCATTGTCATGAAAGTATGGTATTTGCGTATATTTAGCTACTACAGTAGTACTTTCCAAGAGCACTCAATGTTCTTATATATGGTGTCTTCAAGGAATATATAAGCCTTCAATATATTTTTTACTTTCAATTTTTTTATTCCACTTCCAACGATGTTTCGAGCTGATTAGCTCTATATAAAGTCATCAAAAAATATTTATTTATCAACTAAAATGTATTTCAATATTATAATTTCATTTAACAACTATTTGTTGTACACCAAACACCAAAGATAACCATATTCCTCGTCTCCATATTCCTTAAATGTATGCGCATTTATTGATGCTTGTGCTTCCCATACACTGCTACCTCCTCCGTCTACTTTTTAATATATTACCGTTACTTTTTAAGGTTGACTATTAAAGTAAAAAGTAGTCAATATTAAAAAGTAAATGGAGGTAGGACAAGCAGCAATAAATGCGTAAGGATTTAAAGGATGTGGAGACAATTAATAAGGTTATTTTTGGTAATTGTCAAACTACAAATAGTTGTTCAATGAAATTATAATATTAAAACACATTTTAGTGGGTTTTTTGATTACTTATAATGAGCTAATTAGCTCGAAACGTCGTTCGAAGAATAAAAAAATTCAAAGAACAAGGACTTATATATTCCTTGAAGAAACTATATATAAGTACCTATATATATATATATATATATATATTGCTTTATTTCTTGATTAAGGGGGGAAAAAAATGTTTTACAATGACTTATATATAGTATACATCTGTCAATTTTCATTTTTTTTTTTTTTTGGCAGTAAAAAGTTTATGATCCGTGGTACAGGCCTCTTTTTATCGAGTTATTAACATCCGGCTTAAACTTCTTAAATAGTTTCATCTCATCGTAACCTAATATTTAATTTAAATAATTAATTTAAAACTCTGGAACCGGGGCGTTTTCAATCTGGAGGGAGGCAAATTTTGTTTATTTAATACGTACTAAAAACTTGCAAATACCCATTTCCTTTCTACTTCGATCTTAATATAATTTGATTACGAAATCGAGAAAAAAAGTGGCCTACAAAAATATTGAGCTATTTGGTCTCAATTACACTTCCAAATTTTCAAAATAACGAGGTTATATAGAACAAACGGCCCAATATTTTTGTAGGCCACCTTTTTGATCGATTTTGTGTACAAATTATAGTACGATCCTATTAGAAAGCAAATTGGTATTTACGGGTTTTTAGCACGTAATTAAATAGACAAAGTTTGGCCCCCTCCAGATTGAGATGAAACTATTTACGAACATTCAGGCGGATGTTAATAATCCGACAAAAAGGAGTCTGTAACACGGATTATTATTTGCCCTTGTCCATTTTTCATTAATTAAATAGGATAAAGAACTTTTTTAATTTTTGTCATATGATTGAAATTATTATTTGAATAATAGATTTCTTATTTTATCAATAGTTTATTTGCATAGATAGATCGTGGTTTGTCTTGACAGCTTGTATATTCTCGCCTTTTTTTTTTCTTTATTTGTGCTGTTAATAAAGATGGGTATTAAAACTTTAATGATAAAAAAAAAATAAATGATCCCTTGAAACTCTTATTTAATTGAATATTTTACATTTTTACGATGGTATTTTAAGGAAATAAAAAAAATCTTATGTTTTCCTGTTTCTGTGTTTAGTGCTATTAATAAAATCACTGTTAAGGTAGGTCAGTATTATAAAATTTAATGATAAATAAAAATCAACCTTCTATTGCAATTTCTCTTTAACTCGATATCTTATATTTTTACGGTCATATTATACAGACCAATGATATTTTTTACAAAATCAAAAACTAGAAAACATTGTGTTGATGTGCTATTTTTATTTATGATAAAAAAAAAAGTTTAAATGTTCTATAATGACTTCAATCCATTATAGGTGAGTTTTCAATAATTATATAGTATAAAGATTTTTTTTATTGCCTTATAAATAAATTTATGCTTATAATTTAAAAAAAGTATATCTTGAATAAAATAATTTTCATTTTATCAATAGATAAATTGTGTAGGTCGTGGTCTGTCAATACAACAAATATTTTTCTTTTTTACTGCTATACATAAAGTATAAACTATAGTTATGCAACATTTGTTTTGTAATAACACCTGTTTTTTCAATCTCTAATTACTTGTTATGGTAGGTCAAGTTCGTCCTACAATGCATGCACTCATTCATTTAATAGAATGTCTTCTGTAGGTTCTTCTTTTATTTTATAATTATGATAAAACGTTTTGAATTGTTTATATAAAAGTACTCAAGGATTAATAAGTCTTGACGCATGTCTTGTTTATTAAACTGAATTATTATTAACTTCATGGTTTAATATTTTCAAACTCTGACAAATCTGCTTGTTAATTTAATATCATTCTGAATATATATTTTCTTTAGTACTCTAAAGTAACTATTTAAAAATCATATATTCTTAGCCTCACTTGAACATATTATAAGTTTATAATCAATAGAAAAATATCATACAATGCTTTGAGAATCTCGAACAATATAGATATCTATTGACGTATCACTATTTCAGTTCAATATTGAACACATGTGCTTTAAGATCAAAAACATCGTATCCATATTAAGAATATTTCGATATATTTTATAGTTATCTATATTGTTGTTGGATATTTACATAGCTTCCCTATTTAAAGATCAAAAATAGATGTATGGTAATATCGATTTATTTTGGATATATCGAATTACTATTTGGATATAGAAATAGAAATCAGTAATGAAAAATATTATTAAAGCAGAACAGTATTAATCTCGATTCAGATTACGAAAAGATTGGATCATTTCTGTTAATAGCAAAATGTAGAAGATACAATTAAATAATAAGATTATTATATACTAGCCAATATCCAAATTCTAGAAGTTTTAATAATCTTCGTAAAAAAAATCCGAGTATTATATAATCATAATTATTTTATCAATTTATCTACTATCAAGTTGCCGGGCAACGAGGTCCCCTCGGCCATCTCGCCCAAGATAGTAAGTACTTGGATGGGTGACCGCCTGAATTGGATGATTATTGGGAAAAGCCAAATACCCAGAAATTCTTCCGAGATTATTCCACTTGTCCTTAATCGACTGAAGGCAACGTAAAACGACCTAGTGTAAGAGTGATCTACCACTGTTCTTTCAATATCCCATAATATGAAGGCACCGATGTTAAGATGGGCGGAGCATGTAACTCGTAGTGATCCATCTGGAAGTCTCTACGTAACAATGAATAGAAGACAAAAGACCACGCAGAAAGCCAAAAAGCTGATGGATAGATAGAATCAACAAAGATGCAACAGAGCTGCGTGCAGATGGAAAGAAATAGCCCAAGACAGGCAGAGATGGAGCAGGCTTGTTAAGGCGGCAAAAGATCTAAATATATATATATATATATATATATATATATTATGTGTATTTATTTATTAATTAAAACATAAAGCTAAAATAAATTTTGGTGTAAATTATTTACAGATGTTGGTATTTATGATTAAAATTTTTCGAAAAGTCAGATTATCGTTATTGCCTATAGCTTTGAAAACTATAAATTGCTAAGGAAGGTCAATACTAAATAATTCAAAATTTTATGACAATTTTCTATTATTACAACCATAAAAAGTTAAGTGAAAAATGAACAGTTTGAATAAAAATAACTGAATCCATTAAGCATTTTACAGCTTCTTAAGGTTGGTCGTGTTTTACAATTCTTCTTCAAGAGAATATTTTAGTTCATCCATCATGATGTTTTTATTCTATGTGTTTTTTTTAATTTAATCGATATAACAACGCATCCTAAATTTTTGGATTGTAAAGATAGATCATGTTTTACAATTCTGCATTGATCACTTCTTATCTTTGACATATTTTATTGATTAGTATTCTTTATTTTACATTTATTTGTTTTTTCTTACCTCAGATTTTAGTATACGAATATCTATCTGCGTTAAATATCCATATTGTGTTCCGTAAACCTTGTGAAGGAATAAGATAAGGCTTGATATCATTTTTATGTATTTTATTATTATTGTTAAGCTTTTATTGGTATTCAGCTAAAAAGGCAACGATTAAAGGCTTCTCGTTAATATATTGTTTATGTTATGTTGAACATTTTTTTTTTTGTTCACATATAAAATTGATTGATAGACAATAAGAACGATGAATTGTTGAGGTGGATTAGTTTTCAATAATATAAATTCATAAGTTCATTTTATTAATTTTTCTACAAAAAGAGAAATATTAATGCTTAATTTTAGGTAGGTCTTGTTTTACAAAACTATTTTTTTATCCATTTGACAATTTTATTTATACGTGTGTGCACGTGTTGAGGTAGGTCATATTTTTTTAATGAAATAAATTTCTAAATATTTTTCTATTTATTGGTTTTTAATCATTTCAAATTAACAATAAATCATAAAGAACTATTTTTAACAAAACATATATATATATAGATATATATTTATTCAAAAATATAGTATTAAACAATTGGTTTTATTACGATTAATTGTTATTTAAATTAAAATTATTTAATAATCTTAGATTTTATGTTTAATACAAATTATACAGACATCAATTTAACAAATAGAAGTAGAATAGAAGTAAGTAGAAGTCCATAGATCTCATTAATTTAAGAAAGTCTGTCTGTCTTGATTGTGCATGGTTGTTCAGAGCTCAAGATGAAAGGAATATAGAACATCAATATATATATACATATATATATATATATATATATATATATATATATATATATATATATATATATATGAAGTGTTGAGGTATGTAAAATATCAATAAATGTCAATAAATATTAATAAATGGATGCCTATTCTATAAATTAATGAAATTATAATTATTCGTATTAAAACAAATTGTTAAGGCAGGTCATGCTTTACAATTATCAAAAAAAAAAAAATTTTTTTGTGGTTAATTTTTATTGATCAACAGCTAATTTTAAAAAGTCAAAAACTGTAGCAATTGACGTTGACGTATTGTTTACAACAATTCATATTAAGCATGTTTGGGTAATTTAATTTTTTTTAAATAACCATTTTTCCAATTTATTGGTTATTAAAGATCTGTAATAAAACATAAATCACATCAAAATATTTTAAAGAAACTTTGAAGTGTTAAGATAGATCAGTTTTCTAATCATAAGTACATTAAGTATAAAAACAAAATTCTCTATAAATAAATCGTTAAGTATTTTCAATATAATAGTTTTTGTCTTTATTCATATTTATACAATAAAAATAATTTTTAAAAATTAAAAACCTACGTTTAGATATGTTGACGTAGGTCATATATTTATTTTTATAAAATTGATATTTAAAATATTTTATCTCATTTGATTGTTAATGATTTGAAATAAAAAGAACCAAAATGAACTGTTCATAACAAAATGCTAAAATGTTGAGGTAGGTCTCTGATCAATAATTATAAAATGCATGTATGGTTTAATATATTTATTAAATAGAAATAATCTAAGTATAATAAATACTTTTAATTTAAATAATAATTAATCATCTACAAATTGTTGAGATAGGTCATTTTAATGTTCAATTTTTTTTTTATGTTTGTATTAATTTTAATTGATGAAACGTTAGTTTAAAAAAAATATCAGGAACTCTAACGTATGACGACGTATTGTTTACAAGGCATGTTGAGGTAGGTTATGTTCATATGTTACACCTGTTTAGATAATTTAAAATTATTTTCAATATCATGCAAGGAGTTTAAAATCTAATATTATTACCTACAGATTTAGATAACACTATTAGATAAGCGAGGTATTAGTAGTTAATCATCATTAATAGCTATTGACAGAGGCTAATATGCTTCAATATAATAAAAAATACATAGACAAACATATGTACAGATATAATATGCAGGTATATAAATATATATATAGTTATAATATAAACAATAGAGTAATAATATTAACAGACCTGAGAGAGTGAGAGCTGAGCGGTTCGCAAGCCGGCGGGGACTGGGCCGCCGAATCGCGACCTTGGGGGGTGCGCCGACCCCCCCCCCCTCCCGGCGATATTTCGGGCGAGGCCAATGTCCTGACCTACCCCAAACCTGGCCCTACCTCAACGTACATCTCCGCTATACTCTCCTCGCTAATACGATATATCGAATCACTGCTATCGATTTCCTTAATGCGATAAGGATACTGTAGATCACTCGGCAAACAGTAAAACGTCACAGCTCTGAAAATATCATTTTAAGATATTTAATCGGTAAAAATACTCTGTTTCTTTAGAATCGATGACAACGAAACCTAGGCACGCAACTCGAAAACTTTTTGCTAAGTCAGACATATCGTTACATCTGTGCCCAGGAGGTAAAGGATGCCCATTTGTTTTATAGTATAATTTAGTAACTAAAAATCGCAAAGTTATGAAAAAATGGTTTCCGTAAACAAATACAAAACATAATAAATAAACACAAATACACAATTTGATATCATGTCATTTAAACCCGATTTACAAATTTAGTAATTAACAGAAAAATAATAATATCCCAAAGTATTGAAAAAAATGCTCGAAACAGATACAAAAATGCGACATGATGTTTTTTACCCCCAGAGTACAAATATAAATAGGTTTTATTGTTATTATTATTTCCATTCTTTATTCTACGTTTGCGGGGTAAGTTTCTGCGGTGGGAGACCAGAAATTCAGCCACCTTCACATTAATATCTATTATTTATTATTTTTTTTTAGATATTTAAAAATTTTCGAACGATACGTGCTGTGTCTAAGAGAGAGAACTAAGTGTTGAGCCTCCTTCAGCACTTCAAGAGGTAATTTTAATCCCATCGTGCCTGCCACTGTTGTCTTTGGTATCAATCCATTGGAGGATATTATAATTGGAGTGGTGGAGACGTTCTCCAAATGATATAATTCCTTCAGTTCGATTGCCAGTTCCTGGTATTTTCTCAGTTTTTCTCCAACAGTGGAGCTTATATTATTATCATTGGGGATTCCGACATCAATAAGCTCTGCTCTTTTCTCTCTCATAACTATCAGAAGGATGTATGGTTTATTGTGACGCACAGTATGGTTAGTTATAATCGATTCATCCCAGTAGAGCTTGAGACTACCTTTTTCGAGGAGTCTATTTGGGTGGTACTTATAATATGGAGTTTTGTCATCTAACAAGTTGAGCTTCACTGCCAGAGCCTGATGAAAAATTCTAGCCACATTATTATGCCTCTGGAGATACTCGGTACCAGCTAACACTCCATACTCACCTGTGATATTGATTCCATGTTGTTGGATTGATTCTATATTGGTTGGATCAATATGTTGGATTGATTCTAGCGTCGCTGAGCATAATCGACATTTATTCGAAGTTGTTGCGTCTTTCAGAACATGCCTTCTATATGATCTAGTGGCAATAACTTGGTCTTGAATGGCGAGTAGAAATCCTTCTGTCTTGGAGAATACCTTTCCAGCTTTCAGCCATTCAATGGATATTTTCTTGTCAATCGAGCTATCATTCAATTTGCTCTTGTAGAATCTTCCATGCAGAGATTTGTTTTTCCACTCTGTCAACCGTTCATTTTCGGACACGATTGTAGAGACCTCACGATTGCTCAGGTTAAGTGCTGTTAGACCATAATCATTATATCTGGTTATTATAATAATCATTATTATTATTTTATTATTTTTTTGTTTTGTAGCTATTTAGCCCAATCAAATGTGCACAAAAAAGAGGTCTAGCTTGCAAAAGGTCGGGTTAATTCAAATTTTTTTTTTATATTGTTAAGTATTCTGTGACTATAAAAAATCCAAGTTTCCGCTCTCGAAAGCCTTGTGGGTTCGCTGCAGTATTCCAAAATCCATCGAAATTTTGAACATTTTTTATTTATACCAAATAGCTCTTTTTTAAAGCAACATAGATAAATAATGGTTATATTCAATCTTAAACAGCTTAAAAATATTTAAGATTTTTTTCTAAACCTAACGGAACAGCAACTATCGAAATTTCAAAATGAGTAAAGTTTAAAAAAAAATGACAACTAAATTATCGTGTTAATATTTGTTCATCGACATAATCAAATATTAATACAATCATAATAGCAGTATAATTATGCCATTTATGAGTACTAAATGATGTGGCAGAGGTACCTACGCCAGTACCGCTTTTACGCCGTTTAAGTGTATTTTCTACTAAACCGCTTCACATATTTTAAAAAATAATCAGTGTTTTACAAATAATAAAAATGTATTTTCCAGACATTTTATTAGAGCATTTTTCGTTATTGTTGCCCGTTTATTTAAAAAAAAGACGCTTGATTTTCGACTTTAGTTTGAACGACTTAAAAAACGTGAATTTATTTATGTTTTTTATAACCAAGGCCAATTATTTGTTGTTTTTTTCATATTTTATTATTTTATAACTATCTAGCTTTAATAAAAGGCCAATTATGGCAAAATTAAGCCAAATTCTGAATCTTAGTGTCCGAAAAACTAACTTAAGTCAAAGAAGTCAATATGCTATGTTTGAACGTCATGAATTTTTTTTAATAAATAGTTACAAGATACACAACAATGTGCAATTTATTGGGATGTGGAGGGAAACTCCAGAGTTGGGGGGGAGGAAACAAGGAGGGGCCGGCCCACTGTGTAACATACTTTTCAAAAAACTCCCCGACTACCGATTATCTTCAAGGAAAATCTCCTAATTTTCTGAACGAGGTTCAAAATGAAGTTACACATTTTTTCAGTGTAAAACCGAAAGAGCACTATTGTGAATCGAAATGGGTAAATTTGGAAATTTCGATTGTTCGTTTCCTGTTGGGTTTAGAAAAAAATGTTAGATACAAAAACGTTAGATATTTTTAAGCTGTTTAAGGTTGAATATAACAACTTTTTATCTATATCGCTCTAAAAAAGAAATATTTACCGTAAACCAAAGAAAGTTCGAAATTGCAATGGTTTTTGGAGCACTGCTGCGAACCCACAAGGCTCTCAAGGGCGAAAACTTAGATTTTTTATTTTCACTAAATATCTAACAATATAAAAAATAAATTTAAATTATCCGACCTTTTACAAGGTAACATGTCTAACTTGACTGGGCTAATTGACAATCTTTGAATAGATGGACCAGTAATTTACACCATACTAGTAATTTACAGTATTTAACTCATTAACAAATAATAAGTTTTATACGCCCTATAGACAATGCAAATATGAGTAGATTTGAAGCTAGAACATTTAGAAGGGTGACACTTGGCACAATAGCCGACTAGTATTTGTTTGTTAGTAACAATGAAATATAGTCAGTATATTCAGTCATTTGTGTTGTTTATTAAGTTTCCGACATTTTGACTCAAGCATGTGGTTCATCATCGTGGCTAAAAATCAAAAAATACTTAGTTATTTGGCAATGATTACTTCCAATTAGCAACAATTGAATATATTTGTTCTCTTATCAAAATTGAATGTTTACAAGTTTACGTTTCGGGTTACTCCCATATTCAGAACCACAATCCCAATGATCTTGTGGATACAAGGCTTAAAAATAATGCGCTCCATCGTCAGTTTCAAATTCATGTTATAATAATCTAGGTATATAACATCTAGAGCAACATCTTGCTATTAGACTAATTATTAGGTGTCTGGTCAAGAAACTGAGATGAGACATTATTTTAAGCTTGTATCACAAGATCTTGGATTGTGTTCTGAAGATGGAGTAAATATCCCGAAACGTAAACTTGTAAACATGCAATTTTGATAATAACACAAATATATTCAATTGTTGTAATTGGAAGTAATCATTGCCAAATAACTAAGAATATCATACAAATTCCCAGAAAAAAGAATGAAAATATAAAAAAATTATCTAAATTAAATGACATCAGATGTAATTTTGTATTTTTTAATTTTTAGTTCTGATGATGACTTACTTGCTTCAGTTGAAACTTAGGCAAACTTAATAAACTACATATATAACAGCGCATTCTGACTATTTTTTATCCAAATAATTTTATCAAACAATTAAATCTCCACTTCCGTGGTATTTTTTTTTTTTTTATAGTTGGAACAGACTCTGTAGACTAGAAATTAATAATAAATTTACACTCCAATAATGTTTATTATTACTTTTTTTTTTTTTTAGTAATGTTACCTATTATCACAATGGCTTTGATAGTAGTTTTCAAAAACATTTCCTTATTGAGTAATAAAGAAGACATTTTGTCACAACTGATACTAGTAAAAACAGTTTATTCATAAAATTGATTTACGTTAATGCGAAAAAAATATAAATCATGAAAAACGATTTATTCTTCAATTGATTTATTTTTGAATTATTTATTCTTCAAAATCAGACCTAAGTATTCTACTAAATGATATCAATGAAATTAAATGGAATAGATCACAAGGACGAATTTGTATCAAAATGGTCCATTTTTTTTTTTTTAAATAGTACATTATTATACTTGGAAATGGCTTTGGAATCCGAAGCGATAAAATGGAATGTAATAAAAAAGCAATATTTAGGTGACCCTATTCCAAAAACCTATTAAATAATAAATACTAAAATGGCTCCAAACATAAAAAATAAGACTCGAAAAAAACAATAATAAAACTAGGAATTTAGTATTAGTTTAGTAGGAATTTAGTATCCGACAAAAACTAGTATATTTTTTTTAAATCATAAAGAAAATTTAATGTTATAGCTATGCAATATTAATTAATTAGCCGTGTTTTATACAACAGCTGGTAGTTGAGCAAGGTCATGGTTATTTTCCGATGCATTTTTATTAGTTTTAAGTAGTTTCTTTTTTTTATCATAAAAAAAGGGAAAAAATGAGAAAAAGTGATTAACGTTTAAGATTGCTAATGGAGTGTTTAGATAGGTCACGGTGCTTCATAATTATTTTTATATTGAATTCCCCAAAACCTAATGATAATCATTTTTGTTATCGCGTTTTATAAACCGTATACAAAGGTTAATTGTATGAATAAAAAAAACAAATAATAATCAGTGTGTCGTTTTCTATTTCCGATTACTTTTAAATCACCGAAAATTAAAAAAAAAAAACTTACTGTTTAATATAAATTAAATATTAAACGGTAGATTGACAATGGATAATGACCAGTTTTGAGAACGAAAAATTCATTTGAGCAGTCTCCAACCTTTCTCTAATTTAAGTCACATTTATTTATTTAATTTTATTGTATCATAACCCAAATCCCATTGTATAACCCCTTTCAAGCACTACCCATCGCTACAATACAAAGGTTAAAGCGGTAGTGGCTCTGAGACCTTTTATAAATATGGATATTTTGGATTTATAGAAATGGTCAGATTTTCCACTTAAGTCATTAATGTCTGCTCTTACTCATGCCCCGCTGGTTTTAAATACCGGTCAAGTGGTTGAGGGAGAAGCGTAGGGATCTCGTAAGTCTCGCTTTTCCCTCCATATGTGGGGGGACAAGATTGGTTCGGCGTTTCCCTTGCTGATGCTGAATAGTGAATATAGGTATGCTTGTATCTAAGATGTTTATTTTACTTTTATTTTTATTTACTTATGTATATATATTGTTTTTTGCTCTCCTTAAAACATTTTATTTTGTTCTTATTTCTATGTATTATTTTGTTTTTACTTTATTTATTTATGTTTCTGTATATACGGTGTGAAAGTACACTCTGAACTCTTTTATAAGTGTCCTTAACTGCGACAGATTGTTATATTTCTCAATAAAAAAATAAAAAAATAAAAAAAAATATATATATATATACCTTTACTACACATAATAGATATTTTCATTTTTGATAAAGATTAAATCATCCTTTAGGCTATTTCTTACTTTCATGTTTATTAGTGAATGCTTAATCTGACTTGGTTGTTTTTACACAATTTAGGTCAACTATATTTATTTACTTCAAGTGTGTTATTTTTATTGTAGTTTTATTGTTTTCTATTCATTTCTTTTAAACATATCAATATGATTAGTTAATTTTATTTTGTCTTTTACTATGTATGTAGTTTCATTTTGTACAATTTTACGATTGTCATCTTTATTTTGTCTTATTTCTTATAATCCTGAAGAAACCCTACAACATGGGCCGAAAATTCCACTTTTAATAAGGTCTGTTTGATATTCTCATACTGATTTTTACCAATAGCCTGAACATCTTGCTTCATTAAATTAATTTCAAAGAAAATTTACAGACGACAAAAATTCAAACTTTACCTATTTGGTATTAATTATTACATAATTGTCAACAGATGTTTGTGAAGAAAATTACCTAAAGCTGTTTATCGTAAATTAATTTTTGGACAAACAGTGATGAAGGACAAGTGAATTATTAAATTATTAATTATATAATTGTAATACCAGTGAAGTGGTAATAAACCAGAGAAGCACAGGAATCTCCTGAATCCTCGCTTTTCCCACCACAAGCGGAGAGAGGGAAGGGGACAAATCCAGTTCGGAGATGTTTTTTTTTATTTTATTATTATTATTTTCTTTCCCCATTACGATATTTTATTTTGCTCTTATTTGCTGTTTATTATTTTTTTATACCTTATTTATTTATGATTCTGTGAATATGATCTCTAAACTTTTTTATAAGTTTCCTTAATTGAGGAATATTATAATATTTATCAATAAACGAGTAAAAATACAAAAAAATATATTATTATTAAACAATTCCTGAAAATAATTTAATATTAAACAATAATTTTATAATTAAAAACCTAACAGGGATTTCTTTCAAGCTTTTATTTTTTGTATTAAAACACTTCTTTTCCTTCATAATAACAGAAGAGTATAAAAATAAATTTAATAATGACCGAACAAACAGGACTGGCTCAAAGCATTAAACTGAATATAAACTTGAGTAATCTTTTATTCAAAACGTTAGCTCGTACAGTATTAATAAGTCTGCCGGTAGACGTGGCAGCTGTTTTTCATCATTTGTTTTTTGTTTTTTTCAGGTCATCATCTTGGCTTAAAAAACATTTGTATCATCTGTATGACGTCATGTTCTCACGAGATTTACTGCTACACGGTACTTTAAATTAATTGTTTATTTAATATGACAGAGTTATTTAGTAAAGTGATGCGTGAATATATTGTTTTAATTTTATAATAGTGTATTTACTGTATTTGTACGATGAATTCTTCATTTCGTACACACACACACACACACATATATATATTTAATCCATGTTACAGATCTTTTTATCCATCCTAAACTTGAATGGCTTCATCTTATCGTAACCTACAATTGTTTTATCAACGGAAATTCTTAAAAATAGGGCATTTTCTCATCAAATGAAATAATTTCATGAGGTTTCTGTAGATACTAAAAACTCATGAATACTCTTTTGCTTTTCACTTGAACTGTACCGAAAAAAGTTGCCCTAAAAAATACTGAGCAGTTTGACCTAAATAACATCGTTATTTCACATGTTGGGGAGAGGGGCAGAAGTCATGCTAAACGGCCAAATATTTTTGTAAAAATAAAATTGGCAAATTTTCTTTCTCAAATTTCTGATCAAATAATCTTATGATTCAATCGGAAAGCAAATGAGTGTTAAGCGATCCCCTTTTTGAATACGCCCCGTTCCAAGAATTTTCGTAAAAAAAACAAAAGCTAATTAATATATTATATGATTAATAATATGAAATTTAAAATATAAATAATAACTCATCATAAGGAAGATGAAATGCTGAACATTACCCTTACTTACAGTTTGCATATCCGATTTTTAGTTTTTGAGATATTTTAACCCATATCTTCCATAAAACTCGTTATCATTTGGTTTACGACACTACTTTTTTTCTTTTTCGTCTCTCAAACACGGCTTCGCGTTAAGATACAATTTTGAATAATAGCTTATTACAGAGAGAATAAAATGCTGAACAATTCCCTTGCTTACAGTATGCATGTCCGATTTTTAGTTTCTGAGATATTTTAATCAATACGAAAAAAACACTTCAATTAGTCGAGTACAACCGATTTTATTCAAACGTTACACGTCAGATATCTGACGGCTCAACCTAATTCACTCTCCACAAATAAAGTGCAAAACTCGCCAAAACAAGTTTTTAGATAAAAAAAGTTGTAAGTTACGAAAATATGAAGTCATTCACGAAGACGAATAATATGAAAAAAATCCTTTCCGCAGTCTATTTTCAAAAGCCTCATCTTTTCAATTATTAATTAACAAGAATAGTGTATTAATAGTTGACTGTTGTTGAAATATTGAAGTGGAGTAGGTTGGGTGTTGAGTTACTAGTAATTATTTTAGAATAATAATAAGAATTTTTGAAGAAATAATTTCTAATATATATATATTTATTATTTCTTAATGATATTTACAACTGTATTAAAGAAAAACATTTAGTAAATTTGAACATATGGATATAACGACTTGAAAACACTTGTTGAGTAACTACCCAACGGTAGCACTCTAATGATAGGTCTACATTAGAAGATCAAGGGGTCATCTTCTTTTCAGACACCACGGAGGGTTGGTTATCTGGAATCGAATAGGAAGCAAGGTTAGAAACGAGAGGGTTGGGATGATTCAGAAGTTTACTATGGAAGAATAGGTATCTGGATTGGGCCAGATCTGAAACATAAGACACAATAAGGTCATTACTATTTGTAACAAAGTAGGGAGCATTGAGGATTTTACGAAGAATTTTGGATTGTACGGATTGGATACGAGAGAAATTCGATGGTTTAGTGAATCCCATAGCTCCGTAAGTCCGTAAGTCCAAATAGGCTTTATAATAGTCATGTATATGAGTCTTTTGTAATTAATTGGAAGCTTAGTGCGGTTGTCTAGTAAGTGCTGAAGTAATTGGAAACGTTCAGCGGTTTCTTGTCGTTTCAGTCTGGTATGGTCTAATATATAAAATCATAGAAGTTATTGACAAGAAACTAAGAACTAATTTATTTATTTATTGTACGAATAGTTCCGAATGATCATTGGTGCTTCGAGTGTTTTAAACGTTCTGCTATGTATTGTAAAGACCGCCGGTGGAATAATTAGTTTAAAGGTATAAATAAATAAACATCAGAAGTGCTCACATCTGACGGTTGGGTACCTGGCTGAGGGTAACGACCCACGAGGACAACCTTTTGTAAGTGGTAATAAAAACTCTTAAGAACCACCGACCAAGACCGACAACTGAGTGTTTAAACAGGATCCCGAAAGACCTTTTCACACCTTCCACCAGAAATACGGAAATCTGTACCTGCTGCTTTGCCTTGGCCTGGGGGAGAGGGCGTGGTCATCCCTTAGGCTAGGAATATTCAGCCAATCAGAGAAGACTAACAAAAGAGAGGAGGATGAAGAAAGGTGGGAAATAGAGGACTAGGACTAAGACACTTCTTTTTGGACTCAGCGGAGGAGACTTCAAGCGGGGAAGTCGAGGGAGGAAGACGAAGACAGCCGGAGAGAGCAGATGGACGGACTAGACGCTGAAGGAGAGCAGAGACAGGGAATCCAGATATGACGGCTAGAAACACCTGAAACACTATGAAGGACCAGCTAAGTGGTAACAAGCATTTAGTTATACTAATGTAAACTTGTGTTGGCAACCATAAACCATTAATTAATATAATCAATATAACACATATTACTTTAATCAAACATCAAGCATTCTCCTCCAGTATGATTCTCAACTATTCATTATGTATATAGGTTTAGTTATTATTTTGTATATAGATGTTTTTGGTTTTATTTAAGCTTGTAAATATAATAGTTAGTAAACCAACGTAGTACTTTTACATTCTACCTTGCATGCCACCAATTAGTAATAGAAACAAATAGTAAATTTATAAACATGATACCTTTAGAAAGGAAATCCAATAAAAATTATATGGTTCAATCTAGGATACTACAGTAGGGGGTCTGTGGTATCTAACATTTCAATACAAATATAAGTATTAAATACATTTTAATACAAATAAATGCGATTCCTGGAACCCCTTACTCGCCGTAGAAACGCGAGGCCAGGAACATAGCAGTTCGGCTTCATTAAAAATGCACTTCCCTTTTTCAAATAGCCAATCATGGTAGAAAATAATTTCTACTCAGCGTAAAGTGTAAGTTATGCGATGTGCCTACGAGATTTTTCTTATTCATGAAGTATGGTTCAAGAGGGATAAATATATCGATTTTGTACATCTGAATCCCAAATAATTAGAATATATTTAGACAACGCACTAAAGAAGTGTCGGCATTGTATTTTCGGACTACTAATCATTGTTATCATTAAGTAGCATAAAATCTCAAATTATTGTTTTTGCCTCGAGTGGAAAATATGGAAGACTCGAATTCACAGAAGGATGTTGAACCCCTTAAGTGATTCGTATGTTAGAGCAAAAATAGAAGAAGCGAGAAGTTTAGGCTTGGTGATGGAGGGTTCGGTAGGAGCACTATTAGCTGAGATTGCAGGGCCGGCCTCGCGGCTCCGAGCACCGCCTAATTCCCGACAGGGGTCTTAATATCCGTAATCCCGCCCGGCCCCCAGCTCAGGATATTCAAACCAAACCCAATCATTGATAGCTATTATTTTATGTTCTCTGAGTCTAGTGTTTTATATTATTTCTTCGACTAAAGCAGAGAATTATACAATTATTGCCTACGATAACATGCTTTATATTATTAGACAAAGAATACTTTCCTATCCCAAAGGTTTTCATCTTCAGTCCTTGTAAGAAAATCAACAAACATAACAATTTTTATATTTTACTATAGTAATTTGTTTCCAATAAATATTGAAAGAGAATGACGATATTTTCCTCCTTGTCTCCCAAAATATCTTTCAATGTTGTCGATAACTTTAATTGTTGTCTCTTTTTTTTATATTGGGGGCACTCTAATAGTAGATGTTTAACTGTTTGAGGTGTATTGTCACAGTTTTCGCAGGTTGGCGCTTCGAGTCCTCTAAGTAGGTATCCATGTCTGAAAAGACAGTGTTCGATTCGCATCCGGCACAATATTATTTCTTCTCTTCTGGATTTTCTGAAGCTTGTGGTCCATGTGTTGTACTCGGTTTTTATTTCGGCTAGTTTGGCTCGTTGTATTTTCCATTGGTCTTCCCAATTTTTAAATAGAGTTTTTCTTGCTTCATGGATCCAATCTTCAACGGTGATGTGATTTATTGTTGTTATGCCTGATAGCTCTCCCTTTCTCGCCAAATGAGCAGCCTGGTCTGCTTTTTCATTACCCATTATGCCACTATGGGATGGAACCCAGATAAAGACCACACATATTGATCTTTTTCTCATCTTCCACAATACGTTTATTATTTCTCTAATGAGAGAGTTGTTAGGCCATGGGTTATCTAAGGCCGCCAAAACGCTTTTGGAGTCGGTTGCTATGATCCATTTTCTATCTTTGGAATTCGATATCCAATAAAGGCGCTATCAGCTTCACTATTCCAATCGCTTCTCCACTGAATATGGAGCTCTCTCTTGGTATGTTGAATAGTAGCTGGTTATCGGTTGTATGGACAGCGCAACCAATGTTGTTTTCTGCTTTAGAGGCGTCGGTGTAAATGACCTTATAACCTTTATATCTTTCTAGTAATCGAAAGAAATAAGTTTGTATTTCTAGAGGGCACTCTTTGGAATATTGAGTCATCGATATGTCTACAGACGGTCTGAATTTCTCCCAGCAAGGGAGTTTGAGATCAGGTATAGGTCTTATTGTGTTCAGATCTATGCTTGTATCACACAACGTTTGATAAACCATCAATTTAAATTTGTTTCCTTCTATGTCTTTGAGCCCGCGCTTTTCAGATTCCTCACTAAACAGTTTTGAAGCTAATGGGTGCTGTGGATGTGCTTTCAATTTTGAAATATATTTCATTGATAAGTATTTTCGTCTCATCTCTGATAAGACATGAGAGAAGTATAATTAACATTAACATAAATGTTAATTATACTTCGTTATGAATTAATATTTTGTGATCAACGGTTGAGTGTGTTAACAATCTAGTTCAAAAACGAAAAGTCCTACAAAAGTGAAATTGCATATTTAAGGTTTTTAGATGCTAAGGATGTTACTGTAACTTTTTCGTCAAAATTGACTGACCGGATGTGGTACTTTATATCATGGATTAAACACATTTTTACAATTTTCTCGAAAACGGCTATAACGATTTTGATTAAATTCATCAAGTGTAAAATTAAGCAGATTTAAATAAAATGTAGTTTCTATTCTGTTTGATGTTCTCTAAAAGGGCTTGAATGGCCAATTTTCAATACAATCTTCTTCTCAAGTACCTTTAATTTTTTTTTATTTGAAACAATTGACTATTTCACATTAATCTCTAATTTAAAAAATAGTTAAATATAAAATATGAAAGAATTTTATAATTAACTAAAGGAGAAATAAAAATCGTAACGGAGAATAGTTGTAATTGATCGTACTCGAGCTCCCCCGAAAGATTATAACAATCTTCCATACGCAACATGAGCTTAATACAATACGGACTCCGACAATATCATATAAATATAAATATAATGTTTTCACAAATGTTATTGTTGGTATTATTTAATCATGGGTAATAAATATTCAGGAGGCAGTCTTTATTAAAATTTTTATTTTTGCCAACGTTTCAACCCAACCATGTGGGTCATCTTCATGGCGTGGTTTGAGCACTGAGGTTGTTCTTCAAATAATTGAAGAAAATTGGTCCACCATAGAACCACACACTTCCCTCAATCAATCCTCATTCCTTCAGTCCCTCTCTCTATGCTGTAACTCCGGCTACCTATGTTTTCAAAACAATTTTTTTCATCAAACTTCCGGCTTGGCGATGGGTAATTGCCTTGCACCAGACCTCTCTATTATTGTTCATAACAATCTCATTGATTCAATAGTACCTAAATTTCCTAAGGATATCTTTTTCATTAAAAAATATGTTGACGACCTTTTATTAATCCTCAACCCCCACGCTTATCCAAACATACTTTCTGGATGAACAACCTCAGTGCTCAAACCACGCCCTGAAGATGACCCATATGGTTGGGTTGAAACGTTAGCAAAAATAAAAATTTTAAAAATGACTGCGTCCAGAATATTTATCACCCATGATATGTATAACAGTTGACTAACTTCCTTCAAGGTATTATTTAATATTTAATTGTATAGATTACACGGATAAATATTGAAATTTGTATATATAAGGGTACTTATACAAATAAAATAGCCACAATGAAATTAAAGAATTATAGCGTCTATAATTTTTACTTTCATTTCTCCTTTCCCTGAAAATACTTATTATGCTACTTATGCTAAGAATGTGGTAAGTGAAAGTTGTGTGATGCGCGCACCACGCCAGATTTTTTACGTCAGATTTTAGTAAGTTGAGATGATTTAAGTTGAGATCACATTTTTTTTTTTTTCTATTAGGGAAATTTCACAGAAATCGTATGCCAAATCTCGATTCGGTAAAATGTTTTTACGTTATAAATAACAGAGATGGGCTAAGACTACTCTGAGTACTGAGTACCAAGTATTTTACTCAAATACAGGCCGTTTTTGAGTCCCAAAGAATTTGATTACTACTTCAGTTGATGTCAAACTATTACCTTAAGTAGTGATTGAATTACCAGAAGTGATTCAATTTGAATAAAATCAATCGGAGTAGCATTTGCCTATCTCTGACAAATAATGATTTCATTTCCAATTTTTCCTTATTATCTCTCAGAATATAAAAATTGTCATATAACAATGTACTTTAGCAGATTTTGACGTGTTTTCACGTTATCATTATTTTTTCCAATATTTATTTTTTTGTCTATTCTTTCCAAGTACATTTTACTATTCTGATATGTGAAATACATTGATAATATTACAAAGGTAAAAATACAAACTACTCAATGCCAATTCAAACCTCATTAGAACAGAAAAAAAAATCTGGTGTGTCCACTCATACGATTTTCCTACCTATTTCAGAAACGTTTTTACATCTTTAAATATGTCCATTAAGAAAACAAATTTAACTATATTTATTTTTCTGACAATTGATCAAAGAAAAGATTTGAGTACGATTTATTTAAAAATCTAAAGCAATGTAAACCAGCTGGTGGAAGATCAGTGTAAACATTTTAATACTCTAATATTGCTAATCAAAACCTTTTTGTCACACAATATTTTTTATTACAAGTAGAGAAAATAGTGAAGCTTGCGTGATGCGGGCAACACATTTTCTTATTTTCACATAGTTTTCTTTTTTCTCTCTCATTCATCCTTTTGTGACCCCAGGATATGAATCCGTAATATTACAAACGAAATTGAATAGCCGCAATTTCCTATTATAGGTAGGAAAGTAATAAATTAAAATATGTGGAGAAAATTAATTAACTAAATTAATTATCCTCACAAAGATTCGCCAATTTAGTTATCATCAATAGAAAAATAGGAAGAGGTCGTTATGGCCTAGCGGGTTAACGCACCGCGCGTTGCCCGGCAATTTGATAACCGATGTTTCACATAGAAAAATAGTTACGAGTTTCAATCTCGGTGCTAGGCGGGACTTTTATCTCCACATAATTTCCTCGGTCTCGCCCCTGGCTCGAGAAAACTTCATGTACCATAAAGATAAGGAAGGGAAAACCAAAAAACAAAGACAGACATTGATATTTATTAACAATATTAGATAATGAAAACTCTAGGAAAACCACAAACGAATTTGTGCTCACTGCTAGATTATAAAAATAAAAGAGCTTTTACGCTGGAAAATACTATACCAGCTATAATTCAGATGTAAAAAAAATAAACATTAAACCATACTCAATATCTAGACTTGGATTCTTGGTATTTTGGTCAAGTTTTAAGATCATTGCCCCCACTCTTCGCCAACCCGTGATACGATCGAGTCGGGAATTAATTGTTTTAATGACAGGCGATATTTCAGACTGAAAGAACCCTCCTCCCCCCCCCCTTGATAAACACATACGGTTAAGACTAATTCCCGACCTAGAACGACTTCGTGATCACGCCTCTGGAATTAGTATCGCAACCATCATCTTCTACTTTTTCTGAGGTGAAGAAGACTTTGTTCGAAGATTCTTCGACTTCTTGGCCAGTTCCCACAGAATTCATAATAAGTCGATCGAATGTAAATCCGATTTCTTATCTGATCCCTGACAGGAAAATATTCTCAACTCTTGCTATGTTTATTTACGGCTCTAATTTATTTATTTATTTTTTTAACTAGCTAATATGATCGTAAGTGATAATTTTTTTTTCAGTGAGAAACATATGTAGTATATATTAACGATACGGATTTCATTAATCAAGGTTTTAAATAAGAAATGATAAATATATAATATCAAAAAAATAATAAATAAGGTTTCATATCAGAAAAGAATTGTGAAAATCATTTGATATGTTCATGGTTATGAGTTTTATTTTGTGCTTCATCACTCATATGGAAAAAGAAAAAGTGAACATTCCACATTAAATTAAAACAGTACTCCTTACAAAGTACAGAACCTAAGACCCTTTATAGATTGTAGTGATAAAGTTTTTTTGAAGTGAAAACTCCATCAGGAACGTTTTGACCTTTTTTGTAGAGTGAATTACATTAAGCCGTCAGATCTGCGATGAGTAACGATCAGGTAAAGGCGGCTGGAGTAAACTAATTGAAATGTTTTTGCATATGGATTAAGATATCACAAAAAATAAATATCGGACCTGTATATTGTTAGCAAGGGAAATCTTTATCATTTCATCCTTTTGGTAGTGAGCTATTATTCAAAATTGTATCTTAACGCAATGTAGTGTAATAGTGCTGAAAATCGAAACAATAGTGTCAAAAACCAAATGATAACGAGAAAAAAAATAGCATTTTTAGCTGTTACGTTTCGAACCACCCACTGATGGTTATTCGCTGATATTTTAATATTATGTTATTTTATTCTTATTTAAGCTTTACTAGATCATTCTTTATTCATTTTTCAATTTATGTATTCGTCAACACCCATTTTCTTAATCTGTTAACCTACAGTTATGCAATGTAATCTTTATCAGTTTGTTGTTTACTTTTAACTTATACGCTATATTCTCCTTTGTTTTCTCTTTTTTTTCATACTTGTTTTCTATTTTCGTTTGTATCTTAGTTTTATATATATATATATATATATATATATATATATATATATATATATATATATATATATATATATATATATATATATATAATACGTGATATTTTAACTATACTGTCACCAACTATATCTCTGATGTCTTCTTATTGTTTATTTATCAGACAATTGTTTCTTATTTAGTACCTAGTTATAATTAATTTATTTTATTTTCATTATGTACCTTTTATATTTTGCAGGCCTGACGAAGACCTGCAAGGTGGTTCGAAACGTCGGCGTAACAATTAAAAATACATTTTTTTTAAAAATTAGTATTCATTTCACCGCACCCTCCGACCAACTCCTTCTCATATTATATCACGGTCAACCATCTCTACATCATCATCATATGATAACGAGCTATGGATTAAAATATCTCATAAACTAAAAATCGGACCGGTACACTGTTAGCGAAGGAAATGTTCAACATTTCATCCTCATTATGATGAACTATTATTTATAACTTATATTTCATATTATTAATCTCGCCTTGTTGTTGTTTTCACTTTTATCGTGTGGTCTAAAGCACATACATTAGTTGTTTTGTTTTTTTTTTGTTTTACTATACTAACGTAATTCACATTTCAAGAAACCTGGAGGTTCTTGTTGACTTCTTGAGCCATTTGAATTCAATTTAATATAATGTTTCTTAACCATTTCCTTTCCATGGGTCAGTTTCCTACAATGCCGAATGTGCAGAGCTATCTGTGTGCAGGGAAGGACGACGGTTCACCCGGAGAATATTCAAGAGATTCAAATACTTTGAGCCGCCGTCAGAATATAAAAGAGGACAATACTACAGCGCTAACATATCGCCCTATTGATGATGTCCACTGCCGGTCGGGCCTGCATGCCAACTATCGCTAATAGAAAATGGCCGTGCTAAGTATGCTGTCTACATAATTCTATGTCTTTAACATTTGTACGATCAATTTTCTCGAGGGAAAGTGCAAGTAGCGAGTCGTCCTTATTAGGGGCAGTCTGTTTATTTACTCCAATATGGATAGATAATATATTTATTGTCTTCAGCATACAATTTAGTCACAGGAAACTGACCCTATTCGTGTTTGTTAATTATTTAATTACGTAAATTATTTAAATAATTAAAAAATAATTATTTAAAAACTATTTTCATAGTTTACATATTTTTTGTAATTATAATAATTTTCTGTGATTTTGGACAGTGATTTTAATTCAATCACGTCAATGGTAGTAGAAGCTATTGGAGACAAAGTGGGTGTGCTATAGGATCGATGTGTGACGATCAAAAACTATTACACTGATGATTTTTTTCACTATTTCTTAGCATTACAGTTCCAGAATAATCCAAATCGATTATCTAACTTTTATTAATATAAAATTATTGAAAAATTAATTATCGAAAAAAACATACAAGATCAGTAATATATTTATAACATAGCACCATGTACTTAAATATGCAATTGTGAAAATATTACAAAAATGGATTTGACAAAAAAAAAAAAATATTTTAAAAGATTTAAAATATTTCCTTTGATATACAGTTGACTCTGGATAACTCGATATCCAAGCGACAACAAATTACTATAAAAGACTACAAATACGAGTTAGGCACCTAACACCGACACGTCACTGTAACAAGAAATTAAATTCGGTAATAATTTATCCGAAAAGTTTGAGGTTTGTTCGAGTTTAAAACAGGATGATTCCCTTTCGCCTGTCCTGTTCAATTTGGTATTAGAACATGGCATTTGGGAGGTAATGCGTACCAAAAAAGGGTTGGATCTGCGTTGGTGAACCACCGTGCTTGGGTATATCTTGTCCTGTTAAGCAAAGACACGGAAAATATAAAACTAAATAAAAGTAGCTAAAGAACTGTGGCTCGAAATAAACACGGATAAGAGAAAAGATATGATTAGCTGCAAAAATGGCGATATTGCTGGTGATATCGATGTAGAAGGTAATATTTACAGATAGAGAAGTTTAAGTATCTAGGGTCTATGATAACTAAAAAAAAAAAAGGAAATTGAAGAGGAGATTAAGGTTAGGCTGAAGGCGAGAAATTCTTGTTATTTTTCTGTAGTTACAAAACTACTTAGCTCTCGCGCTTGTTGTATATGGTTTATGGTTAACCTACAGTTCTTTATGGATGCAAAACGTGGCTGCTTAAAATAAGGGATGAGCAACGTCTTAAGGGTTTTGAAAATAAAGTATTGCGTAGATTTTCACTCCGCCTCATACGACTTTACAAAAAATACGTAAGGACGTAATACATACCACCGTCGAATTACCGAAGGTTGGCTACTTCATTACATGCTGGCATATAAAATTCTTTGATAACCTTAAATACTTGACAAATCCACTTTTTAAAGCATTTCTTTCACTTACTCACAAACCTATGAGATGGCAGAAATGCATTAAAAACCTTTCACTAGACTCAGAAAATTAATTGATATTTACAGGACATCCTTGAGCTCCGTCACTACATTAATGTAAGAAACACTACAAATAACCATAAATAGCTCTCAATTCACCACCTCTCTCTTAAAATGCACCATGTGCAGTAAAAGATGTCATGTGTAAGCCTCGGTCTACTCTCTGTTCTCAACAGCACATACTATGGGTTTAAGAAAAAACAAAAATTAATTAACGAAACTTCGAATTATTAAAAAGTTTGAATTATCAAGCGAAAAAAAATCGAATCATTAACAATTCTTGTTATTATTTTGGAAATATATATGAGCTTTCACAAATTTTTATATATGTAAAAAATTATATGTCAAAAATAATAACTATAAAGAGGGAAGGTGGTCTAGTTCGAATTATAAAACGTTTTCTCAGCCTCTAGTTACGAGAAGGATTTCGTAAAGGAACTCAGGGTTATTGAGTTTATAAGGGCCGGGTTGGTCGAGCGGGCTAATGCGTGTGCAAAGCAACCCGACTCAAATATAATTAGATAAATATAACGAGTTGGCGTTTCGATGCCTGAGGGGGATTTTAACTCTGGAATTAATCCTCCGCCATCAGGGAGTGATGGAAGACTTTAAAAAAAAAAAAAAAAAAACTCGAGTTATCGAATTTATCAAAATACAGAATTTTTTTTATTTACCGAAGTAGAAGAGTTTGAACCGAAGAACTACTACCGAAGAATTTAATTACGTAAATAAAATGTTTCTTTAGTTATCGCTTCCTATTCAACAAAAACATGACTTACTAAAAAATACCAAACTTGGATTTCGTACTTTTCTGCTTAAAATTGGACCATTGTTTATCAGTATTTTTTTGTAGCTCTTTGAGGTCTGTTATCATTCCTATAAAAATTTCCCTCTACTTATGGAACACCTTATATATCAGAAAGACTTTATTACATACAACATCTGTTTTATTCAAATCCATATTCAATTATTCGTTTAAAAAACCTTGGGATATAACACTTCACGGTTATAATTCTAACCCCAAGTGTATTCGTGTTGTCTTAATATTAGAAGACGACACTCGAAAAGTAAACTCGTTAAAAAATAAAATGAAAGCTTTTATTGGCTTCCCGAATAAAAGAGAATCCTTGGAGTGTCCTGTTTGCTAAAGGAGTAAAAAACCCGACAAAGGTTTATTAGCAGGCTCCATCCATGGAGTACACTAGAACATTTTCCATATTCATCCGCGACCATTAGCTTATTGTGTCCTTTTCGACACCGCTGGAGCATCTTGAGGTGCATCCAGCTCTTCATGCGTTCTTTGATGGTGCAAATGGATTAAGGAACCTTCGAGTATCGTCCTTCACTGCAGTGATTAGCAGCCCTATCGATTAGTTCTTAAGGCACGTTTGATGTCGACTGCGACCACATCTTACTCTTTATAAATAAAAACACATCCTGAGTCTTCACATTTAATACATAAAATTTAAGTATAAATAAATTGTTCAGTATAAGATAAATGGAGCATATGTGGATGGTCAGTAGCAAATCAGTGAAATCACAATTGCACGAAATGACTTGTATTAAGAAATATAAATTTCAAATTCTCAACAAAATCAAATTACGAAATAATTATTTTATAAAATATTATCTAAAAGATTACTGAAATTCAAATATCATAGTTTGTATTTCGAAAAAAAATATTTTCGGATATTACATTTCTGGTTAATTTCCTGTATTTTGCTCTTCTTTTCTTCATTGTTTATTAACTGCTGGACCATTTCACTGACTTGACATGTAAATATTGAAATAAATATGTCTATTGTATTATTAGTTCTCAAATATATCGAATAGTAGTTAGATATATCAAATAAAATATTGAATAAAATTAAATACTTTGATATATCTGAGACTGGATATTTTATTTTTTTTTAAATAGTATGGATACAAATACCGACCAAAAACATGCATAAAAAAATAAGAACTACCGATAGATACAGTATCTTATATTCTTAAATATATCGAAAAATTAATGATAAATATCTATAGTTTGGGCCTAGGCGTTTTGTATCTTTTAAAGAAGGAAAATAAATCGAAGTCTTAGATTTGAAATAGCTTTAACAGCAGCAATAAAATATTTCTTATCGCAAATAAAAATTAACATTCGTTTATAAAATAAAAGATATATTGGGAACTAGACAAAAAATCTATTATATTCCAAGCATTAGAAAAAAAAATTAATGATGAAAGAAAAATAAATTTGAATGAACTACTAAAAACCTATAAAGTTATTAAAATTTATTACAAAAAAAACACATTACTAAGGACTAAAGAAAAATAAATTAAATTGCATAAGATAAAAAATAAATCATGAATTATTGAATTTATTTTTATTTTTTACTTATATCCTGCAGAGTGATTGGCAACACCTTTTACTTACATTCTGTAATATGGTTTTACTATTTTTAAAATTTAAAATTTTGTTTTCCGCTTTTTTGTTGTTCAAGTTTTCTCTTAGGCTTTGTGCCATATCCAATTTTTTTTTTTTTTTTTTTTGTTTATTTAATGAAATTTACAACTGTATACAAATACAACAAGTAAATATGCGCAAATATAAATAATGGCATGTACAGGCTTGAAGAGTTACTACCCAGTGGTAGCACTCTCTAAATAATTTTAAGTAAGAAGATCACGAGGCCATCTCCTTTTCAGACGCCTAGGAGGATTATCAGGAATCGAGAAAGAAGCAAGAGTTGAAACAAGCGGATTTGGATGGGACTGAAGTTTATCATGAAAGGATAGATATCTGGCTCGAGCTAAATCAGCGACATATGGTACATTAAGGTCTTTATGAATGGTTTTATTTGTGACAAAGTATGGAGCATTAAGGATTTTACGGAGGATTTTGGATTGTAAGGATTGGATACGATAGGAATTCGATGGTTTGGTGGAGCCCCAAAGCTCAACTCCGTATGTCCATATAGGTCTTATTATAGTTATGTAGATAAGTCTTTTGTAATTAATAGAAAGTTTGGAGCGTTTGTCTAGTAAGTTTTGGAGCAGTCGGAAACGTCGAGAACTTTTTTCTTAGAATTTTAAATATAGGCCAGTCTTGAATGATCTGTTAGACTGTTCTTTGCACCTTACAACTCTTGTATGTTGTTGGGTCCAGTCCTTTTTGTAGTAGCCATGTGAGAACAATGTCCAATCCTTAATCTGCAGAGGGGCATTTCTTCTTTTCTGGATGATCAGTGAGATGTTTTTTATTCGGAAAATTAATTTTTATTTCCTTTAACTCGTACACTTTCTGCTCTCACTTATTTTGTCACTTTACCCACACATTTTTCAGTTGTCTCTATGTATTTTAGTTGTCTATATGTGTTGTATGTATAAGAGCTTCTCATTTCTCCAGCAAAACTGAGCAGGCCTAAGGCAGTTTAAATAGCTTTCAAATATGAAAATTTAGAAACGAACATCATGCTTCCTTCTCTACTTTTGAAGCATGTTACACTCTTCGTATTTATCCATGTTTTCTTAAAATAATTTTGTATCTCAACTGGAAATGCTATGTCATATTCACATCCAATTCAGGTATCTATAATTTCTGAGGCATGCGTCCATCGGAAGATTATTACATCCGGCACATTCAGCGAATTTTCTAATTTTAGTTCTGAAAATTATCGAAAAGGGTTTCTACGAAGTTTTTCTCTCACCTATTACCCGCTTCCTCAGTACAGAATAATACTTGATTTAATATATATTTTGGATTGGTCTTAATTTTTAGCAAGGAATTGTGAGAAATAACCTTCTGAAATATAGAGGAGGTTCACCATCTTCTAGACTTTAGAGACTAATAGACTTTCAATAGGGGAGGTTGATAACGGACCCAGGACAAAATCTGGAAGCAGAGTTCTGTACCACATTCAATATCCTTAAGGATTTTTTAAGTTTTTTTTTTTAAGCAGAGCTGTAAATTATTATTGAATTAACAATGAATGAATTCTATGAAAAAAAAAATTATTTTAAACAAAAAATAACTTATAATTAAGATACTAAAGTCATTAATTAAACCAATCTACCTCGTATTGTGTTTATAAATATTTTCATTGATGGTTTTCTTGTGAACATTTTAATTTTTTTTTTATTTACAGTGAAATTGATACACCGCATAGAAAAATATAAAAAAAGACTTCAATGGCACAGTAAATAAATAACAAGAAACTCTTCAATAGATTTATTTATAATATCATTTTAAATATGTACAAAATCAATAAAATTAAAATATTCAACTGTGATTATTTAAAAAAATAATTTTACCTTAGTCGAAATTATATAACTATGAGGGAAGTCATTATTTTATTTACTGTTTTCTTTTTTTTTTCTTTTTTTTTACATATAATATTCTGTCACAGGGACAATAATTATATTGATAAATGAACACATTCACACCGTATATACAAAAAAGAAACAAAATTAACAAAAGTAAAATAATAAGTAAATAATAATAAATAAAAACTATATACAATAAAAAAATAAAATAACCTAAATATAAGTAAATTAAAAACATAAAAATACAGTCATACCTATATACAATCAGGCGGGGAACCCAAATCCCTGCGCTACTCTCTCAACCGCCTCACTGGTGCTAAAGCCGGTGGAGTTTGAGCGAGAGCGCTTTAGCCACATACACTCATGTCTTGAGTGGAGAATCTGGCCATTAAAGATATTTTTTAAGGTCTACTTTGATAGAAATTTCGAGTTTTCTAATTTCTACTAACGATTTTGTCCACAGGCAGTCATAAAATAGCCATTCCTTAAGTAGTATGGTGGAGAGTTTGTGGTCATAATCCTGATAAAAACAAAGTTCATTTTTTAGCTCAAATTTTCCATAATTTCTTTCAAAATTCTTCTAAAAATGTCTGTGTAAACATATTTATTCACTATACAGTGTGAATGTTTCCACTATAAAATGAATATTTTTTACAACAGAAGCCGCCATGCAGTCTACACCAAGAAACAGAACATAAAACATAACATAGAAGAATAAAAAAGGACATATGACTGGGATGTTTATTGATTACAATAAATTATTGTTTTCGTTGTAATGCGAACTGAACTTTTTATTTATTCAATAATTTCTATCAATATCCAGGTGTATAATTTTGACTTTGAGTCACTGTATATCGAGCAAGCATCTCGATATATTTTTATTTTGAAATTTCGATTCAATATTTTCCAATTTTTCTGTTACAAACGAAGGACAATCCCTTACTCGACTTGTTTTAGTATTATTTTCCCGAACGACCCTGTAGAAAACTATCTAATACATATCACGTATGGCGGACTATTCCTCTATCCGTTGCTATAAGAAATCTGCTATATATAATTTTTTCTTTTTTTTTTCAATATTCCTTGAGAGCCTATAACGGTTGTTGTATATCAAAGAGGCCTTGAGCGTTAGTCTTTGATATGTTCCAATTACGCCGATGCATTTTTATTGGCTGCATTTATTGGCAGTATCTGGTCTTTTTTATCGTCGTGTAGGAAAGATCGTGATTCGAAAGTTTAATATTATTTTCGTACCTGTCTTACTGCCATAGAGATAAATTTATACATTTTAGAAATCTTATTGGTCAAACTTATAAAGGTGATTATAAAAATTGAATTAGAATCATCTTTTTTAACAATGATGGGAAAGGCAGAATGAAGTAATTTTTTTCATTGATTCTTTACATTCCTGTACCTATTTATGAGATGCATAGTAAAATAAAGTATTGAGTCAAATTTAGAATCCAAGTTTTCAACCTAGAATGTCACAGCAACTTTTTCATCAAAATCGGTTAAGCAGCAGTTCTTTATACTATCGTTTTTATTATTTAAAAATCGCTATATGGACTTTATTTAATTTTTTTTTCATATTTATTGAGAAATATTACAATCTGCCTCAATTAAAGGAATTTATAATAGTGTTCAGAGAGCACATTCATACCTCATTCACAATAAATACAAATAAATAATACAGAAAAATAACAATACTAAAAGTAAATGTATATAAACTAAACTAAACAAAAGAAATTAAGCTAATGATAATAACTACTCAAATCACACTTGCTTCTATACAATATGCAAAAATAAAATTCATTCACTAAAGATCTTCGAATCAAGTCTTTCTTCCCACTCGTAGAAGAAAAGGCAAGACTCTAGGAGATCCCAGCGCCTCTCACTCAGCCGCATTACTGGTATTAAGAACCAGTAGAATTTAATTAAACTCGTTATATAGATGTGTAATTCAATGGGTTTTAATATAGTGTAGATTTTATACTCAAGGATGCAGTGTGACATGGCTTAAATGCCGAATCTCCACATGATTTATTTAGAATAATTATTAAAATAAATATAATTAAAATTATTAGAAAAATTATCATTGATCTTTTGTGTTTAGTAATAATAAGAATATTTAATACTTGATGGTTGAGTAAAAATAATGTCCGGGTTGACGGTAACAAACAGATTAAAATAGTAAAAAACTATTATATTGAAAACCGACGTTTCCATCCGACTTTGCAAGTATTCTTCAGGGCTAGAACGAACAAGATACAAAAGGCAATGGAAAAATGTGGAAGTTACATAATGTTAAGATAAAAAATATAAACCAAGTGAATTAACTTTTTTATTCACATATTATTAATGTAAGAATATAACAGGTCCGCAATGCTATATAGCCTTTTGCGTCTTGTTCGTTCTAGCCCTGAAGAAGACCTGAAGTCGGGTCGAAACGTCGTTTTTAAATATTATAGTTTTACTTTTTTACTCTCTTTTGATCGCCAACCCGGATTATCTTCTTAATCTATAATATGAATAATTTTCTCAGGTAGAAAATATCTTTCAAAAATAAATTCAAAAATATAAATTTTATGTATAAAATATCGCTTAAAAAAAGTAATATATAACATATAATATAGTATGAGGTAATGGAGAGTGGAGAAAAAAATATGAATAATAATTTCAAAAAATTAATAATATTTAACGGAAACCAAATCTTTCAATGGTACCTAAATGGTGTTTTCTAACAAAATGTAAACTTTTAAAATTAATTAGTATGCTAGATAAGCGAAAATGATTAATCGATTTTTTTGTAAGTGAACTATTTAATATCTATTTCATCATTATGTTTATACCGCTCAAAACATTTCAAACAGTGTTTGCGTAGTATAGAAATAACCCTTGATAACTTTAACTAGTTTTATTTGAAAAAAATAATTATTTAAGATGGCTGGTTAGTGAAATCTGTGTGATGAAAACATGGTGGCAAATATGTATGGAATAATTTAGCGAAAATGCAACTTGGGAGTGAACAATAAGCTGATGCTGGCATACTTCGAATGTCTGACGATGTTTGCTGATGTGGTCAGCAGTTCCTAGGTACAACCCGTGGTTCCTTGGATTACCAATTCTTATAACATGTATTACTTTAGGGTTTGTTTTTAAGAAAAATATTTTATTTTAGATAGATAGATAGTTTATTGGCTAATATGTACATCTTTTAGCCTTGCAGTTTTGCCCATTTGGTGTTAGTAGTTGTTAGTATTGAGTGGCAATAAAAGCATAAACAAAGCATAAATAAATAAAGATATAAATACGAATACATAGGAAAATTCCTATTGCTTCTTATAACCTCCCAATATAATCCAATAATGAACGAATTGAAAGAAGAAAAAAAAAAATATATATATATATATTCCGAATAAGTAAATAGAATAAATAAATAAATAAATAATTATTTCTAAAACCCAAAACAATATAAAAAAGTGTATATCTGGAAATTTATTAATGATTCAATAATATATCGAATTAGACTTTTTTATTTTATTTTAGGTTTTTATATTTAAAACTATTTTTGGGTCTTTTGAACATTGGCCCCGCCAGTTACTTTTTAAATTAGAAAAAGTAACTGTTATAGAAAAGTATCAGTTACATTTGAATCAATGGTTACATTTGAATCAATGCTGTTATTCTTCTATTATACAAAAATCTCTTAAGATATTCAGTTAGTTAGCAAAATGAAATCCTTTAGGTTACACTCCAGTTTGAATAACGAAGAGAAGTAAGGCTTAATGTTTATTCAGGGATAATGTGTTTATACCATGTGTTTAGGTTATACTATTTTTTCGACTGTTAATAATATATATTCCATATATATATATATATATATATATATATATTTCCTTCCTTCCTTCTTTAGTCAACAACGATCATCCTATCACATTCAGCTCCTACGTTAAAAAGCTAGGAATCACCATAGACGAAAACCTCTCCTGGAAACCCCATATCGCCCTCATCTCCCGTAAGTCAATAGGTACCCTTAAGCCCGTAATACCAAGATTTGTCTTCGGTACATCGAGGCGGTCTCATGTGTCCCACCTTTACGACGAGTTAAAGTGGCTCTTCCATTCTTTCAGCAGACAATATTTCCTTGGATCTTTCCTATTCCAAACGATCAACACCCGGCACCCTTCCTACATCCTACTTCCTACACCCTACCATTAAACAGTCTCCTACAGTTTAAACCCGTGGTCCACTCCAAGAAAACAAGATCCTGTTTCCGACCTGTATATCCCTAATCTAAAAATAAATAAATAAAACACATACATACCTATATACACTATTTAAAATCTGGCAAGAGAACTCCGAGCCAGACTTGTCCCTCCAACTGTGGAGGGAAAAGCATGGTAAATGTAATTAAATAAAATTTTAACTATATTATGTTATGTATTTGGGATTAACCATTTTCCAAATTTTAATCCATTATAGGTTGATTATATATACATATATATATAACCAATTTCAGTTTTCGAAGATCAAGTTAATATTTTTACTGTGGACGAAGAACTAATAAAATTCCACTGATCGCTATTAATGGAGCTTTATAAGCATGTTATGTATTTTATTCAATTTTAAATTCATCATCAATCCAGATACCTATAATTCCATAACAAACTTCAGAACCATCCGAACCTTCTCGTTTTAAATCATGCGTCCTCCTCGATCCCTGATAACCCTCCCAGACGTCTGAAAAGAAGGTGGCCTCGTGATCTTTTTGTGTAAATTTATTATTTGAAAGCTACCAGTGGCTAGTTTCTTTACAAGCGATTTCATGTCATTGTATTTCTGTGTGCACATTTACTAGATGTAATTTTTTTTTATAATGCATTTGTAAATATCAAAGAATAAAAAAGAAATAAAATAAAAACATTTAAAAAAAAAATTCATCAATATAGCTCGATCATAAAATCTTTCTCAAATTTATCAAAACACATATATCACTAATCTAATTGTTTTAAAAATAATATTTTTTTTTCACAGTTTGTGCTCAAAAATTTATATGATAATATTTCTTATAAAATATTCAACTTGATATTTTATTTATTTTACTTTTTTTTAAATCCTTAAAAAAATATTATTAAAATGAAAAATATTTGTCAATAATTTTATCCTATATATTATTTCTAAAAGGTATTTTTTAGTCGGTACGCCATAACTTCGTCAATTCTTCATCAAATCCAATGATTAGCCACTCATTTTGAAGATATTCTTCTCCTTCACATGCGAAAAATAGTCCCATCCCTCCGAAATTTCTGAAAAAAAATTATGGAGGAAAAGAAACTTTATTTGCTAATAACTCAAAAATTCTGCATTTTTTTTCTGTTTTGTACCCATGATAATTAGAAAGATTACTAAATTACCTACAATACAAAACAAAAATCGATAGAATACTATTCGATAGAATAATGACCTGGGGCTCACACATCGAAATGAAATCTAAGACTTTAAACATGCAAATGAAAATACCATACTCTCTTTTTTGCAAATCAGACAAAAACTAAATACATATATAAATCCAATTCAAGTCATTTGGACGTTACGCCTCACAGATATACAGTTCAGCAAAAAAGACGGTCTTATAAAACTACAATCTTTTCAGTTCAAAATTTGTGATTAATAACAGCATCTCCCCGTACGTAAACTACAAAATCTTAAATAACGACTCAGGACAACCAACTATCGACCAACTGACACGTACTCTTTACTTATTATTTCTTGTTTAACAACAAGGACACAACAACAGGCTCATGACCGACATGTCCTCCATTGAAATTTCTATTGAGAGGAGACTGAAGAGGAGCTGGATGAGAGATCTCCTTGTCTTATTTAAGGAAGGATACAAAGACCAGGAAGAATGACACTGGGTGCTTTCTGTTGTATGTCATGCCATTACCATTTATAATCCTATCAAATTAGTTGATTGTTATTCTCGTGTCAGGTGCAGATAAAGATATGAAGAGAAAAAAAAATTACAAATATTTATAAATATTGTGGACAAGTTTTACCTAATGGCCTTTTTATGGATTTAAATTTCGTGTGTGAGTGCAAATGTTTTAAACATTTTCTATATGTGATAATTTTAATTTGGTACATCATCATATAAATGCTTGGCATGCGCATGGAAAATTATTAATCTTCACGTCTTTCTGTAGCAGTATAAAATAAATAAGTTAATAAGTGCATGATGAGAACGAGAAATGAAATGGAACAGCTTTGGTACCTAAACGCCCAATGACGATTAGGTAATTTAAATCAGTCAAAGATATGAAAAGGAAGCGATTACTAGTTCACTAACCCAAATATCGATATAAAGTAGCGCCGAGAGAATCGATAATAAGAGATCGCACACTGAGCGAACTCTTATCAGACAGATGGCTCTATTATATTGAGGAGGTTCAACGAACTCAAACTGGGACGTGGAATGCTATCTACGTTTTGGGTATTAGGTTCGCTCACTTGAGTATTTTTCGCATAACTAGTCGTATTTTCCTTCCGATTTGGGCGTCTTTTTTTCTAAATATACGCCAATATCTCCAATCCAAAGCTTTCGCATCCTTTGCACTTAGCAATAACATTACCTAACTACTTATTGCGTTCTTGTTTTTGTGTCGATATTTTAAATATTGTTGTAACAGTGCAAGAATTTGAGATTATAATTTCCACTGATTTTTTTTTATTATTTTTTAATGTTTTTACTGCTATAGTTTTCAAGTAGAGTGTTTTACTTTTTATATTTATTTAATGTTTCATTTATAGTAAGTTTTCGCTAAGAAAATTTTGTTTCCTATAGGTTTCACAGGTATTTCTATAGATCTTTTGAACCTTCTGTATCTCTGCCTATCTTGTGTCACTGATTTTCTTGGGTGGTCTCTTGCCAACTATTGAGGAATTCACTGTTTACTTACGAAGCATTTTTAAAAATTGTATTGTATGCTTTTTTTTGTTTTGTTTTTTTATTTTATTGAAATTTACAATTTACACGAAAATACAATAAGTAAATGTGACATTGGTAACATGACATGTACAACATGAAGAGAAACTACCCATTGGTAGAACTCAAAGTTCTATATTAGAAGGTCCCGAGGCCATCTTCTTTTCAGACGCCTCAGAGGATTATCAAGGAGGAAGCAAGGTTTGAAATGAGAGGGTTCGGATGGTTCTGCAGTTTGTTATGGAAGGATAGGTATCTGGATTGGGCCAAATCGGAAACATTAAGGTCTTTATGAATTATTTTAGTTGTGACAAAGTAAGGAGCGTTGAGAATTTTACGAAGGATTTTGGATTGTAAGGATTGGATATGATAGAAATTCGATGGTTTAGTGGAGCCCCAAAGTTCAATTCCGTAAGTCCAAATAGGTCTTATTATTGTCATATATATGAGTCGTTTGTAATTGATTGTAAGCTTAGAGCGTTTGTCTAGTAAGTGCTATAGTAGTCGAAAACGTCGGGCGGTTTCTAGTCGTTTCAGTCTGGTATGGGGGTTGTATTGTAAGTAAATTTTTATTATATATTCATTTTTTTTTATTCAAAAATCTTATTTATTGAGAAATAATACATTTTGCTTCAATTAAGGACATTGGGTATTAAAACTATTAGACTCATCCATACCGTATATACAAAAAACAAAAGAAAAAATAGAAAATTATAACAAAAACAAAAGAAAGAGAAATTAATAAAATAAAAGAAATGTAACTTAAGACTACATTAAATAAAATATAAAACCACATTCATACTTATTTACAATATTTTCAGTCAGCGAAGGGAGTCAGATAAGGCAAGATTCTAAGAGATCCCAGTGCTCCTCTTTTATGTGCAACACTGGAATGGGAATCCAGTGGAGACTGAAGGAGGGCACTGAAGCCACATGCGTCCAGGACTTCAGTGGAGAAGCTGGCCACTGCCAGGACTCCACTGACGAATTTTTAAGAGATCTCGTGGCCATTGCCTTTTCAACCTTCGAGGAGGATTGTAGGGAAGACTGGAACTGGATAAGGATTGTGATAAGGAGTCCGGATGGTAGATTAGGTTCTGATGAAGATTTGAGAATTTGGATGGAATAATGTCAAGGATGTAAGGAATGACTTTAGATTGGAATATTTGGATCCGTTTGATGTTCGAAAATTTAGCTGTACCCCATAGTTAGTAAGACCGTAAGACCAGATGGGTTTTAGTATAGTCTTGTATATTACATTAAAAAGAAGAATGCAATAGCAATTTTTCTCCCGCGGTTTTCTTATATTGTTGCTCAAATGCACCTCGGTCTTGCAAACTCAGTTTTGGTCTTGGTCTTGCGCAAGAATCTCGCAATGGTCTTGCATTTACCTATTAGCTTAGTACTATAGAGATATTACTGTATTTCTTTAGATTGGGGAAACTTAACAAAGCCCGAATGAAAAATTAGAAGAGTTAATGCAAAAGTATATTGGTTAACCAATTCTTTCCATATAGTAACTAAAATTGTCAAGGATTAGTAATTATTTTACCTTAATTTTCATTTTAAAAAACCGAAATTTTTTATCTTGGTCTTGCAAAATGCATGTTTGGGCAACACTAATTTCTTAAATGATTTTTTTTTATTATTTTTATTATTATTTTAGTTTACGCACATTTAATTATTACTTTGAAGATTACTTTTTAAATTGATAAAATTTAGAAATTAGTAATAAAACCTTTAATAATTCTTGTCTTTGACGATAAAATATGGAACCCCAAACCAATGATATTTATATATAATTTTTTAAAGTGGGTATAAGGTCAGAGTTTTAACAAAAGATAGAACATTCCGTTGAGAAGCCTCGACATGATACTATAAAATAAAATGAAATGTCAGCACTCCGATGCCGACGGCGTTTTATTACCTATTTCTATAAATCGATATATCTTTATACATCGATAAATGTCAGTGATCGAATTGGATATCTTCACAGACATGGTATTATTAGGCATATATAAGCCTATTTTTAGAGGGAAAACCCTTTTTTTTTTTTCTAATCCATTATAGGAAACACATTAGGGGAACACCGTTCGAAAAGGAAAATTGGATATTGAAAGCTCATAACTTTCTGAAATTTTATAGTAACGTAAGATTGAAAAATAATATTATACATGCAATAAATTGTAATGCGTCTTCAGGGGAGAGAAGTATTCAATAATAATAAATAACAAATTAAAAATTCAATCATTTCTTTTTTTCTTTTTTTTCAATTATCTATGAACTCTGCTTATGATGATAGGTGCAAACTTCAGTGAGAGGGGAGAGAGAGAGCCACCTACTTTGTTTTTACTTGTTGTTATTTGTTGAAAGCCTAAAACTCCGACAGAATCATCAAAGCACCATAAAATAAGAGTTGTAATGTCTTATATGATCGCATAGTCCGTGGAACAGGCCCCTTTTTATCAAATTATTAACACCCCCCTGAAACTTCGTAAATAGATACATTTTATCGTAACCTACAACAATTTTATTTATGAAAATTCTCGGAATCGGGGCGTTTTCAATCTGGAGATCGGCTAATTTCGTCTATTAAATTAGCTACTAAAAACTCTTAAGTACCCATTTCCTTTCCACTTGGATCGTAATATAATTTGATCACAAAATGGAGAAAAAATATGGCCTTCATATATATTGAGCCGTTTGGCGTGATCTTCACCCCCAAAATGTCAAAATAACGATGATATGTAGACCAATATTTGGTAGGCCACCCTGTTTCTATGAAATTTACATCTGTAAAAAAATTAATATACATCTAGTAAATGTGATGCAGAGAAATACAATAGCATGAAAAGACTTGTAGAGTAACTACTCATTGGTAGCACTATAATAAAATTTCTAAATTAGGAGATCACGAGGCCATCTTCTTTTCACGACGCCTTGGAGGATGATCAGGTATCGAAGATAAAGCAAAGCTAGAAATGAGAAGATGGTTGTGAAGTTTAGTATGGAAGGATAGATACCTGGATAAGTTAAATATGTTCTTTTTTTCTGTTAAATGAAATCTGGCTCGAGTCAATATAATATTTTTTTGTTACCCTTAAGATCTAACATTGCCTTTGTGAATATTTTTTATTATTTATAAGACGTGCTTTATATTAAAAAAATAAACAAATAATTAATGAATAACTTTTAACCAATTCACAACTTGCTCTAAATCTATCTTCATGTCAGTTGGAAGTAGGTAAAGAGACTTCGGTCCCGAACAAACATACAGCGGTCAACAGATGTAAATGAAATAAGTTTTGCTGCGATTGGCGAGATCAAAGACTGCCATTGCTAACAGACACTAATGTTGAACTCACCCGCCAATACTGAAAGTGTGTGTGTGGTCCTCTGTTGACAGAAAGAGAAGCCACAGATTTAGAGCTGTGTTTGCACGCTTCGAAAGTTAGCAGTTAGGAATGCCATTTGTTTGCTCAATGCAGGGTGTACCGTATGCCATCCCGACTCTATTGCATTAGTAGCTATGCTCTAACTGAGTCTATTAGCTACATGGGTTTCTCCCAAGGTAAATAATATTCCAGTGACCGCTCTCCGATATAGGGTTCTTCCAACTCTGAAGCAATTCATATTTAGCTTGTTTATTTTTATACTTTAAGCAATAGCACGTTGTACAAATCTCTTTTGATAAAATTATTAACACATATCTAAAACTTCGAGAATGCATCTAGTGGATCCAGAATTTAATTTTTTTTCTTTTAGGGAGGGGAAGGAGTTATTCCTGTTGATAAAAGCCGATACCTAGGACTCCATCTGGAAAATATCTAACGTGTAATTTTCATACCAGACTAAAACGACAAGAAACCGCTCGACGTTTCCGACTTCTTTAGCACTTACTAGACAAATGATCTAAGCTTTCTAGTAATTACAAAAGACTCATATGGATGATCATGATAAGACCTATTTCAACTTACGGAGTCGGGTTTTGGGGCTCCACTAAATCCGATGATTTAGTGATCCGATGATTCGTATCTAATCATTATAATACAAAATCCTTCGTAAAATGCTCAATTCGTCTTACTTTATCACTTATAAATTAATTCAGAAAAACCTTAATGTTCTATATGTTTCCGATTTGGCCCAACCCAGACACCTATCTTTCCGTAATAAACATCACAACCATCCGAATCCTCTTGTTTCTAACCTTACTTCTTCTTCTATACCTGATCATCTTCCGAGCTGTTTAAAAAGAAGATGGTCTCGAGATTTCCTAATTTAAAAATTATATTACAGTGCTGCCGATGGATAATTTCTCTATAAGCCTTGTCATGCCATGTATTTCTCTGTATAACATTTACTGAATGTATATTAATCTTTATACAGTTGCAAGTTTCATAAATAATAATAAAAAATTATGCACCACGGACTACGTGAAAATACTGAGTAATAAAAAAATCATTATGAGAATGAATACTATTAAAAACTGAACGGCCATGTATAAACATTTATAATAAATTATATTTCATTTGGCAATATCATCATTTCTCGTCTTTCTTTTTAGTCCAACCTTTCTTTTGCATTTCTTCCACCCATTTCCTTTTTCAGTTCTGCTGTTCATTTCCTTTCTTTCTTTCTACTATTTTCTACTCCAAGGATAGACTTCCTTCATCTTATTCACTGTTCCCCTCAATTTCTATCTATCAAGGTATTCCTCTTGTTTTATCCCAACTCTTACAATTACTTCCTTTATCAGTTCAGGGTATTCTTTGATGTTCTTTAGTCCCATTAATTTGTCAAATATCTGTTTGCTTATCTTATCATTACTAATTCTCTCGCCAATAGTTCTTTTAAAAGAAATTTCTGTTAAATTTAAACTAATTTGTTCTGTGCGCTGTTATCTTCTGAACCAAATTCAAATTTTAAATTCTTTCAAAGTTAAATTCTGACCAAAAGTCCCGCTAAGATAAACAAGTATTTATTCTCATATATCAACCGTGGACCAGTAGGAGACTTTCCTGTGGCACATCCAGCCTCTATAAAATTGGAAAAGCGTTCCTTCGCGAAGCGTTGGCTCAGAAATAGTACTTCCGAAAAAAATGCTAAATCCAATATCTTTCATGAGTTGTATTGGTAAAGATTTTCTATGTATTTATATATTTTAATTTTATAATATCCAGATGACCCGCACTTCTACGATCCATGAAAAGTCTTCTATTTTGTACTTTATGTTGGTTTGACCGATGAATAATTATCCAATAAACTTTAAAGAAGCTGGGTATTTCAAAGAGGGACTTTTGACACCTAAGATAGATTCAGGGCTGTAGTTACATAATAAATAATTACCTACTGCAGCCGGACTCAAATCCTGGACCCGACCCATACGATGATAGTACCATGCAGATGTCCTTCACATATTTATTTTAATATTGTATATTACTTCGAGAAATAATCTTCTGTACGACAACCGGAGTGAACTAGGAACGCAGTACTAAAACATGGAAGTGAAGGGACAATAACGAACTACTCACAAAAACTGGGCAACCAATCTCTCATGGCATGAAGGGAACGAGATCAAGATGGGCGGGGCATGTAGCTCGGAGTAAACCATCAGGAAGCCGTTAAAAAATAATAAATACTTCATTAGTTGGAAGGAGAAGGCCGAAAACCAAATGGATAGTTCGGATCAAACTTTATTTCGGTCTAGAATATGACGGATTTTTTTTTTGTTCTTCCCTACCTCGCCTTGTAGGCTATACGGGATTTTCCCGGGCCGGGGGGTGAGGGCGGGGAATTTAAAATCCCCTCCGGCACCGGGAGCGAACTCGTACTTTTTATATCATCTCAAATCTCTGTTATCCGGTTGCCAGGCAACTAGCGGTGTTGTGCACACGCTTTAGCCTATTCGGCCACCCCGCCCCCTTGAACATGACGGATTATCGAAATTCTAGTATATATCAAAAGGTTGACCCCAATTGTGTCAGCAGATGCATAGGATCTCACATTCAATTTTTCAAATCCCCGATCAAAGCCATGCCGCCTACCGGATACAGATACAGGCAGTAACATATGCAGAACTGAAGGCAGGCGCATTGACAAGACGCACCCACGCAGATAAGCGCAGGTGGATTGATGATACGAGAGGATGAGATACGCGGCGGGCAGCTTTGAAAGATTACGCTGCCATCAAGCGGGACTATATTTAGCTGCCGGGTCCCATTGAGGGCTAATAGTGCAGCCCACCTTAATGCACTCTCCGCTCGCTGCATTTATCAATGGCCTGCAACTGTATGCAGGTCAGTAGGATCCATCATCTGATGATATCTGAGCGGTCCTATCATTATCATCTAGGAGCAAAACTATTAATCATCTTATATATTTTTTATTTTGTTTATTTGTTTGTTTCTTGTTACCTCTATGCTACAGGGTCATTGGCAATGTCTTCAAATTAAATTCTGTTATAGAGTTTCACGTGTTCAACTGTTCTTTGAACATCACAGTTGTCCCAAGCTGGTGGATAAAGTACCATGGTCCGTAGTATCGTGAGGATGGGTGACCCTCGTTAGGCAATCTGTGCTTCGGTTTGCAAAATACGTACATGGCCAAAGATCCATTATGGTATAAAATGGTTCATAGTATAGTTGGTAAACAGTGCCAACCGAAAAAAAAAAATCACCTAAATCTTCATAAAATCGCTCCACCCATCCATACGATCCTCCTCGAAGGTCGAAGTGGCAGCGAACCTTTTGTAAATATTGGAGTTCTGGCAATGGCCAGATTTTCCACTTAAGCCATGTATATCTGATTATATAGCCTCTACTGGTAGTTAATACCACTAATGCGGCTAAGTGAGAGGAGCCGTGATCTCCTAGAGACCTGCTTTTCCTTCCAAGAGTAAGGGAAAGGCTCGGCTCGGAATTATCCTGAATGAATGAACTCAGTAAATCTTCTTTAGTATGCTGATGTTTAAGTTATTATTTTAATTAATTTAGTTCTTTTGTCTGCGGGGTGGTTGAATGGGCTAACGTGTGCACAGCGCCGCCGTTGTCCGGCAACCTGATACATGAGATTACTCGATAAAAAGTAGTCACGAGTTCGCCTCCTGGTGCCGGGGGAGTCTTTTAAATCCCCTCCCTCACTCCCTAGGTCGAGAAAACCCCGTATAGCCTTAAAAGCGAAGAAGAGGATGACCCAAAAAAAAAAATGTTTAGTTCTTTTTGTTTATATTAAATTTAGTGTTACTATTTTATGTTTTATTTATTGCAAATAGAGTATGGATGTGTTCTCTAAACACTATTATAAATGTCCATAATTTTGATATATTGTAATACTTCTCAATAGATAAGGTTAAAAAACAAATTCAATACACTTCGGAAATGTACATTAAACATTGATTTAGTCAAAGAATAGATTATTTTTCCATCTTTATTCATTAAAAATATATAATGCTCGCTGAATTGAATGCGAATTATTTGAACTGCTTGAAGATGTAATGAAAAGAACATGTTAGTATAATTTTCTTCAATTTCAGTATCATCTATTATTTTAGTTTATAATTCATAAAGCCATTTGTACACCAATAATGATTTTATTTGCAATCCTTTTCAATAATTTTATTTTCAATAATGTTTCAGCCATTTTCAAGTATTAAACAAAATTGTTTTATGTACAATATTTTTTTGTTAAATTTTTCTGCATATTTGTGTTATCATTCATATAATTACAACTATTCATTAATGTTATGCTAAAAAATATATATATGCCTGCCATGTCTTAATTTTTTATTTTTATTTCTTATGTGTTTCTTTATTAAAATGTGTCATCATATAAAAGCTTAGTTGTCATATTTATAGTATTTAGTTGCATCTAATTACATAATTTATTGTATTAAGCTAATTTTTGTAAAATATGTTTAAAATTGGCATATTATAATATTATACCATTTTCTACGGCAGCTCCCATATCATCAGTTCATATGTTACTGAGCGATTAGTCGATATTTAAGGAGGGGGGATGGTTTAGGAGATCGTCACTGTAAAATAAGGATTGAAAATAAAAACATTGGTGTACTGACGGCTTTATGAATTATAAACTAATAGTTTTTTTTTAATTATAATTTATCTATGAGATAAAACTTCCCTAATGTTGAAACAGAGAAAAACGGAATAAACCAATTCGAACGATAAGAATCAATTATGCATGAAGTTCTATGAGATTACGCAAAATTCTAACATGAAAATAAAAACAAGACCTTGAATACAAGAAAAATATAATTATTCATTTGAGAGAGAAAAAAAAAATAAGATTGGCCGTAGACCATTATTTTGGTGAATCTATTGGACATTACTGACTTTAGTTACAGGCGCTAATATCCATTAGGGCTCAGTTGGTCTAATTTGAAATTTAAATTCAGGGGCAATTGTCTTGGGATTACACCTTCAATACTTGAGGAATTTATAAATTCCAGTTCCTAGCTATTTTCCTGTTTTGTTTTTTTCCCTTTTAATTATAGTCGTACACGAGCATTATTTAAAATAGATAGATACATTTATAGACAAATAACAATCCATCGATATCTCTTTTTTTTTTTTTTCTACTTTAAAAGGAGAAATATCAAGGCTTGGCTTGAGATAGAGATAGCAGGAACGACACTCAAAGTTCAATTTATGTTTCATGTAGAATATATATCTTCACCTTACTACAAAAAGCCATTAGGTAATATTTTATAAAATTAAACAACAGTATTTTGATGAATTTTCCATCCGTGAATGCACAACTTTGTGTTCTTAGTGTAACTATTAAATATAATATAGTTTGTCTCTTTTTGGTGAGCAGGATAGCTCCGTAAATAAGGCACTGACTTCCCAAGCTCATGGTCCCGGCTTCAAATACGGATGGCAGGTTATTATTTGCTCTGTTTCTTAACATTTCCCTCGCTTACAATAAAACTATTTAATTAATAAATTCTGAAATATTCTAATACACATCCTAAATAAAACTCGTTACCATTTGGTTTTCGACACTATTTTTTTCCTTTTAGCCTCCCTAACACGTTCTCGCGTTAAGAAACAATTTTGAATAATAGCTCGTTAAAAGGAGGATGAAATGATGAACATTTCCCTCACTAACAATATGCAGGTTCTATTTTTACTTTTTGATAAACTTTAATCCATATGTAAAAACAATTCAAGTAGTCGACTTTATCCGAGCGTTACACGTTGGAAATCTGATTCTGATTCACTCTCCACAATAAAAGAACAAAATGCCCCTAAAGAATGTTTGAGGTTAGCACTAATGTCGGTATTAGTTAAGTTAGATAATTGTGTTTCCCATAGTTTGAGAAATGTCTAAACTCACTTCAAAACGTTATCGAAATTTTAAAATCAAAATCTTTGACGTCTTGATACGAGCACTTACTAGTATCGAAGTTTTGAAACCTATTTTCTTCGATGACTAATGAATGTCGTTATGAAAGTTGTAGTACGAATTAAAGGAATTCCTCGCTTCTCGATGAAATTTATTTTCTTTTACACCACGTTGATTAAAAGCCTTCGCTCCAGAGAGCCGGAATCCCCATACCATCTTATTACACATAAATAGAAATTTCGTTCAGCGACTTGAACTTAAAGTGGTTCAAAGAGTTTTAATGACTAATTCGAACCACCAAACCTAAAACCGGTAATAAATAAACATAATCTATTCATATATAAATAAGTATTTAAATTATTATTGCGACGTGTTGCAGTGAATAAATACATAAAAATTGACTCGATTTAAAATACACCATGAAGGAATATTCTACGATTAGATGCAATTATAATAACTCAACCTTGAACTAGAAACAAGATTATGTAATTTTAAAATTTCATAAAAAACAAAACGCAGAGGTGTTTTCAAGTCAGAACTAGTCGCTAGTTCAATTTAACCTTGGTCGAAAAAAATAAAATAAAAAGAAAGAAATAAGTAAAGAAAACAAAAACACTTCGTCCGATACCAAATGACAAAAAGAAGCGGACAAGTTAACCCTGACTACTAGCAACTATCTTAATAATTTAAATTGCTAAGGAAATTTAATTCTACTAATTAGCCATTCAATTAGAACCAAAATGGAATAAAAAGATATTTTCGTTTTTCTTCTCTTTAACAGTTTTAATTTATGTAATATGATTTCGTAATTGAAACTGCAAATGAGATATCTGAAAATACCTACCATTTGTTACCTCAGTCAAGTTCTTATATATTTTATTGTCCTTATAGATGAAATGTCATATTTTGATAAATTGAATTTTAAAAGTTTAAGTAGTACTACCATTCCAGTCCAGGGCATTGCACAATAGAGATACAAATGTAAATCAATATGAAAAAAAAAATGCATATAAAGAGTGTTTCAGAATCAAGTGGCAAAACTGCAAAAATGAACTAAGGACCTCAAAAAAAAAAAAAAAAAAAATCCTCTGAAGGTGTATCCGCAAATGCTTTGTTTAAAACCTATTTATTTTTTCTAACTACTTTATTAATTAGATGTAAACATTAAATTCATATTAAATGTTGTTTAAAGTGTTTCCTTCAGCATTAAGACAGGCTTGGTATCTTTCTTCAACAGTAGCAGTGCCAGAACGCCAATGGATAAGTATTATTGTTTAACAAGATTTAATCATCCTTCTTCGTAAAGAATTAAAGTCATTGACCGGACTTGTTCAATCATATCTTACTGGCCGTGCAGGACCAGTGGCTTGGCATGCACGCTTCCCAGACCTGACACAATCGAGTGTTGTGGATTCGGCTCTACAAGAAGGCTCCTCACACCGCCCAGCGGTAGAAGAGGAAATGATTAAGAAGAAGAAGTATTTTAAGCTTAAATTGGTTCAAAAGACTATTCATGACACCACTGAGTAATTAATACCGAAAATCTTTATTAATTATTATTAAAAATATAAATATATTTTTAAACCCTTATTGTAATGAATAAATATACTAAAAAATACTCGATTTAAAATATACAAACATAATTGTGGGTAAATGGTTGACTGTCGTAAATAATGAAGAGAAGGATAGTTGGGCTGATCAGTGAAAAATAAGAAGGCAAAAATTTATTTTGACATTTGCCGGCGTTTCGACCTTTTTTTTCTGTTCTTCCCTACCTCGCCTTTTAGGCTATACGGGATTTTCCTGGGCCGAAGGGTGAGGGCGGAAAATTTAAAATCCCTCCGGCACCGAGATGCGAACTCATACTTTTTAAATCTTCTCAAATCTCTTATCCGGTTACCAGGCAACTCACGGTGCATTGCACACGCCCATTCGGCCACCCAATCCCCCTATCCGACGTTTCGACCTGAAGTTCATACCTTCATCAGGGCTGATCCCAAAAATGTTGTTGGAGAAGTGATGACTTATCCAACTGATAAAATATGACTTCTCCACAAATTAAACGAAATGAAACGACGGAAAATTTCAAAATAAATATTATCATTTATTTTTGCCTTCTTATTTCTGATTGATCGCACCAACTATTCTTCTTTTAATTAAAATATATATACATATATATCAAAAACGCAAATATATCGTGGTTATATTTATTTGTTTTTCATTTATTTATAAAATTTTATTTTATAGTATTTTCAATCAATAGAAAATATTGAATCATTATTTTTTAAATTTATCCAAATGAATGTCATGGCGTTAATTTACTTTCATATCATTCATTCATTCATGTGTTTATATTAAAAAATTGGAAAGATATAGGTTCATACTCCATATTAATTGACGTTTTTCTTATATTTTTATTATATTTACTTGACCGAACCATGGTTGAACCACGGTATTAAGGTCGCCTTGGGAAGCTCCCTGGCCAGCCGAGTGTCTAACCTGCACAAAGTGCCTCTAGTTCTTTAGCTCCTTTTTTTATCCCTGCATTTTTTGCTCTCTCACTATGAGTGAGTTCAAAAGGCTTTGAAGTGGCACGGTCATGGAAGGGGCGTGTTGCTCACACACACATAAACACACACACACCAACCGGAAGAGGAGACCACGTGACCCGTATACGCCCCGCGGGCGCCATCTTGACGAAGGGCCAACCTGGAAGGGACTTTTTCTCCAAGGGTTTTTGTCTTTCCCGCCCCCGGCAACAGCCATCATTAGGAGAGGCGGGGCAGAGCGCCCCCTACTCGCTAGTAATTAGAACGATAAGTACCAGAGTGCTTCGGCCCGAGCTAAGTACCTAAGTACCTTCAACCCGTAGCTTATAAATAATTAATTGGAAATCGGCCATCTTAAATGGGGCAGAGCATTGTACATGTTGATATCTCAATGACTGTACGCTGCCTAACGATGCACCGAGATGTTTTATTACTCTTCGCCTTCAATATGTGGTTATTATAGTCTGATGATAATGTAAACAACACGATATATAGCTTTGATTGTTTCAATGATACACTAAAACTAAAATGCCATTATTTTATAGGTCAGTTTCTTTTAACAGTATATATTTGAAGACAAACGATCGGAGTCTGAGGATCACCGATTTCAATATATTTTTTTTATTTGTGATTCTACATAGTAAAATATCAGACATACATCCCGATATTCGTTCCAACGAAAACCAAGAAAATAACATACAGTCTTAGTAATAAAAATTGCTAAATTGAGAATTATTTTAATTCTCATGTTGATCCCATTCAATGTTTTTTTCTTTAGATTGTTTTACAATGTTTCTCAGTTCAGTTTTAACTAATGTCAGAATTATGACCAGTTTCAAATAACTGTCCTCATCAGAAAATATTAAAATTGAGACGTTACATAAAGTAGAAAAATTTTCACTGGAAATAGCGACGAGGGTATCACCAATCAACGATCATAGATTTGAAGAAAAACAATCTTTCTCAGGGCACCATGGAGCGAAAGAAAAGAACTGGGAAGAGCCAAAAACAAACGAACAATCTGACCGCTTAATGGTGCAATTGTTTTTATAATATTATTTCAAAACTGGCAAAGAAATATCCAGTGATCTTGCAGATAGCAATTTAATACTGTATATTAAAACTATGCTATTCCCTCTGCATTTCCATTTTTTTTCTCTAATCGATAAATAAATAATTTATAACATGGACATAGCGATATTTTTATCATCACTAGCCATGTAATCAGTGAAGGTATCAATATGGACCCAATACTAAAAAGTTTGTAGACCCCTGGTATAAAAAAAAGTTTCAAATCGCTGATATGATTACCACTAAAATTATAATAACAAACAAATTGAATGTATTAAAAAATAAAATTAAAAACACGATACATAAAAAAAAAAATTCATTCCAACCATTTTTTTTTGGTAATTCTACGTCGAAAAATATGTAAAAAATGTTAATAAAAAAATTATTTCTAATAGTAATAATTTCTTGTTTTTTGTTGCTTGCATTTCTAGCTTCTAGATACTAACCTATCTCTATTATTTCCAATAGTATTAAATGAATTATAATACATTAAAAATTATATAAACTAAAAGACAGTTCTAGTAAAGTAGACTACATGAAATAGGAAAATAGATTCGTTTTTGATGCCCTTTGCTCTTAAATTCAATTTTTCTTAAAAATTAAAGAATGCAAGTTTAAGTACTTTTAATATTTACCCAAACATTGCTACTTCTATTGGTTTGCATTTATTTTGAATTTTGAACTATTACTATGCATAGGTAAATTGGACCAACCAAGGCAGCAAGGGGGGGGAGGGAATATAAATATCGCTGTACTCATCAATTTTTTTTCGAATATTACAAACATTGTTATAACTTCAAGAGTACTCCACTGACCTTCACGAAAATTACCAGAGATACAGACTGGCTAAATGGCTTTATCGTTAATATCGGTTACCTCTTTAAATGATGGTGGCATTTAGCCCACTTTTTATGTTATCAATAAAATTATTTAAAATTGTCTATCTCAATTTAATATGTTTAATACTTAGTCCATTATCGGTATTGCTCATAACCCTTATAATCTGCTTTAAAATAATTCTAATTCTTATAATCTTCTTATTCATATAGTTCGGATGTTTTCCAGTCACTAATTTTTCCCAACAATTTAAATATAACTTTTATAAAATGTTATCTATTTAATTATTTAAAATATAAATAAATACTTGTACATCACTACGGACTTATCAACGACACGTGCCACGGATGACATACTCATCAGGAGGCGACTGAAAAGGAGATGGATGATAGTTGTCCTTTCCTGATTTAATGATGTAAACAGTCCATGGAAGAGGTGCTGCTGTGTACTATTCTTCATCATGCCTATCATGCCATTTTTAACCTGATAATATGTCAGCTAATTAGCTAATAATACCTACCATGTAAGGTACGGACTGAGAATTGAAGACAAAAAGAAATCTAAAATAAATGAAAAATAAAAAAATCATAAATGTGGTGGAATCAAATACACAACACGGATCACTATTTTTTTCTCAAACAAACAAAGATAATTTTTGAAAACCAAAACGTCTTCTTAGTGCTTGGATAAAGGTGATCTATTGTAAATATAGAAAGTGCACGCCATACTTTTCTCCATTATCTTCTTATGGCAACGACAGGCAGGAAATAACAGCTAAGAATAGTAACGGTTATCTGTGACAAACGAAATTCGTCAAGGGAAACCGGATGTTGAAAATTTTCGACAACAAAAGTAATCGGTCTTCCTGATATGTACGTATTATGTATTCATCTGAACATTTGTATATTCATGGTAACATATTGCGTGTTTAATTTCAAATTTTATATACTATTTTCTTTCTTGATTTATATTAGTATGAAACATAACAGTTCCTAATGTAGTAGGCAAATGAAAATAAATAAATACCAAAATTTGAGTAACATATGCAATCTATTCTCTAGTCGACCAAATAGGTGTTTCCACTAAAACAATACATTGTTCGAAGAAACTATCAATATTTTAAATATCGTTATTTAAATGTTACCTTGTTTTAATAAATACAATAGTGTACCATGTGTGAAAAAATTATAAACCATTGGAAATTATTCAGTGAATATAGTTGACCACCTTGAATATAATTTAGATCACGTAATATAATGTTTGTTTGTTAACTAAAAAAAAAAATCAAACCAATGAAAAGTTGTCAGGATGAGCAGTCGAAAATTTTTATATTGAGTTTGCCGATGTTTCGACCCAAAAATGTGGGTCATCAGTAGGACAATGATTTAAAGGCCCGATAAGTAATCAAGATTGAAGCATTTTAAATTTAAAGGTTAACTATATGCCCATATTAAAAAAATAATTATGTTCTACTTCCTAAAATTTTTTGTCAAATAGGTCAAACCAAAAGGAGAGGATTTTTGGTTTGCGTTACTTATATAAAACCGACGATATCAGAAAGTGGGGATGGTCGGTGGAAGTTCCCTGGAAGTTCCTCCCGGCTAAGCCCGATGGACTCGCTGACAAACAATGAGAGGAGCTCCCCAGACTTGCTCGAGGGAGGAGACCTCCAGCTCCAGACTTGCTGGAGGTAGGGGCCTTCCTGACTTGCTGGGGGTGTGACGTAGGTTTGAACGCCCTACTCACATATCTTTAGTTCACCATACACCACAAATAGTCATAGATCTCCCTAAGGTAAAACGCTCGCTATTCGGAGGCAAACTATTCCCCCGTTCGGGTCTCCGGGTGTGGACTTCATTCATTCAATAGGGAAAAATAGGGATTTAGATATTGGTGCGTGGCACGTAAGAAGTTAGAATTCAGCAGATGGGTTCAAATCGGTCGCTAATGAGGTTAATGGGTACAATTTGGATACCGTGGCTCTGCAAGTGGTTCGCTGACCAGAGGACGGCTCGATGAGGTAAGGAAAGTACACTATTTGGTACGGAAGGAGAGGAAATAATTGTTTAGATAACCTCTTACTAATTAGGATAGATTGCTATCCGCTTTGAGGGACGAGCAATTCTTCTGTGATAGAATTTCAGCAGCCATATTTCAGGGTCGTTGGTTTAACATCGCGTTTCATTAGAACATGCCATTAGGGAGGTAATGCTTACCCAAAAAGGGATGAATCTCGGTTGATCTGCACCCGTGCTCGGATATGCGGAGGATCTGGTCCCGTTAATGGAAGCCGGTAAAGAATGCAGGCTCGAAATAAATACTGATAACAAAACATATAAGGTTGGCTGCAAAATTGGGGATAATTCCGGTGATATTGTTATAGAAGGTAATATAAAGTAATAAAGGTAATAAGGAACTCGTCGAGAAGTACTGGTATCTAAGGTCTTCGATTTTAAAATAAGCAATTATTTAGCTAAAAATTGTATTAATCATTACTGCTTTGTTACTTTAAAATTCAGAATATTTAATATATAGACCATTAATGTTATTTTAAAACATCATATTAAACAATGAATTAAGAACATTAATAGAATTGTCGTATCGTCCATTTTATAGAAGAAATAAAACTCAATGTAAGTATACAAAATAATAATCCTTTTTTTATATAAAATGAAAATTATATCTACATAAATTTCACTGCACATGATTTATTAGTTCATATTGTTTTTTAAATAAGTGATTTTTTTTTTCTAATTCAAAATACATAGTCAAATGGGCAAGCCCTATAGTTGTTGAAAAAATATTTCCTTATTCACTCAGCAATCTCTATCAAGTGAGAATCTTAGTTGCCGCTCATGATTTTAACCAGATCACCTATTCCTAATACCAGTGATACAAATATTTTTTCATACATTACATCATACATCCTTGTCTTTAAAAAAAAAAATTAACATATAATTGAAATCGATAAAATTATTAATTAAATTCCCAAGTTACGATAAAAAGTAATAAAAACAATATCCGGAATAAAACAAAACTATTAAAATTGATGAGTGATTGTATTTATTGCAATTTGAAAAAGACAATTGCCTGGAAGAAAGGACACCAGTCAAGGACTGGCAATAAATATCGGAATCCGATCATTGCCTTTTTATGATTTCCAATCCGATTTGTGCTGAAAAATAATAACAAAACCAAGTAAATTCCAATTCTATTTTGAATAATAATCATTTGACATTTCTTCCATTTCATGCCTTTGACAAGCGTAAACGGAAAACGGTCTTTCAATGCTTTTTAGCCCTGATGACAAATCTACAACGTTCTTCGAAACATTAGTAATAATAATTGATCGATTTCTAAGATTCATCGACTAAGCGTGCTCAAGAATTTCAGCATCAGAAATTTCATAGTGCTCAATAACATTAGATATATCGTAAAAAAAAAAATGCTTTTTTTATAGTAAAAATCGTTATAAAACAAAAAAAAGTTTCAATTGTAATGTTTTATGATAATTCATATTTTTACTAACAGTAAGTATTTTAAAATATTTATAGATAAGATATAGTACTTCAACATAAACAGCTTATTAATTCTTTTTCTCTTTGATACGAGTAGGAATGTCTCTAAATTGAGATCTAATTCCATCAAGAGAATACACCATTCAATTCAATACAGCACGGATGGACAGCAATTTATCCTGAGTTTAGGAACGACCTGTTGGATTCATGCGGAAGATAATAAATTCACCATAGGTTATAAGCATATGCAAAAAAAAAATATACTGAGATATATTTACCTACTGCATTCATTAATTTCAAAACATAAATAAATATAGACAGAAAGTAAACCGAGTATACCTAAATATGTGAAGTAAATTAAGCGATAACAACACTGAGGATATAGTAAGATTATACCTTAAATCGCTGGGCCATCATAAATTCAACTGATGGATAAAGGAACGGTCTGAATTCCATTTATGTTTCCATTTTAGAGTTTCGAAACGGTTCAATAAATTTCTAATGCCCAGTGCAGACTGATTTTGTTCACAATCTGATCTAAAAAAGTCAACATAGTGTAGTTATGTCTGCGAAAAACACTCTTATCATAGGTCAACTCAGTGCTTAATGTATACATGTGTGTGTCTTTTTTTTTTTCACAATCCTAATTTGAAAAAGTAAATATGGCATATCAACAATAATGCGTTGAACTTCCTTAAATAAAAAAAAATAAATAGAGTTTTGCTGTTGATTAACATATATCATTTTGTTAATTTAAGTAGTAACGCGATGTTCTAAATTGTTAGCCGTCCTCATTAAAGGTGTGTGAAACGCAAATTGAATTTCCCAAATCGGATTTTTTTTTTTCTAAAGCAAATGCTTATTATTCATAACCTGAAGGAGAAAGAATCTTCGATGGCTCAATCATGCAAAAAAACAACTCATAAATTAGAAAAAATAGATAAAAAAAAAAAATGAACGGAGAAGATTTTTTTAAGGCTATTGTTAATAAAAATTGTGTGATTGTATTTAATGTTGATACTAAGACTAAAAGTTAGATATTATTTACCCATTCACTAAAACATCAGCAAAAGCCTACTCAACCGAAATTTTAAAAAATAAAACCATATTGAAAGGACTCTCCAAAAGAACACCTAACGGCAAATAGAGCAGTGGATTGGCCACCCTAAAGCTTAACGTATGCATTGCCTTGACGACGGAAGAGAATGGGCCATTTTTCAGGAATCTGCTCACAAGAGGCGGGCCAACAGGTCAGGCAGGTACCAACGGAATAATGGCAAATAAGGAAATTCCAAAACTAAAAAATGGTACCGTTGTGATGCAACTAACTGCAAAGGAACCAGTTCCAATGCCACCCCTCTGCAAGTTGCAGTTTGCATATTGCACAATGCAGATGCACTTCCGGGCCTTCTTCAATATGATCGTCTCACGATTTTTTTTTTTTTTAAATTACACCCTCCCAGGATAAGAGAATATACATTCTATGCCATTTTATCCTTATCTTTCGGGATACTACGATTCTAACGCCACAAGATATAAGTTAAAAAAGAAATAACTCATAGCTGCTAATCTGTGTGGAATGTGAATCCGCCAAACAAATTAAAAGATATTAAAAAAAACAATGAAGCCAAGGTCAACATCAAATCGTTATATCCGCAGAGAAGAGGTTGTCTTAACCAGACTGAGAACAGACACTACCACAATGCCAATACTGCAATAATACACAGTAAACCACATTTTACAGCAGTGTCCTTTTTACAAATCGGGTATAACTAGTTCAGGACTTACACCTCCAATAGCGAACATTTCGAGTAATGTCGAAGACTCAACTAAGTTAGTGTTGGGATTCTTGAAATCAAACGATTTGTTAAAAAAAAAATTAAATCTCTTTAAAATTTAATCCAGAGATTAATTTACAGGCGTTGATGACCCTAATGTTTTACGCCTTAAAATCCCAAAAATCAAACAAACCTTCTATTCTATTCATTTAATAGGTTTGTTTCAATAGTAAGTAAACCCATATACTCTATTTGCCATGGTAATGTGTAAATGCAAGCAACAGTGAAGTAGTATGGTGAATATTGGGTTCTCAAAAATTTTAAAAAAAATCTTTTAAGGAGTGATGAATTTTTGGAGGGAAACATATTTTTGCGGGTTTGCGATTTGGGATAACGTTGGAACTAAGAAAAATGAGGGTAGAGTGGCCGAGCGGACTACCGCATGTATACAACACGTGTTGCCCGTCCACGTAATGAACTGAAGATTAAATATTCGAGCCCGGTGTCGGGGCTATTAACTCAGCCATTAATCCCCAGCACTCTCTCCTGGCGAGAAAAAAAACTTGTATAGCCGAAAAGGTGAAATAAGGAAGGAAAACAAAATGTAACTTGAAATATATATATTAAAGACACACCAAATATAATTGTCTACAAACTATTTTTTTTTTCAATTCCTCAGTAATTTTATGATTCTACTTTCATTTCCACCGTTTTTAAGAAAATGAGAGCAAAAAAAAAATTCTTGAGAAGGAAAGGTATGCGCCATAATCGCTTAGTTGCGATTAAAGTTTAGGGTTTTAACGCTATAAGTTAAATATTAAATATAAGTTAAATAATGTTTTTAATAAAAATTCAAATATGAATTTTAAAAAAAAACATCTATTACATTATTTCGTCTCATATCAATCTTCCCAGATAGTTTTTAAACTGAAGAAGAAATTTTTCGAGTGAACATGGTTTTAGAGCTGCAGTTTCCAAACTCATAGAACTCTCCAAATTGTGCATCAAAATCTATCGAGGGATTTGAGGGTATAAAATACACTCTAGGCATCAGAGGGTATATATACAATGCCAACCTTTTTTCCCCACAATTAGAGACTATGTAGTTATATTTTTCTGTCATTGCTTCTTTCTCTTCACAGCCATAAATATACGAATTACTAAATTGTCCTAATCTTCTCAAGCTGTTTTACCATAAGAGCATAACTAGCTAAAAAAAATTGTTCCAAAAAAGATTTCTGAAATTGCATCTCTTTCAAGTCCTTTTTCTGTAATTAGTTACTTTCTAAATGTTGATAAATTAACAATAAAAAAAAAAACTGTCGACCAGTTTTTAAGATTTGTATTGTTTTTATTCGTTGCTATAATTTCTTCTATGAACAGCTGCCACACCAAAGCCATCTAACAGAACTTGAACCTAGGGGTTTCTGCAATGACAGTCCCGCTGACTTGTACAGAGCTTACCGAACCAATAGCAATCGTGCACTATCCTTCCTCTTCCGTGATCTTTTCCTATTGGCCATTAATCCTTTCCTCCGATCTGTCGCCGATATTTCATTTTTAAAGATGGCTCATCGTGGTCCTTTATCGCTGTCCATTCGACCGAAGAAATTTCCTTCCACAGGATGAGCACGTCTTGTCCCGCTGCACTTAAGATGCGCACCAAGGTTCTATTTGTACTTTTCGATATGAAAATGTGGATATACAATGAAAATTATTCATTCGAATTACACTTGAAAGCAGAAAAAATTAAAATAAGGAAATAATAGAATATTTTAAGATGAAAAAACCTACACCGATGGCACGTGTATCCTATCAGTTAATAACGACCCAACAATTACATCCCAAACCCTTCAATCACATATCACAAGTCTTGAAAAGTGGAGTTAAAACTGGAGTATTAAAATAAATTCCAATGAACTCCTTCAAATTGCCTTTACTCTTCGTCGTAAACTTATGACTTCCTGTCCTACAGTATCCTTTAACAATACCCCACTTATCCCGGTTGAACAAATCCGATACCCATCACTCCACTTAGACAAACGATTCACTTGGAACCCCCATACCAGACTGAAACGACTAGAAACCACCCTACGTTTCCGACTACTCCAGCACTTACTAGACAAACGCTCTAAACTTCCAACTATTTACAAAAGACTCACTTTCCCATACTAAACCTTGGTGACCAGCCAATCTCCTTCTACTCCTCTGTAAAAAATTTAGGACTATTTATTGATCAAATCCTCTCCTGGAGTCACCATATTTCTCACATCTCCCGACGGACAGTTTCTACCCTCAAACTATTCCATTGCTTCCGCCATCTGCTACCTCAACATACGCGTAGACTATTCGTTTCCTCTCTCATCTTCCCCCACTTTGACTACTGCTGTGTGGTGTATGATGGACTATCGGTGGAGCTCCGCGACAGACTGAAAAGAATAATGAACAGTTGCGGGAGATTTGTAATTGGTGCCCCGAGATACGATCAACTTTCAAGTTTTTATCTGGCCAGATGTAAAATTTTAATTTCTGTACATTTTTTGTAATTCTGAAGGGACTTCGTCCCAGAATGAAATTATTTTTCTATTCTATTCTATTCTATATTACTATAATGAGGCCTATTTGGACTTACGGAATCGAGCTTTGGGGCTCTCCTAAACCAGCAAATTCCTCTCGTATCCAATCCCAACAATCCAAAGTCCTTCGTAAAATCCTTAATTCTCTCTACTTTGTCACAAATAAAATCATCCATAATAATCTTAATGTACCATATGTTTCCGATTTAGCTCAATCCAGATACCTGTCCTTTCATAATAAACTTCTGAACCATCAGAACCCTCTTGTTTCCAACCTTGCTTCCTCTTCTACTTCTGATAACCCTCCAAAGCGTCTGAAAAGAAGATGGCCTCGGGACCTTCAAATATAAAAATATAATTGGAATGCTACCAATGGGTAGTTCTCTCCATGTTGTACATGTCATGTTGCTTGTTGTATTTGTCATTTAATACAGTTGTAAATTTCTGTAATAAAAAAAAAAAGATGAAAAAATATGTTTCATAAAAATTATTGGCTCATCTGAGAAAGCTTAATGTAAAATATAAAACACTTTTTCTGAACAAAGTCATTTAACGAGGCAAACTGTTCAGGATTACACTCAACCACCTATTGAAGAGTCAGGCACTAACTTTATAGACCCTACCTAGATATTCTGTGTGTAGAAGGAAGTAGAGGAATGAGATGATGAGAATGTGCTGGATTTGTAAGTTGATAAATAACTCCCAAACCATGGTAATCGAACGGCTCGAAGAAAAGACAGTTTGAATAACTATTATATTATATATTCCTATGTGTGGTAAAAGGTTTGATAAATTATATCTTTAATGAATTTAGAATAATGTTATTTGTTTAAAGCAAGGCAATTTAATACATACATTTATCATTATTTTTTTAAAGTATATTTCAACGTCGCTGTTTAGTTTATAATATAAGTACACTTAGTATAAAAATATTTTTTCATAGAATCCAATTTAACATCAAAATTCTCTGTCTTGTATTTTCAAAAATATATAGTTTCGCCCAATACTTGGGATAGTTCTTCCATGATAAGCCTGCAGCGCTATGGCCACCGTCCCAAAATGGAACCTCAATTACTGGCTAACCACCCATAGACCGTAGGATGAAGAATGGATAAGGCTATTGGTTGTCTAAGTCTAGTGGGGGGAAGAAGGTCTCGGCTATCTACCTGGGCCAAGGCAACCAGCCGAAAATGGTGGTTGGCTCCATATTATACATATAATACATTTTAAAACATATAGTACTAAAATTATACATTTAATATTTTATGTGCATCAACTGATTTTATGTTTTAGTCATTTGTGGGTTCACATACACAGACTATTTTGTGAGATTTGGTTATTTAAACTCAGGAGATCTTAAAATGTGTATATCTGTTGAAATAAAAAAAAAAATGAAGTTTAATTTGAAAAAGAGAAATTCAAGTATGTAGACGGAAATTCGACTTCTAGGATTAAAAGGAGATTCCAAAACACGTTCCTTGAATCTCATGAAAAAAAAAAAAAGACCTACACGAAAACCAAATTTAATGTTGGTATACTTCGTTTGGGTAAGAATCATACCCCTTAACAAATCAACTACCACCGTGGTGGTTAGTGTTGCCCAAAATCGGTCTTGGTCTGCAAGACCAATCTATCTGTTGCAAGAACAAGACCAAGGCACTGGTAAAAAAAAATTGATTTTGTAAATAAAAATTAAGGCAAAATAGTTGGTATGACCAATATATAAAACTCAGTTAAAACAATAAATCGTTCAACTGGCATTAAATCATATTTAATAAAGAAAAACAAAACAAATGATATTAACAAAAAAGTTTAATTTCTATTTATTAACAAAATATTTATACAAATATATGAAGATAATACGAGAGATAAAAAAGAAGTAAAATAATATGTTTGAGCAGAATTGATAAGCAAGTACTTGTTAGACGCTACTGTAGCTGTACATAAAAAGTACTGTCAGTTGTAAAAACTGTCAGTTTATTCTGATGACTAGAAGATACAGAAAAAATTAAAGAAACGGTACGATATTTTCGGGATGATAAAAGTTTTATTTTACAAAACCATATCCGTTCACCTCCCGTGCACTACCTTAGATATTCACAATTGTAAAATAGTCTGATTATAAATTCTAGATACATTTAACGTCTCCGTGACGTGAAACGAAAAACAAAAACTATATATTATACATATGGGAAATAAATTACGGTGACTATGGCATGGAATATGAGTTGGCATGTTGCAGATTAATAAGATTTCATGACGTCTGGTTGTTTCACCGGAAATACAGAGATATACAAAACATCCTGTTTCTTGTTTTGTTTTTTCGTCTGTTAGTATTTTTGAAATGTGCACACAGGGGTTTAGAGTTTGCGTACAACTTCGAAATGGAGAAATCCATTACCAGTTTTGGTATGGGATTTCAGTAATATATAGTCCCCGTATTTGCTCCTAAAACGGATCCATGTTGAAACAAGATGCCGAACATGAGCGAGGATAACATTAGCGACTGCTCGACAAACCAGAGCTAAGACACAGAGGACCAAAGCTGTGTCAGGGGCAGGAGGCCTTTGACATTGTCCGCCTGTCAGCCTCTATGTTATCTCTAATTCAATAATTAATTACTGTGTCTGCTCCACTGATGTCTCCACGTATTCTGGCCGTATCAGTCCGCGGGTGTTCAATCCGTCCAAGGCAGGTGTTTTGGTGAGCAAACTCTTAGTGCATTTTCAAAGAGCATTAAATCTTTCAAAATATATAAATCGGACAGTAGAAGCGGAATATGGCACACGCAAAAATCTAGCCAATAAACTCAACTGTTGTGAGATCGAATCCTGGCTCCGAATCAGCAGCAATCCAAAATAAAAAGTTAATATTTTAAGGGTATGCGAAACGCTTCGGCCTACTGGATCCAACTCACATCACAAACGGATCTACTTCATCCCGAAAGTCTTCCCAAAATGGTAAAATGTGACCATGTTTCATGGTACAAAATATTTAAAAAATTTGTCCTAAAATATTACTCGTTTAATTACATTTATTAGGACTTAAGTATCACTTAAACACCATTTCATATAGGTAGTTAGTATCTTTCTGTTTTTCCAAGGTAATTATCGTTAAATAAAAGAAAAGCTTCCGGGCTAAAGCATCTCCCCCCCCCCCCAAAAAAAATATTAAATCCTGGATCCGCTAGTGACTCGCATAGACGGGAAATAGTAATTTTATCTAGTGTAACTCGGTCGAGAATCGAAATGTTTTCTAAGAAGACAAAATCCGCCTTCGAATTGCGTCCGTGGATTTCTGTTCAAAAGAATAAAATGTGGATTTTACTGAATCTGAGCGATCCTATGGTCTATTATCTCAAGAAATTTAAATCGATGTATATTTATTTATTTTTATAAAATCACTAGGTTCCCAATCAAGATATAGAAAGATATATATATATATATATGTATATATATATATATATATATATATATATATATATATATATATATATATATATATATAGAAAGATGTTCGCTAAATAAAAGTTTAATGTATAGAAATTCCATATATTACTTTTATTTTTATTATTAATCGATTCTTGGTTGAATATTTTTTTTTTTTTTTTGGGTCCTTCCCTTCCTCGCCGTTAAGGCTATACGGGATTTTCCCGGGCCAGGGAGTGTGGGCGGGGATTTAAAAGACTCACCCGGCACCGGGATGTGAACTCGTGTCTATTTTTACATATCTTTGATTCATATGTCAGGTTGCCAGGCAACGGCGGTGCAGTGCACACGCTTTAGCCCATTCGGCCACCCCGCCCACACTTCTTGGTTGAATATGTATATATGTATGTAAATATACATGCCTGTTATTTTTTGTCTAATCTTTATTTTGCTTCTATTCTTTTCTTCTCCTTCACCCTCCCCTTATCCCCTCAGGGTGCTGTATCTTCCTCCCCTTCGAGCACTTCTTCCCCCTCCTCTTCCCTTCTCTTTCCATTTTTACTACAAGGACCCCCTCGTCTCCTAAATTAAGACCTTTTTCAAACAACCCCACTTTTGTTATGTTGCTCTTAAACTGTTCCAGATAGCCCTTTATATTCTTAAGGCACTTCACTTAACAAAACATTTCCTTATTCGGCTTATACCTAAATTTTCCCTACTCAAGATAAAAATGTTTTGCTATTATCTATTTAAAAGGATAGATAGATATAAGATTCTAAAAAAAAAAAAAAGAACTAAAGTTTGCAAAACTTTTAAATAATTTAATTGTTATCTCAAAACTTATTGAACGTAGAGTGGTAAATTGGATGGTTTTTAAAATATTTAAATGCTTTCTTTTTTAAATTGGCATGTTTCAAAAATTGCTAAAGAGGTGAGATGCCAAAAAACTATTTTTTTTTTCTTCTTAATAAAACTGTTATTAGTGAAAAATCTTTGAAGTCATTTAAACTCAATTTATTTTGATTCACTTTAAAAAAATAAATAAAGTTCTTATTAAAAATGAACCATCATAATAATGTTGTTTATCATAATAATTCTCTTTATAAGCAAAAGAACAACGAGTAGACCGATGCAAGCTACGTCCTTTTTTTATCTTAGGGAAAGCAATTTGAAAGGTGTTGAAAAAATGGAAGTGGATCCGTACAGCGACCTCTGGTTTCTCACACCATCAGCAGCGGTGTCCAATGCCAGGGGTCAGCAACTCCTGGTCTCTGGAACTGGAGGAGTTCATGGAACAGGCGCCAACTGGCTCCAGGGAGACCCAAACGGTGGTAGCGAAAAATATTTGTGGAAAACTTTTTCGCTGTCTAGAAACTTTTGAAAACACTTTCTTTATATATATATATATATATATATATATATATATATATATATATATATATATATATATATATATATATATAAACGTTTATCTATCAAACTTCCGTTTATTAAAAACCTCTATGTTTAATGTTTGAAAAAGACCATGCACAACAGCATGTTTTAAAAAATAAGCTCTTAAAGAAAATGTAAATATGACAATATTTAAACATTTTTACGATCGTAATACTTACCCTTACTATATATTACATACATACGTAAGTGAAAGTAATAATAAACCAAAAATATTTTAAAATCGCGATATCTCTACTAATAGTGCTTTGATTTCAATGAAACTTCATTCATTTTTTTAGGAAATTTAAATACCTATGAATCATCTTATTACAATGTCCACAAAAAAGTGTATACTTTTTGAGTTATTCGGAATTTAATTTTACCATCCCTCGTAACTTTTTTATCAACTTCTTTGCGTTGAAGTATTTGCGTTATATATATATATATATATATAAATTTAAAGGGTATCGAGAAAATGTCTTTAGCAAAGTTTCATTGAAATCGGTACATTCGTTTAGGAGCTACACAACGCAGGTTTTTCTGCATTTTTATTTTTCCTGCTTTATTAACTTATCAAATTCTCTCAAAATTTATATTTAGTATTTTTTCATAACTCTAAATATTGTGAAATGATTAACTATTTAAAATAAACCATATCAAAGGTACTTTAAAGGAAGACGTAAATAAACATTGGGCATTTAAGCAATGTAATGTGACATCAACGGGGATAAAACATAAATGATATTAAAGATCACTTAACTATACAATGATACACCGAGTTTATTCAAAATCGTTAGTTTTTGAGAAAATTGTAAAAATGTGTTTCAGTATTGATATAAAGTGGCCCTTCCGGTCAGCCGATTTTAAGGAAAAGGTTGCAGCGACATCTGAGGCATATACTTATCTTAAATACGTAATATAAGTTTCGTACGACTTTTCGTTTTCGAGTTAGAGTGTTCACATACACACAGACACACAGACCATTTTTCGGGACTTGGTCATTTGGGCTCAGGGTACCCTAAAACGTGTATTTCCGTTGAAAACTCCGATTCAAAAATTTTTACGATCGCCAATACTTACCCTTACTATATATTATATATACAGGTAAGTGAAAGTAAAAATTACACTAAATACTGATGCAATAAATTAAGTCCAAACTGGTCATTTAATCAAATTATATTTTTAATAAAAATAGCTTAATTTACATTACTTTTTAGCTTCACGAAATTATGAAACTTCAACATCGAGCACCTTTTTTTTTTAATTACTTACATCAAAGAAATTTTTTGTAAAATTTTATTGTATAACTATGTAATCATTTTGATTCCTGTGTGAAATCAACCAATTCATAAATAAAATATAATATCTCACATTCGTTACTTTCGGTTTATATGATGTCAACGATATTTTTTTAAAAAGTTTTCACAGAAAATTAAATTCTTTAATATAAATATGCTTTCATAATATCAATTCATCTCATTTCAAGGTGGTTAGTTCTTTAAGTACGACGAATTTTGGCATTATTCTTTATTAATTATTTCTATGTATTAGTTATTTTTACATTTCCTACCATTTTTTGTTTTTGGATAAGTAAAGGAAAAAATTAAAAATTCATTCTATATCCATACATTCTATACCTGGTACATATTTTGATTGAAACATTTAAATAAAATTGAGTTGCAAGAGAAACAGCTTGCAGCACGTTTGAAAAACAAAATAAGGACAAAACCTGAAACGATCTTGCGATCCCGGGACGAATTTACGAGGCGTTTTACGAACTATCTTTATTGCCCCATTCACTTTAGTATTAAATGAGGATAAACACAATAAAAGGACAGACAAAGGATTTCGAAACAGAACAAAAAGAAAATATAAATAAGGAAAATATAAAGGATGTGAAATAGAATAACCTTCATGACCTTGTCAGCTTTCCCTATCTAATTAATATAGAATCAACTTTCGTCCCAAAATTATTCTTTCCTATAATATCTATTGGAATCGCCATTGAATCATCGCGTTTGCTTAAACTTTTTATTATTAAAATTATTGAAATATCTTAGGGTGCGTGGTAGCTTATTAAATTTTCATCAGCCGTGGATCGATCCTGGATTTGTAAGACCCAGACATTTTTTTGGCACACTCAGCCTGTACAAAACGGGTAATCTTAATTAAAATATATATAATTAATATATATATATATATATATATATATATCCCTTTTCCGGCTCTCAGGAGTGATGGATTTTGACGAATGAGGTATCAATAGAAAGGGAATATCACGTTGAGTAATCGTAATTTTGATTATTAATTTTACACCTGTACTTGAATAAAAGTGAATGTAAAAGTGGGAGGTTTCAAACCGTATGATGGTGCCGTCTCAACGAATCGAGACGTAACAAATGGAGTCATAATTTGGGAATAACTCGGAAAAGACACATTTTTGGCCCATTATGCATAGAAATGTTTGAAAGCTTACTAAATCCCCTACAAAGCTTGAAAAAAATCATCGAAATCGGACTGCGTAGTGCAAAGATATAGCGGTCTAAACTTTTAGTATTAATTCTACTTTCTACGATTTTTTTCTTCATTTCAGTTTTGGATTACTCAAAGATTACAATCTATTGTTGTAATAATTGTTTTCATCAAGTATATTTTAGTAGAATTTTATTTTTTGTTTGAATCTTTAAAATTTTTCAAGGGTATATATTAATAATAAAATTCATAATATTGAGGAAAAAGATTTTTTACCCTTATATATATATATATATATATATATATATATATATATATACTCGATGTTTGGATCATTTAAATGAATTTAAGCATGGAATAAATATATAAGGGTAAAATAAAGCTTTTTCCTTGATATTATAAATTTATTAGTAGATTTTTTTATTTAACAGAAAAAGATATAAAATTATTTCTTAATCTACCCTATTTTCTGTTATGCTCTTCTTTCAAAATTTTAAAATTTGGGCAATGACTCTTTTCTTCCTGAGACAATATACATTGTATCAATAAATAATTATTCTAGCTAATTTCAAAACATTTGGTTTTGTAAAATTAATTATTAAATTTGTTATATTGCTATAAATATGGAATATTATATACTTCATTTTAAATAAAATATTATCTATATATAAGCTATTACATGTTTCTCATTTTAAAAATTTACTTGATTATTTTTAATGACAAAAGAAACATTTCTTTATTTTTATTTTCTGTGTATTCAGACAGCTAGGTCAAAACTTATCTTCCAGATAACTAAATTCAAAGTATTTAGCCTTCATCAGATAGTTAAAGGCAATGTTTAGGAGCTTTTGTAAACTTAAGAAAAAATATCATGTTATAATTATAAATTTAATGAAACTAGAAATGGTTAACCTATGGATGGGTATAGCTTATTATATTTATAACATGATAACTTACTAAATAAAAGTATTAACACTTTGCATAGAAACATTACTGAATGGAAAATACAAATATAAGGTTTGTGCGAAGTATTCGCACGGTCAGCTAGTATTTCATATTATCAATCTCGCCTTGTTGAGGTTTTCACTTTTGTTTAAAGCACACACATTCGTTTTTTGTATTTTTATTTGTTTTTCAAAGACTGCAGTCCAAAACCATACAATCCTCTGTTTTCTCATCATTACTATAGTTTTAATTAAAATAAATAGTGAATTATAATTGTCAAGGTATTAACTCTAAAGCCGTGATTCATTTCATTAATCGAAAGGCACTGCATCTCTCTGGACAAGGACAATTGGCTGATCACTATTACTTCAACTTGCGTCAGTAGATCCACGACGGAGAGGGTAAGTTCGTGGCGGTCCTGGCACAGCCTCTGGAGTCCAATATACGGCAGGTCACGGATCCCGAGACAGATGAAGCAGGAGACCTGGATTCGCTGGCTGCAAAGCGCTGGCTATATGTAATGCAGCCTGCAGCCTCCAGTCCTGAGGATATGCACACTCCATCAGATAAGGATACAAAATAGCGCCCACACGCCTAGTTCCAGCCTGCCTATAAATCCTTTATCCTGGAACCATATTTTCATCCGGAGCCTCTGGAGAAGGGGCTTCTTCCTACCTTGGGTAGAGGAGGACTATAGTCCTTTCACTACGTCTTATTTCGAAAGACGTATGTACATATCGCTACTGTCAATGCAAATGGTCGTAGGTAAAAATTGAGGTTTTTTTTTTTTTTTTTACAGAACAGCATATTTATGATTTATAAGTATAATTTCATATTTTATTTCCTATACAGCGGACTACTTATAGCAGTTGCAGACTACAAGATATCATCATCAGCGCAAAGAGAATAAACATGTAAAACTGTTAAATACGACCTTTTACAGTAACAGTAGAGATATTGACGGTAGGTGATGAAAATCTCGTAACACTATCAGTTTATTTGAACTACATAACTTCAATCTAAAAACAAATAGAGCTCTATAGACAAAGATATTGTATACATATATACAAGTCTCTTATTTATTTATTTTTATTAACTTCAAAACCACTTTAATTTTCTTTATAGGATGTATCATGGTATCCACTGATTTCATTTTCTTCTTTTTTTTTTGTGGCGGCACATTTTAACGAGTTTTTGATATGTTTTGGGTAAACGGTGATATATTTGTTCTTTCATTTCTTTTTTAAGTACTGGGGCTTATTTTATTTCTGTTTTTCAATAGTCTAAAAATACTTAATACTAAAGTTAAATTTTTGTATTATCTTGCAGTTGACTAAATAGAGTTGCTTAAAGTAAGTTTAAATGATGATGAAAAATAAATTCAATAATCAAAACTTTTAATAGTTGTTTCTTTATTCATACCTAATAGCGAATTATTGAGAGTAGTTTATTTTATTTTATTAGTAAGATCTTAATTCTATTTTTACATTAAATAATTATTTAATATTTTTTGTTATTTTTTATAGCTTTATTTCTTCAAAAGCATCTATCAAATGTGATTAATACGTAATTCATTAAATTTTTAAATATATATGCACAATTATTGCTTTTTTTTTTGGCATGTTGCCTAATTCAACCTTAAGCAAAGAATTGTATTCCCAGTTTTTCTTTAAGCTCTTCCAAATACTCCTATATATTATCAAGGTACTTTATCAAAAATCTTTTGCTTATTTAGTCTATTCTTATCCGCTCTTACCTTATACCAGTAAAATTTCACTCTTTTTTAGCTTTGTTACTTTATTTAAAATATATTTTACCCCCACTTCTAGTTTCGTTACTCCGATAATGTATCTTTATAATCCAATGAGAACAACATCACTATTCATGGAATTTCCTATCGGATGAATCCAGAAATGTCAAGGAAGGTTGACGTACCCACTTTTCAAAATGGAGGAATAGCATTGGGACAACAAATAAGATGGCCGGTGAGATAGGCCCGGTTAGAAAGCGGTGCCCAAAGAGACCCCTGCCATTTGGGGACGATGAGGCACCTCACGTAGACGGGACTCGAATACCTTCAATTACGTCGGGCGGGATATTTCGTCCTTATAAGTCCATTCAGGACTCACCTGAAGGATATCTTTTTGAGATTTCTGCCTTTAGCTATTCCAAGCGCGTCCTCGCTCTATCCCTGCTTTTCTATTTAATATGCTCGGGATTGATCAGGCGATAGAGACGAAACAAACTCTTATTCAAGTCAGTAAGGAGGCCAATGATTCTTTATTTAATGGAATTCCGGTATTTTTCAAAGAAACATCTTTTTTTTTTAAGAATTGCATGTTTGAGGAATATAATAACGAAAAAATTTCGTTTTGAAGTCTAGTAGTTCATGGCACAGACCACTCTTTATCAAATTATTACCATCTGCCTAAAACTGCGTCAATGCCTTCATATTTTTTATTTTTATAATTTTTTATCTACGAAAATTGTCAAAAATGGGGCGTTTTCTTACTAACTTAATTAATGTTAAGAGATACTAAAAACTCATAAATACCCATTTGTTTGCCACTTGAATTGTAATATAATTTTATTACAAATTCATGAAGAAGCGTGGCCTACAAAAATATCGAGCCTTTTGTATAACCGTGTGTTTTGAAATGTTGAAGTTGCTAATATTTTGTTTGGCAACCCTTTTTTTCGATTCTGTGATCAAATTATCATATGATTCAAATGGGTGTTCATGAGTTTTTAATACTTAATTGAATAGACAAAGTTTTCCGTTCTCCAAATCGAAAACTTGTCGCGATTACGAGAATTTTGTAAATGAAAACGTTGTTGGTTACGATGAGATTAAGCTATGTGCGAGATTTTAGACGGATGTTAATAATTTGATAAAAAGAGGACTTTACCGCCATATATATTCCAGATACTGTTTTATCGTTCACTTAGCGGAATTTTCAACTGTGGTTTATACAATGTACAATGTTTCTGAAACTGATAGTCTCAGTCACTAAATCTGCGCCTTTTAGTTATAAATATAAATAGCTATAATTATAAATATAAATATAAGAATAGCTATAAATATCAATAGAAAATATACCATAATATTCATAATTTTTCACTTAGTTTTTTTTATGACATTCTGATTCAAAAGAATGTTTCTGAAAAGAATAGAAGTTAAAAGGTAAAAGAAAAATGACAATAAAAAGCTATGGATGACCTATAAGACAATATTTAGGAACAATAGGCTATAGAATATTTCTGAAAATATGTAATAGGCCCGAAACATTGAAGCGGAAAACATGAGTAATAAATAATTTACCCCAGGAGGAATTTCTTTTTCGCATACTTTTTTTATCAACAAAGTATATACTGTAATTTCATTTTGTCCACTTAATTGCTTTTATAATATCCTAATTGAAAATATCCCAAAAACAATTTTTCGCCATTTTTGAATATTCTGCATTTTTAAAATTTAAATTTCTAACACAAGAAAGAAAATCAAAATGCTCTTCTTATTATTACACTTTAATAAGTCATGTATTATGTTAATTATCAGAATTTTTTAAACCACTTTGCTTCGTTAGGTGATGTAGAAAAAAATTAATAAATTATATTTATTTTGATTTTGATTTGATAGTTACACAATTATTAGAATTTAAGACATTCCAAATCCCAACTATCCGTTTAGACATTCCAAAATATGTTTTTCGATGAAAAGTGAATTGAAAATGACAGCACAGAAAAATGCCTTTAATAAAAAATTAAAAATTACATATGAGAGTAAGAATAAAAATTGAAAATCAAAAGAAACAACATTATATTCAATTTGGTATCGCTCTCGTGCTATATATGTACTAGAGATACTGATATTTGCAATGACGATATAACTTTAGTAAATACACATCAAACTCTATGCTTTAATCGCATAAACTTATTTCATTGGGGAAAGAAATATAGGTCCTCGTGTTCATGCTGATTCTAAGCTGCCATAATCCATGGATCTAAACCAATTGGTCAGTGTCATTGAACCCGAGTGAGTCGGTGGGAAGGACATGGCCAGATTTGCCCCAAAAGGGGCGGTTATGGATGGAGCTAAGGGTGGCCTGTCACTGCACCATGGAGAACATGGTTCGTAGCAACGTGAGGTTGGATGAACTCCTCCAGGATATCTGCACTCCTGAAATTAATATACATTTGTAAGAAGACTACATCACGCGGGCAAAGATCTTCGTGGTCTATTAGAAAAAAAATATATATGTATATACATACTTATTGCCTAATTTATATTCAACCCTAGTTTGTACATCATTAGAGTATTCACTAAGCCATACAAGCCGAGGATATTGAACATCTTGAAACAATGGATCATTACTATAGCATACATATTTCATACTTGGACAGCATCTTTGCATGGTACTTAGGGTTGGCATTTACCAGCCGTGTTTGTAAATAAGAAGGATAAATATAAGATTATTTTGTCTAATTATCATATTAATAAATCATATGTTTTATATACTGGGTTGACAACGCAATAAACAAAACATTTAGTTAAAAAGATGTTTTATTGATGAAATATAATTGGAGGTGCGTACTTTATAAAACCTTAATCGTTTATTGATTAAATGTAATGAATAAATGAAGAACTTCCCTCACCGCTAAAAATGAAGAACCGAAATAAGGTTCCTTTTCATAGATTTTTATTTAAAATTTTTATTAAAATTGGAGGGTGGATACCGCGAGGCCTTGGGTGGAGGTTGGTGACCCAGAGAGGACATGTGCTCGGAGCGACATCTGGGAGGCCATCTGCAGCAGTTGCGCTAATGACCGAGCAGTGGCCCGTAAGTACCCAGTGCCTCTGGTCCACTTAGCCGTCTACTCAAATTGTACGCTACATCTATAGGCCTTACTTACGCTGCTCCTACCGCCGGGCTGAGTATGGTCTTCAGCTCTATCATTACTACTGTGGTCACTGTCCATTGAGCTCTCTCTCTAATAGTCAGTGCGGTGGTCTTTGGGGAACCATTCAATTTCACAACGGGATACGCTTGGTTGCGTTCTTGGATTCCTTTAGTGTGTAGAGGATTCGATAATCGCTAACTTTATCTCCAAAAGATATTTAAAAAAAAAAAAAAACTGCATTACTGCAACCCATGAATGGTTTTTAGATTTTGTAAGGAAGTACTGTTTTATGCAGGGAGGTGATCGGGCCGAGATGAGGCTCAATCGCCAAGTTTTCCAACTTAATTAATTATTTTAATTAAGAATATCTATCTAGTATCTAGTTCACAGAGGCTGGGTGTGCTATAGGAGGGTCTCCTTACTCAATAGTCGATCCACAGCAGATAAAAAAAGCCCGATTCGAAAATGGGGCCATGCGCTTTGAAAGTCAGTGCTATCCCCTCCCAAAAGATATATAAGATGTGCATATATACAAAGATTTATGTATCCTCAACGCCCAGTGATATAATAAAAGGCCTCTGGCCACAGATGCAAAGTATGCATACAGCGTGCATAGCCCTTTTACCTTAAAATGCCCTTGGGCAATAAAAGGAAATTTAAAAATTATGTATATATAGCATTTATATATATTGTATTTTGTAATAAAGAAATTCCTGGGGGGTAAAAAAAAAATTATTTAAAATTTAATTTAATTTAAAGATTTATGTATGGTAGTTAAATACTTGGCTACTTAATAACCAATGATTTTTTTTATTGGAGAACAACTTAGTTTCTATCATTTATTTTTTCTTTTTTGTATTGATTTTACATATCTTGTAATGATATATAATAACTTGACCTTTTGAGTTCTTTAATCTTGGGTAATTTCTTTCACACTATCTACGTGCAGGTCTCTTGCATCTTTGTTGGTTCACACAATCTATCTGGTTAATAACTTTCCAAGTGGTCTATTGCCTACTATTAAGGTTACGAACTTAAATCCGGTCGGGTCTGGCTATAAACATTAAGTTTGGGACGATGGTGGTATAAGTTCTCCATTTAACGATGGTTTAAAAAATTTAGAGGTAATACATAATGTAATAAATTTTATTGATAAAAATTCATTATAAACCTTCAAAATGATTAAGATAGTAAGAACTATACATAGTACCATAATCTTATAATAAAAGTTTGTAGTTATGCGTTTTTATCATGTAAAGACAATTTCACTTAATTTCAAATAGTGTAATAAAATTATGATAATGTAATAAATAAAAAAATACTGGTATATATAATCGAAGATGCAAACAAGTCGTATTGGGTGGCCGACGTTATCAAGGCCCGTAGCCCGAAGCGAGTTGTGGCATTTGAACACAAGAACGTTCCTCTCGGGCCAACGGCTATCCTGAAAAGATAAACTACTCCGCCATCCATCATCGAATCTAGATCCCTGGCCGAGGTGGCCTTTCCATCTCGATGGCCTACAAAACCAACTGGGCTCCGTTCCCACACTTTTCGATTATTTGCCAGAATTAGGCCGGCTTCTTTTATGGACATTCAAGGAAACCAGTTCCCATGGTAACGTGTCACCTGAGTAATAAATAATAAACATGAATAACAAAAAATATCACATTATTATTAGTAGTTATTTGCAAGTAGGGATAATGAAATTTTTCAGTGAAAAATATATTTTTCTTGTCTTTTCTATCGCAATTTATTTATTTTTTTCTGAAGTAATAAGTAATTACAGACTTTATAAATATTTTAACATGTTAAACCAGCCTTCTCCATCTCTGCCTATGTTGGGCTATTGATTTCCAGTTATCTGCATGTAGGTATTTAGCTTTTTTGTAGATTAATAACTACTTGGTATTAAGAGAGCACAATAATAGATTAGCATAAGCTCAGAGACAGCTGTTTCTTAACTATTTATGGATTTTTTAAATAAAAAAATCGTTTTTGTGAATAAACATTAAGGCAAAATAGTTACTAATATTAGACACCTTTAGTTACTATACTTAAAGAATTGGTTGAGCCAATATACTTTTGCATTTAACTCTTCCAATTTTTGATTCAGTGATTAGTTAGGTTTCTCCATTCTGAATAATGGCAGTGACATCTCTATAATATGTATTATTTTTTTAAAGGTTATCAAATTTCCAACAAAACTATAAAAAATATCGTTTAAAACAGATCAGTTTTAGCAACGTTACAGTGTATTGAATTTTATACACTGATTTTAATAATTGTTGCCCGTTTACATTGCTTTAGTTCATCAAAGAAATCGAACTCTAATGATTTTTCTAAACAACAAAACTATTCTAATTCAATTGTTATTTTTAATGAACATATTTAAAATTGATTTTAATAATTGTTGCCCGTTTCTTCCGTTGCTTTAGTTCATCAAAGAAATCGAACTCTAATGATTTTTCTGATCAAGAAAATTATTGTATTTCAATTGTCATTTTTAATGAACATATTCAAAATGATTGACACCAGATTTATTATTTAAATAATTGGTGACATGGTATAGATTGTTTTTAAGAAGAAGAATAAATTTTATTCTGGGACATTTAATCCTCTAAGAATAATCATGATGAACAAAAAGAGGACAATTGTCTAGAATTATTAATAATTAGTTAACATAGCATAATAAGCTAACTATAAAATTAGAATAAATTAAGTACAAGTAAACATATTAATTTGTACACAAATATATACGAGCGTTCATATTTTTGTTCTGATTAACAATATTGCTAATATATAAGAAACAGTCAACAGTAATATAACAGTCGAATGAAGGTGACAGCTCTTAAATACGAAATCTTATTCGGTAGATTGATGGCTAAGAAAGTGGAAGAATAAATGTTGTTTGAATGTGGTGAAGGAAGAGGATTTGAGTATTAAGGTAGGTAGGGAATTCCAAAAAAGGTAGCACACATGATAAAGAATTTTTTTAACGAAACTAAGAGTGTTCCCCCCTAACAGGTTTATGGATTGGGATCTCGAGTTAAAGGAATGAACAGAGGAACAAAGAGTAAACAAATCTTTCTTGAAAATGCATTTTTTTTTTCATTTTAATTTTATTAATTTGGGTTGACTTTACTATATTTATGGTAATAAAACATTTAAATGTATCAATTATCTAACGTTTTTCTAAGATATAAAGTAGCATGTTTAATAAATAGCAAAAAACGGTAAGCCTCATGGGAGACTCTTCGGCAAGAGCAAGACTCGTCTTGCGATTTGGACAACAATACTAATCGCTTATTTAGTAAATTGTTTCTTTAACAGCTGTGTTAAAATATAATTTAACACAACTTCAATAATTATTATTTAAATAATAGTTGAATTGACTATATTGATAATATCATATTGTACATATATTCGAATAATCATCTGTTTCGATGATATTGCTTCAACGTCGAATTCACTAGTAATAGCGATAGCTATCTAAAGTTCTCCCTCTGCTTTACTTGAGATCATTATTTGCGAAAATAAATGGGCACAGAATATTCAAAACGCTTTCATAAAAGAAACGCGCTTATTACAAATGGCCTTATTCATTGGCACCTCTCTCCTCGAAGTCACCATTAGCCATCTCTATGATCGAGTGTGTGGACCCTTCGGCTTGGAGAGCAATTCGTTTTAGGTGAAAGAGTCGATATAAATCAGCTGTGGCAGCAATGAATAAAATTATGGTGTTATGCAAAATTATTGTCGTAAATCTGCGAAGGAGCGACCGGTCAAAAATGTCGCAGAGTTCGTGTCTCAGTTGGCTAAACAGTCTAATGCAAATTGCTTGTTTTATAGCCCCGGCGTGCACAGCTCCATCTAGAATGGAACATATTAACGGCTGGTACTATCGAGAAAACCCACCTTCCGAGCCGTTATCACTTGAAGAAATAACTGTTATAATGTGCCATGGTCGCTTTTAAGAGTCGTGGTCATAAGAGGGATATGGAAAAGAAAAAAAGTGTAAAATATATTTAATTTCCAACACCTCATTGATTAGTGTAACAAAAACCATTTAGCCAAAGCACATATTCATCATGCTGGTACTGATGAAGCGACCTAGTCTAGTCTTGAAGGTTATAGTGGACCTAGTTGCCATCTCCTGACAACTTGGCATTTCTAGGGAATTTCAAGAAATACATATTACTCAATTATCAAACCCACAGCCTACTCATCAAGTCTATATTAATCATGGATAGAAAATTGTAATGTAATTTCATAAATATATAAATAAAAGATTACAGCGACTTCCGCAGACGATACAGCAATTCTAACAAGATATAAAAATCCTACCCACGGGTCACAGACTTTACAACACCATCTAACAAAATTAAAAGATTGTTGCAAATTCTGGAAAATTCAAATCAACCAAGACAAATCACAACACTTGACTTTTTCTCTTCGACATGAAACAAATCATCCTATATATCTTGATAATGCTGAACTATTTTGAACTGACATACGACAGAAAAAATTACATGGGATCCAGAAATAAAAAAATAAAAAAAAACGTTAAACTTTTAGCGAGTACGACTATCATACTCACTTAAAATTAAAATTCAAACAGAAATTGTACACCTATATTTACCTATTAAAGTCTGTATGGACCTGCGTTTCTTAGATATACGAAACAGCCAAAATGACACATACGAAAACTACAAACATTACATTACTTAAAGTCCTAAACATGGCAACAGTTAACAGCCATACACCTACACATTGTAAAATATTTCAACATAACTTACATGGACATACCTACTAAAACACTGATACAAGACATCGCCACAATTAACATGCCCGAAAACACACTTCAGAGGCTCAAAAAAAGCTGGATGATAGATTTCCTCATGTAAAAATCAACTAAATTAAAGTCAAGAAGGGATGCTGGGCACTCCTTTCCCTCACTCCGATTATGCAACTATTAGTATTTTTCTTGACAGCTGAATCACTAATTGTCAGTACTTCTGATAGCTGTGGACAACAAAAACAAAGTTAAAAAAAAAGTATTACTTTGGACAGGTTAGTTCCATTTAAACAAAACCGGGTATAGATAACCGTTTCGAACTCTATAAAACAGAATATATTATTTTAAAAGTCTCGATTCTTTGACTTTTCGATTTTTTGACTATCTATGAAATTCTCTAATTTTTCAATGACTTTTATTAAAGTTATTAAGGGAATTAAAGGATCGAAACTGAAATTTACTTCATTTTCCATGAAATTCACTTTCATTAAATACCACATTCAAAAAAAAGATCGCTCCTGTAGACCTAAATTAGGGTACTGCAGTATTAAATAGAGTTCACCTGACATTTTAATTTCAAAACTTAACAGGTGATAGCTATCCCATGGCAACTCTGGCACCAAAGGATGCTTACGGAATGAATTACAGTACATTTGGAAATCGACACATTCTTGTTCTTTGAAATGCAGGCCCGTGCATTTTAATACGCAATATTAAGAACGTGCCATCATATTATTAATTCTAATTTGATACATTAAAATGAAACATGTCTTATCACCATCCAACCCCGAAGTTTTGAAAATTCGTTATTTATTTAAGATATGTTTTTGATTAAAATAAATTGCTCTTGAGAGTAAAGAAAAGGATCTATACGTATAGGAGAAGACCAAAGCCATTCTCATTGGTTCCAAGCATCTAATTAATTCCACTCCTTATTATCCTCAACTCTACCCCATCGGCCTACCTATCCGTTTTTACACTTCTGTTAGAAACTTTGGGGCAATGTTTGTTCAGAATCTGTACTGGAATAATCATATTTCCCTAATAATCCGAAAATCTATTCCTATCCTCAAACAGTTCCTAATATTCCGTAATTTCATACCCCTTAAAATCCATCACTTCCTAGTTTCTTCACTCATTTTCCTTCATTTCAATAATGGCTGACTTATATACGGTTGACTGTCAGGTGGGCTTGAGATCAGATTAAAGAGGCTAATGAATTGTTTCATTACATTTATTTTTGAAGTCTCCAGGCGCTCCCACTTCTCCAAATTATATACCGAGTTGAAATGGATCCATCCAGTCTTCCGATGTAAATACTTCCTAGATGTATTCCTTTTTCGAACCTTTTCAACCAAAAAACCCTCTTCCATTCTCGATTTGTTTACTACTTGTTCCTCTGTCCGTTCGTTCAACACTAGATCCCAGCCCTCAAACCTGTTTATTCCTTCTCATAGCATTGTTTCCTATAAAAAAGCGTTTGTAATGCGTGCTACCTTGTTTTGAATTTCCCTATCAACCTCCATACGCAAATCATCATTCTTGACCTCATTTAACCATAATTTATTTATCCATAATATCCTCAGTAATCAATCTTCCAAATATGTGTAAAATAATATTCAATTTTTCAGATCTGTCAGTCGCTTTAATGTTAACTGACAGATATCACCTACATTGTTTATGACTACAAATATGTGAACCAACATAGATATTCAGATGAGACATAGATATCTATGATTTCATATGTCTAACAGTGCCTTTTCTATATTGTAATCTTAGATCTAGACAATCATGTAATTTTTATTTATTCCTAATGCCAGACAATGTCATTAAATTGTACATTGTAGTTATTCTAAGAGGACCTAGTCCCAGAATAAAATTTATTTTTCTTCTTCTGCTGTATTATATTCAGTGTAAATAATAAAATCTTATAATTTCAGAGGAATCCTCAACACGAAAACACATCAATCAAGCAGACGCTAAGAACCGTAGATATATTAAGCCAGGGGTTTCTGAATAGAAAATAGTTTTCTCACGGAGATCCATCACCACTTCCACTATAATCGTCCTGCGATCGATCTCGGGAATGACAAACAGCAAGCCGGTGGATCAAACGGAACCCGACGCATCCTGGCTCCAACGATATCCAAGCAGAATAACACACAGCCTCCGCTACGTGCAGACATTTCAGCCCCAACGCCGCTTCCAATTTCACTGAATTCGCGACTGAGCCGTAGGTTCCAGCAGATACCTCTACGTCTAGGATAGAGAAGACATCTGAACCTATAATTTTCTACTTTATACGCAATATGTCTTCCACAGGCCAAACCTTGTGCTCAGTAAAGTTCTAGTAGTCCGGCATAAAATATATTCAACCTAATTTTAAACTAGCAATAAATTAGCTTCTCATTCAACCTAATTCATAACTGTGGGTTGATGGTTGACCGTAGTGAATAATTGAAGAGAAGGATAGTTGGGATGATCAGTCAAAATAAAAATAATAAGATTAATTTTTACATTTGCCTACTTTTCGGCCCGAATTTCAGACCTCCATCAGGGCTAAAAGAACCCGGAACTATAGGTATAAGAAAATATAAACATTGAATAATAAAGAATTAAAATTAAAAAAGGTGAAATATATAGACTAAAAATGTAGGTAGAAAAAACTTAAAAAGAAAGTTGATATAGTAAACATCAAAGTAAAATAAAGCAGGTAGAATAATAACAGTAACAGATAACTAAGAAATAAATAATAATAACAGGAACAAAGTACGTACCAATGAAATAAACATAATCAAAATAGGGTAACATAAGAAGTGGAAAATGGTAATCTTAGAATAAAATGTAAAACAGAGAAAAGTAATTAAAAGTTATATAACCGATTTTATTTAATTTTAATTATACAAGTGTTCTAATCATGAGTAAGATTTAAAAAAAATGTTTCATAACTTTAAATAAACGAAGTGTTTACGCGAAGAAAATGAGAGGAGGGGTTCATATTCGTTTCAGAAGTAATTTAAGCTAAATAAATATTTTAAATTATAATGTATATTGAGCAAGCAAAAAAAAAAAAAAAATATCTCTAATGATAGCAAAAATTTTAGATAGAAACATTTATAATTTTTATAAAAATTTGATTTGTTCGATGACTTTTTCACACTACTAAGTATATATGTATATGTTTTATATATTGTATATTTTTCTATTATATATAATTATAATTCCTTATTTCAGAATCTCTAAGTCCAAATAAAAAGACATTAAAGATTTTTAACAGAGAGAATCACTTTATTATCATAAAATATAATAAAATGGTGCTGCCCAATTACATTGGGTTGCTAACAACACAGCATACTTATTAATCACTACGGACATTATTTAAAATTATTATACAATTATAGGATTAACAATATGTATGAGCATAGTATACAATATTTTATACGTATATATATATATATATATTATTTTTTTTTTTTTCCTTTTTTTTTTTTTTTTTCAATATAAAATATTGAAGGAAGTTAGTCAACTGTTCAACATATCATGGGTGATATATATTCAAGACGCAGTCATTATAAAGTTATTAGTTCAGACGTTTCAACCCAAACATGTGTGTCATCATAAGGGCTGAAAATTTTTAAATACAATCAGAGATATAATATTATACGACCGATAATGGTTAATAATAAACTATAGTGATTGATGGTACATGAATCTTAACTTATATTATAATACAAAATATAACAAATGAAATATGTAAAAAGTTATACAAACTAAAAATAATGTATATAATCCTATACATATGTATACAATATATAGAAAAAGGAAAACTGGGAAATCCCTCCACCCTTTCACTTACCTACCAAATGTGTCACTTGAATACCTTTAGTACTCGGACCGCGGTTAGTAAGAGAAAATATTACATTTTTTGTAAATGGATTATATACATTATTTTTAGTTTGTATAACTTTTTACATATTTCATTTGTAATATTTTGTATTGTAATATTAGTAAAGATTCATTGACCATCAATCACTATAGTTTATTATTTACCATTGTCGGTCGTATAATATTATATCTCTGATTGTATTTAAAAATTTTCAGCCCTAATGATGATCCACATGTTTGGGTTGGAACGTCGGCAATAGTAATGACTTTATAATGACTCCGTCCTGAATATTTATCACCCATAATAAATATAAATAATAAGGTAATATTATTGAGATGATAAAACAAAAAAGTCAGCATAACGGATTGGTACCTTAGTTCCTAGTCGATTGAAAATAATGCTAATTTAAATATATATCTTACATCTATAGTGTTTACTAGGTTCAATCATTTTACAATTACGAAGATAAAAAGACTTTTAAATTGAAACATATATCATTTGTATAAAGACTTGGGTTGTTCGAAGACTTTTTCACACCACAGTATTTATAAATATGTTCGTATATCGTCTATTTTTCTATAAATGTATATATATATAGGAATTATAATTCCTAATTCCAGAACCTGGAAGTCCAAATAAAGAGAACGCTGAGGATTATACCGAAGCAGTTTTAGTCTAATTGGGTGCTGGAGGACTATCTCTTTTTTCCAGGCCGAATATACTCTCGGGTCCTCCCTCGTAGCCTAATCTCTAATCCGGCTTCTTAATTTTAGAATTATTTATAACACTGAATATAAATAGACACATTTAGCCATTGCGTGACCTCAGCTAACTAATATTAATGCGGTAATTAGTCAACCTGGTTGGCGTTATATTGAAGGGGTATTTATAATAATGACGGAAATAATAACAGGAAAAATAAATAAAATAAAATAATTATTAAAAACACGTACCAATTCCCACGGACGATTTATAGTTGTACACTTTAATCCAATTACATTTTGCAACAACATTCATCTTATTTCAAAAATATCAGTCGGTTCTTTTTATCCTTAATTATTTTGTCCCTTTTTAAATACTGAGACTTTTTCATTTCTTTGAATAATCACAAATTTATTCTTTACTATTAACCTTATTAACTTATAATGAATGAAAGACGTGCCAATCATGAATGGTTTCATTCATGCTTTACAATTCAATGTTCTTTGTAAAGTTCATAAAGGTATTTTAAATTTTGAAAACTATATAAATTACACTGCTCCTTAAAATTAAATCAAGCTATTTTGTTCAAATATGAAACATTTTGTTCGTATTTGGACTTATTTTTGTTAGCATTTTTTTGCAGAGTAGAAAAATTTAAATTTAAACTTAAAATGAATAAATTACGGGACACAAATTATCACAGATTATTATGGGAAGCTTCTAGTAGATGAGACCCTGATTGCCATGGACAACAGGTGGCAAGTTGGGTTCATATTACTCCCTTCAGTCTCTGGGTATAATGACAAATATCTAATTTTCCTCTAGCTGTCACACAGTGGGACGAGTAAAGGTAAACTCGAGACATCGGCTAAATCTATCATTACTTTCACTTACCTATATATAAAAAATATAGTAAAGGATAGTATTGCGATCGTAAAAATTTTCGAACATCAGTTTTGGACGGAAATAAACGTTTTGAGTATCCCTGAGTCCAAATAACCAAGTCCCGCAAAATGGTCTGTGTGTTTGTGTGTATGTGTGTCTAGTTCAAAAACAAATAGTCGTCCGGAAGTGAAATTGCATATTTAAGGTTTTTATATGCTAGAGATGTTCCAGCAACGTTTTCGTCATAATCGGCTGACCGGAAGTGGCACTTCATAGAATGGATTAAACACATTTTTACGATTTTTTCAAAAATGGTTTCAACGATTTTGATTAAATTCATCACATCAGTGTAAAATTAAGCAGTTTTAAATAGAATGTAGTTTTTATTTTTATTGATGTTCTCTAACAGGACTTAAATGGCTAAATTCTAATATTAGCTTTCCCTAAAGTACCTTTATTTATTTATTTTTTTTTTAAACGATTGACCATTTCACATTCCTCGAATATAAAAGATAGTTAAATATAAAATATGAAAGACTTTGATAATTAAATAAGGATAAATAAGATATCGGAAGGGGGAATAGTTGTAATTGAGGAACCAAAGGAAGACGAGCCTAATATAATACCAACTCCGACAATATTATATAAATGTGGTTTTCGTGAATGCTATGTTGGTATTATTTAATATTTAATTGTATAGATTACAGCAATATAAATATTAAAATTTGTATAAATAAGGGTACTTATACAAATAAAAATACCTAAAATGAAATATAAATAAATATAGCGTCTATAATTTTTACTTTCACTTTCTGTCTGAAAATACATTTTTCTGCTAAGAAGAGAGTGATAAGTGAAAGTTGTGTGATCCGCGCACCGTACCAGATTTTGATTTTTTAAATCGAACTATTCAATCAAGATAGGAGAAAATGTACATTCTGCCAACTGAATATTCTCGGGAATCAAAAACCAACAACGTATCAACAAAACAGTTTATTTAGTTTTTATAGTTCTAAAAAAAAAATTATATAATGATAACTGTATGAACAAGTTCCCAAAAGACCATCATTGTTGTTTCTATAGTGCTCTTGAGATCAGTGTGTTTCCTATCTTCCTACTAAAAGTTTTGCTGAGAGTAAGTTATTGGTACCGACTGTCCCTCTCTAGTTCAAACAGATTTTTTTTAAATAGTGATTATACCTGCATGACTGAATATTTTTTTTCAATTTTAAAGTGTTAAATAGATAAGGGAGACGCTACAGATTCTAAATGGTCAACGGAGAAGTTTATAACTATAATAATTACAAAGACAAAAGTTTCCTACCCTATTTCTCTCATTTCTCGCTTACACTAATCTATTTTTAAATTAATTTCCAAATCTATTTTTACTTTGGACAAAACCGAATGGAGCATTTTTAAAATATAGGTGTATCGAGAAAAGTTGATATTCGTCAGTGTAATCAAAATTAGCAATTGAGATTGAATTAATAAGGAGCCATCAAGGAGCCAACCGACATAATCTTTGAGAATCTTATCAAAATCATATTGATTGTGAAGGTATTGTGTCCGACATTTGGATTTTACTAAACGCAAACGAGAAGAGAAATATCCGGTATATTTCTTACATGAGTACAAAGCTTCACGATAGCAACAATTCAAATATTCCATCCAATCCCGTCCCACCAGATCTCGTACTTCCGACCTCTATCCTCCTCCTCACCGAACTGCTGCGTTTGACAAATCCTTTGCAATACAAGCCGCCTCCCTCTGGAATTCCATCCCAGCTGATATTCGACACGCTCAATCAGTTTCCTCGTTTAAACCTCTCCTCTTTAAGCACCTACTCCTTTCTCAATCCGAATGATTGTGAAATATATCTAAGAGAAATATCTGAGCACCACCAGAGACTACCTCAATTTATTAAGGTTATTTTAGTTTCTCATATATATGTACAATTTACTTGTTCTTTTCTTTCTCTTTTCTGTCATAGTGTAAAATATAGGCGTCAGAAATATGTCCCCGCACTGCAAACATTTAGCGAATTATTTCAAGTAAATGACAGCGAAATATTAGAGGGGCTAGTTGCTCCTTCATAAAATATTGGGAGGGGAGCAGAATGTGGCTTGCACCTGCTTTACTCGGAAACAATAGACTGAATGAATATAATAATTCATGGTACAGACCCCTTTTATCAGATTATTAACATCCGCCTGAAACTTCGTAAATAGCTTCGTCTCATCGTAACCTACAAATAATTTATTTACTAAAACTCTTACAATTGGGGCGTTTTCAATTTGGAGATCGGCAAACTTTGTCTATTTAATTAGATACTGAAAACTCGTAAATATCCATAAATATATAGATGTTCTACAAAAATAATGGACCGTTTGGTTTAAATAACCTGGTTATTTTGACATTTTAGGAGTGTAGGTCACACCAAACGGATCAATATTTTTTAATCAACCTTTTTTACTGGTTTTGCGTTGAAGCAAATGAGTATTTACGAATTTTTAGTACCTAATTAAATAGACAAAGCTTGTTGGTTTCCAGATTAAAAAAACCCTAATAACGAGAATTTTCGTCAATAAAATAGTTGGAGGTTACGATGAGGGCTACTAACGAAGTTTCAGGCGTATGTTGATAATTATATAAAATGTGTCTGTACCATGGACTATACCTAATGTTTAAATTCATAAGGTTTTGATCTTATGATGATCAAACTGAAACCCAATTGCTACCATCGGATAACTCACTTAGCTGAGATACAGATAAGGAATCGCGTTGCTTAGGATTAATGAGATATATTCATAATTGCTGATGAGATTCCGACGGAGGAAGAAGGGCAGAACTAGATGGGGGTTGTTAGAGGAGTTGGGAAGGTGACAGGTAGCTCTTGCCAATTACCGACAATATTCTCCTCAGGTAGCCTCGTTACCAGAGGAGTAGCCCGTCCCTTCACCGGCTGGGGGCTTTGTCTTGAGGATTATCTATATACCGGGGTCCTCAGGCTCTGTCATCGAATCCCGTCTGATGAGTAGGAAAACATATAGGGTCCATTGTTAGCATTGTTGTCCAACAGGGATTATCATTCGCAGCGAAAAACGGAAGAAGAAAAAAACTTGATGAAATGAACTCTAGTACTATTTCAATCGGAACGTCTTCCTGAAAGGTTTTTGTCTACAACGGGTAGCGTATTTACAAAGCCTATATGGATTCAGACACCCTGTCTGAACTCGTTTGTAGTGCCCCTGGTGGCTGGTCCATTACAAACCCTATACCCATTCAGACATCTCAGCTCTGCATGCCCGCTGGGGGTATTTATTCATTTAAAATAAATATTATATATGTACCATAAATAATAAATTGTAAAAATATATAAGAAAATTATAATAAGGACTTTTTATTTACAATATTGTAGATACTAATATATTAATAACTCAATGAATATTTTTTTTGTTAGAAAAAGAAAATTAAGAATTAAGTAAAAAAAATTAATAAATAACATAAAGAATAAAGAATACTATAAAATATCATATGTAATATACACAAAAATATTAATTTTGTTAATATTAATTGTTTTAAACATTTTTTAACGCTAAACAATATTGATAAAAGGTAAGAGGATTAAGTGCTAATTCTTAAAAACTATAATAAAATAATAATAATTAAGATAATAATAAAATAAATGACAAATTGTCTAAAGGACTTTTTATTAAAATAATATAAATATTTATTGATATTAATTGAATAATGTTCTTTTTAGTTTAATTTAATTAATAATTTTGTTTATATATATATAAATTAATAACAATATTAATTAATAATTAATATATATATATATATATATATATATATATATATATATATATATATATATATATATGTATATATGTATATATATATATATATATATATATATATATATATATATATATATATATATATATATATATGGTAATTTCATCCCGGCGAATCAAATGGGGTTGTAAAGTTGTTGGGCTTAGTAACGAGAGAATTCCTAAAAGGTTAATATTTGCTGTGCCGAATGGTAAGCGTCCGAGGGGTAGACCGAAGCGAAGGTGGGAAGATTGCATTAAAGCCGATCTGAAGGGACTGGGTTTGGACGGCGAACGGTGGAGGGAGGTGTGTAACAAGCGATTGGTGGTGTCGACATCGAACCTTCGGGTTCGCTGAGCCTTATTATTATTATATATATATACATATATAAAATATTAATTTTAAACGATTTAAATTCCCCAGCGGACAGGCAGTGTCTGAATGGGCATAGGGTTTCTAATGGGCCAGCCCCCAGAGCCACTACAAGCCCTAAACGGATTCAGACAGGTTGTCTGAACAACTGTCTTTGAGAAATATTGAATGAAATAAATTTCTAATATTACGTAACATAAAACTTTTTTTTTTGCGAGGGAGAGGCGATGATGACATTTCCCAAGCGCCAAATGTCTAAGGCACTGGTTACGTATTTTAGTTGTTCCCTATTATAAAGGTAGAGAGCGCTACTGATCCTTGCTCACCAATAAGCATAACGTCACTCCTACATGAGTGACATATTTCCAAAGTGAACCCTAAACGATTTTTTTTTTTTTTTGGAATTGTGAGTATTGAAGTATTGAAAATCATGTAAATACATCCAATAAATCGAATGTTTTTATTATTTTTCAAAAATGAACCTAAATATCATTAATATTAGTGCGAAAATTGGAATGTAACAATTTTACGTATTTATTCTATTCGTGCAAAACGGAACATAGTCTACTACTATGAAAAATATTATTTACGTATTTATTATACTAATATTCTTTAAATTAACCGCATTTTTTTTCAGTTAGCATTATCCGATTCTCATTACTTTAGTATAAATGTTATGAATATTCAAAAAATGATTTCCAAATTGACATCATCAGATTTATTTGCACTGGCTATCGGACTGGTTCAAGTAGAGTCGTAGGAATGAATATTCTAAATCTTTCCTCATTATACAGCAATCCCTAAAGCCAAAATAATTTTCGAACCAGACTGATAATTAGTGCGTTCAAATAAAAAAAAGACAAAAGAAGCTAAAAGAAGAAAGAATGATGGTGATTGAAGCTATTTTGCTTGAGTTTTATGGTTGGAACAAGTGGCGTCATAGTTTTTTTCAAGATGGGCGCCGGGAACATGACCTCATTGGAACTCGGAGTTGGGGTCAGGATTCTGCTTCCAAAGCAAATAGTTTGTTTACTACCTCTTCTCCACACGGCTTTCTACAACCACAAATTCATGTTTATCATTTTAAATGTATTACCGTAGTCTTTAGTAATCAGAGATATAAATATCACACGAAATAAACAAGATGTGGTAATTTTTGTAAGTTGTTACCATAGAATAATGATGATAATTCTTATGGCACTATCATACAGCAATTAACATGCCCCATTTATTTCGAGTGCTACTTATTTCTCCGATTTATGAATTTCTTAACTAGATGGTCCGTTCGAAAAATTCCTAAACAATATTGGTCAGTTTACAAATGACGAAATAATAAGGAAATTAAATAATTCAACGTAATATAAAGTTGAAGTGCTCATATCCTATTTTTGGTTATTGCAATTGCATTCCCAATAAAAATTCTGAATGGGCAAGAATATCGTGTTCATTGGAAGAAATAAAATTGAAATTAATAACAAATAATCTAGATTACATAAATGAAAAGAATATTTAAACTAAAATCGATTAAGAAAGTAACAAAAGACTAAATTAATCAACAAAATAATTGCTGGCTAGGCTAAGGCCAATAAGTAGATACGCAACAATTTTATCACATTCTAAATATTAGTACTATTTAAATTATTATTAATGAATATTACATATGAATAATAATTTACCTCTCGTGTGGGCAGCACCATTTTCATGTGATTTTCTGATATATTTTCTGCGATAAAGTTGGAAAAATATTTTTAAAAAGTACAAAATATACTTTATGTTTTAATAGAAATTTTAACATAACTTATTAAAATCCTCGGCCTATAATTATTCATACCATCTTGGACTTAAAATAACGATAGTGGAACATAATTGAAATATGGATATTGACGTAAATATTGATTTTCTAGCACATATGCGCCTCAAAAAAGATGTTATTTTCCTTTAAATTAATTAATGGAAATATCAATTCGTCAACTCTCCTTTGTAAAATTAATTTTCTAGCCCATCTTCGCCATCCTTAGGGATTTTATTTATTTTTTTTATTTATTTTTTTTTTTTGCAGTACGGATAAACATTCCAAATAAATTATTATTTCTTATAGACAATTCGATTAACCAATTGTTTTATATACACATATACCTGTATAACTTCAATTATGTACATAACTTATTAACAATTGTCTATGAAGCGGAAGAAAGTAATTAAAATTCTTTATTTTTCTATATGGTGCTACTTCTAACATAAAAGTGACCAACTTCATTTGGTTCTGTTAGTATTGACAGAAGTTTCAGGTTTGTACCTATGCACATCTTTCTATTTATTTTATTCTTTCTATATATCTGAAGTAAAACTGCATCTACAAATAAATCATCTCTTTTAAACTATTTAAAAAACAAATTAAAATATTTTTTCTGATTTTTAAAAATAACATAAAAAAAAAATTGCAGAAGTTTCCATTCGACCAATTATATGCCATTAACCAATATGCCTTCTATTCACCCATAGATCGATTCAGCGAAATGCTAATTTATTTGCATCCTACATTGATTTCCTTAACAATTCGTGAATTTCTTCAATTCTTTAAAATTTTAAAAGTATATGTTTTTTTTTATTTTGAGAATTATTAATTCCATCACAACGGTTTTTTTTTTTTTTTTAATTTTGAAATATAATAATCTGTCACGTGGACAATAGTTATAGTGATATATGAACACATTCGCACCATATCTACAGAAAATATAAAATTAACAAAAGTAAAATAATAATAAAAAACTATATACGATAAAAAATAAAATAATTTAAGTTTTTTAAAGTTCACTTTCTTCATTGTGTCAATTATTTGTTGTTAATAACAAAAACACGAAAAAATTAAATATGGCAGAGAAGCGTTTACGAACATGCAAAAAATAACTTTGGTGAAAAAAATGCCAAATCAGTAACACTTTATTTTATGATATTCATACTTTCATGTGTTCTAGTTTTAAAGAATCAATCATTTGTATCTAATTTCAGCTCTATTCTCATTTTATATTTGCTGTCAATACTACCAGAATCCAATACATATTTTATCTGCCGAATTCGACAATAAGTGAGGAACAATCGATCAAAATTAAATAGCGGTTACAATTATAATTCCGCTATTGTTTTCGTTCCTGAAAATGGTGCGGTGTATTGCTATAACACCACTCCAGGAAGGATAAAGAAAATGGTATAGCTTTTGTATTGTCTATCCACTCATTATTAATCCAGAATATATCGACCTGGCATTGTTCAGAATTTAGGAGGCTTACAATGAACCCCCTCACGTTTAGTACTAATTATTATAATTATTTGGTGAAAATCAGTGCTCCTTATCATTTTTGCGATTATCCATTTAGGCAATGTAAGTAGTATTGCCTAAATGAGAGATCGAGACGAGTCTTGGTCTTGCAAACACAGTCTTGGCCATGGTCTTGGTCTTGAGTAAGAGTCTCGCAAGAGAGGTTATTATTATAGAGACTTATAGACTTATTAGCTTATTATTATAGAGATATTAATATAATTTTATAGATAGGAGAAACCTAACTAAGCCCGAATGAAAAATTAGAGGAGTTAAATGTAAGTAAGATTGTCAAGTATTAGTAACTATTTTGCCTTAATCTTTATATTAAACAATCGATTATTCACGGTCTTGGTCTTGCAACAGATAGTTAGGCGGCTTTGGTCTTGGTCTTACAAAGAGCAAGACCAACACCGATTTTGGGCAACACTAAGTGTAAGTCCCGCAGCCGTAAACAAAATTGAAACAAGTTTAATTCTCTTTACCAGGATTTTAAGGAAAATTAATTTCTAAAACTAAGATAAAGTTGGAGGATTTCAAATATTAAGCCTAGAGTCTCTAAAATATAGATTAATTTAAATTAAGCCTTCAAAGTTTCGCCAAATTAGGCTCAAGATTGTAAAAAATATGATCACATATGGTCAGAATAAATCCATCAAATCTTACACCATCTGTAAAAAAGTTAAATACACCATCCCAAGACATAACACAGATTCAAGAACACTTCGTTAATAAAATGTACTATGTAAAAACAGAAAAAACATGTATCAATTTTATTGTTAGTTAGCAGAAAAGTGTCTAGAAAAAATCGTAGTAGAAATATGGAGATAAATTAAGTAATATTTGTAAATTTCAGTTATTTGACTCATTTTTACTCGATACTTGCTCCTTCGATACTGAGTTCTCCTAATTATAACATCTTCATGTGTTTTCATATAGGAATTTACACATTAATGTAGTGGTAGTTGGAATTATATTTTGAAGAAATTTTCCAAATCGCCATATCTAAATCTTTCTTCACGGACCCCCTAGTTCGGGCTGGCAATGCCTTCCCAGGTCATGGACCTATATAGAAGGCAGTGGACACGGCTGACAGGGAGAAGCGATAGATTTGAAACCGGAGCCGCGGACGATGCGCGATAGCAATGCTTTATCAGCAGTAAGTTGAGGCGCCCTTTTGCTCTTTCGCTGGCTCCAATAAAACACAACCTTCTTCTATCTACACATTCGTATAACACTATCGTAAGAAATACTTTCCCTAATTGTTTATACATGAATGTAACAATTGGGAGGATAAATCTATTAGTGAAGTTGATAAATATCTTCAGCAGCTGGCGGGTCCAAGAGAGGAGGGGACTGAGTTATGGGCAAATAAAAGATTGATTATGTCTATAACATTATTTTCTTTACTAAAATAGGCATAATAAATCTGGTAATGAGACAAAAGGCAATTAGGTTATAAATGGAATAATCCAAACTACAAACATACAGTCTTTAACATATGGATGAATAGTTGACAAAAAAATAATTTGCTGTAGACATTTCCCGAAGACACCCAAATAAATACTGAAGGAAAGAGAAGGTTCTATTAGCACAGCTAAGAAAACTTATATTGAACAGCTGATCAACAGAAATACGAGGAAGAAAAATAAAATTCATAAAAGTGTTCTAGTTATGCATAATTTTTTTTTACTTCATTGTATTTCTGCTGATGTATTGTTCAATATAACATTACTTATATTATAACGAACTTAAATTTCTAATAAAGTTCTCCTAAAGAATACAAACTTAAAATAGCGATAAAATCAATTTGTAGTATGCCCGAGATGCCGTAGAGACCTAAAACTATTCTCAACGTTTACCTTTTCAATCGATTTTTAGTTTATCGTGGATTTGTTAATTATAACGGTACTTAAATGTCTAACAGAGCTCCTTTGAAGAAACCAAAAATAATGGTAAAAACAAAATATATATAGATATTATCCGATATGCTCTAGGGAATTCAGAATATCATATAGAGATACTTTTAATAATAAATAATAGTCACGTTTTTATTGAATAGCAAGCTATAACTAAACAAATATTTAGCTTAAGTAATTAACAATTGCTTGACTGTAAATTAGAGAAAATCAAATAGGGTTTGTCATTATTAAAACAATTTAAAGAGGAGTTTTGAGGGGCCAGACTAAGCTTATTTGTGATTTTAAATAAATGATAAATTACTCACGATGTTTTTATCATGATCGTTAAACTATAATACATACACCTGACTTTTACAGAAATTGACTGGTTTAATAAACTTAAAATTCATATAAAATTAAGTTGATGTTTTAAATTAAGAAATAAAAGCTTTGCAACAATTAATTTCAGCCATTTTTGCTTAAAACAGTTTTAAGTGAAAGGATATAAAATCACATCATTTTTTACATAACTTGAGGTGAATGTCTAGTTTTTTTATAAATAAACCTCGACTTAATATTATATGGATTTGAAGAATATTAAACCATGAAGTTCCTGTAAAAGTGGGGTGTCCGTACTTTAGTTTAAGGATGATGAAAAAAAAAATATGAATAATTTATGATTTTGTTTTAACAGAACTTAGCTTAGTTCAGCCCCTATTTAAATTTTGTCTAATTTACAGTGAAGTAGTTATTAATTCAATAGTTATTTAGTTATTGCTTCCTATTCAACAATAAACATAACTTACTTTAAAAAAACACAAAACTTTGGATTTCCTACTTTTTTCCTATAGGTTAAATAATTTTTAGAGCATTTTTAGCAAAGGTAATGCCAATTGTAATTTGTACAACTTTTAATTAATTATTTTGAATTAAAATTAATTAATTCCTCTCTTAATAAATTAGATTTGTTTTTTCTCATACTATATTATCATCTGTTCATTAACCCCATAAATAGAAAGAAATATTTATAGAGATGGTATCAGACCACAAGAGTTTTACGAAAAAATTTTGCATTAATTATTCGCGATATTTTTTATCATCCTCAAACGTACATGACGGATACCCCACTTTCACAAAAGTTATTAGTTTAATAAGCTTGAAACTGATATAAAATTAAGTTGAGATTCATTCAGAAAAAAACTTGAGATTAACCTCATGTTTTGTAAAAAAAAAAAATGATGTGACTATCCTATCACCTAAAAGTACCCGTGTTTTCAGCAAAAATTACTATAATTAACAGTTACAAATCTTTTATTTCTTGTTTACATGAACTAGGATATATAATAATAAATATAAATACATAAGCACACTTTTAATTTAAAAAAAAAAATGTTAAAAATAATGATTTTTCGATTATTCAACATCAGAAGTGATAATGATAATGTGAGTTTAATTAATATCTCTATTAAAGTAAATAATGTGAGTTTATAAGTAAGGAAATAAATAGGCCTCCTAAAATTTACGTTTAAAATAAATAATTTTGTTGGGGTAGTATAGGACTTCTGTGGGAGGCTCCGTCCGACGAAAAAAAAAAAAATATAATTTTGTTAAGTGCATCAATTATTTGCATAAAAATATAAATCTTACGAACAGGAACATTTAGTTTTTTACTTAAGAATACGGAGCAATTCCGACAATATAGATGTTAGTAAAAAACACTTTTATTATCACTTTAAATGAAGAATAATAAAAAATTATAAAAAATAAAGTATTGTTAACATTTTGTTTTATAAAGTATTCGTGTATTTAGGCAATATGTGATTATTATTGTAAATACTAAATCATGGGGGGAAAGAGAGAGAAATAAAAGCTTCGCAACAATTAGTTTTATAAATTTTGCAATTGTAGTCATAAAAAATTAAAAAAATGATAGAATATAAAATCACATAATTTTTTTTACATAACTTGAGGTGAATCTCTAATTTTTTCCTAATAAACCTCAACTTAATTTAATTACTTAAATAAATAGTATTTTAGTAATCGCTTCATATTAGTTCCATGTCTAGATTATAATAAATCTTCAGTCCTCAAATTTATTTAAATATCTTAAAATTACCACATTCATTTAATTTCTTTTTACTGTATAGGAGTTTGAAAAAGAGCATAGAAGAAAATGGTTAGAAGAGAAGTGTGAGCATATGTAAACATTACTATAGTTCAATAGTTCATTTCTTAACAATTCAACAATACCAAAAGTGAAGAAACAAGAAGTCAATTAAATAAAAAATATGTAAGCATATACATTCTTTTCAAAAATTTTTAGCAACTTAAACTTTACTTAAGATAATAAATATTTTCATAATTTATTTTATCTAACCAATGATTTATGTCATAAAAAAACGTGGCTTACTTAAAAGTAAAGAAAATAATTAATTTCAAACTTTCCTGCTGAAAATAGGAAATTATTGCCGCCCATTATTTATATAAACATTTTCGTAGTTCGTATAAAAAATTCGCTCTAGTTACATATCACTTTGTATACTATGCGAATTATTCTGATGGGAATTCCCACTGCTCGCGAGCGGCGATAGTGCAAAGCTAGTCATCCTGCCCCTATACATCATGAGAGAGCTATCGGATTCTTTTCTAAAACCAGTAAGGATTACTTAGGGATAGGGACAAAATAGACCCTCCTGGTGGAACTAGACATCAATAACGCGATATTGCCGCACGTCAAGGAAACTATGGAGATTTGCAGCGAAGGGCCATAGAATATTGTTTGAATAGAGACCCTAAGCTAGCCATGTGAACAGCTACCTTCATAATGGATTGCCGGCCCCTCCCAAGAAATTTTTAAGGAGGAACCCCTCAGTGCACCGCCTAACCGTCGTCTGTTTCGAAATAGCCATCGCTACTACAACGCCTTCGTAGCAATACTATATTGTAATCATTTATGTATAATATATTTCATATATTATTGTTTGTTTTCTGGAATATTCTCCATATAAATAAATTTATTTATTGAGAAATTTTTCAATCTGTCACAATTAAGGACATTTTTAATAGTGTTCAGAGAGCACATTCACACTCTAATTAAAATAAATAATACAGAAAAATAATAATACTAAAAATAAATATATATATAAACAAAAGAACTAAACTAATCAAAATAACAACTTAAACACTAGCATAATTATATAAGAGATTATACATTATTTACAGAATCCATTCACTTAGGAGAACCGTTTCTCCCTATTCGTTAAAGGAAAGGTAGGACTCTAGGAGATCCCAGCGCCTCTCACTCAGTCACATTACTGGTTTCCATATAAATAGAGTTGGAAAATATTTTCTTTTTGGTGTCTATATATCTAATTTTCTTTATATTTATATTAAGGCAGGCATTTACAAAAACCATAGACATTTCAATCCAAAATTTGACGACTTATAGCTCCTTGGTACGTAAACAACAAAACTATCGAACAACACATAAAAAAAGTAAAATTGCTGCAAACTTCTAACGAAGCCAACCAAATACATACCGAAGGAAAGAGAAGGTTCTATTAACACAGCTAAGGAAGGTTACATTGAACAGCTGATCAGCAGAATAGCCATCTATCCAATAAGTTTTATTAAAAATGTATGTATACCTTCCAGCTTTTCATTTTGAATTTATTAATTTGTTACTTAATTTAATTTAACACGTTTTTTTATTATTATATTTTAGATATGCATACATTTTTTTAATTCTTCCACGTGTTTTTGCTAATCAGTTGTTCAATATAACCTTCCTTAGCTGTTGTTAATAGAACCTTCTCTTTCCTTCACTATGTATTTGGATGGCTTCCTGTGATGTCTACAGTAATATTTTTTCTCCTTATTTTTTTTCTGCATATAAGTGACGTTGGTTTTTTTTTAAACTGACGATACTTAAATTGAGGAAACGTTGGCAAGTTAACTATTTACCTTTATGTTGGAGATTCATGGACTTATAGTTTGAATTTTCCATTAACAATATAGCGATAATAATAGTTAAATAATAATAATCTACTGGTAAAATAATTAAAAAATACATAAATGAAAATAAAGGTAATCACTCATAAGTACACAACTATAAAATTGGTTTTTCAAATTCTAGTCTAAAAATACTTAAATAGAAAAATATATATAAGAAGAAAAAAAAATACATATACATAGGCATATATATATATATATATATATATATATATATATATATATACATGATATTTATACATACATGATACGTTTAATATGCTCAATGTAGTAATTATAATAAAATATGATATAATTAAAAACTCAGCATGTGTTAATGGTAAATTCTCAAATACGAAGAATCTCAATAATAATACACTTTTCTTATGGTTGAAATATTTGTTGATGATATTTGTTAAGCTGGGTTCTATTGTACCACATGATATTATGCAGATTGTGATTTTTATTTCATTTGTCATCACATGTGATATCAATAATCTACCAGAGAGATGTCTTCACGCAGCAATCAATTCACTTTATATGTTAAAAAAATAAATAAATAAAATATATTATATTTCAACAGACTAGTTGGCCTGCTCGAATAATTCAGAAAGCAGTGAACATATGGAAATGGAGGTTATATTTATCTTTGTTTATTATTTATCAGAGCTATTTTCTGACGGTTGTTCATATATTTACCAATTCTTCATATAAAACAATGCTTAAGCCAATGTTCAGAATTATGTTCTCCTTTAGATGCAAAAAATAAGCAAATTCTTCAGAAAAGTCAGGGAAAAAAATATATAATTATATTTAATTCTTGGTAGAGTCTAAAAATCAATGTAGTGGATTTATTTGAAAATCAAATATGTTAACGGTTTAAATTATAATTTATATTTATATGGTGTAAAATAGTGCGTAAATTAAGAATCGATTAATATAAGACATTATTGTTTAATTTAAAATTGTATCAGTACCTTATTGTCAGGGTTTGAAATCGATAATTAAAAAAATAAAAATAAAAATGAAATATGATCAAAGTTTTTATCTGGATTTTTTTAAAAATGATTAGATGATTCTTATTGAGAAAAATTTTTATTTTAAATCATGAATGACAAAAATCATACCCTGATCATTATTTTTTACCAAAATGTTTACAATCAACAGTAATAATAATTCTTGAGTAATACTTTTTTAAATCAGAAATATAATTGTTCACTAATCTATATGATATATTTTGAGTCAGGAGAAATGTGTAGAGAATATTGTTGTCAACTGTTAGCAATAGAACAGCTTTATTTCCGAAAATTATTAGAAATTTTGGCAATAACATATCTGAAATATGAAACAATAACATGTCTGAAATATAATATTAAAAAAAAATGTGTACATTCATAACTGTAACGTATACACGCATATTAAAATTGTATTCCATTTATGTGTAAAATTTAATTTTTATTTTCTGATCAATATTTTTTGTTATCACAATTTAATCATTATTATTTATGTCAAACCATATCACTCAGTGAATGATCATTATTTTAATAGATAGATAGATTTAAATTTTAATTTTTAAATCAGGCACGATTTTTAAATTAAAAATCAAATATAATAATTATTACACGATTTTGTGAAACAAATCATTATCTATTTAGAACTCTACATATTGTAAATTACAAAGAAAGTTTTTCGTTCGTTTCTCAGGTAGTTTAAAATTGTAATCCATTAGAAGACGCAATCAACTTATTTTATAAGGAATAACATTAATAATTGTTATGAAATACATATATATTGTTATGAAGTAGAGGGTTCGAACTAGCTCAAACATAAGCATTTCATAAGCGAAATTTAATAATCAAAGTAGTAAGTTTGTATGAAAATAAAATAATTTCATCGTGTTCATTGTAATACACCGCTACACAAAATATAATGAGTGCGTATATTATGAATTGAGTAATTTTACTATCAGTATATATTTATGAAAAACTTATATCCAGTACCTTATCGTGAACTTCAAAGAAACGTTTTCGGTTGTTTCTCTTATAGTTTAAAAACGTAATTGATTAGGAGATGCAATAAACCTCTTTTGTGAGGTATAACTTAAATTATTGTTACGAAATGCAAAGGTTCGGAGCTGGCACTACACTGAGGACAGAGAACAATGACCGAACTTGCACGGGCAGGTGTAGTCTAAAGTTCAGACCAGTGAGTTTATATGTAAATAAAATAATTTCATCGTGTTCATTATAATTGGCTACTACACATAATACGAATATTAATTATAATGAAGATTAAAAATAATTGGTAATTATTTAAATGAGCGCCGGACTGGTTACCCGTGGTTCAGGTTCCCTTCGGTCACACTTGTTCATGCAATGTCGAATGAATTCGGGTTCATCCAAAAAACTGTTTTCGGCGTTTCGTGAACAAGTATGATCGAAGTGATTGTGAACCACGCTTAACCCTTGCGGTCCTCATCTAAATAACTATATAGTGTATCGACAACCACGCTGCAAAATTTTTAGGTATAATTTTACTATAAAACCTGGTATTGATTTGTTCTGGTCAACTTGGATTCGCGCATATATAGAAACATAAACCAAAAACATTATATAATGCATCTTTTATATATCTGATAAATAAATATGTAACATTTGTTATACATTTATTTACTTACAAGCTTGAGCTTACACCAAAAAGCAATTAATTTAATGCAGTATTATTTATTTAAAAGAGGCAACTGATTTTTCATAGCAGTCAATTAATATTGAAAATAGAGAAAACTCTAGACAACAAAGTTTATATAAATCATGGTCCGATTTCCCGTGTAAAATTATAAAATTAATGTTTTTTGTTTTTTTTCTTTAACAAATAATTACAACCCATCTCTGGTAATTGAAAACAAAATAAAAACTTGTAATAAATTATTGTAATAATTTTCATTGTAAACTGTGCATCTTTTAGGTAACACAATATCAAACCTTTTTTAATAATTTTTTTTTTTTATACTACTAGTGGTTAATCTCAATTTATTAAGTAACAAAATTCAACCTAATTATTACGGGCTTAAATCTTATTAAACAAGAAAATGTTTTTGAAGTTGAGGTATCTTTAATCCAGTTGGAAGTATATATTCTGGAAGTATTAGTACAAAATATATTCTTAACAATACATTATTTTATGAAAAAGAGGAATTAAATGGTTTAATCAAAGACAAACTTTATTGTCATTTAAAGTAATATTTTTTGTTACCTCTTTCTATCTAACTTACTGTAAATTTCTTGCTTTTCTGTTGAAAGTAGAAAGTCTACTAAAGTCTAAGTCTCTTGAAGTCTACTATGAACCCTTTAAATAATTTCCTTTACTTGCTGGATATACCGATGAAGTATTTGAGAGAGAGCGCTGGGATCTCCTGCAGCCTTTCTTCTCCCTTCACAAGTGGGGATATAAAATTGGTTCGGCGTTTACCTGGCTAATTGTAAATAGTTTATATAGGTATGCCTGTGTCTAAGATGTTTATTTTACTTTTGGTATATTTTATTTTTATTATTATTATATTTTATCTATTATTTGTATTGTTTTTCTCATTGAAAATGAAATGAAATGAAACGAAAATGAAAAATGAAATGAAAAAACAATTTTATTCTGGGACAACTGTCCCCTAAGAATAATAACAGAGTTACAAATTTATGTATCTTAGTCTGACATAATAAAAATACCAACTAATTTATTGTTAATTGTTATTTCAATTGTGCAATGGATTGAAATTAAACATTGTACAGATGCAAGTAATTTTACATGTTAGGAGAAGGTTGAATGTGGAGTAGGTTTTGGAACAGGAGTTGTTTGAAGCAATTTGTGGACGAGGATTGACGCATGAAGGTAGGAAGTGAGTTCCATAAGGAAGCAGCACGAATGACGAAGGATTTGCTGAAGGAGGAAGTTTTATGGAAGAGAATATATCAGTCTATAGGTTGAGACCTAGTATTGAGAGATTGGATAGAGGAGAGCAGAGTAAGGAGTTCCAGGATGTAGGGAGGGTTTTTAGTTCTAAAGACTTGGAAAAGGAAAACACCAAGGGGAATTATCATCGGGAAGTAGGATAAAGCCACTTCAACTCGGTGTACCAGAGTGAAACATGTGAACGCCTGGGGATCCCGAAAATGTATCTTATGAAACAATTCATGAGTCTCTTTAGTCTCATTTCCAGCCTGGCAGATAACCCTCCATACACCAAACAGCCGTAGTCGAAGTGGGGGAATACAAGGGAGGTTACAAGGAGCTGTCTGGTTTTTAGAGGAATACAATCACGGAATCCTAGGAGTTGTTTAAGGGCAGTTATAGATTTTCGGGTAGTCTGGGAGATATGGTTATTCCAGCAGAGGTTCTGGTCAAAGGTTAGTCCTAGGTTTTTGACTGTAGGGAAAAAATGGATGGGATGGTTATTGAGGTCAAGTAGAGGAAAGTAAGGAAGGGAGCTGATGTGATGTCTGGACCCGATGATAATAGCCTTGGTTTTATCTGCATTCAGCTTCTTATGCTATTTTGTTTTGTTCTTATCTGTAGGTATATATTATATCGCAATTAGGTAATTAATTGATACATATTTTCTGTAAATATGGTAGGGTAAATGCAACAGTAACTGACATGCTTAAAGAAATTTCTTTGAACTTCTTAAATATTGATGTTATTAAATTTTTCATGGATTTATCTTATAGAAATATTTCTCACCTTCTTACCAAGACTTATTTATAATCTATGAAACATTCGTGTAAATTTTAAAAAATTGAAAATTGAGAGAATAGTTTTGAAGTACCAGTAGCTAACACTGTTTGATTTGGAATGTTCCTGAAGCAGACAGGGTTGAGAACAAGGAATTAATTATTGAAATGTCATATTCTTCGTTTTCATCATAAGATTAACAAAAATTACCTATAACTTATTATAAAACTAACTTCTTGCGTTTCCGGACTTAAATTAATCAATAAATGCTGGTAACTGTCAAAAACCTGTTTTGGGCAATAGGAAAACCTATATATGTTTTAAACTTAATCCAAATTGTTAGCAATATTTTTTTCCACCGAGACTTCAATGAGTGAATGTTCTCATTGTTAAGACTGGTTATATTCAGTATATCTCTTTGGATTTATGAGTGTACAGGTATGTCAACTACTGGCAAATGTCCCCATTATAAGGCTCCAGTAGCTGACACCCATTAAATATCCAATTCCTTCATCAAGATAAGTAAAACTTAAGTTAACACAAATAGATAAAACATAATTTAAAAACAATCAACGTTTTTTTTTTTTGTTGGCATAAATCAGAGTAGTCAAAGAGATAAAGGCAAACCTATGGTATGGTACCCTTACTGACAGATGGTTGTTCCTGGGAAACTAAGTGGACCGTGAGGGACCTTCCTAATTTGTCACTCATTATTTCGGTTACGATTTCCGACAAAACTAAAGAAAAGCAGACAAATTTACCAGCAGAAATATATGAAATAGAGTTCGAGGAGATTCTGAAATTTTATTATTCCCATTTTTCGAGGAGGATGTCAGGTATTGTACACCTATGTCAGTATATATCACCTGTATACATATAACCTGCATATGGGGCATTATATCGGACAGACGGGAAGAAAATTAAACAGTAGAATTAAAGAACGCCTCCATGGTGCATGCCATTTCAAAAGGGATAAGAATAGGCTTTTTGAAAAATTAGAAGTTAATAATAAAAATGATGTAATATGCCTGAATGTACCACCTATTCAATTTGAGGATTCTGCACTCATAAAATTAGTGGCGACAAATGTCAAAAAGGCGACAAATAGGTCAATAATTTTATTTTTTATTTTTCAGTCCTCATTTGACAAGCAGGAGAGGAGGACTACCATCAGTTAGGTGATTGCCATTTTTATTAATTTATTTATTTAGATTGGATTTTATATTGTTAAATTTCAAATTAGGTATTATTATTATTTGCAAAAATTTTTATTGCTGTTAATTTTATTATTTAACCTAGCCTGATTAAGGTCCGATAAAATTCCAAACTGGTTCCGCAAAAGTGAAAAATAAAGGAATATACAGGAAGGCAGCTTCTTTTTTATTAAATTAAATTTGAATCCTATAATATCAAGCCGCAATTAAAGAATTATCTGTGTACACATGTATTGTACTCTGCCACCTATTGGTGGTTCTACCCTATGGATGTGCTCTCCGATCTCGATTATAAATGTCCTGAATTGAGAGAGAATGTAATATATCTCAATATTTTTTTAATAATAAAATATCTTTCTCATTTACCTCAGCATAGAGGAAGAAAAAATATTAATTGAAATAAAAAGTCAAGCTCCTTTAAAAACTGAATTCAATATTTAATTCTCGATTTGAGCGGACGCTAGTTCCTGAAGGACCTAGCAATGAGAAGACATCCTGAGTTGCCGACCTATCCTGTGGTCGCCGTCCTTCCACACGGAGGACCTCGGCAACTATAGCTTAATCTCATTGGCGGAGAGGAGACAGCGATAAAACAGTTTTATTACGGTTATAGAAGAACTAAGTAAATGCTTCGTTGGGACCAACATTGTTTACTGCTTCGGAAAGAATCCTTATTTTTACAGCTCCGAAGTTATCTGTCGACGAGTAATTTTTAAGACCCCACTAAAACGAGATCGTAAAAACTACTCGATGGCCACTGAGCTAACCCCGCCCAATATTTCCACATCCATAAAATTGTGAAACTGCAATGAGTGCTCTTTCTTAATTGAAATTTTTCGGGATTATTAAAAATATCAACAGTCGTTAAACTAGCAACACTATAAACGTTATCATCTGTATTTCTTAATTTACGATCATTTTATCCAGCGGGACTTATTCCTTTTTATTCATTATTTTTAATGTGAAAACTTCTGAATTATAGATTCATTTATCTAAACCAAGTTTGTAGTTTTATTTTTTTACATTTATCTTGTACTGTAATTTCCATCATGGGCACAGAAATTCAATTTACAATGAGGGAGGAATATGTTAAAACAAAAATAAAAAGGATGAAAAAATGTAAGAATTGAACCAATATAATATTTAAAATGAATTTGTTCATATGTATGTATAGTTTTAAGGATTTCTATTTATTTATTTTTTTAAATTATTATATATACTTGAAAATATCTTTTAAAAAATACGATTGAATATATAACGAATTGTTTAGAATAAACAGCGGAGGATAGGGGAAAAAGACTTCATAACATTGGTACATTTCTAGAACTTTTTAAGATAAAAATGAATAATATGAAAAAGCAAAGAATATGTATGATTTCTTAGTGTATACAACCTCAAATAAAAATAAAAAGCTTTTTATAGTTTGTCGCTGAAAATGTGATTAGAATATCACGTGAAAATTGAGGGGTGATTGAATCATAAAATCTTTACGTTAAAAATCATTATTTTTAAATTTATTAATAAAATGTGTTTTTAGTAATTATGTTTATTTCAATACATTCTATATCGCGGAAAAACAAGAAATGAAAGCTTTGTAACAGCTAATTGTAGTCATTTTGGCAGAAAACACGGGTCCTTTAAGATGACAGGATAGGAAATCACAAAATTTTTTTTCACAACTTGAGGTGAACCTCAAATTTTTTCTTAATAAACCTCAGATTACTTAATATGAACTTGAAGATTATTAAGGAATTTTTGTAAATGCGGGGTACATGTAGTGCAGTAAAACGGTGATAAAAAAACTCACAAATAATTTATGACTTTTTTTTTAACGAAACTTAACTATGTTTGTTCGCCCAATAGTCCACATTAAATAGTTTTAATGAAGGCTATCTGTACTTTCCCTTAAAGTAAATTTTGTTTAGTGTACTATGGAGCAATGTTAAGTTACTTAAATGAAATATTTTTTATGTTATCACTTCATCTTCAAAAAACGAGACTCGTTAAAAGAACACTAATCTTAAATTTTCTGATGAAAATTGGCAATTGTTTTCATGTAGTTTTTTGTAGATCTTGATATCTTCTATCAACTTTTTAAATATTGCCTTCTAATTCCGGACACTATGTATATATATATGTCATATTTCTGAGTTACTGATGCACCATGTAATGTTTTGTTTCCTATACTTTTCAAAAATATAGGTTGTAATAAAAGTTAATATTTTAATTATAAAAAAAATGTATTGTTATATTGATTATTGTTATATACTGGGTTTCCTGCAAGTAGGCAGCAATTTTTATAGGAGTAACAGTAGACCTCAAGAGGTACAAAAAAAGTTCATTAAACAATGGACCAATTTTTAGCAAAAAAGTAGAAAATCAAAGTTTTGACATTTTTTAAGTGTCATGTTTTTTTGTTGAATAGAAAACGATAATTAAAGAAATATTTAATTTAAGTTATTACCAATTGCTTTACTGTAAACTAGACAAGATTTATTTCTATTTATTTAAATGATAATAAAGTATGTCAATGTTAAAACTATTTAAAAAGAACTTTTGAGAGGTTAAACTAAGCTAAGTTCGGTTTTCAACAATTTCATAAATTATTAGCGATTTATTTTTTTGTTGTTTATTTTTATCATACTCCTAATATACTAGAGATACCCTACTTTTAGAAAAAAAAACTTTCTCTTATAATTAGCTTTAAGTCCATATTAATTGAGTTGAGCAAAAACTTGAGCTTCACCTCAAGTTGAGTAAAAAAAATGTGTGATATTTTATTCTATCATCTAAAAGAACCCGTTTTCAAATAAAATTACTATAATTAACTGTTTTCAAGCTTTTATTTCCTGTTTTTTTACGATCTAGAATATATTGTACTGAATATAATTACATAATAAACTTTTTTATTATGAAAAAAACTAATTTTGAAAATAATGCTTTTCTAATATTTTTCATATAAAGTGGTTATGAAAACTGCACTTTTCTTCCAGTTCTCTTTCATAGGAATCGATTCGTATTTATAAGTGACAAACTTAATGTTTCTATTCCTAAAATTTACCTTTAAAATAAAATTTAAAAAAAAAACCTGCATATTGCTTTAATTATTTTCATGAAAACATAAATATCAGCATTAGAAACAGAAAGTACGGATAAATTTCCATAAAATAAATCTATTAATAATAAATAAATTATTTATAAATTATTAATATAATATATAATTAATAATATATTAATATAAATTAATAATTATAATATATAGATTATTAATACATTTTTATAAATATCATATTTATGGATCTATTTATTTATCTATGGATCTATAAAAAAAAATATATATATATATAAATATATTTTAATAGATCCATAAATATGATATTTATAGAAATTTATTAATAATTTATATATTTTAATTATTGTGTATGTGGGTATTATAATTAAAAGTGTATGTGGGTATATATATATATATATATATATATATATATATATATATACACACACCCACATACACTGAATGAATGGTACAAAGAGAAGATTTCTAGAGCTAGGAGACAAGACTACTAACTGAGAGATGTGTTTAATTGAGCCTTGACGATTTGAGATCAATGCAAAGCGCTAATTAAAAAATATTAATTAAAATAAAGGGAATCTCTTTGCCGAGAGCACCTAGCTCTTTGTAATTGTCCCTCCGCCCTCCCCTTCCGCTAAATGAATTCCAGAATTTATTGCCCTGAATAATTGGGCAACTCTCTCTACTAATATCACGCTCCTTGGCGATACGGTCTGGGTTCGACGAACCTCTGTCAGCGTGGATAATTTCTGGGTTCAGTTTGCGCATATTCTGCGAGCATTTGAGCTAACGCAGTTCGAATATAAGGGGTTTGTTAGACAAAGGTCTATGGCTTATCAGAATATGATTATGGTTACAAACATAACTCTCATGACAGGAGAATAATAATTTGTTAAATAATTATTGCAATAACTTTTTTTTTAAACACTTACTGAGCTAGAATAATTTAAATAACGGAATGAACAATTTTTTTGTACTGTATCACTTGCTATATGAAATTAGCTATTAGATACAAAAATTGTATTTTTGTCTCCGTTTATAAGTGACAAACGTTTTATAGTTATATAGAAAAAGATTAATTTATACATGACAAACTAAATATTTATGATCCTAATATTATCGTTTTAATTAAAACAATTGAAGTAAACAGCAGGTTTTTTTTTTTATTTTAAACATAAATTTTATGACATTTTTTTTTATTTTGTCACTTAAAAATACAGATCAATTTCTATAATAGAGGTGAAAAACACAATTTATAATTAATTTATTGGCAAAATATTTGGAAAATCAATATACGAAATATTTTTTTTTAAATATGTTTGTTTAAGCAATTGGATATATTAAAATACACCCCTGATCATGAAAAATTAAGAAATAAAAGCTTTGCTACAATTAATTGAAGTTTTTTTTTCTGAAAACAGAGGTACTTTTAGGTGACTGGACTGAGCTGGATCTAAAATTTTTTCCTCAACTTAATTAATATTAACTTAAATCTTATTAAAAGAAGAAGTTTTTGTAAAAGTTGGGTGTCTGTAGTATAGTTGGATGATGATAAAAAAATAATCGCGAATAATTTATGATTTATTTAAAAACATAATTTAACTTAGTTTTGCCGCTCAAAAATTCCCTTTAAATGATTTTAACAATTACAAACTCTATTTTAATTTTAAGTAAATTTCATCTAGCTTACAGTGAAGCCATTTTTAATTACTTAAATTACATATTTCTTTATTTATTGCTTTCGATTAAATAAAAAACATGACTCTTTTAAAAAAAACACAAAACTTGGATATTTTTTTTTTTTTTTTTTTGTTCTTCCCTACCTTGCCTATTAGGCTATACGGGATTTTCTCGGGCCGGGGAGTGAGGGCGGGGAATTTAAAATTCCCTCCGGCACCGGGACGCGAACTCGTACTTTTTATATCATCTCAAATCTCTGTTATCCGGTTGCCAGGCAACTAGCGGTGCTGTTACACACGCTTTAGTCTATTCGGCCACCCCGCCCCCTACAAAACTTGGATATGCTATTTTTCTGCAAAAATTGGCCCATTGTTTATAGCTCAGTGGTAGGGTACTGAGCTTCTAATACTTAAGTACCAGTTTTGAATCTCTGCTAATGGTAGAAAAATTATTTATTCTGTTTAATTTGCAGTGAGGTGATCCTGGGTGACAAGACTCTCCTGGGGCATACCAAGCCTCCATACAGTGGGTACCTATCATTAAAACAATTGATTAAGGGAAAAAAACCGTTGGTTGAGGATGATCTCAGTCAAATCAATGCTCGTCCATTTCGGAAACTCGGTATTACAACCTCCTTCTGTTTTTTAAACATTGACTCAAGCATTAGTGCGAGAACTGGAATGGACGAAATTGGGGTTAGTAAATGAGTACAAAATGAATCGAGGAGCAGTGCTTTTTATGTAATTGTATTTTGTATGAAACGAATTATAACATAGAAATACGTTTTGATAGATAATAATTATATATTTTAATTTTTACGACTTGAGAATGATCAAATTAGCTCGAAACGTCGTTGAATGTTGAATAAATCTTCAAAATATAAGGGATTATATATTCTATGTTCCTTGAAGAAACCATACATAAGAACATTGAGTGCTCTTGAAGAATACTACTTAAGTAGCTAAATATATATAATCATAATTGATTAATAAAATGGCCGACTTGATTTTTTAAATTCTTCAACCTACTTTTTTGTATTATAGCACTGTTCTTCTAACGAAGCGATATTTCAATTTGTATAAATTTTGTAAATATATAAATAAACGAGAAAGTAAAAGAAAAGAAAAACGTTGTTCCTCAGGAAAAGAAAGTGGAAGTATTCATTACTTGTAAGACTACCACTTGAGAGAAGATGACCCGTTGCAGACCGTCATAACTATAAGATCCACGGCTTGGAGCTGGACCATTAGAAAGTCAGTGATCCCTAAGCGGCTGTGTAACAGGTGCCATCAGGACCACAAGAAGTAGAAGAGACAGCTAGTCCTCAACGACAAGGACAATAAATAATATAAGGAGGGCAGTTAGGGCCGATTAGACCTGACCGCCGCAATTAGCAGCTCAGGTACCGTTTCACTTCTTCTTCCGCGTTCTTCTTATTCTTTTTCTTTCCGGTCTTCTTCTTCTTGGGCCGTCTTCTCTGTCGGCTCCTTCCCCCATGTCGTTATCTCGGATCTATATTGCATAGTATTCGAGATCATGAAAAAACTACAAAGAATAGTCCAGAGGCTGCAAGAAGAAAGAAATAATTTAAATCTTGCTTTTCCCACGACATTGCGATCATGAAAAAGTGAAATTTTAGTCAACTTAGTTTCTGTGATTCAGGGGCATAGAAACGTAGAAGCAACTTTCTTCAGATCCTGAAGCTCGAAGAACCGTCGTACTAGATTTTTTTTGTTCTTGGAAATTTACGAGAATTTATAAAAAGTAAGGGAAATAACAATAACTATGCAATGACAAGCTATTTAAATGTAGATATATTACTAATGAGACCAAAGTGAGGCTTCACAAAGTTCTGATTCGCCCGATCCTATCCTATGGATCTGAAGTTTGGGCATGATATAAGGCCGATGAAAATAGACTGTTGATTCTTGAAAGCATGATACTCAGACGAAGTTTCGGTCAGATATGGGAAGGTAATACCTAGAGGAGAAGGAAAAATCGGGAGATCTATGCACTCTTCAAGAGCGCAGATGTTGCTATATGGATCATAGAAATGCGAGGAGGCTCGGATGGGCCTTTAATAGCCATGAAACTCTCTATCAAGCTAAAAGAGTGGGACGACCCAAAACAAGATGGCTGGATAATGTGGAATCAGATGCCAGGAATATCTTTAGAATAAAGGGCTGGATGACTACTGCGCAGAATAGGGGTGAATGGCGGAAACTTTTGGAGATGACTTTGATTCACCAATGAATTTTAGCGATAAGATTAAGTACCGTATATGTATGTATGTATATGTATGCAATGGAAATAGGAAGCGAAAATGTCTAGAAAGTTGCTTTACTGTATAAGTATGTGTTTCTAGTTCATTATTTGATTATGATGGTCTTTTCGTTGTGATCCACCTTATATGAGCCATCTCATAACCTTCCGTGTGGCTAACATCACACATTTGGAAATCAACTTTTTTAAGCAAAAAATCCGGTTAATTCTCAGAACATTGATTCTCAGTTTGAGTCAATTGAGTCGAGCGATTGAAGAATACACTCTCGAATTCAGTTATGCAGCTATGATGCTAAAATGATTGGTCTATAAGTCATTTTTTTCCCATTGAAACTGAAATGTCACACAAAAAAAGAAAAATCTCTGTTTTTGGAAATTATTGTCGATTGAGCGATCAGTCAATTTGGTGAATCGTACTACACAGCATCCTTGTCTATCGGGAACTAGCTAATTCGGGCTTGGAGCAGCTGTTGGCAATGAGGACATTATGAGATATATAATGGAGGCTGTGGCGGTGACAGTAGCCTGACATACCCTCCTCCCCCTACTATACAGGAGGCCCTGGCAAAGAGCCTGCATGAGACCTCTGTCCGCCAACGGACTTCTATCATTCCAGCCGCTGACAACCCCCTAGGCTCTTCTATTGCCAGCTTTCTATTTGATTAATCTAAACGTTTATTTCCCCATGTCAACTGGTTTGTTGGCTTCGACGTTTCTATGATCGCGGTTGATGTCCGTGTCCGAGCGTTGATGAAGTTGAACCGAACAACTTGATCAAAGGCTTTGAAAAGTCTCAAGTTGACACGCCCTCGATCACCGCAGCTCACTGAGCGCGATGCTTTCGTTTGTGATTCCGCTCGCCCAGCGTCCATTTTCATTAGTTATGGTCAAAGAGTCGGGCGTCAACGGGATGATAGCACCGTCTATAGTTCTGTTTGTTCAAAAGCAAAGCAGAGATGTATTGGCACTAGGAAATATAATGAAATCTACACAAATCAAGTTTGCTTACAATTCCATCTATTTCTATCAATGATCAATCTATATGAAACACAATACAGTTGATGGACTTATAACTAGGCAGGACTCGAAAGGATTGTTAGCAGCATGAATTTAAAATAACGAAAAACTTCCAAGTAGGTAATGTAATCCGAAAGAACTAGCCAAGTCCGGAATAAGTAAAGGCACATACAACGATACTCAAGGAACCGTTATTGCATATTATTGGTTGGATAAAATCTTAAGATGAAAGACATGTACCTTATCTTAACATCTGAAAAATTGATTGTATCGTTACAATCATTATAAGTACATTTTTGATGGAACTGAACTTTTAAGAAGTTTTTATTTCGACCATGTTTATCGATAAAAAATACATTGACTGCACTAAAATGACACAAACCCTAAATTTATTTATCAAATATAGTTACAACAAACCGACATTTTTCGATTCTACAAAGGGAAAATTCACTAATGTTCTTAATAAGAACTTCATATAATTTGAGGTTTGAAATATCTGTTAATAACTTTTTTTTTTCAATAAACCAGCTTTTTTGTTAATACCCTATAATGACCCCTTAAAATATTTTTATTATAAAATATAAGTTGGCATGCACTGTATGCCTAGTAAATATGTTAAAAAGGAACAAAAAGTACCGCATATTTATCATTAACTCTAACGCAAAAATATTTTAAAAATTAATAATCATACTGAAAACAAATCATAGACAAGAACTCTTACGTTTCATTGCATTCATATATACACATTCAGTATGAACAATTTCTTCCTCCTAAATAAATCATCAATAACCTTTGTCATCATACTGTTCAAATAATGTAAGATCCTAATAGAGAAAGGACCTACTCCTTTGACAATTCCCTTCAGATGTTTCCGAAATTTGAAGCTTGGATGAGATCGGCTAACTTTAGCTACTCAAGACTTCGACCTGAGCACAAAGTGATAACTCTCCTCTAATTGGATTAAGTCTAGTCAAGGATCATGTGTATCATACCACCTTGGGGAACTCTAACAATATCTGCTTTGTCTCCAGAAAGCGAGGTGTATATTAAAATTTAGAAATTTAGCAATAGCAATTACATATGTACCTATATTTGTTATGTAGAAATTAGTTAGTGATTTCTACTTTATGAAATTTATTTTTATGTATTATCCGGTAAATCATCTCTATCACTATATCCATATCAATTTACCCAACATCCAAAAAAAGAGTCTAGTGAGCGTGTATATTTATTTATAAATAGTATTTTATTATTTCCTTATATAAAAAGTATATTTATAGTTTACATAAATAGTATATTTAAATATATAGTGGATTTATTATTTATTATGTATGACTTTAACAGAAAACTGTTTCCTATTTTCTAGCGATAGCTAGATTAGATTGCGAAGATGACTGATATATACCGATACAAAGAGAATGAATTAAAAATATTGTTTAAGCTGAAGACCGGTAAGTTTTCTATGAGTAATCTAAAACATACTGTGTTAGTAAAAATCTTAATAAGTATATTCTCTTCGATCGGTATACATTGTCAATTACCAATACAACATAATTGAGCAGTCATTGACAATTTTTATTTTTAATTGGAATCTTACAAAAGAAAAAAAGTTCTATCAAACTTGTTAAATTACGTCACCATTCTTTTGGTTCAGGTGACATAAAACCAGTAAATACGAATGAGCAACTATTGTATGATATCTCAAAAGTGCTAGACCGAAAATTAGAAGAACTGACTACAATGAATTTCAAATCGAATTAAAAAAGTATATCACAGAAAAATAAGATCTCATAGAATAAAGGTTTATATAAAGCGTATAAATCCAAAAGACGCAAAAACCAAGAATTAAAAAAAAAAAAAGATAGAAATTAGGAGAAATAAAATCCGGTAAAAATAATTATTTTTCAAGTACTCACTATATCTCAAGATGAAAATTAAATATTTGTGCAACGTATTAGTACTGAAAATATATATACGAATCAATAAATAATCAATAATCAATAAATGGAACCTAAGCATTAAGACACTCGTGTCACAAAAAAAGGAGTCACGATGGAATTCAAAATAATAATCATAAATAAAACCTGTACCACTACAACCCATGAAGGGTCTTGGGTTCAACGGTTGTGCAAGGGAGTGATTTGACCAAGATCACGCTCAACCGCCAGGTTTTCCACCTTAACTAATTATTTAATTGGGGGTAGTCACTTTATAGAGGCAGGGTGTGCCCAAGGAGAGTCTCCTGATCCGAGGATCACCACACGGCATAGAATAAATAATTTTTCTTTCATGAGCCGGGATTCGAGCCTGGGACTTGATCATTGGAAGCTCAGCGTCCTACATTGAGCTACCCCACACCCAATTCAAAATTATAGGTGGTGTTAAAAATGATATACATTACCATAAAATCTTAAGCACGTAAATAATCGTTAATAAAGATCTCTTTTAAGCACAATTCTGAATCAATCCAAACTTCTAAAAATTAGAAAGGATAATCAGAAATTAATAGCAAAGCTAGAGACAAGGATAATGGAATGTATAGGAGGAGGGAGTTCTAAAACTAAACCAAACCTATTCTAGACCGCCATGCAATTAATTTAAATCCGCTCTGGCCGGATTCGAACCGGTGATACTAGACTCGGTAACATTAATATTTTAAAATTCTCTACTCCCACAGCATCACTTTGACAACACTGAAGACCCTCTAGAAGTATTAGCTACAGCCAACAAACACGCCAATTTAAAAAAAAAAAAAAATAAACCTGACGGCAACATTCGAAACCACTCGAGAAATGAATCTATATGATACCAAATATATTATTAAAAAGAAATATAAGGTAATCATGTGGACGATTATTGGCATATTTCAGTATTGTCTCTTCTTCATTCTTGTCTGAAAAAGAGGTGGAGGTTTCAATAGCCGATCCGTAAGATATATTCAGCGACAGGACAAAAGAAGTTGAGAAGAACAAGGATACCCTTGTGACAACCATCGCGATGCCGAAGACTTCCTCCTTTAATTGCTCACGAGGAAACGAACACGCAGGACCAAATTATTGCCATTGTCTCCTGCTTGATGCAGTTTAGTTCAGGACTTGCTGCACAAATAGTGGAAGGGAAAAAGGTCGCTATAATTGTAACAATGACAAACCCAGGTTCATTAGTCGTAATCACGGCCCACGAAATAAAAAATAGTTCGTAGGTCCTGCGAATCAGAATCGTCGGATCGGAGTCGCATACCAAGTGCACTGATTACTGCATATGTTAACGAGATGTTTTTGTTGGTACTAATCTAATACAGAAAGTCAACTTAATTAGTAGGCTTGAAATAAGTTTTAACTATAACATACAACAAGAATTTCGTAACGTCAAGTTTATAAAAATTAACTAAAACTACAAGTTTGCTTTATACTAAGACCTATTTTACATCCGGAGCTCAACCAAATAACTAATTATGTTAAAAAAACAGCTTGCAAATGAGTACCAACAGTTTGAATACAAGTTAACTGCACTCCAATCAGGATTCGTCATATCTTCATGAAATTCAGTTCTTCTGACTCTTCCTTTCTCAAAGTCCATCGCAGCTGAGAGATAAAAAAGAGACCTCTATATAGCATACAAGAGTAGACTCTAAATAAGAATAACCAAGTTATTCTTATTTATATTTATCACCCATAAGAATAACTAAGTTGAATAAACATCCATACAATCCGTATGGATTGAATAAACATCCGGACAATTCAAATCTTCTGTTCGTTCCCGCAATACTCGCTCCCGGTCTTCTGATTTATACATAAGGGCCCACCGAACTGCTGCTTTCGACAGATCTTTCATTATCCGATCCTCATTTCTATGGAACTCCATCCCTCCCGACATCCATCAATGCAAAACCCTTCCTACCTTTAAAACCTGCCTGTTCAATCATTTCTTACCCATCCAGTCTCCATGAAATTGTAAATAGTTACTACTGTATATATGTATATAAATTATCAGATCGTTCTTCATTATTTTTACTTCATGTTTATTTTCAATTTTTCATTTTTTTTTTTATTATTAACTGATCTAAATTAGAAAGTAACTTATAATTTATTTTTTTATTTTAACTATTCACTTACTCTATATTTTTGTTTATGTATCTCTGAGGCTCCTTAGCCCACATTTTTGTCTTTCTGTATCATTCTACAGGGACTCGCCCCAGAATAAATACAACATTATTATTATTACTATTGAAGTATTTAAAATCACAGGTACTTCCTTAACCATTTGCCCGCCGTAGAGAGATAACTAATTTCGAGAGGTTTGTTTGATTTAATGAACAAAAAAATTATGAAACTTAGTGAACGCAGAATTTGAAGTTCTAAAACTTTTATTCTATGGTATTTTTCTCTTAGATAACTCGTTACCAAATACGTGTTAATCAAAATCTTATAATAATATTAAAAGGCTCAGCGAACCCGAAGATTCGATGCAGACACCACCCTACACTGATCGCCATCCAAACCCAGTTCTGCCAGATCAAACTTAACGCAAGCTTCCCACCTTCGCTTCGGAGTACCTCTCGGACATTTACCAGTCAGTACAGCGCATATTAATCTTTTAGGAATTCTTTCGTTCCTAAACCCAACAATTTTACACACCAATTTTGTTCGCCGAAATGTAATCACCTCTATTATTTTAACCAGTTACTGTCCACTAAATTCAGCGTTGTGTAATCGTCTTAATTCTTCGGTTAACTCATCCTTCTTCGGTTTCCTCCCTCAAAGCAAGCAGCTACGTTTTGCATCTTAAAGAACCGTATGTAGGATAACGGTTATGTAAATTCTAATTATTAAGTTTCAGAACTGGAGGCGCGACCTAAGTAGTTTTGTCACAAGAAAATAACAAGCATTTTCTACCTTAAGGTTAATTTTCTCTTAAATATATTTTTTTTTCTAGTGGAAAAACTCTAAACTTCTCAACGTGTTCAAACATATTCTCTTCTATATCGATATCACCGAAATTGTCGCCGTTTTTGTGGCTAAACATAGATTTAGTCTTATTCACATTTATTTCGAGTCCCAATTCTTTACTGGTTTTCAAACACTTTATCGTGTTTAGTTTTACAGTTTTCGTGTATTCGCTGAAAAGGACCAAATCATCAGCATAACCAAGCATGGGTATCGTTTCACCAAGAAACAAACGTTTTTCTTTACGTATCATAATAATCCGTGGTATAGACTCATTTTTATCAAATTATTAATATCCGGCTGATACTTCGTAAACATCCTCATCTCTTCGTAACCTACGAATATTATATTAACGATATTTGTTGGAATTTGGGCTTTTTCAATCTGGAGGTCGGAAAACTTTGTTTATTTAATTAGGTACTAAAAACTCCTAAATATCCATTTAATCTACACTTGAATTGTAAGATAATTTGATCACAAATTCGATAAAAAGGGTTGTCTACTAAAATATTGATTCGCTTGGCCAATGTAAACTTGTTATTTTGACAATTTGGGGGTGAAGGTATGGTCAAACGCCTCAATATTCTTAAATGCCTTTTTTTCGACTTTGTTCTATCAAGGTTATATTACGATTCAAGTTGAAAGCAAATGGGTATTTACTAGTTTTTAGTACAAAATCAAATAGACAAAGTTTGCCGACCTTCATATTGAAAACCCCCCAATTTCGATAATTTTCGTAAATAAAATATTTGTAGGTTACGATGAGACGGAGCTATCTCCGAAGTTTTAGTCGGATGTTAATCATTTGATAAATAGATGTTTGTACCATGGACTAAAAGCTTAGAAACGGTTAATCATAGTAATTTTTGTTTGAAAAACAGCTAATTTTAGGTGATAGGTAAAAAATTACATTTTTTTTTAAACGCAACATTAGGTTAATCTCAAGATTTTTGCCTAATAAATCTCAACTCAATTAAAATGGGATATTATACGAAGAAGTTTTTCTAAAATTAGGGTATCTGTAGTATATTTGGAGTATGATAAAAATAAAAATAAATAAATCGCGAATAATTGATATTGTTAAAAACAGAACTTAGCTAAGTTTAACCGCTCAAAAGTCCTTTTTAAATGGTTTTATCAATGACATACTTTAATATCATTTAAATCAATAGAAATAAATCTTGTCTAGTTTACAGTAAAGCAATTGCTAATAACTTAAATTAAATATTTATTTAATTATCTCTTTCTATAAAAAAAAATAACTTAAAAAAACACAAAACTTGGATTTTCTACTTTTCTGCTGAAAATTGACACATTGTTTATATGAACTTTTTTGGATTTCATGAGGTCTGATATCATTTTATAAAAATTTCCCTCAAATTAAAAAACCCTGTATATAACAATAATCAATATACCAATACATTTTTTGTAATAATTTAAATATTAACTTTCATTAAAAGTATATTAAACAGGGACTATAATGGCATGTTTTAATGTCAAATTAAAAAAGACAGGTGGAAGAGAATCGCCTTATTTTTAACCCGGACGAACTTCAAACATTTCTGATAAATAATTACCCATTTTAAATTTATTGAATGTATTCGACATGCTCATCCTAACTAGACTTACTCATTTTTATGGAATCCTCTACTCGAATTCATAATCTTCGTACTGATTAATTAAAACTCTAGTTCGTTTCACTTTTGTCAGGTAATTATCGTAAATTTATTAATTAAAAACTTGATGTCATAAATAGCGCTTCAGTTGTCTAATAAATTTATAAATCGGTAGAATGAAAACTAATCAATCCACTTCATGCGCAGGGAAAAATATAATGATATTGCTGTTGCAGTTGTAACTAGTATGTCTCAACTTAAATTATTTAAAACTTAGCGCGTGAAGAAAATCCGCTACGTAATATAAGTAAAGTAGTAACGGATGATGTTAATTGCACCATTGCGAAGCATTAGCATGGGATGAGTGCGCCATCTGTAATGAAGGCGGAGTTAAAGCAATTGATAGAAGCTCCGAGTCTGTAAAGGGCTAATACAACTTTCTAATGAGTATGAATATAATTTCATCGAGAAAATTAAGCTAAGAAATGATAATTTATATGTGCTACTTCAAAAGTACGACAACGTTCAGCATTTAGCATGTACCTCCTCTTACCGCCCTAGTTTGAGTAGAAATTATTTTATGGCGAAATCGGGCTATACAAAAAGTTTTTGAAGTTTACTTTTAATGGAGTTAAACCTTATAGAATAAGTTTTGATAATTTGGTTCATACTTATCAATATAACAACTCATTTAGAACATCGAACCAACACCAATTCTACTTATTACATTGAGGTTAGGTGATGAAAACCTCGTAAAAACATCAGTTTATTGAACCACATATCTTCAATACATAGGCGCAGGATGCGGGGAGGAAGGGGTGAGGGAGAGGGTCTAAGCGTATAATATCGTTTCTCCCCCCCTCCCCGTTTTGGAATAAAAAAAAAAGATAACAAAAATGTTCATATATAAATAAATAAAATAAGTAAACTAAAATCAATCAAAATAATTCGACTAGGCTAGGCTAAGTTCTGTTATAATTACATAGATAGTTTATCACGACCTAAATTTTCATTTATATTCTGGGATGATTATATAGAAATATTTCCAAAGATTTTATGAATCGTTCTCCTCTGATGTGTGCACCTCCATTTCCACATGATTTTCTTATAAATTTTCTACGATTAATTTGGAAAAAATATATTTAATAAGTACGGGTAAGTATAAATATATTTTATAGAGAATATTTTATACACATTTTTACATAACCAGTTACACTGAAAATATTGTATTTTTTTCGTTTTTATAACATTATTCACTTTTAGCTGGAAAAAATTTAGAAATGTGCCTATGTTATGAATGCTTTCCTACTTACTTCCATGTTAAGTCCAATTGTTTTGTTCAGATATTTTCAAGTATATCCATATGCACATACGAAAATTCTACAACTACTTTCACACTAAAATGTTCAATTTTTACACATAATAAGAACTACTGCTTTTTTTTTTTTTTTTTTTTTTTTTTTTTTTTTTTTTTTTTTTTTCCCTTCGCACCCCCAATCCAAATGGAAAGTATGTGCCTGTGCTTCAATCTATAAGCAAAGAGAGCTCTATAGACAAAGAAAGATATGAAAAAGAGAGAGAGATTACATATATCTACAAATAAGTAAGGATAGTATTATATAGTAAAATTAGAGGAAATAAATATGAATAACTTCATACATGTTTTTAACTCTTCATTGTTTTCCTACTTACAAACATCTGGTGCTGTTCGCACATCACGCAACATTCACTTACCAACCTTAGAGTAGATAGATATTTTTGGAATTGGAGAAGTCAAAGTGAAAAGAATGGTATAACTTCATTTAAAACAACCAATTGCCATGATTTCTCACCCATCGAATCCGTTAAATTTATGAACAGGCATCTCTTTCCATATCATTTAACGATTGTGTATAGTATCGAAAAATTCTAATGATTTTGGGAAAAATGAATCTTTTGGAAAAATTCTGAATTTAATCGAAATAATTTATTACGAAACTCTTCGAAAAAAATAACTTAATGATAGTAAGTATTGTATAGTATTAGGTTTATATTAGTAGATCCTGAACATTTCGCTTAAAAAACATTTAAAAAAACTAGAGATAACTGATTTATAAAAGTTCAACTATCAATATAAAAGAGTGGTATCGGCTATTTGTAAAGGGATAGAATCGGCAATGAACGGGCGCTCTCGGCTGTTTCCGTATAACTTCTAACCATAATTTTTCTTTTAGTTACTAATCAATTTTCTTCATTCATTATATTTAACCTTTTTTATAGTATATTAAAACGTGAAATGGTTAATCATTTCAAATAAAAAAATAAAACTTTGGACAAAAAGATTTTGAAAATCAGGCACTTAATTCCTTTTAGGGAACATCAATGAGAATAAAACTTACATTATATTAAAAACCGCTAAATTTTACACCAATATAATTAATTTAATCAAAATCGTTAGAGCTGTTTTTGAGAAAATTGGAAATATAAGTAAAATCAATAATATAAATTGACACTAACGGAAAGTCGATTATCAGAAAAAAAATTGCTGTCCCAGGCATGTACTAATATTGGACAGCAATTTCAGTTTCGTGCGACTTTTCGTTTTTTGAGCTAGACTGTTCACATACATAAAGACCATTTTGCGAGACTATGTTATTGGACTCATAAGAACTCAAAACGTATAAATCCGTTGAAAACCCGGATTCGAAAATTTTCAAAATCGCAATACTTTCCCATACTATATGTTTTATATATGTTTAGGTAAGTGAAAGTAATAATGGATTACGGTGTAACCATTGACAACATTCACTCCTATGACTTTACATATTAGATATATCTTTTTCTAAAATCATTGAAACGATACACTATACAATTATATTCTGGCATTACTTCCACATATTCAATTTGTTACTTATTTAAAGGATACTTACACAACACAAACACACCATATTTCAGGACTTGGTTATTTGGACTAGACGGACCTTAAAACGTGTTTTTTCGTTGAATAATGCAGATTCAAAAGTTTTCACGATTGTAATGCTTTCCCTTACTATACATTATATACTCTTATATAACTAAAGTAAAGAAAAAAAAAATGAAATTTTGACTTCAGGTCCTTTGGTTTCTCAAATGAAACTGTTCTCGTGTGGTAACAGGCTTTTTTTGTGTCTTTATTAATTAATTAACTTTCAAAAACGCTCTAGCAATTTCATTCCATAGATATATTCTAAGGGTCATGCTTTGTTGTTGTTAGTTTATTTAGAGGAAACCACTTTTTAAATGAATAATCCACATTTCAAACTACTTATGCTTTTCATAGTATCAGGTTAAACATTTATAATCGACTGTGATAAATATGTATTAAATAAAAAAATATTAACCAAATCAACTAATTACAATAACTTTCGGCTACATTAAAAATTATATCATCTTTAACCAGTGACGCAAGAAGACGAGGGTTAAAACAGCTGTAGCGGGCAGCCTATTGTTTTCACTGCTTTATCAATCACCACTTCCCAGTCCAAGGCCTCTTGGATTGTCTCCATTGTTTCATTACGTTACATTTATCCCATCTTAAGGTACCTAATGAGGATTAAACATCCCATAAATCTACGTGAAACATTGATACGACGTTTAATCCTCCGAATTATAGTAATAGTTCAGTAACATTGCCATAAAAAAGAGGGTCCTAGATTGCATCAAGTGGTGGTGGAAAAAAAGATAAAGAAGAAGAAGGTAAGTAAATTTTATTCTGGGACATTTAGTCTCCTAAGAATAATTATGAACAAAAATATAACAATTGTTTGGCATTATAAGAAAATATAAAAATAATTAGCTAACATAACATAATAATCTAACCTCATAATTAAAATAAATTAAAAACAAGTAAAGATATTAATTTTTACATAAATTTAAATGAGCGTGTTAATATATTTTTTCTGATTAGCAATATTGGTAATAAATAAGTAATAGTAACATAACAGCTAAATACGAAATTTTATTCTCACATTCTGAAGATTGATTTCTAAGCAGGTGGAAGAATAAATGTTTTTTAAATGAGGTTAAGGAAGATGAGGTATAGAGGTAGGTAAAGTATTAAAAAAAAAAAAAAGGTAGCACGCGTGATAAATGATTTCTTAAAGGAAACGGTTCTATGAGGGGGAATAAACAGGTTTATGGACTGGCATCTTGTGTTAAAGGAATGAACAGAGGAACAAGGAGTAAACAAATCAAAAAGGTAAGATTGCGTTTTGGTTGTTAAGGTTCGGAAAAGAAATATATGTAGGAAATATATGAGGTTTCTTTTTTTTTCTTGAATGAAATGTGACTGCGATTGCATCAACTAATCAATACTTGTTTGGTCTCACATTGTAGTAAATCTAATAGAGCTTAAAATGTACGCTTTTTGTCGACTACGTGTTCCTTTATAATCAAATTCGAAGTCTGAGACACATCGAAAAAAGTGCGAAAACATAAATAGTTTTGAGGATATTTAAAATTGATTCGGCAGTACCGCCAAGGTTGAAAATTTGGATTTTGCATCTCAGTCACATCCCATACAAAAAGAAAAAGCAACATTCTACCACAGCTTGATGCAATTTGCGATATGCAAGATTAATAATATAACAAATGCAAAACAAATAATTAAAAGCCGACCAACACTATCCATATATAATGTATCTATCATCGTTATGTAATAAATTACCATAGAGAAAAGAACAAAATGCTGCAAATTATAAAACTATGAATTGTTGTTGTTGTTTTTAAATAATAATATTGTTTACCTAAATACTTTATATTTTTTAATTTAAATGAATATTGGTTGTCATTTTGGAATGAAATAATCTTTTCGGTGCCGGATTTAAAAAAAAAAATGGCAAGTAGCCTCGAAGAAAAGAAGCAGAATGTAGGATTTTTAAAATTTCTTTTCCGAATAATTCAAATTTCTTATTACAATCATATTCCAGGAGATGATGCCAGAATTTTTGGATAAAAACACTTCAAATTATAACAGTAATTTTTTTATTGTTTTAAGGTTTAATGATTCCAAAAGTGTTTATATTTCCCTGTCATTTTACAATATGGCAAATAGTAATGTCCAGTTCCGAGTATCATCCTGAGTGTGATCTGTAAATTCAGTGCCAATTTTAAGAATAAATTAATAAGTCCAAGGAAAAGCTTTAAAAAAAAAAACAATGACTACATCTGTCATTGAAAGAAAATTTTTAAAAAAATTGGCCAAGTAGTTTGCGAAAAAACTGCGAACAAACGGATTTATTTTACTGGCGTGAAAACTTCTTTATGCGCGTTTTGCATTTTTTTTTTTTTTTTTTGTGGAGAGTAAATTAGATTGAGCCCTCAGATTTTCGATGTGTAACGCTCGAGTAAAGTCTGCTGGACTAATTGAAGTGCTTTTGCATATGGATAAAAATATCTCAAAAACTAAAAATCGGACCTGCATACTGTAAGCGAGATAATTGTTAAGCATTTTATCCTCTCTGTAATGATCTGTTATTCAAAATTGTATTTTAACGCGATACCATGTTAGGGAGGCGAAAATGAAAAAATATTGTCGAAAATAAAACGATTTTTACTGAAGATATCGATTAAAATATTAAATGAGAAGGGAAATTCTCAGCATTTTATCCTGTTTATAATCAGCTATTATTTATAATTTATATTTCGTATTATTAACTTCGCCTCATTGATGTTTTAACTTCTATCGTGTGGTCTATAGCACAAACCTCCGTTTTTTTTTTGTTTTTTTTTTCATCCATTTAAATCTTGAAATGTAAAACTTCCATTCAATTTCGAGCATAGATTAATTCTTTTCTTGGTGTTTTCAAAGTAATACATTAGTTTATTTTTGGTTAGATATATATTTTTTCTTGACTTTTTATAACAGTTTATATTTATATGTACTTCCTAACATATAAACCAATAAATATGCAACAGATGGAATAATGTTAAAGGTCTCTTGAATAATTTTATTTGCCGTAAAATAAGGACCATTTAGTATTTTTAAAGAATTTTGGATTGTAAAGATTGTATCGAGGAGATATCATGTTATAATTTGAATATTTATATATATTGATAATAAAGCAATGGGCCAATGATAGCCTGCGATATAGGAGTTGACATAATGATAGGACTGCACGGGCCCCTCAGAGATAGAAAGGCCCAGGTAACGACCCCGCAATTACTTCGCGATCCACAATGGGGCACTGGTCACGGTTTCAACCAACTCCTACTCCTTCCCTAATAGAAAGGAAAAACAATTGTTCCCACTGACTTAAGTAGTTCATTTGATCCCGGCGCAATTAAAGTAATTGTGGGCTTCTCATAATGTCAAGCGGTTAATTAAGGATAGATAGGGTTGCGAAATCTAAAGAACATGATAATAAAAAATATTAAAAATAAAAATATATAATGATGTAGAGATGGTTGACCGTTGATATAATATGAGAAGGAGTTAGTCGGAGTTGCGGTCAGATAAATACTAAATTAAAATAGTAATTATTTTATTTTAATTTTGCCGACGTTTCGACCCACTTTGCAGGTCGTCTTCAGGGCGTAGGATGTAGCACTGCGGGAGGCAGTTGAAACACTGGCAGTATATTGTGTAACAATCATATAATCATATGATAATAGATAGATAGATAGAAAAAAAAACTTTATTCTGGGACTAAGTCCCTTCAGAATAACAATAATGTACAAAATAATAGAATATTACTGGCCTAAACGTTTGAAACAATAAATAAAATTGATAAAATAAAATAAAAAGTAAAGAAAACCTTAGGTGCACAAACTATATACAAAACTATGTACAGAGCATTTAAAATTATGAACAAAACAATTAAAACTATGAGCGAATCACTTGAACTATGAACAAAATTATATATAAGGGTTGAACAACATAAACATACACTTTGAGAAATGAAGAACGAAAAAGAGATACAATGAGTTCGTTTCATAAAATAGAAAAAAAATAAAACTTTACTTGAATATATATATATATAAAAATAATCACTTAATTATAATTGAATAAAAAAAAAAAAAAAAAAATGTATGTATTGAAATTCCTATGTCGATAGTAGGAAATGCATGTACTATCTCTTACCAAGTATTATGATTATATGATTGCTACACAATACATATATAATATTAATAGTTGGCTGGTATCTGATTGGTTTTTGGAACAGGAATTGGAATAGGAGGTTTTTGAATGTGTATAGGGAAGGGGCATGTCGAATTTTGATCGGGAGGGAATTCCAAAAGTTGACAGAGCGGGCTATAAAGGAATTTTGGAATGAGGCAGATCTATTAGAAGGGATGTATAGGTCAGAGGGTCGGGATCTTGTAGTGAGGGAATGGATTGAGGACTTAAATTGCAGAAGATTGTAGGCATAAGAAGGACGATGATCGGTAATGATTTGATAAAGGAAACTGCCTAGGAAATATTGTCTTCTTAAGGAGGGGAAGAGCCACCCTAACTCAGTGTAGTGGTGGGAGACACGGGAGCGTCTCGGGGTCCCAATTACAAATCTTACGAAGCTATTCATAAGTCTTTTGAGTCTATCACGGAGTTCCACCGAGAGGCCATCGTACACCACACAGCTGTAGTCAAAGTGGGGAAAGATGAGAGAGGAAACTAGGAGTCTACGGGTATTTTGGGGTAGAAGATGGCGGAAGTGATGGAATAGTTTGAGGATTAATGTACTTGGTAAGAGATAGTACATTCATTACCTACTATCGACGTAGGAATTTCAATACATGCATTTTTTTTAACATTTTTTTTTTTTATTCAATTATAATTAAAAGTTTATTTTTATATATGTACACAAGTAAAGTTTGTTTTTATGAAATGAACTTATTCTATCGCTTTTTCGTTCTTCATTTCTCAAAGTGTATGTTTATGTTGTTCAACCCTTATATATAGTTTTGTTCATAGTTCAAGTGATTCGTTCATAGTTTTAATTGTTTTCTTCATAGTTTTAAATGCTCTGTAGATAGTTTTATCTGTATTGTATATAGCTTGTTCAGTAAGGTTTTCATTACTTTTTAGTTTATTTTATCAATCTTATTTATTGTTTTAAACTTTTAGGCCAGTAATATTCTATTATTTTGTACAATATTGTTATTCTAAAGGGACTTAGTCCCAGAATAAAGTTTTTTTTTTCTATCTATCTATCTATCTATCTATATGTGGGGGTCACCGATTTCAATGAAACATTTTGTGGTGATACTTGGTCGAAAAATACTAGATCCATATCCAGCAGCGGTTGTTAAAAGTAAGAAGAGTCGAGAAAAAAAAATATAAAATTTTATTATTTCTTCATATCTTTTTTCTAGCTTTGCTCTGCATGGATTTCTAAGTTATTATATATCAATCGATTTGTTTGTATAAATAAGATATTACAATTGTTAAATATTAAGGAAATTTTCATTACAATCGAAAATTAATATATTATGTTCTTCTAATTCTTCATATAATGCTACTGACATAGATGGATCTCATAAGAGCTATTAATAAAAGACAGAATATTGAGCACAAATTTTACACTTTTCGATTGAAACGAAAATGCTTATTTAAGTTCCTTTAGAGGTGAAAAAAATGAATATCATTTTTATTTATCCCTTCACCCCCCAAAAAGATATATGTATTTCATGGTAAAATATGTACAATAAATTCTTTATTCTTATTTTTGGATCGAATCTCGATAAAATACCAGATTTTGCGCATGTAATTTTACTTTCGATACCTGTCCAGTTTAGAAAAAAATTATATTTGGCCCAGACCTATAGCATGAGTAAAATATTGTAACAATTATTACTGATTTAAGGAGTAATGTTGGTTGAAATATTTATTTAAGAAGAAACAAAATTGAGATTTATGTTATTTGTTTATATTTAGCACCTTGAAAAAACCATAAATACGAAATTTCATAGCAATCGACAAATGACTTTTTGTTTTCAAAAATCACAATAAATGTGATAACTTCAACATGTCTTCACTTATACACATGAAAAGTAGCACGAGGCCCTATAATATACACGAAACAACCCTTACCAGATGCCTGCAAATAAATTAGGCTTCTAGATAAATAATAAAAAACATTTAGGGAGTTTTTATTTATTTATTCCTTGTAAAGGCGTAAAATTTTATTGATGTTTGTTTTTTTGCTATAATTTAGCTTTTCTTGTACAGTTTTAGTAACATTGATTTAGGAGGAAACCCTGAGGAGTTATGAATTTATATTATGAATAATTTACGATAAAATTAAGCCCAAAAAGTTATATTTTTGTTCTCAAAATAAACAAGTATTTCAGAGTGGTATTTAAGAAGTAGGCACTAAAAAAGAATCTTCAATGTTTATTTCATGAGAAAAATTCACTTTACCTAATTTCCTGGAAGCTGAGTTTTTGAAATTTATTATATATTAATATTCGTTTAGTAAAATTAACAATATGTTTTTCTTTTTTTACACAAAAAAGAAAAAAAATCAATTGATATATATCAACTTACAAATCGATCCAGAACAAAGCCAGAAAACATTAATATAAAAAAAATAATAAATTTTATAATTTTTTTTAGGCTTCTAGGGCGCATTAGCAAAATGGGTCTAATATTCTTCGACCTAGTATCACTCAAATCGGTTTCATTAAAATCGGTTACTCCACGTTCAATACCTCCCCCTGTCATTTATACGTTAACCGTTGCAATGCTATGAACTGAAATTCGACTTTCTTTTTTCCCCATCGGGGTAGATGTGTGTAGATGTTTTTATAGTTCTCCGACACTGATATTGACATCTTTTTTAACTTCTATTAAAAAAACATTTTAGTTGATATGCAGAAAAATATGTTAATTTACTCAGTTTCACTAAATGATTGATCGTCAAAAATAACCTCAATCTGACTAACTTAAATCAAGTTGTTATCTTATATTTTTATATACAACTGTCATGAAACGATTTCTAAACCTTTTTTTCTAATGATTACTTGAAAAAAATATATTAGGCCATCACAGAATACGGTACATTATTATAAGTAATGTCTAGATACTTATAAATATGTAGATTAGGTGAGACCACGACAATTTATAAAAAATCAAAATGCACTATTAAATGAAGCTGATTTTGTAGCAAGTCAAAAACGAAAAATGTTTCCTTTACTTCATATGAAGTATCTTTGTATGCATTTGTATACGGATTAAATAAGGAGTTTAAGGAATATTATTTGACACTAATTAATTTGATACTAAATAATGAAACAAATTTGTTTTCCTTCAGCGACAGCTGCTCTTGAATTTGCCATTTTAAAGGCAACGGGCTAAAAATGCCTCCGTAATGTTTCATTTAAATAATTAACTGCCTCGGAGATAAAATGAAGGTTTATTTAATTCTCGCTGCCACGGGTGCGCCCCACCATTTATTATCAAACGTATTAGTCCAGTCCAAAATGTTTAAAATTTAATTAAAACTGGACAGAATAATAGTTGTAAATGACAGAGCTAGGGAATGGCAGAATATCTAGCTCGAAGATAATTTTCTATTTCTATGTTCCTAGAGAATATTTTGTATTCATCGCAGCTACTGCTCCTGATAGCAAAATCTGTACTTTATTTAATACAACAACTATATTTATTTTATTTAGTCTAATTATAACCACAGAATGCTGTCTACCATAATCATTATTAGAAATATGACGAGAACATAAATCAATTTTTATTTTTCCAAATTATGTTTTATACTCTTATATTATATTTTTTATATTATATTATTATATTTCTACTCTTATAATACGTACACTTGCATGTGTACTTACAATACAAACCAGTGCAGTATCGTTTGTGTACTTTTTAAGTTATTCACAAATAAAATTCTAAATCCATCGTTATTTATTTCAAAACAATATTTGAACCGACTTTACTTCTTCGGTCAGTAGAAATTGTTTCATTCCAACAGTGCTCATACTATAGCTATACTATGTAAACTATATCCATACTATACAATACTATAATATACCATACTCATACTATATAAACTATAGCTAAATATAAATTTGTCATATTATACCTTCTAAAAATATTTTTTTTTAAATAATTGGTAATTGGTTGACTGTCGTGGATAATGAAGAGAAAAATAGTTGGGGTGGTCAGTCAAAAAGGAAGGCAAAAATAAATGATAATATTTAATAATAATAATAATAATAGTAATTAATAATAATAGTAAAAAATAAATATTATCATTTATTTTTACCTTCCTTTTTGACTGACCACCCCAACTACTCTTCTCTTCATTTTTTTTAAATCTTTAAAATGTACAGTTAGTAACGATACACCAGACTGAAACCAGTAGAAACCTCCCGACGTTTTCGACTACTGCAGCAATTACTAGACAAACGCTCTAAACTTCCAACTATTTACAAAAGACTAATACATATTACTATAATAAGCCCTATTTTTGACTTACGGAATCATGCTTTGTGTCTCTAATAAACCATCCAATCCCTATAATCCAAACTCCTTCGTAAAATCCTCAATGCTCCCTACTTGTCACAAATAAAATCATCCATAACGACCTTAATGCACCGTGTGTTTCCGATTTAGCTCAATCCAAATACCTACCCTTCCATAATATACTTATGAACCATCCCAACCCTCTTGTCTCTAACCTTGCTTCCTATTCGATTCCTGATAACCCTCCGAGGCGTCTGAAAAGAAGATGGCCTGGGGATCTTCTAATATAGAAATATAATTGGAGTGCTACCAATGTGTAGTTTCTCTTCATGTTGTACATGTCATGTTACTTGTTTCATATTTACTTGTTGTATTTATCATTTATACAGTTGTAAATTTCAATAATAAAAAATTTTAAAAAATCCAATAAAAATATCTTATTGGATACGATACCAGGGTTAATAAACCAAACATTTTACAACTTTATTCATTAAAACAGTTTACTTATAATATAGAAATATGTCAATTATAAATTTATCATAATAGAGCTCTTCTAAAAAATACAAAAAGGAGAAAATTTTCTATAAAAAGCAAATAGTATATCTCATCGATTTTTTCTTCTTACTGATTTGGATGATTGGATGATTTTTTTATAAATTTTTAAATAACCATAAGTTTGATGAACTAAATTTTTTTTACTTTTTGAGTTATTTACAAATAATATTCTGAATACTTCTTTACTTTTTCTTCAGCATTTTTACGGAGAAATATGTTACATAAATAAATTGTAAGGGCTTTGAAGAGAAGACTTCTTTCTGAAGTCAGGTTTCATTAAAATTGTTACAGCTGTTTTGGAGCTATAGTCTATAACGACACACGTTTTTATTTTACAATTCGAAACGAAAGGCCAAATGGTAATGAAATGTATATAAAAACAATTATGATTTTGTTTTCAACGTTGTATCAAAATTTCGATGCAATCGATGAAGAACTTTCTGAGATTAGGGGTTTGGACAAACCAATATTTAAATTTTACTCATAACGCTAATCCTGTCACTAAAGAAACAGACGAGAAAAAGGGAGTGGAATGTTTTTTCTTTGTCTATTTATATAATTATTACATGATATTTATCATTGGTTTATTATTAATCAGTGTATGTTTAAACCTAAGTTAACAAAGTTTCTTACTGGCTGTCTTTACATTTTGTATATTTGTAACTGAGCTGTTATAAAAAATGGTCGTTCATCTCTAGTATGGCACTTCAAGCTAACTGCTGGGTATTAATATTACCATAACTATAATATATAACATCAGTGCGTCTGTGGTTCCAATGCCCTCTATCAGTTTTCACTGGCTTCTAACTCCAGTGACGCGGCTGGAAGATAAGCATTAGGAACTTCTGAGTCTTACATTGCTTTCCACATGTGGAGGACCAAGCTTGACTCGGAGTTCCCCGGGCCATTATATATATTATATATATACAGGCATTATGTATTATCTTTCAATAAACAATCAATAAAATAATATCAGTAATGAAATTGAAAATTCAGCATTGCATTTCGAGATACAATTCCGATATTAACTTCACATCGACAACCAATTATAGCAATCATTTAACAACTCATTGAAATGTAGTCTGTCAATGGAACAATACACCCAGCCGGCTTATGAAAACAGAACTGCCAACAATTATTAACGAACGGGACTCGAACCCCGACAGATACAGTACCTCTCTTGGAGCAGATACAGCAGAGATTGTTAGAGTTCGCCCCAGTCGCTATCAAACATCAGATCCTTGGACTCCACTAAATCCAATTAGAGAAGACTTATCGCTTTGTCCTTAGACCCAACTCTTGAGTAACTACAACAACATGGCGAATCCTTGCTTGAAGTTTCGGTGGCAACAATAAGAATAATTTTACGGTGTGGTCACACTTATAATTAGACTTGGAATACAATTAGGCGTTTCTCGTAAGTCGTGAGAATATAAATAAAATGATAATAATAAGAGGCTTAGCGAACCTTAAGGTCGATGCCGATAACATCAGCCCCTGTCTATATACCATCCTATTCGCAAATTATCTTCCAAACCAAGCCCCACAACATACCATCCTATTCGCAAATTATCTTCCAAACCAAGCCCCACAACATCACCAGTAGCTCCTCGAGCGCATACCGGTTAGCACAACGACAACACAATAATATATATATATATTTTTTTTTTCTTTCTTTGGTTAAAAAAAGGATTCTTCCGAAATTAGCCCGCTTCTAAATTCTGCCGCTCGAAATGTTTTTACTATTTTTTACCCTTGAGTTATATAAAATTTTGGACCATTTTATTATATAGAAATTTTTACAGATAAACATGAAAATGAGAAAGACCAACATAAAAAAAAAATTGAGATATATAAGATATATATAAGATAGTGAGAAAAAAAGACTCATTAATCAGATACAGTCTTAAAACAAATTATTTGTGTGAATTCACAAAGTTATGCAGAAATCATCAAATTTTTTTTAATACTTGTAAACTATTCATGCGTGGACTATGAATTATTAAACACAAAACCAGAACCGGGGATATGTGAATTCACCATGTAGGAACGGGCATTCTCCCTAATGGACTAATGGAGCAGAAAGTTTAATGTGATAGAATTATTTTTTAACAGAGCCGCTAAGTGTGACCGGTGAATATTTATACAGCTAATGCTACTTTTTGCTAACATTTTATTCTATATTTATATTTCAGCGGGGCAGTAGTCGGCAATTAGATGATCGCTGTGCTGCTGAAGGGTACATTGTTCTCTGTTCCTCTGACAACTTGCAGGGACACAGAGGGAGTGGAAACAAATGTCAAAAGAATCGCTTTGAGTGAGCAACTTTAAATATTGAAAAAAATATGAACCTAACAAATAAGTGTCACAAAAAAATAAAAAATTAACTCCATCGGATTATGTTAAACGCTAAATAATAATTTCTTGCATAAAAAATCAAATTAGTGCTCAATTATGAGGCCACTTGATTAGCACAGTTTTTATATATTTTTAAAAACAATGTTTCAGTTAACTATGATACCATTTTCAGGTCTTATTTTGTACTCCCATGGACAATCCGCATTTCAAATTTTACTTCATTATTTGTTTTAGTAAAGAAAACATAAGTCAAATGGAGTTTTCCATCGTCTTATTATTATTTCATGGAGAGAATTGAAGAGTATTAAAAAAAAAAACACGTAAAATTGGACATGAAGGTTATCAATGGAAGTACAAAATAAGATTTGAAAACGGCTCTGATGCTGACTGAAATTATCTTTTAAAATTATAAAATAAATAAAAACTGTGAAATGAAATGAAATGAAAATATTTTTTTTTATTTTAATGGGACTGTCGTCCCTTTAGGGCAAATTATAGATACAGAAAAAATGCCTGTGTGGCCATACATTGAATTAAATATTTACAAATCTCATTAAACATATTGAAAGAAGAAAAAACAAAACAAAAACACTAAAAACTTACAGATATATATAAATAAACATGGGGAAAAAAAGTAACATAAGTGAACAACGTCTTTTCTGGGGAAATTTAACAAGGAGAGATTTGAATAAGGGAACTGATTGGGCATGTCAGATATCGAGAGGGATGATATTCCAGAAGGAGACGGCTTGAATTATTAAGGATTTGTCAAACGCTGCAGTTCGGTGAGAAGGTGGATAGAGGTCGGAAGTACGGGATGTAATGGAACGGGATCGAATGGAATATTTAAATTGTAGGCTATGAAAAATATACTGTGAAAAACTGTGGTGATCAAATGGTCTTTTTCACCTGTGGAAAAAAGAAAATAGAATACTATAAATACGAAAAATGTATAGAAATTGTAATAGCAATTCGGAAAGATTATATAAGGTTTTTTTTTCAATAGAAAATATTTATTTATTAATCAAACAATAATGTTGAACAGTAAATTAAATTTGCAATGAAGCAAATATTTTAGCAGTTTCACAGCTTCCCATCACGTCCGGAATATTATAAATCAGATCAGCAGGTCTCTTGGCCAACGCCTACGTAATCGTCGTAGTGGGTTGTAGGGGTTTCTTGTACATTGAAGGATTCCTGTCCGAGGATTGTTGTATGTCAGTCTTTGGTGAAAGTTATTGTAGTTTTCTTTTGCAGTGTCTAAAATTGTTGGTACGTTGAAGTCTTACTTTGAAGACAACGGTGCGTCGACTATCCATCGCAACACCTTTGACTGGACGGACTGAATTTTTTTAATGTTAAAAATTTTAGTGAAACCCCACAGTTCTATGCCGTAAGTCCAAATTGGTTTAAGTAAAACTTTATAAAGAGTTAGTTTGTTAGTTAAACATAATTTTGAACGTCTGTCAAGTGACCTGGATAAAAGACCGTATTTTCGGTTTAATTCTATTCGGTTTTGTCTAATGTGAATCCTCCAAGTAAGTCTTTTGACCAGAAAATATTTAAATCCTTTTTTTTTTAAATAATTTATTTGATTTTCAGTTTTTAAAAAAATTGTACATAAAATGAAATTCATTTGTTTTTACTATTTTTTAAAAATAATCTACGATAAGAATGTAATCATGGAAAAAATCGTATAAAAAAAAAATATTTTCTAAATATATTCTTAAGATAGAAGGAATGTATTTTATGAATGTAGCAGTATTATGTTATTATTAATTAAAAATTTTATGATTCGAATATGTTGATAAATAAACAAGCCAATGTCGGTTTTGTTTACTAATTAGTCAATTGTTTGTTTATACATAAAAGGCTTGTTCACCCCAGTGAAAACCCCATATAAGATAAGTATATTCATTTATACATATATATATATATATATATTGTTCATTCAATATAATGTTATCAAGAGAGTCAATTAAACACAGGCAATCGGTCAAGCTTGATACTTTACGACTTTACTTTCTTACTTTACTTTGTTATAATACTACAAATTGATTGTGAATAGTTGATAGATACTTATTTTCATATTTCTTAAATTTTGCTTATTTAAAACAAATAAGCACAAAGGAATAATTTAAAGATATCTGTACTCCGGAGGTAAAGAACATAATGTCCGTTTTTGTATTTTTTCGGAGAGCCAATTTTTTATAACTTTGAACTACTAAATTTGTTTCTTAGTTAATAAATTATTTAATAAAAAAGTAAAAAAAATGGACCATGGTAACCATTACCTCCAGAGCACAGATATGTATTTTATGCTCCATTTGCCGTTGGTTTTACATTTGCTCCATTTTGTTTTTGTATTCAATCTAGTTTTTTTGTGTCTATCTTTTTTTCTAATTTCTTTATTTTTTTTCAAATTATTTATGAAGTTAAAAATTCTTTAGACATGTTTTACACTTTTTGTGGAGAGTGCTTTAGATTGAGCCGTCTGATCTAAGATCTGTAACACTCGGGTAAAGTCGGCTGGAGTCGACTAATTGAAGTATTTTTGCATATGGGTTAAAATATATCAAAAACTAAAAATCGGACCTGCATATTGTTAGCAAGGGAAATGTTCATCATTTCACCATCTTTGCAATGGACTATTATTCGAAATTGTATCATAACGCGACGCCATGTTTAAGAGGCAAAACGAAAAAAGAAAAAAAAAAATTGTGTCGAAAACCAAATGATAACGAGTTTTGTTGAAGATATGGATTAAAAGATGTCAGAAAATAAAGGTCGGACCTGCATACTTTAAACTAGAGGATTGTTCATTGTTTTATCCTATCTTCAATGGGCTATTATTTATAATTTATATTTCATATTATTAATATCGCCTTTTGATGTTTTCACTTGTATCGTGTGGTCTAAAGTGGTCACGTACCTTAATTTTTTATTTTATTTAAATAGACTAAGAAATTAGTTTTCATTTCATGGAAAAGTTGCACTACCTTTATTAGATTAGTTATGTATCAGTTGATACTACGGGTGTTGTTCCAACAGCAAGGTGGATAGTGATGAATTTATTAAGGCGCCCGTTCTCTTGTTGGCCGTTCGACAACTGTTCACACACTTACCGTAGTTTTACCCCAAGACTTCTTCCGCGTTAACATTCTAGCAACCCTTTTCGTCTCCTGGTGCAAGATTCAAGATCCTTGGCAATTCAATGAGTTGTTTGTTGGTAGTGAGCACATCCTCGCTACGTGTCGCTCTGCTCAGTATGCGCCGGGAAGCCCCCGTAGCTAGGATCGCTCACTAGCTCCCTAGTCCTACCGTGTGAAGATTCGCAGGCACTGTAATCCACACATAATTGTCTAATCGGTAAGTCCTACCGTGTTCCGACTCTTTCGGATTTGCTGGATAACCGCCCCTACTTCTTGGCACGGAGGCTTCTTCTAATCTCGAAGAACCTCTTACCATTGCGAGTGCCAAGTTCTTTCCCTCGTAATGAAGAAAACAACATGGAGTTGAAAAATAATATATTCCGTACTTTATATTTTTCTACAAGCATTCATAGAATAAACGAACACTTTTATTTTTATATTTACAACAACAGTTAAACCATTTTGGATCCTTGTAGTTCATATACATTATTTAAAATTACAAAGAAAAAAGATAAATAATTTGAAATAACAACTTTAAAATAAATTTAATGATCCAAACCATTAAACGTTAAAAAAGCTAACACATTAATTCTTATACGAACAGAAAATCTAAACTTTCTATTGAAACAAATTACTGATCTACAAGACAACCCTGACACTTACATGGGACCTATGAACTAGAACTGTGGGAGATAGCAAAATTTTCTAACATCTAATCCAATCCTTTCAATCTAAAATCCTTCGAATAATATTTGGTGATTAATTCTTTGTAACTAACAACACCCTACACCATGACCTTAATATTCGTCCTAGACTTTATCTCAGAAAAATTTCCCACATTTTATCAAAACTGTACCTTTCATCCAAATCCCCTTGCATAATTCCTATCAAGCTCCAACTATCCCGACAATCTTCTCCGAAGATTGAAGAAGCGGCAGTGGCCCAGAGACCTTTGGTAAATTAGCATACATCCATAAATGTGATTATAGCGCTTCTACTCCTAGTGAGAGGAGCTGGGATCTCCTAGAGTTCTGGCTCCGAGTTCTCCTGAGTGAATGAATTTTGTAAATATTGCATAAAAGTATGCTTGTTTTTAACTTATTATTTTTACAAATTTATCTTTGTTTATATATATATATATTTACTTTTAGTATTATTATTATGCTGTTTAATTTATTTGTTATTTATTGTACATGCTCTCTGAATACTATTATAAATGTCCTTAATGTCAGAGAGATTGTAATATTTATCAATATATAGATTCAAAAAATTATTACACATTAGATATTATTTTGAGGAATTTTTCAAGAATATAGTTTCATTTGTATTGGGATAAGATTTCTATTTTTAGTTGTATTCCTTTTTATCCTTATTTATAGTAATTAAGTAGGTATTGTACGGTAAGATGTGCGTTATTATACGTATGGAAATATGGAAAATAGTTGGTGTACCTAAAAAGTAAGTGGCAAAGGGTTAGTAAATTGTTTCCAGATTTCAGAATGTTATTTATACAGGATTTATTTGGTTTTAGGATTTTGATTTTTTACACAGATTAATCATAACCCCGTCGAAATTTGCCCACCTAAAAATTCAAAACCCCGTTAAATTAAGGGGGGCATATTCCTTAAAAAATTTAATCACGCGTAACTTGCGCCATGAAAGTCCCTTCTAGACACCACTGTCATTAATAATATGTTACTTCCACTTGGATGTTGCTTTTAATCGGCTAGCAGTTGAACGATTGTCTCATAATAGGAAAGAAGCAATTTAACATATTGTGATTTTTAACAGTTATTTAATATAGCAGTTACGAATCTATGAATTGAAACTAAAAGTTTCATGAAATATTTATTTTATTTTCTAACAGATATACAACTGTTCTTAAGTAATCTATCCTAGAAATCAAGATTTTACTATTTACATCTATGATAGCTTGTTTAATAGAGTGTTAAACAATATGTCTTAAAATAATCTGTCTGTGTACGTAATGAGTTGAAAGTGACCGCCGTATCCGAATAGAATAGTGAGAGTGTATTCTAGCCAATCACGTAGCACTTAGCATAAGTTGTACAAGTCCATGCCAACTCCTAATCCTTGAATTAACTTTAATCTCCAATCGTATCACGTAGGAGCGAATTCTTCCTGCCCATTTATTTTCTAACAATATTATACAAATAAAATACTTTAAAAATATACTATAAAAAAATATTTATTATTATAAACTGAATAATTATAATCCCAAAGCTGTGAAATAATTATTTATTTATGAAATGTTTTAGGAGAAAGTTACCAATTGTATAAGCCAATAAGAACGTGATATTCCTGAAAACGGTAACTTTGCGTACTGCCGGATTATTTTTAATAAATAAATAAAATAATAGTAAATACATTTTATTATTTGTTTTCGGGAAAACCATAGAACCATAGAAATGGAGTTGAGTTTTATACACATACATTTATAGGAATATACATAAATATGATACCTAATTAACTACATTAATAGTAAAAACCATATATAATATGATATACAAAATAAAATTAGTGTGTTTGATTCAACTATAAACAAAACGATCTTTCTTTAGCAAATTAAAATATAATGCTTAGTCCTAATATTATATTTATATATAACCTTAAACTTAATCAACGTTCACTTAATATATGAAACTATTCTTGAACCAACAAAAAGAGGTTTCTTAATTTTAAACAACTTTCTACATACCATTTGTTTTTTATATCTAATAATTGTACCATTTAATCTTTATCGTCACAATTACTATCAATATATCCCTTTAAATACTTACGTCTAAAAGCTACATATGTAGGGCAATGCAACAGAAAATGGTATATATCTTCGGGTTCCCGTGTATTACAAATGGCAATTTTATCAAGAAAACTATATTGAAAGCTGTAAGAAGTAACCTTTAAGTTCTCCGGCTGGCACATTCTTAATTGGCTAATCATTCTATAATTTCTATGATTATTTTTAATAACTTAATACTTCATTAATATTTACTTACCTGCCACTACTAGGTCAGGAAAATATTGCGATCGGGGCAAATATACGATGTGCGGATTTTTACATCAAATCTTACGCCGTTTGAGTCCGAGTATGTTTGAAAGGTTACTAAATTTCTGAAAAAAAAACTAAACTTCTCATTCGGTTGTGCTCTTTGACTATGTGTGCCAATGGGTGCACTTCTAGAAGCGAATGAACATTTAAATTATATGTAAAATCAGATTATAGTTTCAGTTTCAGTCAGACTTTAGTTCATAAAAAAAAAATCGTACTCTGAATGGTTTTCAAGAAAATTACTCTATTTCATTTTTTTTTTTTTTTAGATGGGCATATGTAAAGTATATAAATTTATCAGAAATCGGTAAGAAATTCGTGTAAGTTGACACTAAGCAGATATTTTGGTTTATTATTTTCAATAATGAACCATTGTGATCGATCAAAAAATGAAAAACTTAACCCCCATCCAAATTTTTTTTACAAATTTGAATTTAAAATCAGACGTCACCCGAGGATGATCCTCCTTCACCGACTTTACTATCCGCCTTTTACTTTCAAAATGGCGGCCAAAAAACCTGCGTTGCTATAGACTGTAGCGCCTAAACGAATCTACCGATTTCAATGAAACTTCGCTGAAGTCTTCTCCTCAACGCCCTTTAAATTTATTTATATAACATACTTCAACGAAAAGAATCCAGAAAAAGTTACAGAAGATGCTAAAATTAAATTCCGAATAACTCAAATAGTAAACACTTTTTTGTTGATATTGTATATGTTTATTTCAAAGTTTACCGAATTTCCTTTAAAAAAATCGGATAATTAGGAGCAAAGATATGGTCTATAGTTTTTTTTTATATGTTCTACCGCAAAGGTTATATCTTGTTTTGGTTTTTGAATTTTAAATGTGTTACTGAAGTAATACTAATTTTTTTATCATATTGCTAATGATTAAAAAAAAAGTTTAGTCCAATAATTGGAATCACCTTTTATTTATTTTTCCTTGAAACTAGGAAGGTAATGTTACTTTAGATTTATAATTGTTTGGAAATAATAAATCATTGTGAAATAGTTTGCAGCGTTTTTTTATTTCGAAATCAAAATATTATTATTTTAATCATTTATAAATTACCCAGTTAATCTAATTAATCCTGATTTTACCTCCACAATTTACTCACTTAATTGTAAATAATATATTAAGGTATACCAGTATTTTTTTTAATTTTCTTATTTTTAAATTTTTTTTTTCTTCACGGAACGGCCGTAGAGACCACGCGAATACCATGACATTTGGCTTCATTATTTTATTTTATTTATTGTATATACTTTTTTTTTCTCTCTAGCATAGTAACTCTATACAGGAGAGTTTGTTTGCAAAAGTTTACATATACCATGCGAATTCGCATATCATATGTATAAATGCTATCCTGCAATCCTTACATTTTATCTATGTATATACATACATATATGCTACGCTATGTATATATGCTATACTTGTACCTATATATACTTATAGATTATTGTTTAGTTGTTATTTTGCTTCGGTTTTATTCTATTTATTTATATTTTCCGTGTATACAGTGTGAATGTGCTCTTTCCTTACTATAATCATTGTCTATGTGACAGAATGTTATGTTATTCAATAAAATAAAAATAAAAAAATCTTTCAGCTCTAAAATAAATGTACAAAAATCTTTAATACTATGAGGAGAACGAAAATTTGCAATGTTTCTACGTATCGAATTTTTACAAAGATAAATATTTCATGTTTGGCAGTATTTAAAATTGTCTAAACTAAATATGTAAATATATATAGATGTAGATGTAGATAATAAAAAAAAAAAATTGTTTGGCCATATTATATGAATAACAAATATTAGAGTCAGGTCAAACGGAACAATGTAAAATTTAAAGACAATCTTTCGGAAAAACAAATTAAAATATATTTGAACAAGGTTGTACAACATTCGTTTAACCAGTGACAGATAAAATATATTTTAATAAAATAAAAGACACGATATTCCAAAATACAATAATACTACATACGATCCTGTATTTATTCATGTTTCTGTTAATTGAATAACTTAATTAAATCAACTTTTACACACGGTTTCGACTTGTTAAAATACTTTTGTCAGAATGTTAAGTTGTTAATTTTATGTATATTTTTAAATTTGTCTGAATATTTATTTTAAAATGATATTTTAATTTAATGAATTCAATAAAAATGTCCATGGGGACAAAAGGCAAGTTAAATATTATATAGTAACGTTTGTTGAAAAATGTTTCAATATTATTTTAGCACATGATACCTCGGTCCAGATTTCTTTTTAAATATTATTTAAACATTATAAAAATGTAGAAATAATCAACCTTCCGGAATAAAGGCCACCAAATTAAATCCTGGATCCGCTATTGCTGTTAATTATTATGTAAAATCTATGTTGAGAGATTTCCACTTAAAATAAATTTTAAAAATCAAATAGTTATTTTGTATACTTTCTGGTTATTGTGAAGTTGTTATTTTTCTTCTGTTTATTTCATGTTTTCAGTATATGAGTTTATGATGTGATTGTGTTCTGTCCTCATTATTGTCCGTGTAACAAATTATTAAATTACGGAATAAATAAATAAACAAAAAAAAAAAAATGAATATTTCTTCTATCGTAACTGACCCTACTTTCCTTATGTTATGTTTCTTCCTGATTGGTCGGAGCGTGCTATCAGAAGATGGCCTCCTACAATAGCATTAAGTTCCTCATGTCTTGTTCAATCTTAAGGGAGGAAATATTCGGTCCAACAGTTTCACTGTTAATATCAACTCCGATTGCTAACAAAATGATAGTTACTTTTCAAGATTTTTGCTGAACGAAAAAGTTCTTAAACTTTTTCCTAGAGTTGATTATTATCAAAGATAGGAAATATTTTACTAAATCTTTACTCCTTTCCACCAAATTCCAATAATGTACAAATTCCAATTTTTTTTTTAACCTTTATTTAAATTTATAATTTAATTTAAGATCGATTCAATTGTATATATATATAGATTGTTTTTGCTGTATTTCACCCGCCAGGTAGACAGTGATGGTATATATGTTTTCAAATTTTAAAAGACAAAACAGTTTTTTTGTTCTGGTTTTTTTAAGGAATATTTTACCTACTTAAAAATTATAGTTGTGTGTATGTATATATATATATATATATACATAGATCTCGTGTAACGATAGATAATGATTTTAATTTTAGGAAAATGTGATAACTAACTCGAACATTGACCCCTAGATTTGTGCCAAGCCCCTATCAACCGGTGTCGCGCTCACGACTTCCTCTTTGACGTGGACCACACCCTGGATCTATCCATCAGTACTGCCAACTGGCCCAGATGATCTGTTTTGTAACCCGAGGTGTGGCATACTGGCCGACCTTCGATATTTCAGTAGTCACTACTTCCCGAACCAACTGTAACCGACAGATAGTAATAGAATGTTACGCCGGGTATGTTATTTAAGTTTCCTGCCAACTATTCCTTATACGTCTCTTAAGGACTTCTTTTTGTCTAGAAATGAATTGCAAAGGATCTAATTTAGCAGTAGCTCCGACTAGATAGGTTTCTTCGGTTCGAATCCCGCCTGACCAGGCCTTTAAAGTAAGGGCAAGGCCTCAGATAAAAAATGCAAGCTCCTTTAAAGTGTGCACGCAATGACGAATATTATGGCATTTATTAACGGATTTCTCCTAAGTGGGAAACTATACTAATGCTTTGTTCAGCATAAATATATATAAAATTGAATAGCTGAGTATATATAGGAAATATGTGATGACAACATTATTAATTGTCAATGCATATACATCTGTAGATTATAACACTAAGATGATTAAAATATTTCCAATTATAAAATATTTTTGAATATTTAATAATTGACCGTTGCATTATAAAGGAAGGAGTTTCACTTAGAACTGCCTAAGTTCTATATGAAACTCCTAGCTGAACATACCTATCTGAATTCTGCAAAGGCAGGTCGAAACTTTGGCATTTAATAAAATAGTTTTACCACTATTTAGCCTATTTTTGACCGCCACCCCGGACTATCTCCTTCCTTTATAAAATATTTTTATTTAATTTTTTTTCTTAAACTGTATTTGCATATATAACTTTGCTGAACCAATGTAGAACTAAAAAATCTAAACATTATTATATTTTTAAATATTAATGTTGTAAAATTCCCTCTGAAATAAGATACAAAAAATAACTGTTAATTGGTACAAGGTAAACAAAAAAAATACTTTTACAAAAACATCTAGAAATAATTTCTATTAATAAAATGACGGATCGGCGACTAATAGAAGTGAAAGAGGGAGGGAAGATACCAAAAAACACCGACTTTGATATAAAATGTTCATTCGAGAGCGAATTGAGGACCTTAACCGAGTCTGCGTTTACAGCGCTGTTTAAACTGGGTTCAAACTATCAGCTTCGAAATCCAAAAGTATCCATATTCGCAGATAACTAAAGTGCCATATGAATCCTCATATAACATCAGGAAGTTCAATTATAGAGTATGTAGAAAAATACACATACTTGAGAATACTAGATAAGAAGCTGACTTGGGTTAATAAAGTAATACTTTAAGAGACGAACTTATAAAAAGGCTTGGAGTTCTTAAATGCATTGCTCATTCGATTGGGGAGCCCATAGACTAACCCTCATAAACATTTTTTATAGTGTGATTAGGAGTAAAATTGAATATGAGGCCCAAATATACGGAATATTTCACAAAAGGTTGGTAAAAACGCTAGATTCTATACACAATTCAATTCTTAGAATTCACACAGGAGGTTTCCGAGCTTCTCCAGTCGAAAGTACATATGCCTAATCTGGAGTGTAATGAATTAATAATGTAATTTTCATAAAACAGCTGTGATGTGTGCTTTAGACCACACAATAGAAGTGAAAACATCAACAAGGTGAGATTAATAATATGAAATATAAATTATAAATAATAGCTATTAAATTAAATTATAAATAAAGAGAATGAAATGCTGAACATCTCTCTCGCTTACATTATACATGTCCGATGTGTAGTATCTGCGATATTTTAAACCACACTTTAAATAAAACTCATTATCATCTCATTATCAATAGTATTTTTTTCGTCTCCTCAACACGGCGTCGCGTCATGATATAAATTTGAATAACAGACCTTTACAGAGAAGATGCATTTCTGAACAGTTTCCTTGCTTACAGTATATAGATCCGATTTTTAGTTTTTTGAGATTTTGAATCCATATCTCCCGTAAAATTTGTTATCATTTGGTTTTCCACATTATTTTTTCCCTTTCCGATTCTCTAATTTAGCGTCACGTGAAAATACAATTTTGATTCATAGCACAACAACGAGAAGATAAAATTCAAAACAATGCTCTCACTTACAGCATGCAGTTCTGATTTTTAGTTTTTGAGATATTTTAATCCATATCTTCAATAAAACTCGTTATCATTAGGTTTTTAACACCCCCCCCTTTATAGCCTCCCTAACACGGCATCGCGTTAAGATACGATTTTGAATAATATCTCATTACAGAGAGGATGAAATACTAAACAATTTCCTCGCTCACAATATGCAGGTTCGATTTTTATTTTTTAAGATATTTCAATCCATACGCATAAACACTTCAATTAGTCAACACCAGCCGACTTTACCCGCGCATTACACATCGGAGATCTGACGGCTCAATGTAATTCACACTTCACAAAACAATTACAAAAACCTCTCCTAAAGAAGGTTTCATTTCAAAAATTTGAAATGAATAGATGTGATAAATGGAAAATGTTTAAATAAACATAACCTTGTGAGCAGAGGTTTTAATATCAGACAATTATTGTGACAAGGGAAATTTAGCCCATATGATTTTATTTTTATATTAAAACAAGGTATTTAAATATAAAAAGGATCATGGAAATAGTTATTAATAATTAATAATTATATATGTGATAAGGCTGTGATGTTTGTTAACATGTTTTCCCTTAAAAATGGTCTATAAAAAAAGGTCTAATATGTTTTTATCAACTATTCTAATATACTAAGGTTATTCTAATATATTAATGTCTGTAATGCAAATCAGATAAAAAGAGTTGACAGAAAGATTCAACAGAAAAAATAAATATATAATTATTGGTTATTCTAATTTTAATAATTAATAAAAGTGCTCAGGCGAAACATTTTAGTAATATAACTAAAACAAGAATAGGTTCGATAACTTGTTCCCATTAGTTTAATGAAAAAGTATAGGAAATATTCATAAACTCCTTTGAGATATTTTCATACTATTACATCATAACTACTTTTAATTCTTGAAAATAATTTGTTTAAGTTTATTTCTTCTTTATTCTAAAGGAAGGAGATGGTCATAAAAAGGCTAAATAGTGGCCTTTCGTGGTGGCCTTAAGTGGTCGACCCGACTTAGCAGGTCTTCAGGGCTAGAACCGACAAGATACAAAAAGATATAGAGAATTGTGCAAGTTACATAATATTAAGACAAAAAATTATAAACAATGCGAATAAGCTTATTAAAATTATAAACATTAAGTGCATTAAAATATAAACAGCGTAAGCTAAGTAACAAGATCCTAAACTGAAGTAAATAGATGGTAACAATTGTTGTAGTGTAATATATAATATATGCAAATGTGAATATACTTCTACAGATCAACAGAAGAGATTGAAAGAAAAGGACAAAGGATATAATATGAAATAATAGACATACAGGAATGTGGAGACAAAAAAAGCAAAAATAAATATATAAAATTAGAAGAATAAAAATAGAGACTTACAGCTGTGTTCAGCTAGGAGTTTCACTTAGAACTGGAAAATCACGGTAAGGGTAGGTATAGGGGAAATTTTCTGACCTTTTTGGGCAATTGAAAAAAAACATGGAAAATTACAGTATCTAAAATTTGAAGATATGGATGGATACAACGAAAATACTATATCTATGAAATTATAAATATATACATCTATATATATAAAAATGAATGTATGTCTGTCTGTCCGTCTGTTTGTCCTTTGTGCATTACTAAACCATTCATCCGATCGCCATGAAACTTTGGGGAGTTGTTCCGTACACTCCTGGGAAGGTTTCTGGCATAATACTTCTGTCTTACGATAATTTTATATATGTAAAAAAAATAAAAATGTAAATCTTTTTCTGTTCAAAGCCGCAAACAAATGTGTCGCTATAATCTGTAGCGCCAAACCGGCTTTACCGATTTTAACGAAACTTGGCTAAAGTCTTCCACTTGAAACCCTTTTAATTTATATGTATAACATACTTTCCCGAAAACAAGCTGAAAAATGTTACGATGAATTCAATATTCTATTCGCCAATAACTAAAATAGTATACAATTTTTGATTGATAATACCCATATTTATATGAAAGATTGCTGAATTGCTGACAAAATAAAAAAAATCATCAAAATCGGACGGTTCTTGTCAGAGTTATAGAGTTTTAAACATTTACTGCTTTCTCTTCAGAAAAGACCGTTTCCATTTGCTTGCTCACTACCGAAGGGCGGCAGGCATTTTTTTTTTTTTTTTATTGATTAATAGAAAAATTTTTAATTACTACAGTAATTGAAATTATCATTTGAAGAAGTTATATGATTCTCCTTATGTAGGTCAATACTATTATACTTTTTTTTTAATTTTTAAATTTAGTTGTATAAGTTCAACTCAGACTGTTTCTGATGATTATGAATGACGGCGTATTCATTCAGATGATTATGAATCTTCAATTTGAATCATGAGAAAAAAAAATCGTCAGAATTAGTTTAAATTGAAGCCATTTTAGAGACAAATTTGTTTCCCAACTATTTTAAATTGACAGATATCCTTTGCTACTAATCTACTCTCATGTGCTTTCTATTTTCTTTTTTTTTTTTCATTTTGCCAGGCTAAGCCACAGCACCGCGTGGCCGTGTAAAGCTAGTATACATATAAAATAGAATTAAGAAATTATAGATAAGAGTACAATGTGAATAAAAACAAAAATGGAAGAAGTAAAACGTTCATAGAAGTAAAATATAAATATGGAAATAAGAGACCATACATTGCAGAACTAATTTAGAAGTTTAGAGAGAAAAAGATATGAATAATTATAATTATATTTAGTTGTACATATGTAAGAAAATTACATTTAAATATCAGATAATATTGACACATGGTTAAAAGTAAAATGAAAACAAACTGAATACGGATGGTCATACATTGATGTAGAATGTAAATATAAAATTAAAATAAAACAAAAAAGAGATAGATCATACAAAGCGGAAATACTTAGAATAATGAACAATTAAATTGAATTTATCAATAAAAATTGAAAGTACATAAAAATAATAATCAATCTTCTTTATTCTGTTTTTTTTTTTCTTCCAAATTCATTCTTATTCATAGTTCAATAAATGTTGGATCCGGACATGATGTTTACTTGTTTCTTTCATTTTAACAAATGCTTAAGTGCAAAAAGAGTACTCCAGAAATAATGTTATTTGTATAGTAGCTTTTTCCACATATAAAAAGAATCAATGACACACCCATATATTCCTCGAGGAGACATTCTATATGGAGAAAGAAGAGGCCCAGCCATAGCGGAAGAGAAGAAGGGTACGCTGGAGTCAGACAATAGAAGTGCAGCCAGAGGGTTCTATTACCATAGCAGGAAGTGCACTCCAGCCTTCAGTTCCACAAAACTGCATCCAAGGCCAGTCTAGAGCCGTTTACAGTTGGTCCTCTGTTCTAGCAAGTATTGCAGCAGGGGTCCTTACTACTGCTTGATCCAAGTGGAAAGATAGAGAGCGATAATTTGAGTTGGGGTTTATTTTATAATGTAACAATTCGTTCCGACACGATAGCAACTATCGTTGGCACCAACAATTATTTAGGTCATACACAGTCACGTTCAAAGAACTTGCAACACCCAGTAAACATTTTTTTAAATTTTATTTTATCTACCATATTTCTTTCTGCATTATCTCTAGATATTTCTTTGCCAGTTTTGAAACGATATTCTAAAAACAATCGCACCATTAAGCAGCCAAATTGTTCCTTAGTTTTTTTTCTTCTCCCAATTCCTTTCTTTAGATGCTAAATTTATTATTTTATAACTTCATTCCATGTATGAGGAATAAACTTCAAGTCCTCCTTTATTTTCAATGTTTGCTTTAAATATTTTTATATAAATAAATTGTCTTTTACTTTTCTTTTATTGTATATTTTTCTTTGCCTAATAACACTGTCGAACCTGACTTCATATATGTATCTATTTTTTATTATTTGAGTGCTCAGATCTGTACGATTTCCATTATATTTTATTGAATTTTCGAATCGACCAGGCAAAACAAAAGTAATGAGAAAATAAATGAATAAACTTAACGAGATACTAAAACCTCATGAATACACACTTTCTTATCACTTAAATTACAGGATACTTTTATCACTAAATCAAGAAAAAAATTAATGGGCCGTTTGACCTATGTAACCTCGCTATTTTGACATGCACTATTTTTGTAGACAAAGTTTTATTCTAGATTTAGTGATAATATTTTCTTATGTTTCAGAAGAAAATGAACCATTTCTGATCATTTTTGTAGAAAAAAATAGTTGTAGGTTACGACAAGATAAATCCACGAAATTTCAGATGGATATTAATGATTGAATAAAATTCTGAATCTTATCTGAATTGAAATAATGTGATAGTGCTTAAGTGCTGAGAAAAGAACCTTTAGAATTTCATAAAATATATTTTATCTGAGAAATGAATTTTAATATATTTTTATTTAAAATCATTAACTTTATTTTATGAGAAATTTATAATAAACAAAAAAGGAGGAAAATTTTCTCAGATAAAAAAAAATGTGTTGAAATAAGGTTAAAACTACGTATCGGTGGAAAGCTAATGATTTTAGAAAATCTAATATGTAACATATAAAGTCAAAAAAGATAATGGTAAAGATAAAAACTATGAATGAACTAGGAAAAATAAGAAAAATATGAATAATAATTTTTTAAAACTAATATTATTAAAATCAAATCAAATTTATTTTTTTCACTTTTACATTGCTAACTCATTTTTTTATATAAATAAACATATTGTATATTATATAAAAAGATGGAATGCCATATTGATAATTTATCAATAGTTAAATAACTGTAATTAACAAATTTTAGAACCCGTTTTTTATTCCAATAACATAACACATGAAAATTCTTTTATTAATATTACGAAACTTTTATTTACTTGTATAAACATCTATTTTGTAACGTTTTGACCATTTGATGATTTTTGAACATTTGTTTAAACATTTTATTTACAATCTTTATATATATTTTTTTTTTAACTATTTGTCAATATCATCTAGACAAAAATGTTTTTGTCAGTGGATATTTTCTTTCAAAAACAGGGGGAGGGACACTTTTATTACTACTATGTAAATTTTATAAATTAATTTTTGAATAAATAACAAATAACTAATGACAATAATATTTATTGGCTAAATTTAAACATATATATATATGTATATATATATTATTTACTATTTAATTAATTCATTTTTTAGGCGACATTTATTTATTTATTATTTAAAAAAATTATTTTGTGCATAAAAAATATCTTTTTTTTTAAATTTCTAATTATACGTATACATAGATAACCATTTGTCATTTCGGATTTGTACTATTTTCAAATTTTTCCCTACATACCACACTTTCCATAGTTATCACCAACTGAATTGAAAATCGTATATATTCTATATCGAAAAATGTACTCTATTTGTTTTAAAGTTTATTAATCCATTCGGTATATGATTTCATTATATTTTGTGAGTCATTTTTTTTAATTTATGGCATTATTTAAATTTTCTGTATTAATATGTACATCAAATACTTTAAACTAAACATAAAAATATATAATCAAATCTAAGACAACGAATGGTTTACTAAATAAAATTAAGATACAAGGTCGGATTAATTTAATGTATTAACAATAAATAAATTCATTATTAACCTGTTCATTATAGATAAACTAGTGCTATAATAATAAACAACTAATTCAAGGATTGATCTGGAAACCACTAGCGTTGAATATAACTCACGAACCCCCTTCCACCTCAAGAGGGCTACTCCACAAAATAACGAGCCTCCCCATTGGTCGAGGGCTTCAAAAAAGTAAGTCAATTATTGGCGGAGATTAAAGCCAATAGGAGATGACGACCAATTAACATTTCAACTTATTTGCTGCACTTCCCTTTGACTGAGGGCTTTTCATGTATAAAATTGGTTTCAGGCTTGTTTTTCTTCCGCTGCACCCTGCGCTTAGGTAAACTTTTCACAAGTATACACAAACCTTTCTGAAAAAGTACAAATTTGTCGTCGAGCTTTCGCTTTATAGGACTCGTTGGTATATGTACAGCAAACACCGCTATATTGGTTTTATAAAACTTTTATACACGTGAAAAAAAAGTTTAAAAATATTGAAAACATCGAATGTTTATCTGAAATAATTTCAGTGGAGTTAAATATTACGTTTTATGATAAGTAATATTATAAGCTTACTTATATTTCAATAGGATTAAAGAATATACTCATGTATACATATTTCAAATAAAAGTGATCATTTGATCTCTCTTTTTTATTCATTTATTATTAAAAAAGCTTAATTTCATAAGCAATACGTATATATTGTTTGTTTAGTTTTTTCTATAATAACAATATGAAATCTAAACACCCCTCATCCATAAAAACCCCTCATCCATTCTGTACCTTACATAATATCACGGGATTGTAAAATTTATAAATGAAAATAAAAAAAAGTCGGTAAAAGAAAAAAAAAGATATATATATATATATATATATATATATATATACATTAATATATCATATCTGTACCACGGAGGTAAAGTACAGATAATGTACCCCTTGTCACATTTATGTATGTGTTCGAGGAGCTAATTTTCCATAACTTTGAGCTATTAAAATTAGTTTTTTGTTACTAAATTTGTACCCCGGTCGTAAAGAATACCATGTCACATTTCAGTATTTGTTTGGGGAGTCTATTTTCTATAACGAAGTCATTAAAATTTGTTCCTTAATTACTAAATCATTTAATAAAAAAAATGGGCATAGTATGTTTTACCTCCAAGTCACGCACAGAATAAAGTTTCTTTAGCTATAAATGTAAATCTGTTCAATTCAATATATATAAACTGAAACTATAGAGTATAAGCTGTAAACTGACAGATTATTGATATTTCTGACGCACGTTTAAGGTTGGCTGTATTTTTTAATGTTAAAAAAGTTGTTACTATACTGACAAGATGCAATAGAGCTGCGTGCAGAAAAATGAAAAGAAATAGCTCAAGACAGGCAGAGCTGAAACAGGCTTGTTGAGGCGTCAAAAGTTCAAGATGGTCTGTAATGCCAATAGAAAAAAAAAGAATGCCATACTGACATTTTTACTTATTTTTGATATGACAATTTTTTAAGTCCATTTCAAAATATTTTATATAATACCACAGAGGTAATTTTCTTTTTCAATTAAACCATCTTCAAAATTTGAATTTTTATCATAGACAAAAATAAGTAAAAACAATAATTATACTATTCATTATTGACAAAACAGGCAAATACAATGTTAATTATTGGAGTTCTGACAATGGCCAGATTCTTCACTCAAGACATGAGTGTATGTCGCTAAAGTGCTCTCGACCAATCTCCGCTGGCTTTAGTACCAGTGACGCGGTTGGGAGAGTTGCGCAGGGTTCTCCTGGAGTTCCCTCGCCTGATTGTATATAGGTATGCATGTTTTGTTTTTTTCTTAGTTTTAATTTTCTTATTTTTTAGGTTATTTTATTTTATTATGTATTGTATATACTTTTGATTATTATTTTGTTCTATTTGTTTTGTTTTTTTGTACATATGGTGTGAATGTCATCCTACCTCATTATAACCAATGTCCAAGAGACAGATTGTTATAATACTCAATAAAGAAATTTAAAAAAAAAAATGTTAATTAAAACTGGCATTCTTAAGATTATAATAGTTAGAATCTTGTCAAATCAGCCATATAAGTTTTGAAACTGTATATCTTTCTTTAGTCGAATCTATGAGATAGGTACATCACCAACTGGTGTGAATTCGAGGCAAGTATGTCTCCGAATCTTGCTGAGCCTTCCGTATCCAGACAATAAACTCCGAGGAAGCATCTATAAATTTTTTTATCCAGAAATTTGGATAAACGATACTTAATATTATTGTAGCGGCGGGTGACAAGGAGCATGTTATTTGGATATTTCCCCAATATATGAGTTGGGGAATCTGACTCTCGGCAAGAATTGCAGCAGGGGTCTCCAACATCTCCAAAAGACAGGTCTCCGGTCATAAAGAAAATTATTCTGGGACAAGATGCCAAAAATTTAACAATACATACGTTCTTCAGTAATAATATTTAAACAACAGAATGTTAAAACATTTTGAGAATATATACAACTGTAATTAAAAAGGAAAATAGAAACCAGGAAAAAAAAACGTTATAAACATTTTGAGTTGATTCTAAATAATATAAATAAAAATTCACTTCAATCAAAATTCGATATTTAGATATGATTCACACTATTATTCATTTATAGTACAACCTCAAACTATTAAGATATTTTCAAAGATTGGGACAGTTTTCCGTGACAAGAACATACTTCAAACACGGTTTCTGTAGTAGTTTTTTTAATGAAACAAAACATTATAGACCTCGAAATATAGGAATGATTTAATCGTAACCGGTGAGGAAACTTTACTGACCTTACTTGAAAGACTTTTTTTATTATAAAAACTCGATATAACATTCAAGGAATGTAAGTTCGATCTATAAGGGGGTTGTATATCGCATAATTTATAACTATATATCGATATAGATTAGAAGGCTGTTAATTGGTAGCTGGAAAAGAATCGATATTGAGCCTCCTGCGTAATTACCCCGGAGTTGTCCCATGGGATTGCACCACGGGACCGACTGCATTCCTCCGACCAAACTGGTGCCTTCTAGTTGGGCTCTAGCAGCCCCGTCCTGTTAAAATATTTTCAAAGATTCTTTTCCAATTCCAATTTTTTCATATGTAGTTTATTCTTTCTTCTCTCACATTTTTTTTTCTTCTACGTTCTATTCGTTAGAGTTATTAAACGACCAGCGATTATCAGTGCCTAAAAAGCAGATTCCTGGGCACAGGAGGGATTCCCATTTCGCAAGCTGGGCCTCTCGGGTTGCGACGAAACGACTCCTACGAACACGATCCCTGAAAGGCGACTCGGAGTTGCCCTAGCGTGTACACAACAATAAGGTAACGCTGCTGACTGGCGTGTAGGTTTAGCTAGAGCAGCTTCAGCCTAGGCTATGCAACCGTATGCATCTCTCAGATGTAATTTGTACTAGTATTGTAATACTAGTATTTTGATTCGCCAGATTTTAAGATTAAACATATATTTAGAATAGAATAGAATAGAAAATAATTTTATTCTGGGACAAGTCCCTTTAGAATAACAAAAAAGTACAAAATTAGAATATTATATCTGGCCTAAATAAAAAAAAAACACAAAAAGAAAAAAGAAAGATAAATAATTAAACAAAACATCAGTTAAACATTCTATATACAAAATTAAAAAAAAATCTAATATACAAAACACTTGAAACTATGCCGTCACTTAAAACTATGTAGAGTGGTAAAATATAAATATAAAATTTTAGAAAAAATAAATAAATAAAAAATACATTACTTTTTAGAAATAGACTCTTTGTCTCTGTAGAAAATAAGAAAAAAAAGAAAAAGAATGCCGAATCTGATAGTAAAAATTGTCAAAGTATTTAAGTGATGAATTATATGTAGATACATCGTTATGTAAATCATTATGTAATTTTACATAAAAGGTATCTGACTGTTATCTGGGGCAGGAATTGGAATAGGAGGGTTTTAAATGTAGATAGGGAGGGGAAATGCCGAATTTCGATGGGACGGAAATTCTAGAAATTAATAGAGCGGGCAATAAAGGAGTTTTAGAACGAGGCAGATCTGTGAGAAGGTATGTAAAGGTTTAAAGGTCGAGATCTTGTGGAAAGGGGATGGACTGAGGACTTCAATTGAAGAAGGTTGTAGGGCATAAAAAGGACGCTGATTGTTGATGATTTGATTGAGGAACGTGGTTAGGAAATATTGTCTTCGAAGGTATGGCAAGAGCCACTTTAACTCAGTGTAGTTTTGTTATAATTTGTTTTTGTTATAATTTTTTTTATAATTTTGTTATTATATATTTGATTATTTTTGTTTTGTTTTCTCTACTCTGCATGGTTATTATAGGCAACACAATCATTTTATTATTTTTTTATTTAATCTTTATTTAGTTTATCATATAAACAAAACAACCAACAAGAGGACAAGACCCATACAAATCCATTTAATATTTATCGTAAATCCACGGCAACATCCAATTTACATTTTTACTAAAACTTTATATAAGATAGGAATATTTAAATTACCCCACCGATTCTCTATAATTAGATATATCAGAGACGAAAAAATATAATTTTCCCATGTCATCTATTGGTGGCTGGCTTAAATATTTTATCCCATTAATATTTTTCATACCCTGTTAAGTTCTTACTCTCAAATTATTATATATTGAGCGTTTGAATAACAAATGATAAAGTTATGGACTAAAGTTATGGATTGATTTTTAAAATTGTATTAATTTATTTTATTACAATTATCTTTAATTCTGTTGTAGTATTTTATCTAGCTCAAAAAAAATTTTTTTTAGCTTCTTCGTCGTTAATAAAGTTTCCTTTCAATGTTGATGGCATATTTGTTCTTCTCCTTCTTTTTTTTAAATTTGGGACCAGTTCCGGACTTAGGACGAGGCGATCGCGGCAATTGGCGGGGGATAAAAAAAAAACTTACAAAACGTATGAGAATAATTAATTTTAGCCTAAGCACCTGAATTAAATTCCTCACCCTCACTCCCCGACCCGGGAAAAAGTCGTATAACTTAAAAGGTGAGGTAGGGGAGAACAGGAAAAAACAAAATTTCGTTAAAAATTCCTCCTTTCGCTGGGGGTTGAAGTCCTCTTCATAAGTATAAAAATTCAAAGTGCTCCACCCTAAATCGACAAAAAACAATTTCTTCTTTTCTAGATATTCTTCATCTCTTTTGGTTGTGTATCTTTTTATTACCATTTTGTTTAGCAAGTCCTCACTTGTAGTTTTCTTGATTATTATTATCGATACTATTTCTTGTTTTATTTCCAAACAAGCCGCTTGAACTGCCAGTTCAATAATGGAGATTCTTGATAATCAAAATGAACAATATTTCCTTAGCAAATAGTACACTCATGGAGTCCGTTATTATGGCACATTCTGCATATTCTCTTAATTTGATATGTAGGAGAGCTTCCTGTATTGCCGCTATTTCTTCAGTTAATATAAGGCATATATCCGACATTTTGAAGATTTTTTTTTATGTCAAGGTTTTTACAAAAAAAACATCCCACCTCATTTGATAAATAATTTCACTTTTATTAGACAATTACTATGGAATACAGGAATAATTTATAATAAATGTCTCCAACTCATTTCGTGAATTTCCCGGAGTCTTTTCGGATCAATTTAATTCTTTAATTCTTTTTCCGGTGTCACACGGATTTCCTACAGATCTCACCCAAATTTAAACTAATATAAATTTAAGCTTTGTAAAAAATTGAATAAGTATATTTAATAATGAAAAAAATAATATCTATTAAATCCGTTCTTTACAGAAATGTAAATTATTGAGGGAAATACTATGTCAGGTTAGGTATATGATGTTATAAGGCCATAATAATAATAATTAATTATGATCATATTTTAAAAAATATAATTCTATGTTGTTTCGAAGCTTTAATTTTTTAACGCAAAAGCTGTTTATTAGGAACATGGTATAAAACGATACTTGTAAGGGGAAAAAGTAGTTATTAAAATTATTTGGATATACAATAATTCAAAAACTTCCAAATTTTATAATTCTTGCTGTTTTAGTCCATAACATATCAACAATTAACCAATTCAGGTATCATCAGGACAGTAAACAAAAAATTAAAACATTTTATGGTTTTTTTAAAAATAATAACTTTAAATTAGTTCGTTTTCTAACAGCTCAAATTATGGATATAGTATTCTAATAGGTCGGTACCTTACAGAGAATAAGTAGGGTAAGACCCTAAAAGGCCCTGTCCACGGGGGGTCCAAAGATGGCGGAATATGAGAAAATGCTTGGCTTTAGCCGATACCACCTAAATATGGCAGTTTGCTCCAGTTCACAAATCATGGGAAACAGTTTGGGTACTGCACCGGCCAGTAATGGGGTCAAGTATTGTGGGAATGGGGGTAACTATCTTGTTGCCAATTTATGAAAACTTAGGTTATGTTCTAGGTTTCGATTTTATTTAATTTTCTTAAATCATATATATATATATATATATATATATATATATATATATACATATATATGATTTATATTTTTATATATGCAAAATTTCTAAAATCGACTTTCGCGTATTATATTTTAACATAATTATATAAATTGGAAGTTAGGTCACTTAAGAATTATTCAATAAGCAACAAAATGTTCATTGATCCTGCTGTTTATTTGACATTTCGATCCAGTTTTTTTTTAGTTAACTATGGGATCCTCTTTAACGTTTTAAAATCTGGTTAACCAGAAGCTTAATATCTGTGCTTGTGGACGGTGGACTGAGGCTGTCGGTGAGTCCCTGGCCTGAGGTATTAGCATGATCAATGAACATTTTGTAGTTTATTGAATAATTATTAATAATCATCATTCATGATTAATTATAAAGATTATATATATATTTTTTTTGTTCCCTGTTGGCATTACATGTAAATCCTTTGCCGCTTTAACAAGTCTGTTCCATCTCTGCCTATCTTAGGCTATTTCTTTCCATTAATCTGCACCTAGCTCTAATGCATCTTTGTTGATTCTATCTATCCATCTGCTTTTTGGCTTTAAACGTGGTCATTTGCCTTCTATAAAGGTATTAATTGTTACATAGAATAAATATAGGTGAATAGGAGATTTTTTAACGAAAAACAAGAAAAATGAAAATTTTCGTTTGGTGCCACTCTTCTTCTAAACATATGATATTTTTACTAATTTTGAATAACTAACTCTCCGGCGCTACAGGCCAGCATGACCCTTGGCCTCCTGAGTTATTTTTCCCCACTTCTCTCTGTCCTGTGCTACTCTCTCCCTATTGCGAACTCCTAGCTTCTTCGCATCTCTTTGCACTTCATCCTTCCATCTGCTTCTCGGTCTTCCTCTTTTCCTCTTCCCACTGAAGTGTTCTTCCAATATTTCTCCCTGCACCCGTTCATTATCCATTCTGACTACATGTCCTGCCCATCTCAGCCTACTTGCCTTGATATAGTTAGTAATGCTTTGATTCTCTAATATAGCCTCAATTTGGATTTTCCACTCACCATTAACAATCGTAGCACCGTAAATCCTTCTTATTATTTTCCTTTCGAATACTTTTAGTTTACGGCAATCCTCTTGCGATAAACCCCAGATTTCCCCACCAGGTGACTACTGGTCTAATCAGAGTTTTATACAGCTCTATTTTTGTGGCTTTTGACAACAATGGAGACGAGAAGTTTTAGGTTTGGATAGTAATTTTGCATATTGTTATTATATGAGTTTATATGATATTCATTACCTTTCACCCATCCCAGATTTGAGTTGGACGAAGATGTATTGAGGAAATCGAAACAAAGTACCCTTCCATGTAGTTACAGTTTTATGCCCGTTTTGTAGTTTACGAGCGAAGAACACGGTGTAAGGCCGGAGCAGTGAGATAACCGTCCTTGGCTAGGAGTAGAGTTGAGATTCAACGCGACTAGTCCTAGAGCCGTTTCGTCTTGGTCTCAAACCCGTTCCAGAGGACCTTGGCAGTCTTTTAGGGATTATTATTCCCGTTGGAGTCTTTGTTGCGAAACTGCAGCGGCATTCCTCAGTTGCTGGCCCCCAATCGAGTATCGCCTTCGGCTGCAGTATCGGCGCTTTGATGTGGATCCGATGCATTCTTCCTTGTTTCTAGGTCCTTGTAGTTATACACGTGACTACTACTAAGTACGTAGAGATGGTTAGTTGTTCTTGTAATTTATTGTCATTACAAAATAAAATAACATTGCCTAATTTCGATGACTACCAGATAAATTAAATAATCGCTAAAATATACACAAATAGTTTTTTATCAATATTTTTTTTCTCTCTTCATAATTCTATCCACACCTGACATAATCATGACAATAAGCAGATGTGTTCTCATTGTAAAGAAAATTGGCATTTTAGCCATAAGGAAGATTAGTACCCAGCAGCACCTCTTCCTCGTCTCGGTCTTCTTCAAAATTTATTAAAAGATTCATAATTTAGTCTCATCCAGCTCTTCTTTAGTTGTCTCCTGATGGGCATGTCAGCTGTGGCCATGTCGTTGATAGGTCCGTTGTGATGTCCGTGTAGTTTAAGATCGGGAGTAGAGAGTATATACGTCATGATCGATAGTCGGTTGCTGTAAGTAGGTCTTAAATATTAGTCTTAAAAATTTGGATTGAATTAGGATTAGTCAATTTTGTAAATTCAGTGATGCTGGTCTGAAGTCGTGGTGTTTTGTTAAAATTGTTGCATCGTAAGTGTAAGTAGCAGTGTTAAAGTATAAGTAATGTCAATATTAAAAACTATTTAAGAAGCCCTTAATAAATTAAAAACACTAAGGTGTATGCTTTAGAGGATACTAAAGCTAGACATTTCCCTCGCTTACTATATGCAGGTCCAATTTTTAGCTTCTAAGATATTTTAATCCATATCTTACATAAAACCCTTTAATTTGTGTATGATGTTCTATTGTATCCCAGTATTTTTTAATTATTAATATTGGTAAATAAATTTTCTACATCAAAACCGACCAAACATTATTTACCTATTGCCTATTTCGTTTATTCTTTCTAGCATTTGATTACAATTGAGTTTGTTACGTCATTGTTACAATACTATTTTAGGTTATTGAGTGTGGAATTGAGATATTCCATATGAGATAGCTAATATTTTCAGTTTCCTCATTGATATTACTGATGTTAGGACTAAGTGGAGCGCCATTGTTATGTAACTTTACTAATCCAACATGTGTTTTAGTAAAGGTTAATTAGTTTAATTTCGTTTAATTTCGTTTAAAAAGAAAATGTTAAAGTTAATAAAAAAGTTTTATTGCATAAACTATATACATCAAAGGAGCGTCATTCTAAAAATGTTCTTAATGATTTATAATTTACTTATTTAAATTAGTGACATTTACTAGTATATGTTGTATCCAACGACTGTATAATATTTATGTAGAAATCTTCAGTCGGAAGGTTACGTAACGTTATATTATTATATATTTACCATTATGCCTAAGCATTTCCGCTATTATCATTTATATTATTTCTCTTCTTATTTTTTTATATATTGTTAATAATATTGTTAAGATAAAATTTCAATAATGTAATAATATTAGCATTAGTACTATCTGTACACTATCGTAAACACGTTATCATTAGGGTTTGGACACTATTTTTTCCCTATCCTGCTCTCACTCACGGTGTTGCGTTAAGATATAACGTTTTCCTCTCTTACAGTATACAGGGCCGATTTGTAGTATCTGAAATATTTTAATCTATAAATTCAACTAACCTCGTTATCATTTGGTTTTCGACACTATTTTTTCCTCGCCTTCGCCTCTCTAACACGGCGTCACGTTAAGATACAATTTTGAATAATAGCTCATTACCTAGAGGATGCAGTACTGCACAATTTCCTCGCTTACAGCATGCAGGTCCAATTTTTAGTTTTTGATATATTTTAATCAATATGAAAAAACACTTCAATTAGTCGACTGTAGCCGACTTTACCCGAGCATTACACATTGGAGATATGACGGCTCATTCTGACTCTCTTTCCACAAACAAAAAGTACAAAACACGCCTAAAGAAGTTTTCACTTCAAAAATCTGGTGCTATGCGCGCATCACTTATCACCATTTTATTAGCATAAATAAGTATTTTAAGACAAAGGGAAATGAAAGAAAAAATTAAAGACGGTATGAAACATTATTTCGCATTATCGAAATATTAATTATTTGATATTACTGAAATATTATTTAGGGAGTGGTAGGGTATTAGCTCAGTGGTAGGGCACTGATCTTCCAATGCTTGAGGTTCCAAAATTATTTATTCTGTTTCATTAGCTCTCCTGGGCTTAGGAGAACCTCTTGGTGCTCACCCAGCCTATATAAAGTGATTAGCCTATATACTCATGAAGGGGGAAAACCTGGCGGTTGAGCGTGATCTCAGTCAAATCACTTCCTTGGTCAACCGTTGATTAAGAAACAGTACTTTCTCTAAATACTACTGAACTCAAGACCCTTCATGGGTTGTAGTGAATACAGGCTATGAAACATTATTTAAAACAATTAATTACCATTTCTTTCATAACCGTCTAATGAAAAATATTGGCTATACTAAATGATTTATAATGTACCATAAATTACAAAAATCAAAAGGCTTTTTCAGCAAAGTAAATTTTTGTTATGGAAAAGCAAGTTAGATTCGTTTTTACTATCTTTTAAAACTGTTAAGTACGAATTTTTATAGAAATCAAAAATAGTAAATTTTAGTAATTGATTTTCTGGTAGAATTTTTTTTCAGGTTTTATCTATAGCATTTATACCTTCTCAATATATTCTTCTAATTCAGTTCAACCATACCGGAGACCTGAATTATTGTTCTTTCAACCCAAAGCGATAAAATTTGTATTCCGTTTCTTTTTAAGCTATGATTTAAAAAAAACTTCACAAACTTGTTATTTCATATCCTTGTATAGACTCCTTTTTATCAAATTATTATTATTCGGCTTACACTTCGTAAAAAGCATCATCTCATCGTAACCAACTCTTGAAATTGGGACGTTTTCGATCAGGAGATCGGCAAATTTTGTCTATTTAATTAGGTACTAAAAACTCGTAAATACCCATTTGCTTTCCCTTTCAGTCGTGAGATAATTTGAACACGAAAACGAGAAAAAAAGATTTCAAAAATATTGAGTCGTTTGGCCTATATAACGTCGTTAATTTGATAATTTGGAGGTGTAGGTCAGGCCAAACGGTTCAATATTTTTAAAGGCCATCTTTTTTCTCGACTTTGTGCTCAAGTTATCTTACGATGAAAGTGGAAAGCAAATGTGTAATTACGAGTTTTTAGTACCACATTAAATAGACAAAGTTTGCCGACCTCCATATTAAAATATTTGTAGATTACGATGAGAGAAAGCTATTTACGAAGTTTCAGCCAGATGTTAATAATTTGACGGATTCATAATTTTCGTGTAAATCGGTGGGGTCATACGGAAGTCATCACAATTTGGTGTTTGGCGAAGAAACTCCAAAGCGTCCAGCCTAGACAGAAAATTTCGACAGGAATTATGAATTTTCCGATTATTATAGAACTTTGTATTTAAGAGCTCTATGAGGTTGGAAAAAAGAATATCAACTTCTGTGACCTCTACTTGTTAGTGACAGTTTAGGCAATAGACTGATAATATATTTTAAAGTAAAAACAAACAAAAAAATACCATTATTTATATATCATTATTTAACCATTTTAAACAGGTATTAACAAGGAAATGTCTTATTCTGATTTAAACTTTACTCCTTAGAGTTATAAGTGATATAAATAGATAGAGGAAGCCTGGATATCTACTAAGACTGCCTTTGATAGAATATCTACTTCTGAGATGGGACGGGACTAACCAGGCGACCCCGCGAGATCCTTCGGCCACGCCCTCAACCTATCCTTGATTGATACGGGACATCATCAGGTCAGGGTACCTCCAGGCAGTCCTCATTGGAGGATTTATCTTGTCTGAGAGTGAGGTATGGAAGGCAGTACACTATTGGTTAAATAATGTGCAAAATCGATTGTCTGAGCCATTCTAACGGCACTAAAGTCAACATATCGTAATCGATATAATTAATTTATTTTTGAAAAATTACATAAAAGGAATGTTTGGGTAAATTCCTAAATTAAGCGATAATTTCATGAATGGATTCCAATAATCAATTGAAGTCAGAACTGTTGAACAGCGCTTCATACAGGGTTGAGGAACGACCTGATGGAATCCAGTGGAATCCGAGAAAAATGTTTAACTTAAATTTTAGCACAAAAATGTGAAATCACTTTGTCGTATACTCTGGCAATTAAAACTGCATACTTCAGCATTAAATATTGGCCTTGACCTCTCAATGTTTATTTTCATGTTGTATGCACTAGTCCTTATTTTCTCTACTAAACAGGGGTCTCAAAATCCAGCGCTGAGCACAAAGATATAGTCCGTAGTAGCGATCCATTTTTATCAAATTATTACAATCCGCCTAAAACTTCGTAAATAGCTTCATCTCATCTTAACCTGCAACTTATTTACGAAAATGACCCAATTACAAGGATTTTCGTAAATACCTCACCGATTCACACGAAAATGATCAGGAATTTAGGGCTTTTTATGCTACAGGAGATGGTAAAAACCCGATACCCGTAAACAAATTAGAAATGAGGGTGTGAAATAAAAAGTTTTCGAAGATTTTCATACATTATAGCTTGAAAAGAAACAGAATACAAAAGTGTTTGATGTGTGTTGGAAGAGCAATAATTCAGCTCTCTCCAGGAATTGTTGAACAGTTAAATGTTTTAGTTAAAACCCGAAAAAAAATCCTTCGTGAGAATCAAGTACTGAAATTTATTATTTATGATTTTTATGAAAAATTGTATAAGGACACTAAAATGAATCTAACTTGCTTTACAATCTGTCTCAATCAAGGACACTTATAATAGAGTTCAGAGAGAACATTCATACTATATTTACAGAATCATAAATAAATAAGATAACAACACTATAATACACAGTGAAAAAAGAACAAAATAATTAGACATGTATAATGAGAGATGAAAATAATAATAATAAAATAAAATAAATGAATGAAATAAAATAAAATGTTCTTAAAAAATAGAAATAAACATCTTAGACGCAGGCATGTACACTATTTACAATCGGCTAGAGGAACTTCAAACCAGAATTTTCCCCTACCCCCTTGTGGAGGAAAAAGCAAGACTGCAGGAGATCCCTGCGCCTCTTCTTCAACCACTTTACTGGTATTGAAAGCCAGTGGAGGCTCAGTAACGGCGCTAAAACCACAGAATATGAGACATTAAAACTCATTTAATACCATACTCAATACTTTTTTTTTTATTTTGCATAAAACAAGAAATCGATTGGCATATAATAATTTAAAAATCCGTGCAACCAAAAACAATAAAGTTGAAGTAAATACATCCAAAAGACAACGAACCCATATCTTAATTTTAAATTTCACCCATTCCATGATTGAGAGATAAGTTCATAAAGTTTCCTGTTATTAATCATTGGCACGTGGAGAGCTGTATTACTAAACAATTCCATTTCTGCCAACAAACCCCTTCGCTTCCTATGACAATTCAATGTTCGCCTCCGCATAGTTTCGATATTAAACATATTCGATATATCGATACGCATTTGAAACATTAATACGATGCCAATATTGAGACATTCCATAGTTGCTGAGGTTTCCATGCACAGGGCATTCATTACCTTTACAGATTCAGAACTATTCGAAGATATAAACTTGAACAACACAGCACGCCCTGATGAGTCACGTGTAATTCAGCAGAGCAGTATGGTCATAGAAGATGAAGTTCATCTTTGTCCATTGTGTTCGTAAGATATGTCCGATATGTATTCAGAGTCGAGGATCATAACCCTTATCGACTGTATCTGTATTACGGAGTAACCTTACTACCTAAATAATCTCACCCATATATAACTTATATTGTTGAGATGTTGTTTGTTCCTATTTCTTATTCAGATGTGTTATGATTAGTCAACATTTTTTCCACAATCTTATTTAATTTATCTTCTCTCAGAGTCCAGAATAAACAAAGAAATTACAAATTCGAGATAGAGGTTCTTCTAAGATTACAGTCCAACATCGCATTTTTTTTTTTATTTACTTGTAATTTAGAATGAATATACAACAACGATAAGTTTATTAGTGCAAACTATATATTTAGTAAAATAACCTAAAAAAAAAAAACTTTTACAATAACATGATATAATACAAAATATGAAACTTGTAAAACTAAAACATCTTAAAATACAGATTTAAATTTAAATTTAAATGGTACATCCTTGACTGAAAAAAACAACCAAAGTGTGAGCTTTAAACCACACGATAAAAGTGAAAACATCAACAATTCTAAGCATTTCCCCTCGCTCGAGTATGCAGGTCAGATTTTTAATTTTTGAGATATTTTAATACATATCTTCCATAAAACTCGTTATCATTTGGTGTTGGACAATATGTTTTTCTTTTCCCCCTCTCCAACACGGAGTCGCGTTAAGATACAATTTTGAATAATAGCCAATCACAGAGAGGAATAAATACAGAACTATTGCCTCGCTTACAGTACGCAGGTCCGATTTCTAGTTTCTGAGATATTTTAATCTATATGCAAAAACATTTCAATCAGACAACTCCATTAGATTGCTCAATCTAATTCACCCTAAACAAAAAAAGCGAAAACGCGCTTAAAGAAATTGTCACTTCAATTATATAATTGGAAAAAAAAATAATTTAAAACATAGATCAAATTTTGTTTAGGGCAGTTGGGAAGTTCACCAAATGAGATGTTATGTCTCTATAATCCTTGTTCCGTGTCTGATTTGGGCGGTGGTATATAATTATCATATTCAGTTACATCAGCCGAGGATCGAATCTGGGATCGGGAGACCTTAGAGGAGCACACCCAGTCTCTACGATTTGAAAACTTTTAATGAAATAATAATTAAAGCGTAAAACGTGGAAATTTAGCGTATCCTGGGTTTTGAAAAAAGGATTAAAAAATAAATAAAACCCACCCAGGGCCCTAATGGCCTAGGCACGATACTGTTTTTCTCATTTTTCTTTGCATACTTTATATTTAAATATATTTTACCCATTTACTCATGTTTCACTTAAATTATTTTTTCTTTATTTTTTGTAATTTAAATTATATATTTAAATATTTTTATAATTATTTATTTTTATTATATATTCTTATGTTTATTGAATGACGATACAATCTGCCACATTAAACGGCAACAAGTAATTTATTCCTTGTTATCAGAAATGACAGACATGTCTCAACAAATAATTGTGTTCCCTTTTGTTATCAATCCTCAATAATAATATATTTAGCAATTCTCGTGTCGAAATGTAAACGCCACATGTCATTAAGCAAATATTGCTATGATCTTTCATAATGACCTTTGCTTGATGGGTTTTAAATTAATTGCATATTCTTAATTAGCCACTTAAAATATTTCTTAATGTAATGTGATGATCAATATAAGTACTATACCTTCATCACGTGAAGTTTTTTTTTTATCATTATTTATTTCTAATGATAAATAAGTCTTCCAAGTCCCAGTAAATAATTGTGCCCGTTTTTGTTATTAATATTTAATAATAACATTTAAATGTAAATGTCACATGTCGACACTTCATGGTAAAGTAAAAATTACCGTGATCTTCCTTAATTCCCAACAATTACAAGTTGAAGTCTTTTGCATTAATTACATATTCTTAATCTTCCGTTGAAAATATCTCTTAATTTTATACAATAATTGATATAATTATAATAATTTCGTCAATTCACTAATAAATTAAGATTTTTTTTTATTACTTATATCCATGTCGTAAAAGTGGCACATCCGAGTGCCGGTAAATAATTGTATTCATTTTCGTTATTAATTTTCAATATTGACAGATTTAGCAATGCTCGTGTCATAACATATTTAAGTAAAAAAATTCAAATACCTCTGCTCTGGAAAAAAAACTTAATGAATGACCAACGGTCAGAAATAGACCAGAATTAATAAATGAAACCATTTTTCTCTCTTTTAAAACTATTGAATTTACGAAATATCTCAAATTAAGGGTGTACATGATATGATAAAGCCAGTTGTGATATATGGTTTCGAGAACTGGTAACTAACCAGCGATCTAGAATAAAGTATTGAATCATTTGATAGACAAATTCTCTGCACGATAATTAGAGCGGTCTGGGACCAGTGCACTAACACATGGAGAATAAGACCAATGAAGAGCTGCTTACAGAAACTGGTCAATCAATATCTCACTATATTAAAACATGGAGGTTATGATGGGACATTCAGCTCGGAACAATCCAAGTATGAAGCTTCATCAATTAAATGTATTGAATAGACTATCTTGATTATACTATATGGCACATAGAAATAAACATGTTTCGATAGCTTTCTTATGTCAGAGTTCTTACTGAGGTATAGTGTTGCCCAAAACAGGTCTGGTAAAAAAACAATCGTTTTTGGTTACTATAGGTAAAGAATCAGTAGAACCAATATACTTTTGTATTTAACTCTTCCAATTTTTCAATCGGGTCAGTTAGGTTGCCCATCCTGAAAAATTGCAGTAATATCTCTATTGTAATAAGCTAATAGGTAACTGCAAGATTCTTGACCAAGACCAAGACTAAAACTAAGTACACAACACCAAGACTCGTCTTGGTCTCGTATTTTGGCAACACTTGGGGTATACTCATAGACAAAGACTTTCCTTGGAGTGTTTGAATACCTTCAGTGCTCGAAACGCGCCCTGATGATGACATTTGGGTTTAAATGTCGGCACTGATAAAATCTTTATAATGACTACGTCCTAAATATTTATCACCCAAAGACGTTCCATTTAAGCTGAAGGTGACGGAGCGGCGAAAAAAAGTCTCAGTAGATTATGTTATGCATAAAAATGTAGAGGGATCATAATTGTACAACTAACTATATAATATTATATATAAAAATAAATTTACAAACATGTTTATGTATTATTATTTTTTTAATTTTAGTTATCTTGGGTACGGGTACATTTAAAAATATGTTAACAAAGCAATTGTTAATATTACATATTTTTATTCAAACGTTACAGGCAGTGGAAATAACTCTTAATTCTCCAATGCTTAAAATTTGCCGCGGAAAATGTGATGAAAACCTTCACGTAAAAATGGAGGGGTGCACTTGAAAGAATCATAAAACCATTGAATATGTCACAACATAGTCCAACATTCCTATCGCCGTCAGTACTTCCTAGCCACCTTTCTGTACCAAATCATTAGAAACCATCGACCCTCCTATATTTTTCACAGCTTACAATTCAAATATTCCATCCAATCCCGTCCCACCAGATCTCGTACTTCCGACCTCTATCCTCCTCCTCACCGAACTGCTGCGTTTGACAAATCCTTTGCAATACAAGCCGCCTCCCTCTGGAATTCCATTCCAGCTGATATTCGACACGCTCAATCAGTTTCCTCGTTTAAACCTCTCCTCTTTAAGCACCTACTCCTTTCTCAATCCGAATGATTGTGAAATATATCTAAGAGAAATATCTGAGCACCACCAGAGACTACCTCAATTTATTAAGGTTATTTTAGTTTCTCATACATATGTACAATTTACTTGTTCTTTTCTTTCTCTTTTCTGTATTTTTATCGTAAGTCAACTTTCATTGTAAATATACAATTTAATTGTAGCCACACAGACATATAATCTGTATTCATATTTTGTTCTTAAGGGACAACAGTCCCAGAATAATAAAACATTTTTTTCATTTCATTCATTTCATTTCATAGTCAAAATTACTACATATTATTTTTTAATATATTCTAAAATTTCGTATGGCGTGGTAAAATATCTGCGTATCTGTTTCTAAGACTTAGCTTAGCCAACTATTCAACATCTCCTATTTTCATAATGGATTTTAGTTTACATATATTATTCATTCGTGTAGATTAATTGTTATTGATTTTTTTTTTGTTCTTCGAAATATTAAACGATATTTTCGTCCCTCTCCTCCCCTCAAGTCTGCATCTAAAGTTATACTAGTTATTATAATTTCGCAAACCAGCATAAACTTGGAGAGGCCAATAGAAGACAAATCAAGTTTTTTTTTTTGGCGAGGTTGGAAGGAAATTGGTTTGGTCGGGTTGAGGGATCCAACGCTGATAGAGGAGGCACTGCTACCGACATCCGTTAATTAAATCACAGATTTTTAATTGCTCACGACAACGGCGAATTCCGTCAAGGACGAAAAAAAAACTGCGGAAAGTTAAGCCGGAAATAACTTCCTCAATAACATCGACAGGTAATAAAATATCGATACACAGCGATACAATTGATGTTTTATAAACACGGATGTCATTGCCCCGAGATAGAGGAAGATGAGTACGGTCGTGCGAGAATCACTGAAGCCGCCTGATGCGGATACGTGACCATGTCAGTGTACACACCGCTCGAGCGGCCATCATTCGCGGGCCTACTTCTTTTCTTTTTGTATCTTTTATTGCCCTTTCATAGCTATCTTTTTATTTATTTGTATTGCTCTTCTTCATCGATAGCCGCCGGGACATTGTATTGTCGTTCATGTTTCGCAGCGAGTCATTGTAGGGGCGTTCTCAATGGGTGGAACTTATTCGGATGATAGTGCCTACTTACCTACTTAATGGGGAGGATATGAAAGAGGATATCTGGATCCTGATCGGTTTTTTAAGTGAAACTTCTTTCGACGCTCTTTCATTTTATTGTATGGCTATTAAATGAAACTGGACGATAATTCGGGTAAAGTTGGCTCGAGTCGATTAATTTTTTTTTTTTATTGAAATATCTCAAAACTAAAATTCGGACCTACACACTGTATGCAAAAGAAATGTTCAGCATTTCATCTTCTTTGTAATGAGCCATTATTCGAAATTGTATCTTGACGCAACGCCAGGTTAGAGAAACAACAAAGAAAAAGAAAATTATCAAAAACCAAATAACGATTTTTTTTAAACATTTGGATTAAAATATCTCAAAAATTAAAATTCGGACCTGGATAATGAAATCGAGGAAAATGTTTAGCATTTCATCCTCTTTGTAATGAAGCTATATTTTTTTTTTATTTAATGAAATTTACAACTGTATGCAAATACAACCAGTAAATATGCACAAATTAGAAAGAATGATATGAACACTCTTGAAGAGGTACTACCCAGAGGTAGCACTCCTTAAATAATTCTAGGTAAGAAGATCACGAGGCCATCTCCTTTTCAGACGCCTAAGAGGATTACCAGGAATTCATGAGACTGGAGTTCATCATGAAAGGATAGAACTCTGGCTCTGGCAAGCTGTAATTTGAAATTATATTTTGATACGACTATTTTCTGAACAGAGAGGGGAAAAGTACCAATATTGCATGTCTTATACTAATTGACGTCTCATTGTATACGAATGTATGATAAACAAATTAAACAAACTAATAAATAAATTAAATAATTTTATTTAATTAGTCGTAAAAATAAGAAATAAAATGTTTCTATTCTACTATTGGATTAAAATATCTCAAACTAAATATTAAATCTGCATACTGTAAGCGAGAACAATGTTCAGAATTTCATCCCCCATGTAATATACCAATATTTATATTTAATATTATTAATCCAGCCTTGTTGATATATTAACTTCTATCTTATGTGCTTAAACACTTTAGAATTTAATAATATTTTTTTCATCAATCCTGGAATAGTTTTTTGCATATTTAATAAGCATTTTACTACTAAAAAACATTTTAAGATGTGTTGTGGTTTGTTCATTTTTTTTTCATGTAATGTAATATTCTCGATGATAGGTCACACTTCTAGCTTTAGTTTTACTTACATTCTAAAACATAAAAAGTGGATTTAAAAATACACCACCTTATCCCTCAAAAATTTTCCAAATTCCACCAAAACCTAACATATTATCCAAATCCAACTGCACAATCCCTCTCTAGCACTACTCATCCCTACAATCCTCCTCGAAGGTTGAAGCGGCAGTGGCCCAGAGACTTGTAAGAATATATAGGAGTTATGGCAATGGCCAGATTCTCCACTCAAGCCATGTATGTCTGGTTTATTTATTTTGTTAGATTGGTTAATTTTTATTCAGTTTAATATATTTTAGTTTATATTTAATTTACTTTAGTATTATTATATTGCCGTTTATTATTTTTATTTATTGTATGGTACGAATGAGCTACTCTATATCACTATTAATATTGTCCTTGAATGTGAAAGATTTGTTATATCTCAATAAAGAAGTTAAAAAAAAAAAAATACACCACGACCCTAAGAGACATACTTCATAGAATTAATAAAATCCTTTTACGACACATGCAAAGCTGGAACTCAGTCTGGAAAATTAAATTAAATCGCATGCCCACCAGTTTTTATAGACGACAACTAAATTCATCAAACGGACACAGTACTTTACCTTGCAATTATATTCGACAAAAGGATGACCTGGTGTCCACACGTCAAAATACTTTAAGCAAACGACTAAAATTATTGCACTCCCTTTTTTCATACCATAAAACTGAAAATTCGACAGAAACTAAATATATATACGTTCTTACTTAAGCCCATATGGACAATCGGCTCACATATTTATTGTTCAGCAAAAAATAGAAATATTATCAAACTTTAATTTTAATACTAATAGTAGAATCTCCCTGATACCTAAATAATAACCTACTACAATCCGAATTACAACCGACATTAAATCAACGAAATGAATATCAAAAGGCTACTGAAAAGTAGATAAGAGATCTATCGTGGATCACTTAAATAAAGAACAAAAAGAGGATCTGTTGTGTAATATTCTTCCTACTCTATGCCTAAAAAGTCATTTGCTTCTCAGTCACTTATCTCAGTATTATGTGAATAGGAAAAACAATCGGGAGTTGTTGCCAACGTTTTGGAATATTCGAATTTCTTTTGTTTATGTAGTTTTCCTCCAGTTTTCCATTGCGGAGAGAATTAAATGAAATTATGTATTAATTGATTTATGTTTAGGTAGGATTTTTATATTGCACGATTTTTTAAAAGATTTCTTGGTTGAATTTTCCAGATTTCAATAGATGCTTTTTTTTATTTATGACTCTCAATCACTTTGTTTGGAGTTGTTCTCATTTTTTTAAACCGTTTTTCATTCTAATAATCTATTAACGATCAAATGCTTTTATTATATGTAATTAAAATCTCCGTAGAATTAACTATTATTTCAAGTTTTAAATTTAAAGTAAAATATTTTATAGGCTGCAAAGGCGGACAGTAACTACTTTAAATGCCAGAGCGGTTTAAACGCAATATTTTAAGTTGCACCGCGGCAGATAGCTGGCTAGTCCTCGCCAGACCCCGCGTATTTCACATTCTCCGAAAGGTCATTAGTATCCTTGAGTTTTTTGTTAACTTGACAAGAATTCGGCCATAAATAAGTTCTCTCGTAATCGGCATCGTAATTTACAGGTGCTAACTCTCTAAGAAAAATCTTTATCCTGAAAAATTCCCTCTCTCGGAAATACTCCAATTGCTTCCAGGTTGGTGAAATCCGGTGATGCCTTTAGAGTGCATATTTGGCAAAAATACTCGAACTTTCTATAAAAGGAGTTTAAATCTTTCAAACATCTTTATAGACCTCATCAGAAAAGCTTATAAAATTAGGGTTATTAAACTTTTCCTAACACAGGATATAATTCTTAAATTCATTATGCAATGATCTCTACCTAAATAAGTATTTTTTTGAACATAAGTACATTTCGTCCAATTAGATTTATTTATTTACAATCATCACAATCAATAACTTCAATGAATGACTAAGGGCCAAAAATAGTTTCAAGCAATCTCAGATTAAGGGTATGATAAAGCCTAATATCATAAGAAATAAGTATTGAATGATTTGAGAAAAAAATCCTCCGCATTATATCCGTAACGATCTGGAACCATAATACTAATTAATGGAGGAGAAAGATCAATAACAACTGCTTACAGAACCTAGTCAATCAATATCCCATCATATGAAAACAAGGGGTCAAGATGGGTACGTAACTCGGAGCAATTCAACTGAAAGCCTCTACACAACATTGAATGCCTGAATACAAGGCAAAAGTTCACGTGGAAGGCCAAAAAGTAGATGGATAGATAGAATAAACTAAGATGTCATATATAGGTAAATGCAGATTACTGGAAAGAAATAGCCCAAGATAGGCAGAGATGGAAAAGGCTGATTAAGGCGACACCAGTAACCGCACCAGTAATAGCTAAGGAAATTTTGTCTATTTTGGCTAATGCCTGTTTAATTATTATAGTTATAAACTTCTCCGTTTGACGTTTAGAATCTCTAGGGTCTCTTTTTTTCTATTTAAAACTGAAAAAAAAAATCAGCAGGTATAATGTCCATTTAAAAAAAAAACTTTTTACACAAGTGATGGACACCCCAAAATTTAATTGTTCTAGTAATGGACATACCTCAGAAATATTATAAAATTTTTATTTAACTATAAAGAGAATGGTAAAGATAAGATGTTCTACTTATTCTTGGCAAAACAGTTAGTAGGAAGGTATGAAACACACCGATCTCAAGAGCATTATAGAATTAATGACAGGCATTTTAAAATTTTCTTCGAAAAACTTTGTTTGTACAGTTGTCAATAGAGGGTGCTGTTTTTCAATCTAGAGAAAAATTGGAACCTTTAAATCATCAAGAAAGGTTATTACTTACATTTAAACTCCAATCTGTCTATCAGTGGGTCTCCTGTCTATAACTGGTGTGTTCATCCTACTTCCTCTACTCCATAAAGGAAAGAATAACAACTAGACTTTTTTGGGGGGGGAGGGGATGAAATTCAAGCTGAAGGTGTCTTAATTAAATCAGATAATTAAAACACATTAAAAGTATAGTATTATATACTTATTATATATTATATATCTCAGTAATTCTAACTTCGGAAGACCATTATGAGGACGAAAAAAAGCTGGATGAGGAATTTTCTCAACGGATCGAGACGGATTAAATTATATTTTAAAGATTATTAGGCGAACATCAAGACCAAATTTGATTTCAAATAGAAGGTTAAATCATAAAGAGTCTTACAAAATTTTTCTCTCCGCCTAAAGACAATATATTCATCCGCTCCTGGTTCAGAGAGGGTTGCTTTGTGGCCAAATAATATCGGTGACTTCATTGTTAAAGTAGGAAGGAGTGATTGATGTTTTTTTAGATAAAACAAAGAGAGGAAAAACTCTATAAAGTAAACACAATCCAAAAATCCTGTTTTAGTGAGACCGTAGCAGTCGTCCCTGCACAGCTAGAAGGATCGGATCGAGCTGGTTAGGGATAGAAAAAGAGAAAATTGTGGACCACTTTCTACGACACAAGATGGACGTGCCCTGATAGGGACGGTATCTTATCAATGCGCCGCACGTAGCTGCGAGATTCGCATTGATAACGGACGTGAGGGTGCAGTATTCCTTGTCCCCTCCAGTTCGCCAACAATCCCAACGCAGATTAACATCGCCGACCATTTGGGAAACATGATATTACACAATTACTGCTCACAGCTCATATATAACACTTACTTTTGTTTGTTTTGTTCTTCTTTTTTTAAGATAAATATACAATTAAAAACAATGTTTTTGAATTAAAAATATTTAACATTCATTAATTAAATATAAAATTATAAGCATAAAAAAACATTATTTCAGTTAAAAACATTTTTAGTACCATAGCTCAGAGGCATACATAGATTAATCCGTTTGAAGCTGACCTAAGTATAGAATATTCGGACAGAAGAAGGATGAGACAACCGGAGAATTCAGACGGTTCCAAAACGTCGAATTGCGTGGACTATTTTCGGTTAATATAATTGAGGTGATTACATTGCGGCGAATTGTATTTTCTATACACCATTGAATATGTTTATAGAATTCCATATTCAAGATTACCACCTACTTCAATATTGATACATAAATGCATCCTCCAGAAAAATCAAGTAAAAAATTATGCAGAAAATAAAACTTTATTTTTTCGTATAACTCAAAATGTATACAATTTGTGGTAGTGAATTAATTAGAGCAATGATAACTTGGACAGTTTTTAAATTCCCTACAAACGAAAAATAAAAATATAATAGAAATCGAAGCATTATCAGCAAAGATACTACCTATTGTAATTTATAAACATACTTCGTTTTATTATTTTGAATAAAAATGATTGTAAGAAAAAATAACAATTCATTCTCTTATAATATATTTCATTTATTTATTTGTATATTGTATTACCATATGTTCACTGACCAATATATAAAATGAAAATTATATTTCAGGCCAACTAGTTCTAACTGTAAATTATAAAACAAATAATTATAGAAATATATTTAATATAGATGTTTGCTAACCTGAATTTCTCATTTTTGGATGTATGTGTAGGTTGCATCATGAATACCTGCGAATAAAAATAAAAAAATCTTTGAAATTATTAAACATAAAACACGACAAAGCAATTATTGTGATAAAAGAGTATTATTGATAGTATAAAAAGAGTTTATTCAAATCAAATTTTACCTTCTTTTTTTAAATTAATAAATATTTAGAATTATATGCTGTAAACAGTTGCTTAAGAACTTCATTTGAGAATATATTAAAATATCAATCTTAAATTAGTTTATCAAGATATATTAAGTTGTTTGGAGAAAAACAATGAGAATCTTTTAATATAGTAAAACAGTGTATTTTTCTATCCAGTCTATGGTCCCACTATCTTCGGTCTCATTGCATCTGATTCATCAATTGGCGTATCTAACACTTCCTTCATCGCCACTGTTTCTATCTCGAGTTGTTTCTCAGAGACATCCTCTCTCACCAACATTTTTCAACTACATAAGTAATCTACCTTGCGTTATCCGTCATTTTAAGTACCACTTGTATAATGATGATCTACAAATATACATTTCTCCCTTCTGTCTAGCTTGAGGCATCCGTAAAGTCTAGGGTCACATAAATAGTTTTAACTGCTTGACTTAAATAAATAGATTTCTATTTGGAAAATAAATAGAGGCTGAGTCGAGTGAAAACCAAAGAAGTTCTTATAGAAACAATATTGGGATATATATAGTAACGGACAATAGGGAAAAATGTTGAAAAATAGAAGAATCCTCCCTATTATCTGTTTTTATATGTTAATAATAATAATGATAAGGCTTAGCGAACCTGAAGGTTCGATGACGATACCACCAATCAATGTCTAAATTCTTCCATCCAACAGGCGCCGTCTAAACCCAACCCCGCCAGATTAGGCTCTACGCAATCTTCCCACCTTCGCTTCGGTCTACCCCTCAGACGCTAGCCAGTCGGTAATGTGCATATTAATTTTTAATGAATTCATTCGTTACTAAGCCCAGCAATTTTACACGTATACTTTATTCTATTGAACTTAATCATATCAATTATATTAATCGGGTATAGTTCGGACAATTGAGAGTTGTGTAACCGCCTAAATTCTACCCTTCTCACAATGTTCCTGTTTTATTTTAAAACCCAATAGAAAATCTCAGAATTATTTTTAATCAATACCTAAACTGGAATAACTCATATTTTCTAAATTTCGCAAAAATCCATTTAAACAGATTCTAAGATTTCGATTATTATTTATTATTATTAACACTCTCAGATCTTTCAGTTATTTGAGCAAAGCTGTTTTTTTCGTAATTTCCAAAGAATACACCTTTTTAACTCCACCTTATTCTAATCCTTGAGAACAATTAAACCTACTCACCCTGTATTCTCTTATCCACCCCTTAAACAATAGATCTCTACCTTTCGATTTGTATATAACCTCTCATAGAACAGCTTTCTTTGAAAAATTTTTGTTACTTCGTTTTGGAATTCTTCTGATAAAGATCCCACATAAACCTTATTAAAACAATAAAAATTGTTCGATCTCCTGAAACATCAATCTTTCGATTTAGATTTTTCTTCAAAAAAGAAATGTCCATGTATTTTGGTTTATAAATCTGTTTTTAACAATACAGTCAGACAAATGCTGTTTTAATGAATATTTTTAGAAGAGAAAATGTCCCAGAACTCAATTTTTTTTTTATTTATTATTTTTAATTACAATATTAATTTATCTGAAAAATTATAAATAAATTTTTATTAAGTAATTCAGAAGACTGTGACATCGCATGCGCTCCATATTCCTCTGGACTATTTATCTTTTTTTTCATTTTTTTTTTTCATCCTCATATGACCTTTTTTTACTTTCACTTACATATATATGGAATATATTGTAAGGGTAAGTATTGCGACCGTGAAAATTTTCGAATCTCAGTTTTCAACGGAAATACATTTTTTGAAGTCCCCTGAGTCCAAATAACCAAGTGTCTTCCTCTAAAGTACCTTTAATATGGTTTATTTTAAAAATTTAATCATTTTGCATTATTCAAAGTTACGAAAAAATGCTACATATAACTTTTGAAAGAATTTTATAAGTTAATAAAGGAGACAAAAATAAAAATGCAGAAAAACCTGCGTTGCTATAGACTGTAGCGCCTAAACGAATGTACCGATTTCAATGAAAATTCGCTGAAGTCATTTTTTCAACTCCGTTTAAATCTATCTATATAACATACTTAAACGAGAAGAAGTTGGAAAAAAAGTTACGTGGCATGATAAAATTAAATTCCGAATAACTCAAAAAGTATACATTTTTTTGTGGATATTGTATATGATTTTTTTAAAGTTAATGGAATTTCAAAAAAAATGCGTTAAAATCGGACAATTAGGAGGAAAGATATAGTCTCTATTTTTTTCCCCTGAAGAGGCGAAAATTTGTATAAATTTAAAATATATTTTTAATTGTTGTGACTATAAAAACTTTTTTTCTATAGATATTTAAAAAAGTATCTTACCTCAGAACATCTTTCATAAGAAATAAGTACCTGAATTTATACCTTTATTCTCATTTCTATATTTCAACACTGCATTCACCCCCTCCGGAATCAACTTACTGTCCAGACAGAGATAACTTTTTCAACTAGAAATATCACTAAATTGACATTACTCAAAAATGTTGAAATAGGAGTTAGTCATTCTGTAGTTTATAAAAGCAAAGAAAGTTGTGTGGTTTATAAAAGCAGATGGAGTGACTAGATTTTTATTGCCTACCGTCGATATATTAAATAGACATTTTGTAATTATAATGGTCTTGATGACTTGTTATCTGTAAGGATTAAGCTTTAGCTCCGTTTAAAATGCACTTCAAAAATTTTTATAATAGCCCAGCATTGCCAGAAAATAATTTCTATTCAAAGAAGAGCGGTAAGTAAAAGTTGTTTGTTGCGCGCACCAGATTTTTCTATTTGCCATCATCATATTCTCAATTGCTGTGAGGTCAAACTATACTCTACTTGTAAATTAGTTGAGGAAAAGAATTAATTATTACCGAAATGTGGTGAGAGTCCGTGCTCAATATATTTTGCATTGAATAGGGCACTATCTCCCTCGGGAATGGCTACTCCTACACCGAGACCTCCACTGAATCACTACGGCAGATGATATCTCTACACTTCATCAGCCGCCCACATAACTGTCCCCATGTTCTCTTAGGTAAGACCTCTTCGGGTCGCAGGGTGAGAAAGTTTTGTCTATACTAACAATAAATGCCAATCGAACCTTTACTCATTGTACACAACATAGAGGAAATAATATATTAAGATATTCGGAGAACAATGTATTGCTTAACCCAGAGTGTCCTAACTTTTTGGGCTGCAGGACATATTAATCATACGACTCACATTCAGTCCTACTAGCCATAACTTGTGGTGTTAAAAAATATCAATACATATATAGATATATACATATATAAGTCCAAATGCATTTCCTGTTAGATTACAGTGTAATTGGAATAACAACAACATATGTATTATTCATCTGTCAATCTTTTTTTGTTTTTAATTTTAAAACCAATCGATTTCATATTATACCATGAGTTTCAAAATTCACTAAAATTAGATCGAAACCTAAGAAACAGGCTCTAAAAAGTGTTCATAGCAGTTGAATGTAAATTAAAAAAGTTATATTTTATTTATTTAGGCTTTAAGGTGTAAAACCCTAGGGTCATCAACGCCTGTGAGTCGGTTATATTTGTAAACTCTTTATAGGAAAATTAATAATTAATAATAAAAGTAATAAAAAAAGTTATATTATTTAAAATAAAGTGTATATTATATGATTTTCTAATTACTGCTAGGAATGGGAGGATTAATATATCTTAACTTATGCAAAGAAGGATGTAAATATGAAAAAAAATAAATGCTAACATGGACCTAATTGGCAGGGGCAGGGTGGCCGAGCGGACTAACGCTAGTGCGTTGCTCGGCGACCTGTTGGAAGATAATTTGATAAAATAATTAAGAGTTCGCGTCCCGGTGCCAGGCATCTATTAAATATGGTATTAATCCCTCGTCCTTACAACCTTGCACAGGAAAACTCCGTAAAGTCTAAAAGGTTAGGAAGAAAAAATAAAAAATTTATTCGAAAGTAAAAAAAAATTAATTGGCGACAAAATAAAACTCCATTTTTCAAAATTTTTTTTTACATCGTATAACTCATAATTTCCATGGTTTCCACTTAAGCAAAAATATTACTCTATAAGAAATATTATATTAGATTTTAGTCAAATTAGCTACAAACCTAATAATTTGGTTAGCTGTATAGGACTTCAATGAAATTCTTAGACCAAAAAGGGCAAAAATATAATAATTTGGTTAAGTCGTAAGCTACGGAAAATGGGCAACGATTGTTGCTGACTTTGTCAAAACATTTGTCAAAAATCTTTATACTTATATGCTATAACTTCTAACTCTATTAATATAGATTCTAAACTTCTTCCACCTAATAACCATCCCTTGAGTTGATTTAATAATATAGTCTACTTGCATTTGATAAAAAATAATTCCTAGTTAATAATGGAGCAATAATTCCATTTATTGTTGATTTTCTAAACAAAATATATTTTTAATTATCGCTTCCTTATTATACTCAAATTTCCTGCTCTTCAGCTCAAAATCAGACTAAAGTTTATATAAACTTTTTGGTACCATTTCTTCAAATATTTTTCTTTTCCCCTAAGAAAGACTATATATTGTACATGTATTCACTTCACAGATATTCCTCTTTCCAAAACACCTTCGTTGCCCGCTTCACTAATATCTGGAATTCCCTCCCTTTAAAAATCCGGCATACTCCCTCCTTATTCACCTTTAAAACTCTCCTATTCCAATGCGTGTATATATATATATATATATATATATATAATATGTGTGAGTATGTATATATTGTTTTTTTTCTTTTCTTATCATGAACTTGTTTATATACTTACTTGTACTTATTGACTTTTATATATATTTTTCATACCAGGTCGTTTTTGTTCTACAAGATTACTGTGCTCTTAAAGTTTCTTAGTTTATTTATTTTATTTATTTTACATTACGTTAGTTATTTTTACTCGGTGCTTATCTACTAGAGGGATTTAGTTTTGATTTTTTATGTTATCGTTTCACTATATAATTATTTGTATTTTTCTAAACATTTAGTATACAGATCGCATCTAAGCATTTTGTATATAGTTACATTATTACATAAACATAAGTTATTTTATTTATTTAATGTAACTCTTACTTAATAAAGTCCTCTTAGCCAGAAGTATTCTTTTGTTCTGTAACATTTTGTTATTCTTAAAGGACTTTGTTCCAGAATAAAGTTAATTTATTATTATATTCTCTTCTATATACAACTAGTAACGGGTAAGAAAAGTAAATTATAAATTATTGAATGTAATTATGAATGTAAATTATGAATTATTATGAATTATAAATTATTGAAAATCAAACCGTATATAAAACAAAAAATAAGAAAAAAAATAATCAATGTTTATATGAAAAGTGATAACAAATATTTGTTCATATTAATAAGTTTCCTTCTGGCCGGATCGAATTATTTTCTTAGTTAAATGAACTATTGCTGTAGTGTCATCGGACATAACCATCGAGTTCGTAAAACCTAAGTATTTATTGATACATCGATGTATGTGTAGCATGTTTATACCACATGCTATCACTGAAATTACTTCTTTCTAAATTTAGTTTTAGACGACAACGGAGGAGTATAAAAGAAAAGAAAGAGGTCAGTACAATCAGTAGAGGAATATTTTTTTAAAAATATGTTTATCAACCTCCGTGTTTGCAAAACATATACTATAAGTTATATTTCGAAATATATTTTTCTCAGACTGCAATCTTCTTCCTTAAATTGTATAGGAAGCAAAACATTTCCTATGAAGGCGCTCAATACTTACAACCGTAAGAAGAACACAAAGCTAAAGACACGCAACCTCCAAATCTGACGCACGGAACACAAGAGCCTACAATTGGAACAACTATTCTTCCGATGAAAAGACTATTCTCCGGTGATGAAGTTGAAGTTTAACGCTCGTGCCAGTTCGAACCACACTTGAAGGAAGTTAAGATAAAAATGCACTAAAGATGCCCTCGTTCTGTTTATCGCTTCTCTTTCAAATGAAGCAAACAAATGCATTTTGTAGCTAAGAACCTTATCAATCCTTATGCACATTTGCATTCGTGTGTGCATGTGCAGTCAGGGATCGCTGTAAAGGTCCTACGTCTTGATGCATGAAATAGTTCATTTAGCGTTGTATCGTAGTTTTTTTTTTTCTTGTTTAAATGCATGCCACTTCAATTTTTTTCAGGGTCATTTTAGTAATATATATATGTTGTATATTAGTAAGCATGACCCCTGCCATGCATGTTACTGCTAAACTTTACATCTTCTGGAATCTGATATTTCTCCTTGATTTAAATCTACCGAGCTAAAAACAAATACCTATTAATATATCTTAATTGGAGAAGATTAGTTGGGATTTTCAGTAAAAAATAAATGAACTATATATATATATATATATATATATATATATATATATATATATATATATATATATATATATATATATATATATGTGTGTGTGTGTGTGTGTGTGTATTTTTGCCGACGTTTCGACCCGAAGTTCAGGCCTTCATCAGGGCTATAAAAATCAGATAACAATGGGTATGATGAACTATTAACATTAAAAATAATAATATGTAGGTGAAAGGTATAGTCTAAATAATTGCGGTAAAATAAGTAAAATAAAGTAGGCAGGATAAACTTAGATGAAAAATAATAGTTACCTATGGACAGTAGCGAAAGCAAAGCTAGAATATTTATCATAACGGTAAAACAATTAGAAAATTATGAATAAAATTATAGTATATTATTTATTTCGTAGTTTTCTGTTATTATTTTACTTATAAGTTCCTAACTTTATTACCGGTATGTTATATATCCTAACTTCTGCTAATTTCTATTCCTAACTTTGTTATCGTTATTTTATAATTCCTTTAAGTTTATTCAACCTACTTTTTTAATACTGTATCTTTTATCTACATATTTTTATTTTATTTTTAATGTTAATAGTTCCTCGTACTCATTGTACCTGTTTTTTTTTTTTTGTCTTAGCCTTGATGAATATCTGAGCTTTGGGCCAAAACGTCGGCAAAAGTAAAAATAAATACAATTATTTTTTTTTTTTTGTTTGACTGAGCACCCCAAACAATCTTCTCTTCAAATTTTTGACTAGAGTTAACCATCTATCCACAATTAATATTTCTTAAGATTAATATACGAAGTACAGTGGTATGAAAGAAACATATTTAAAAAAAAAAAAAATGTTTCAATTTTATTTTATTTTTTTATGCTATTTCTTAATGATATTTACAACTGTATCAAAGATATACATTCAGTAAATGTGAACAAAAGAATATAATAACATGAAAACACTTGTTGAGAAACTAGCCACTGGTAGCACTCTAAGAAATTGTTTACAAAAGGATATCTCGAGGCCATCTCCTTTTCAAACGCCTCGGAGGGTTATAAGGGATCGAAGAGGAAGCAAGGTTAGAAACGAGAGGGTTGGGATGATTCTGAAGTTTATTATGGAAGGATAGGTATCTGGTTTGGGCCAGATCTGAAACATAAGAAACATTAAGGTCATTATGGATTACTTTATTTTTAACAAAGTAGGGAGCATTGAGGATTTTACGAAGGATTTTTGATTGTATACGAGGATTGGATACGAAAGAAATTCGATGGTTTAGTTGATCTCCATAACTCAAATCCGTAAGTCCAAATAGGCCTTATTATAGGCTATATATGAGTATTTTGTAATTAATTGGAAATTTAGAGCGTTTATCTAGTAAGTGCTGAAGTAATCGGAAACGACGAGCGGTTTCTTGTCGTTTCAGTCTGTTATTGTTTCAATTTATTAATTTTTTTCTTCTTAATTGTAAACTGATTTAACCTTGCAGACAATGTAAATGTACTATATATTTAATTTACAATTACCCACCAAGTTGTGTTGACCTATTTTTATCCTCTGAATTAGGTTACCATATAAAATTTCACAACTTTGTTAATCATTTCAGTCTTTACTCTATATTGTCAAAAGTCGTTGTATAAACTCTAGAAAGCTGATTAAGAAGTTCTAAACTACTGCCTCAGCCAGTTCTCTGCTAGATTTTTAGTAGTTGTGATAACACAATAATTTTGTCGTGTGTTTTTATATCTGCCTGAACTTTAAAGTCTCTAGTTTTTTTTTAATTTTTCGATGATATAATAAATTTCATAGATAGAACTTTCAGCTTCTTTTTGAATTTCCCAGAGAATAAGTCCTCGTTGAAACCAAATTATGATTGTATGGCAGTCACAAATGATATTCAGTCATTTTCATAATAAAAGTAACAGTAAATAGTAAACAAAAAGAAATTATGAAATATGGAATGTTAATTTAAAATTACCAAAAAAAAAAGCGAGAAATTCCGATATTGGAATATTTTTTATAGATGCATTTGGCTTTATTGAGTTTGTACAACAGTGTAAACGTTAACAATAAAGAGTAAACCCTGAAGTAGATAGCAAAGTAGTGTTGTATTTTTTCTCTTTGAATATTTTATTAAGAAATAATACATTTTACATGAATGGTATGGTACTTTAGTGTGGTATTGTATTTTAATAATTGGTTTTCAATTTTTAAATTAGAGTTTCTGTTAATTAGTCTATATAACAGGCCAAAATTTTTGTCTTTTAAGTCTGGTAGGAGGGTTCTTCCATGTTTCTCTTTTGTCTAAAAGGAATCCTAGACACCGAAATGTGTCTGAGATGTGAAGAGGTCCTGAGTTGAAAAGGGTAGGTGAATAGGATCTGCTTCGGAGAGTAAAGGTGACATACATGTTTTTGAACAAAAAAGTAAAATTTAAACAATAAATTAACATTATTCAGAGATAAAAACGACAACAAAAAGGATTGGTATCTTGGCTTGTTTTTAATTTAAAATAGTACTAATTTAAATGTATGCATTGAATCTACGATGTCTGTAAAGTTAAATAAGTTTACAATAAAGAAGATAAAAAACACTTATTGATTGAAAAATTTATCATTTTTATAAAGAATTGGTCTGTTTGAAAAGTTCTGTTCAAACCACTTTATATCACATATAAACATATATTTTTAACAATGAACATGAACAATGAAAATGGCACGATTGATAACTGGCATAAAATAATTGAGTTAATATTATGATTATTAATGTATAAATAATTATAAAATACTTTTTTAAAATTTAATGATTTTAGATTTAACGTTTTAAAATATTAGTAACGACATTCATCTGACTTAAAGTTGTTTAACGCTCCCTAATTTCTTTTGGTTTGGCATTTAGCCAGCTTCGAAGTCCATTCTAGGATTAGAGATTCAGAAGGAGATCGATTGTTTAATATTATGAGACTCTACTGAATTTAAAACAATATTTTAGAAAAATGAGTAAAAATGTACAACGTTGGGAAGCTATGATTTTAGATAAATTAATACTGAACCAATAACGCCGTAGAAGGTAATGCAGAGTGACGAAAAAATTATGAATAATAATTTCTAAAAAAAAAATAGATATTATTTTTGAAAATATGGAACCAAAGAAAATATCCACACTAAATTAACACTTTTAAAATTATTTTTAAATTTGCAAAATTATTGTTAATTTCTTATTGCCAATTCTTTATAATTCCATTGCTTTGTAACTTCAAATTTACCTTAAAAGCTAAAATGACCCCTAGTAAGTGGTTGAAAATCTCGCATTATTATAAATAAAATTAGACTGGTAAGTGAAAGCTGTGTGATACACGCCGCACCATTTTTTATTTTTTAATTTAATAAGTAATTGGGATTATGATTGCAAATTAAGGTCTATTTTATTTATTTGAATCTATTTTTATTTATTTACATTCAACGATTGAGCTAGATCATCAAAATTCAGGATAGATAGGAATGTTGTCTAGAACCGATGGGAACGGAATTCGATGTCCGATTCCGAGGACTGAATGAGGAGGAATTAGAAGGATTTCGAAAAACGATTTCGTCGTGATTGAACCGAAATTGATTTCATTTATTTCACACATCACAAAAAATTAATTATAAAAATAGTGAATTAGATATTCGTTTTAAAATATAACATTTTCACGACATGGCAGGCGTGAGGAGGAGTAGTACCTTACTGTCTTGATATGTATATTAGTTGTTGCGAAGAGATCATTCATCCAACTCCTCTTCAGCGATCTACGGACTTAAGCTGGTATAATTGTTGTAGCCATGTGAGCATGAGTATGTTTGTAAGTTTCCGAAATGTTTTTGCCTCGAAATATTTAAAATTTGTTCATTTGAGTCTTTTTATCCAGTTAAATGCTGTTGTAGGGACTAACTATGGGTCGTATGTTCGATTTGTCCCGCTAAAATTGCTGTGTCTTCTGTATATCTCACTGTTACAATGTTGGAACTACATGATGTGTAATCAAGATCATCCGGTAGGAAAGTACAGATGAGTCGACGGTGGGTGACAACCTTGAAAGAAGCAATCTTAAAAAAATATTTCCTCAACGTCCGAAGTCGATTGGATGCGAAGAAGGTTCTTCTGGACTACTGGGTCCAGCGCTAAATTGCATAGCAATGGAAAAGACGTAGATTCCCTATGTCCCTCTTGCGGAGTACCTAATTCTGTTGAGCAGGTCATAGTCTTTGATGGATTAAGGATATGCTACTTAGGAATACTGAGGAAAACTGGACTCTATGCCTTTACAGAGAATGGATTTTCCCAACAAGTGACGGATCAGAACTAGCCGTTTTACAAAGATTTTGTGAATGGGTACAACGCAGGTAGGGGTGGGAGTCAAAACGCCAAACGTTTGAAAAAAACAGTTCTTGATCTCAAACGAATGAAATCAAACTTCTAAACGGATAACAAAAGTTATTTTTCTTCTGTTCACCCGTTCGCCTATAGTCGTATAAAGCTCATGATTATATAATTATGCATAATGAAAAACATAACCTGATTACATAATAAATAACTACCCAGCGTCTGATTGAATTGTAAGAAGGGATTGGAATAAGGGGGTTTTAAATATGGATGTTGCATGGCGGATTTTAAGTAGAATGTAATTCCAAAAAGTGGTAGAACTGACAGTAAATGAGTATTGAAATGAAGCAGATTTTTGGACAGGGGTGTAAAACTCAGAAGGGCAATCTTGTGGAGAGGGAGTGGATAGATCGCTTGAATTTAAGGATATTGTATGCGTAGGACGGTCGTTCATTATAGATTATTTGGTAAACAAATATGCCTAGAGAATATTGTCTTCTGAAGGAGGAGAAGAACCACCAGAACTCAACGTAGTAGTAAAAAACACGAGAACGTCTTGGAGCTCCATTGACAAATCTTACTAAGCCATTCATGATAATCTTCAGTCAGAAGAGAGGAATAAATAAATAAATAAGATTGTCATGTATGTATATAATGTGGAATAATGGAGCAAGTGCTGAACTTGAGTACACCTGTTGAAATAGACTTCTTAGAAGATACTTGTGAACTTTATCAAACGGAGAAAAATATGTCTGAAAGAAAGAATTGTATAATAAGATAGCAGGTAGGTGAAAGTATTGCCCTGAGTTTAAAGAGAATACCCCGATGACATGAATGTTAAATTAACTATTTATTAATTTCGAAGTAATTTATTTAAATTTAATTTCAGCATCGAAGAGAGAAAGTGAAAAAAAAAAAATCATTTGATTTTCGCGGCGAAGACTCCAACCCACACACTAATATTGACAAGGTACAAGAAAGCCAGTGACAAAACCCACACAGCGCGGAGCTATCGCGTGGGATCGCGCCATCCTGATCCTAGATTATCGTTGCCAATTATCGTTGAAATATCGTTTACAAGACGTTTAATGTACACCGTTTGCTCTTCGGTGGCAGTAACTCAGCTGTTCTGTAACACTATGTTCTCGAACCCGCTTACAGTTAAACACAATTGTCTAGTTTGTAATTTCAAACCACTCATACTGTTCGGTTCGGATATCTTCACAGATCATCTATTAGCCATCGATCAATGCCAAGTGATCTGAATTCATTTGATTTATCTGAAACCACAAGAAGGGTTATGTTTTTTGCTTGACTGATTGCAGCTATGTAACGATTTTTTGACCCAACAGATGCACTGATTCTGATGCTTAAACCAGTCGTGAATGTTATGAAACGATTTCTAATCATTATATAAAATGCGTTTAATTCGTACGTTAAACGATACATAATTACTTAATGGTCAAAAGGGTCGACCTATTTTTAAGTTTGATGGCTCAAATTATTTGGCGAGATCCTTTAACTGTGTAAAAAAGATTTCAAATCAAAATACTGGCATAAATATTTCTATTTTAATGCAAAATTTTATTATAACTTAAATATTCTCAATTTTTTCATGATTTCGTACCATATTGTGTGTAAGTTTTTAACCAATTTTGTTGAATATAAATTGTTATTACAGGAAAAACTAAAACGTGAAAATAATAAAAAAAAATTTTAAAAACAAAACCTGACTATGGAAATAGTATATAATATAATCCCCCCCTAATGCTAAGGTAAGGGAATGTACTTGTATATCTACTTAAGCACCTTGATAGATTGTTAGAAGAATTGAAGTCAACGAATATTTAATATTGGTGTTGTCGATAATTGACATGCAAAAATGCATGGGATGAAATCCATCTATGCCAGGACCCATAAAGTGTCATGGAAGGGACTCAACTACTACACACAGTTGAAACATCCATAGATGTCAATTCCCTTAACAATCTACCAAACTATCTAGGTACATTATGATGGATAGAATAATTTTGTAGCCAGGTTTTTTTTTCTCTCTATTATATGAAACTTTTTAGTGATATTCATCTTTTATTTTATTTTAGTATTAGAAGAGTAGGAGGATTACAAGGAGTAGAGGATTAATTAGCACTAATTATACAGCTTTTCATTTAATTACATATGTTTTGAGCTCATGTAATCTCATATTCTCCTAACACAAAAGAGAGATTTACATCCTAGTGTCTTCGTTACGATATTAAGCTTCTGTAATCTGATACTTTTCTAATACAAAATAAAGATTTCAGACCAAAAATTACTACTTAAATTATATTAATCTAATCTGGAGGTGGTAGATTGATTTTACTTAGATGAAAAGAGTTATTTTTCGTTCTTGGTATTCTCCATTTGAATGAAATATATTAATTATCATATTATATATAAGTACATACATATATATATATAAAGAATCAGTACATTATATATAATCTTATACATATATATATAATACATACATATATATATATATATATATATATATATATATATATATATATATATACATATATATATATATATATTAATTATCATATTATATATAAGTACACTATATATAATTTTATATATATTATATTGTGATATAATTGTAATTATTATGAAATAGAAAATGAAACACAACATAACACACAATGAACATATTAAAAAATGAAAAACTCATATTGATGTACTTATGTGAAGCTGGACAAGTTGAATATATTATGTTGGCAAATAAGTCCTTTTGATTTTTCTCTTTATTTTTATGTCACTATGATACACTTCTTATCTGATGAATTAATCCCTAAGGTGGATTGTTTATTCTGTTTATAATATTTCAACAACTATATTTTTTAACTCTCGTTAAAACTAGCTTGGTATTGTGTTTGTTTATGCACTGTGGATAAGGGAGAAAATATCATTCATATCGGCAAATTTCGTTACATTATTTTAAAAAAGATGAGCGTAATGCAGAAGCTCATAGAAAATGTTGTAGTGTTTATGGGGGTGATGTCTCAATTGAACGTACTTGTCGAAATTGGTTTGCCAAATTTCATTCAGGAAACCTTGGCATCAATGATGCTACCCAATCAGTGCGAGAGTTTGCAATGGCCCTAAATGTGTTGCACACAAGCGTAGAAAACCATTTGCACAAACTCGGATATGTTTCCAGGCTTAATGTTAGGGCCTCTTATATGATTTTTTTTCGAAAATCAAAAACAATGTTATAATTTCAATACGACTTATAGCTATCTACAAGACATTTAGCAGGAATTTAGGGCCGAATAAACTAGAAACTATGAGTCAACAAAACTTCGTAAACAAACTACAAATGGAGATAAAAAATAAAAACCTCTAAGGAGTTTTTGTTTATTTATTCCTTATGTATTTAGGTATTAAATCTAAAAAACATTTATACGGCTGTAAAGAGCAATAATTCAGCTTAAGAGTTAAATTTAAACAGCTTAATAAGAAAATATTCCTGATCAGTGGTTACATGTCATACATCTCCATGATTCGCAGATCTCTTTAATAACTATTTATAATTATGACTAAATAAATTAATTCTTCTTTGAACAGGACTCCAGAGTGCACTACCCTAAGGTTACCCGACCCCCAGCAGTATGAGTAACGATGGCCCTAACAATTGAGACACCCAATGAAATACACGAACCCGCATCTCCCGGAGTTCCCACCAGATCCTGGACAGTATATTCCCACCTGGAGAATGAACTTTATTTATGAGTTAGTCAGGGAGGAGGAAAGGGTAGTCATCTACCTCGATTCGGATACTTAGAAGTCTACGATTACAAGTGAAAAGATGGTTTTATAGCTTATAAAAAGAAAATTAATTGCCCGATGATTCGGAACATTACTGAGGCCGTTGTGGAAGACAGTGCTAAGACGGATTTCTGCCTCAAGTACAGCAACGGACATATGCACTAGCGGATCCAGGATTTAATTTTGGGGGCTTCAGCCCGAAAGCTTTTTTTTCATAAAAATGACGATAATTACTTTGGAAAAAAAGAAGGAAACTGACTATCTATATGAAATGGAGTTTAGGTGATTCCTTAAGTTCTTTTAAATGTAATTACAGGGACAATAATACTTTAAGAGATAATTTTTTAATATATTTTTCAATAAAACATGGTTATATTTTACCATTATTTTTTTGGGGAAATTTTACAAAACGCCCCTGAAGAAGTATTCACTACAAAAAAAAAAAAACTTCAAAATTATAAAGCAACTTTTATAATTTCACAAACTATGAGAAACACGTACATGTAAGTGGGATGTTTCTATATTTGTGACCGTACAAACTATAGTCGGTTTTTCAAAAGAAATAAAAGGAAATTCGATTGACGCTTTTACACATTTGTTTTCTGTTATTGTTGTTTGAGAGATGGTGTTGATTTTTTCTGGTACGATTGATTTATCACAAGGTGGATTATTATATAAATTTCCCTAGTCCCTAATGAATGATAATTTATTCGCGATTATTGATACTAATAGGTATAATTTCAAATAAAAGAAATTTACACTCTTTCTCTTCTCTAGATTCGCTTCTGCTCTCACTTCTCTCTCTTTCAAAAAAAAAATAATAATAAATACATAAATAAAATTCGATGAAGGGATTTGTTGAAATATTTTATGGTTACTCTTTAGTCAAAAGGGAGTTTTAAATAGTCAAATTTCTCAACAAAAGCTTTGTACTAGAAATTGTAGTTGAGTAGTTTGATTTTCAACCACCAGAGGAAATCATTATATCATACTATACATTAAAAATTTTCTCGATCGCAATACTTACACTTACTATATATTACATATATACGTAAGTGAAAGTAAAAATATTTTAAAGTCTACTAATAGTGCTTCGATTTCGATGAAACTTCTTTTGTTTTTTAGGAAATTTAAATACCTTTGAAACATCTTAACACAACATTCCCAAAAAAGTGTATACTTTTTGAGTTATTCGGAATTTAATTTTATCATCCCTCGTAACTTTTTTCCAGCTTCTTTTCGTTGAAGTATGTTATATAGATGAATTTAAAGGGTATGGAGAAAATGACTTTAGCGAAGTTTCATTGAAATCAGTACATTCGTTTAGGCGCTACGGTCTATAGCAACGCAGGTTTTTCAGCATTTTTATTTTTGTCTCCTTTATTAATTTATCAAATTCTTTCAAAAGTTATATGTAGCATTTTTTCGTAACTCTGAATAATGCGAAATGGTTAACTTTTTAAAATAAACCATATTAAAGGTACTTTAGAGGAAGAAGTATATAAACATTGGGCATTTAAGCCCTGGGCGTTTAAGCGCATATCAGATCTAAATGATATTTAAGACCACTTAATTATACAATGATACACCGAGTTTGATCAAAATCGTTAGATTCGTTTTTGAGAAAATTGTAAAAATGTGTTTCAGCCTTCATATAAAGTGACACTTCCGGTTAGGCGATTTTAACGAAAAAGTTGCTGTCACATTCGGCCCATATAAAAACCTTAAATACATAATATCAGTTTCGTACTATTTTTCGTTTATGATCTAGACTGTTAACACACACGCACAGACACACACACAGACAGAAACACACACACACAGACCATTTTTCGGGACTTGGTCATTTCGACTCAGGGTACCTCAAAACGTATAAATCCGTCGAAAACTCAGATTCAAAAGTTTTCTCGATCGCAATACTTACACTTACTATATATTACATATATACGTAAGTGAAAGTAAAAATGTATTTATTATTATTTTCTTTTAAGATAGGATTAAATAAAAAGTTTCTAGCAACTCTCATCACTAAATGCAATTTTCTATTTGATTAAGTAGGGAAAATTAAATAGAGTACTAGCTCCATTTAATTTAATTTATGGAAATATTTAAGTAAAAACGCTATGTGCAGAGAATCGGACGTTTTGTCCTGTAAGTAACTCAAGTCATGCGATGCTCTTCTATTCGAGCCCTGCGATACCTGTTTAAATATTTCGGGACCCGATTCGTGATCATCCGTTCTTTATTAACAACCAAACCTAGTCTAAATAGAGTGTTATATATAAAGGTTTCTATTAATTCCGAGGATTCGCCTCAGAATAAATTACGACCCACCCAGACCGGATTCGAACCGAATCACTTTAGAACTAAGATAGCGGAATAGTAAATTGAATTGAGTATGGTTCGCTCGACGCTGTTACTAGATTGGAGCTGCCAGAAGACCCAAGGACTCCCCCTCCCCCAGGGACCAGCCTTGAAGATCTAGGACATTCTATTGTCGTTGCTTCCTAGTTCCAGCCTATAGCCGGGGAATTGTCTTTGTGCCTATCGGCGGCTTCTTTTCATTCCAGGAGGGTATTAAATCCAAGGATCTGGTCGGGATATGGCGAAACAGTTTTACGTAATAACGCGCACATTTTCGGAGAAACGAAAAAAAAAATGTACTATAGTGGAGAAACTGTATAATACTGTCGGTTATTAAGGATAATTATTTTTACAAATTATTTATTTTTTAATAATACATTAAGAATAAAAAAAAATCACGTGAGTATTAATATTTCTTGAAAAATTTCAATCTGGCGTACAGAGGTACTTTACTGTAATTTAAATCTAAGTTTTTTGTTTTCAAACTCTATGAGATTTTGAGAGGCGACCTTTGCGTCGGGAGACACTCTTGGAACACACCATTTATGAAGTGTGATCTCAGTCAAATCACCTCCATGCACAACCGTTGACCAAGAAACAGTGCTTTCCCTAAATAGAAGTGAACTCAAGACTCTTCAGAGGTTGTAGTGGTATAGGCTTTTTAAAAGTTGTTCATAGTGGCTTATGGTTTAAATGAGAAAGTCCTAACGGAATGAACTATTTTTATTCTAAGATTACCATTTTAGTACTTATGTCACCTTATTTTGGTTATGTTTACTTCATTATTCCATACTTTGTAACGGTCATTATTATTTATTTCTTGGAGTCTGTTATTGTCATTATTCTACCCACTTCATTTCATTTTATTTTTTTACCTACATTGATTATGTTTCTCATACCTTGTTATCTGGCCCTGATGAAGACCTGAACTTCAGATCGAAACGTCGGCAAATGTAAAAATAAATATTATTATTTAATTTGCCTTATTATTTCTGACTGATCACCCCAAATATCCTTCTCTTCATTATTCACGACAGTCAACCATCAACCTACAGTTATGAACTATTTTTAAATTTTTCTTATTCCTTTCCTAATCCTCCTCCCTCCATTAATGAAGATAAATTTCTATGAAGCTCCATGATTTCGAGTTTATAAATAAATAAATAAAATATTCCATCAAAAGGTTGAAGAATAACGACGCTTTCGATGTTTTACACGACCAACCTCTTGTTTATTAGATTTTTCTTTACTGAAATAAACTTCCTCTAACGATCCTCGGTAGTTTTTTACCGCTTGAGCAACGTTAAAATGAACTAATTAAAAAATGCATTTATGACTCTTAGTTGACCTTAATTTTAAATCAGGCGATAAATACCCAAGAAAGATATTTGCCTAATGAAGCATTCTCTATTGGACGGCGTATGGGGAAAACATTACTGGAAACAGGTGGACACTGGAAAGGGTCCAACATTTCTTCGAACTGGCAGGGGACAGCAACCTCTAGCACCAAACAGGAAAGAGGTCCTGGCATAGTCAAGGATATCCTTGTTCCTTCGCTCCAGGAGGTTGTCCTTACTGTTAGGGGGTGACTGACTTCGTTAGAAAAATTAATAAATAACAATAATTATTATTAAATTACATAATAAACTGTGTACTCTCCATTTTACTCAGTTATTTATTTTATCATCTTATATTTTGCTTTCCTTCCCTACCGAAGTTATTTATCCAGGCATAGAAAAACAGTTTATGGAATCCAAGTAAGAGACCGTATAGAACGGTAATGATAGACGATAGACTGAAATATAAAGCTGCATATCGGTTTTTATTTCGTTAAAAGTTTCACCTTATCATAACCTACAACTTCTTCATTTACGAAAATTCTCGAAAATGAGATCTTTTTAATCTGGAGAACGGTAAAAGTAGTCAATTTAATGAGTTGCTAAAAACTCATGAACACTCACTTTCTTTCCACTTGAATCATGAGATAAATTGATCACAAAATCTAGGAGAAAAGTGGCCTAATATTGGGCCGTTTGTGGTAATCTCTCTCCTCTCCCAACCTGTCAAAATAACGATGTAGACCACCTTCTTCCTCGATTGTTTCATCAAATTGTCTTACGATTAAAGTGAAAAGCAAATGAGTTTTCATAAATTAATTGATTTAATGGGAAAACGCTCCATTTCTGTGAATGTTAGTAGACAAAAACAGTTTTCAAATCAATAAATTTATTAATTTTTCATTTATTATTTTCAATAATGAACCATTGTGATCGAACAAAAAATTCAAAAAGTTAATTTCTCAAAATTTGAGGTTTTACGTTTCAGGATACGTAGAATTCGAAAAACGAATACAAATTTTCTGGTCCGCCGTCCGCACATTTTTTAAAAAACTACTGCACCTATTTTTTTCAAATTTGGCTTTAAAATTAGAAGTCAACCGAGGATGATCCTCCTTAATCGACATTTGTATCCGCCTTTTCCTTTCAAGATGGCGACCGAAAAACCAGCTTTACTAAACGAATGTACCGATTTCAATTAAACTTCGCCAAAGTCTTCTTCTCAACGCCCTTTAAATTTATTTATATAACAGACATCAACAAAAAGAGGCTGGAAAAAAAGTTACAAGCGATGGTAAAATTAGATTTCGAACAACTCAAAAAGTATACACTTTTTTGTCAATATTGTATATGGTTATTTAAAAGTTTACTTAACTCCCTAAAAAAATAAAAAAAAATCGTTAAAATCGGACAATTAGGAGCAAAGATATAGTCACTAGATGTGTTTTATATGTTATATTCCAAAGGTTATATCCTTTGTTGGTTTTCATTTTTGAATGTGTTACTGAAGTAATGCTATTTTTTTTAGCATATTACTAATGATTAAAAAAAAAATGTTTTGTCATTAAAAAAAAATAATTAGAATAACTTTTTATTTATTTTTCTTTGTAACTAGGAAGGTAATGTTACTTTAGATGTATGATTATGTGGAATTAACAAACCATTGTGAAATAATTTGCAGCGTTTTTATTTCAAAACTATTTTGTATTTAACTGTTAAAAGACTCAAGAAATGAATCTGAACTGAATTTTCATAACAAAAAATTACTTGGCTTATTTTAGAGATAGCGTCTTTTGATTTTAATAATTTTGTATATATTTGATTTTATATTATATATAAAATGATTTTCTTGCATCATACCAAAGCAATAAATCGTAATTATAATCTAGAAATCCATGCTGAGCAAAGGCAGAAGACAGTAATATAAAAAAATGTTAACATTTTTTTCGTGGTTCCTAGGGTGCTTTGGCACGAATCCACGGACAATAGTTCAATCGAAAATGATTTCATTAAAATAGGTATCTAATATGCTATTATAAATAATGAATAAACCACCACTGCTACTTCAGAATAGTCAGCCCTATCGGACATTCACAACTTCCGAATATGCATGACAAGCTTTCCCAACAGCGAGTACCCTCAGAACCGGACGCGTAGGTGCATTTCCTAGCGGGAAACGGGCGATCGGAACTGCATCAGGAGAGGAAATGCAGGGGGCGATGAATTATGCAGCGCGCTAACATTAGCTTGCTGCACTCGGCGGCAGCTCATCCAAAATATATCGCGCGCGGCGGGGCGGCCCCCCTAAATCTAAGGCTCTCGTTTTCACGCTACGTCGGCCATTTAGCAACGATAACATAGAAATGGTCCTAGTCGTTGCATATAATAAATAATTTCTGTTAGCGAAGCTTGTTTGGATTGCAGTCGTAGAACGAAAAAAAAAAATATATATATGTATGTGTGTGTGTGTGTGTGTGTGTGTGTGTGTGTGTGTGTGTGTGTGTGTGTGTGTGTGTGTATGTGTGTGTACCAACGTTTCAGACCTTCGTTCGGAGCCAATTGAGGAATATGATACAATATTCGCAAATAATGTACATAAAGCAAGTAGATTAATTTATAGTTTAATACATTTTTTTTTATTTTTCAGTCAAATGATACAAGTCTCTGATGATTGAGTCAATATTCTTTAAATTACAACCTATTTTATCTGAATAATATAAAATAATAACTATATATTTTATCTTCTTAAATAATATCGTTCAGCTAAATGTAGAAATTTGTTTATGTTCTAAGATACAATTGTACAGCATCTAGCAGATTGGAAGCAATCCGCATAATATATAATACATACATGCGTAATACATGTTTCGTTTACAAGCTTACAAGTTATTTTACAAGTAAAATAACGTTTACAGCGAATATTTTAAAAAATTTGAATATGTATACATTATTTTTTGTCATTTGTTCTCTTGGGAGGATGTAAATTGACTGGGTGGCACCCATCAAACAAACACAGCCAATAAAGGTTTTAAACCTTTCAATTTTTAATATTTAAAAAAAAAATGTATACAAACTGTTAATAATTATTTTTATCTGTGACTGCAACTTCAACTAATTCCTCGGCCATATCATCTAGTCATTTAAAATAATTTCTTATCTCTCTGATCTAGTTAGCTAACTGAAATTTTGTTTTCAGAAAAATATACATTGAAATCCGATAGAGATTATTAGAATATATATATATATACTAGTAGGCCTGTGCGAAAAATTCGCACAGCATATTGTTATCAAATGCCAAATTAATAAGAAAAGAAAGTACTGCAACTTATCAAAAGATAAAGAAACCAAATGTTACTTTATCGATCAATATAATCAACAAAGGAAATGAAAATTAATTTAAATCTTCATGTTTGTTTGGAACCAACATGTTTACAAATTTCAGTAAGCTGTATCTTTGCTCAAAATTGTCCAAGTTCGATGATTTTTTTTCCTTTTGTAGGGAATCAAGTAATGTTTTATATAACCAAGGGAAAAGTGTGTTATTTTTTAGTTATTTGCAAATAATATTTTTTTTCTTTCATAACTTGTTCACCTGAATGTTCGGGGTGATTGGACTGTTTGCCCGGTTGAAGAAGGAAGCCTTCGGAATTGGTGGCTCATTCTTGAGACTTGGTGAAAAATTAACGATGATATGGCTTGCCGATCATGCCCGAGGAACTATCCGGGTCTTGCTGTACGCATCAAAATCTTCAAGATCCAATTTGTGCCGTATCGATTTTTCTACTCACAGCTGTCAGAAGTACCGACAACCAGTGAGTTTACTGTCAGGAAGTAGAATTGGAATATGTCATTAGTAGGCGTGATGGAGACGAGTACTGAGTGGCATCTCTTCCCATTGATTTTAATATTTATAGAAACAGAAATATAAAATAACTTTATTCTGGGACAAAGTCCCTTTAGAATAACAAAATAGAACATAATTAAAATACTACATCTGGCCAAAATAAAACAATATTAAAAAAGAGAAAGTAAAGAAAATATTATTTAAACAAGCCATATATAGAAAAAAAATCTATATACAAAACACTTAAAACTATTATAAAACACTTTAGACTATGTACAATAGGAAAAATTATAATTATACTTTTTTGAAAAATGAAATAATAAAAAATACATTGAGTTCTTCTTTAAAATGAAGTGTGTTTCTGCTAACAAAGAAAAGACAAAGCTGATAGTATAAAATATCACTGTCTTTACATAATTATACTTAGTGGAGGAGATCCATCACCCAGCTTCTTTGGAGTATCCTACGAGTGTTATCGGGATTTTCAGTTGTGGCCATGTCTTGAATCAATGAGTTGGTATGTCCATGTAAGTTATTGTAAAATCTTATGAAGTGTGTTCGTACTTCGGTTAAGTTTTGGCATATGTTAGTCTTTATATATCGTACTGTTCCTGACCTACCAGGGAGGTTTGGTTATAGTCCTGAAATATGTCGATAGAAAAGTTGGATTGTATGTATGTGGATCTTGTTGACTGTGTAAAGCGTAGGTCCAAATGTGCTTAAGTAAGTAAGTGTACGCAATCAATTTCTGAATCATAATCTATAAGTTTTAATTTCGAACGTCTTGAAAGGCCATGATATATTGGTGGTAGTTTTTGACTTAGAGTTTTTTTAGATTGTTTTTTTCTTAAAATGTGGACATCACGTCATTCTTCTGACAAATGTCAGTACATGATTTTGAACTTTATCTGTTTTAGAAATTTAGAAATTTATAAATAAAAGGACAAATATCACTTTGAATAGTAAAATTTATATGTTTTGATTTGTCTTGGTTGAGTAGAGAGTATTAATTATTTAAAAATAAATACTGCCGATTGATTTAGAGAACTTATAAACAAGGTGGAACGAATAACAGACCGCTGCAAGTATATGTAAATGAATATAAAGAAGATTTTTAACAGGCACGAAATCTTCGTTTATTTTAATTATTCGAAATAAAATTTTCCTGAATCTGTGAAATATTGTACCAGCATAAGACACTCAAAGTATACCCATGAAAATTTGTAGATTTTGGACACCATATCCGATTTCGATCTTGGCTAATTTACTGTACATTAAAAAAATCAAATAAGCTCGTAGTATCTGATAAGCACTAAGCAATAGTTTTCCTATCTTTATCTCGTGAACCAAGGACTTAAATTGAAGAAGAAATCTTTCTCGTGCATCTTCATTTAGGTTGCACCACCGCTTATAATACCTTTCGGCTGACGGAATAAGACTTGATATGAAAGGTGTGAATTGGGCCTTGACATTACTCAAACCATCGAGTTTTTTATAATAATCGAGTATTATATACTTGAGCAATATATAATTGGCTCTCCATATATTATTCAAATCCAAACCTGTTTCCTATAAAATAGTGAACTTTATTCGTTCAATTGGAATTTAACAAATGTAGAAAAATTAGTAGGAAATTGTGTAGTAACCCTCCTCTTGATTTATTCAACTTTTTTTTCTCACGCCTGAATAAGTAATAAGCACCATATATTTACTTTACATATTTATACTTGGTTTACTTTCTATATATATTTATTTATGTTAACATTATAATTAAACGATTAGATAAATATTGTGTTATATATATTTTTTCTTGTGTTTTTTAACGTTTCTGGAGTGATAACCTTCCGTTGGAATCCAGCTGGTCTTTCCTAAAGTCAGAACATATAGTCAGCTGTCAATAAATGCTTTAATCCTTCAATGGATTTAGCACTAGGCTTAGGAACTTGACTTAGGTTTATGAATCCCATTTTTTTTTTTTTGCTTTTACAACATAAAGAAATAGAATTTGATTCAATTAAAATCTGTCATTAAGATTACCTTATAACATTAAATGCGTAATGCATCCAGTACAAAGCACGACTTTCTTGCTGTTTTTTTTTTCCCAAATAATATCAGCTTCTGGTTGAGCGCCCATTGAAAACACCCGCGGTCATGCCACATCCTGACCCTAGATATCCATGATAAGAAGTGGATATCCATAGCGACCCCTGATATCCTAGCAAACCCACCGCCTGAGGGGTCCGGGCTACTGTCTATACAACGCCACCTGGCCTACACCTGCCATAACAACTACCGCTCTCTTCCTCCACTGTTTATCACGGCTAATTGATAGACACCACTAGAACAACATTTATTCGGAATTGGAAGTCAAAACGTCCAATCAATTTCCCGATGAATTTCATCTGTTTTATTGCAGGCTTGTGTGCGTTGAACCACAACTACTTCCTAATAGGGACTGTGAATGGAACAAAGCAAGCATACCAATTATCTTTCTGAATATTGCCTATAGCTTCTTGCAATTCCATCCAACGATAACATTACTTATCACCAAAAAATAGAGGAAAATCAGGAAAAATAAATTAATTATACTTGATGAAAAATTGTTTGCATCTACGATACGTAAATTCATGTTGTGATTAATGTTAATAAAAATACAAGTTATCTCGATCTTCTGCTCTACGATTTTATATGTACCTTTCGAAGCTTGACTATCATCAGCATATCTGTTATATATTCTGCTTAACTAAATAATCTTTTATCTCTACTTATCTTTTATACATTTTTACTTTCACTTACCTAGATTATATAGTATAATAATTATATAATTATATATAGTAAGGGAAAGTATTGCGATCGTGAAAATTTTCGAATCTGAGTTTCCAACGGAAATATACGTTTTAAGCCATCCACTGAACAGTTCCCTAGATTCTTCTCCTTAAATCCCATGTAATTTTCAAGTAAGTAGTATATTCTCTCTCTCATTGATTTAGTTTTCTTCTGGTTTATAGTTAGCTCAGATAGCTGGCCATAAACAAACCAAAAAGGGATTTGAATAGGCATGGCAGATATTAGTTGGCGGGGAATTCTAGAAGGAAGAGAAGCGGACAAGATCTTTTGAAGATTTTAATTCTATGTAAAGGGATATAAAAATTAGAAAAACGATGTTGCTTTAAGAGCAAACTATATTCGCTTGCATTAACCCGATAATTTTTTTATTATATATTTTCTTTGATTTGTTTATTTTAATTTTTTTTATATTTTTAATTTTTTAAAGTCTTTTTTGTTTACAATTTAATATATCATTTAATTGAGTATATGAAATGTGTTTCGAGAAATTCATGTTTTTAAAGATATTCCAGAAAAAAAAAGCAACAGGTTTTTCATAAAAACTTGGAAAATAGCAGAATGATTTTAAAATGTATTTTTTAAATGCAGATTTGTTTGTGATAGGAACCTTTGCCCAACTAAAATACTAACAAAAATACTAACAACATACACATCCAAAATTTTACATACATAAGACATATTGAAATGTAAATCAACAATCAAGATGGTGCCTCTAACCTATAAAGTTGCACACGGCACCTAAAATATAACCAAATAAATAAATGCCGATTAACGTCAAAACGTTTTCAAACATACTACTTCCTTTAAAATAAAAATAACAAATTATAAAATACTAAATATAGCTTAGAAGTTCATATATAAAAGCCGCTAAGAAAAGAAATACATATGATAATAATGAATGGGTATCATGAAGAGTTCCTTTTTATTAAAAAAGAGAAGGACGATTTGCTGAAGGTAATCCCTGAACGATTTTCTCCCTTTAGCAACACCCTCTTCATTATATTTTCTTTGTAAAAAAAAAAATATTTTTAAAATCTTTAAAACTGGATATTATGGAAAAGGATGTCAAGGCTGACAGTAAAACAGATTGTTATTATTGGTAAACCGACAATAAACTGAAGCGTCTCCACGAGTATCGCTATCTTCAAGGAACCAATATAATATTTGTCCTACTTTCTCTGAGCATCTCTTCTATCATTCATTTATTGCTAAGTATCAGCTCATTTAACAATTCAACGGAGCAGGGAAACTTATCAGAATATAATTAGAATTAGTTAGTAGAGGGAAATAATCAAAGTAATGATAACGAACCTCAAGAGATACAAAAAAGTTCATACTAACAATGGTTCGATTTCTCACAGAAAAGTAGAAAAATCAAGATTTATGATTTTTAAAGTTTTCAATACTATCACAAACAGACACCGTATCTTTTTATTTATTTATAATTTATATATAATTGTAGGGAGCGAAATGGCTGAGCGGGCTGAAGCGTATGCACAGCGCCGCTTTGCCCGGTAACCTGATGGAAGATAATTTGACTAGTTCGCGTCTTTGTCCCGAGAGTGGGGTCTTTTAAATCTGGCATGAATCCCACGCCCTCGCCCCAAACCTCGTGTACCCTGAAATAAAGGGTAGGGGACAAAAAAAAAAAAAAAAAAAAATGTAAAGTATGTCACGTCTTTTGTTGACTTAAGTAATTAACGATCGCTTCAAAATAAAATAGACAAAACTTACTTCAAATTAAAGTACAGTTTTCATATTTAAAACCATTTACAGAGGACTTTTGGGTGGATATACTGAAATAAGTTTTGTTTTTGAAAAAATACTGATTTTAATGCTAATTTTTTATTTTATCGCCCTCCAACTATCCTATAGACACCCCACTATTAGAAAAAAACTCCCTTGTTCAATAAGATTTAAGTCCATACTAATTAAGTTGAAGTTTATCACTAAATATGATAAGATTCACCTCAAGTTGTGTAAAAAAATTATATGATATGAAATATCTGTGTAATCAGCATAAAAAAAAAGAACTATTTTTTTGTTAGAGATGGCTAAGTAGTCCACTGATCAGTTATAAGGATGAAACATATATTGTCAGGAAATTTATTCACAATTTTTATATTATATAAATATTTTTAAATTTATATAATTTTTTATTGTGGAAATGTGACGACTTCCAAACGATATTGCTGAGGATACCCATATGACAGACTATACTTTCTTCCCTTTGAATATATCCTTCTGCTTACAGGATACTCTGCATAACCACAAAATATGGCTAGAAACTATTTACGTATATTTTCTGCCACAGTTCACAAACTGATCAGGTACACCATGCTACTACTGTACATAAAAGTACTGCTAAGTTATACAAAAGTTCTATTCTTCCATTTAGCTGAAACGTAAATATTTGATGGAATGACTGAGGGCGCTGACGAAAAGGCACGTCGGTGCTGAATTATTTTATTCGAATCCATTAGGGCAGTTCGTTTGGAGCAGGTTGTTTAATGTTTTTAAATACTTTGTAGCAATGTCCGCGTAAATAATCGAAAACAATCCGATGGCACATGGCCAATTATAGTTCGTTTCGATTTGTTGGCCGCTATAAAATATTCACTCTGAGTGATGTGTCAGTGCTGTAAAAGAATGTTCACTGTCAACAAACTTGAGTAAGACTGAGATTTTTAATTTGACGTGATTTGATCAGTTTTAAACCCTTTTATTGGCAGCAACACAACTGTCCGTCGAAGCGTGGTAGGGAACGCAATCATTGTTCAGTTTAAAACTGTCACTTCTTCTAATTCTTTGCTTACTAATTTATTCCTTTATTTTGCTTTATTAATATTTTTTTAAATGAAAATTTAGGCACGTTTTGTACTTTTTGTGGATAATGAATTAGATTGAACCGTCATAACTCTGATGTGTAACTCTCGGGTGAATTCGGCTGGAGTCGACTAATTGAAGTTTTTTGGCATATGGATTACCATATCTCAGAAAATAAAAATCGGACCTACATACTGTAAGTGAGGGAAATATTCAGCATTTCATGAAGCTACAGCATAGCTGTAATGAGCTATAATTAAAAATTGTATCTTAACGCGACGGCGTGTTAGAGAGGCGACATCTGAAAAAACAGTGTCGAAAACCAAATTATAACGAGTTTTATTGAAGACCTGGATTAAAATATCTCAGCAACTAAAAATCGGGACTGCATACTACAAGTGAACGAATTGCTTAGCATTTCAACCTCTTTGTAATGAGATATTATTTATAATTTATATTTCATATTATTAATCTCATCTTGTTGAAGTTTTCACCTCTACCGTGTGGTCTAAAGCTTAGTTGTTTTTTTGGAGTTTATTATATTTTCCATAAGTGATATATTATAATATTCACCAAAAAAAAATTATCTTTTCACCATTAAAATGATAAAAATCGATAGCCACACAGAAAAATCCTGTAAATGCTATACCAAGATTTTGTTCTATTTTCACTTAATGTATAAGACAAAGATGTAATTTATTATATATTTTATTTATTTAAAACTATAACAATCTATCACGCGGACAATAATTATAATAAGATATGAACACATTCACACCATATATCAAATGAAGTTTCTATTTATACCCATTTTATTCCAGATTGAGCGGAAAGCTTAAAACCGCAGTTTCTATTATAATAAAATTGACTGGAAGACTATTGTAGTGTGATATGTCGAAATTAAATTAATCTTTTTAAATTTTTTTTCAGATAAAAGACTCTAATAAAATATGAGAACAAAGTACATGGAAAGAATAGTTAAACTTGGATTAACGGTAGAAGAGGAAATTTAGAGAAAATATCGGAGATCGATCGGTTGGAAATAAAAAATAATTTGGATGAATACTCGTAGAACTTCAAATATGGTTGAAAATCATAAATAAGAAGATAAATATTTTGAATTGTACTCATTAAAGAAAAAAAAAGATTTTAATTTATTTTTCCTCAAAAAATTGTAAAGTTTAAATAAATTGTTCTGAAAAAATAAATTATTCTACGTTAAAAGCTATATCGTAAGGCATAGAATCATTAAATCGTCACAAATAAATCTAATTATTCTAACTGTAAGTTATTTTTCGCTTTAAAAATGGCCATTTTTACATTTATTGAACGATAAAATGTATATTGATTAAATTTACTTTTTTTGCTCAAGGATCACTGTAATATCTAGAGTAAGTTAGAATGAGAGTAGAGTATGTTTATAGGAGCTTTTTCGTTCAGAAAGTGAATGTTTTGTGATGTATAACACTTTAATGATATGTGTATAAAACCACCATTAAAGAACATTTACAAACATTCACTTTCTTAACTAAAAGCAAAACTGACTTATTCCACTATCTATACATTCTATATACCTCGTACGTTATTAAAATTTATGGGACGATGATTATGTAGGAATACAATTTTCCTTGAGTAGGCATTTTTTAAAGGTAAATAACTTAGTTCTGATCAAGGAACGTCATCAAACGCAATTTTAAATATATCGTGTATGATAGAAGATTCATTATGTAATTATTTTTTTAAAACAATAAAACTAAATGAAGTGTTAAATTCATTTAATAACTGACTACATTGCAACGTAACTGGAGCGAAAATTGTATGCAACTGGAGTATTCTGGATGTCGCTTAAGCATTCGATAGAGCCTGGTATAAGGGACTTCTCTTCAAACTTAAGACGATACTACCTCCTACCTACTATATTATCCTTCAATCCTATCTTTCTGACCGATTTTTCGCTGTCTGCCAAGACTCAGAACTTCTCCAAAAAGACCAGCCTTAGCAGGAGTTTCTCAGAGGTCAGTACTCGATCCGCTTTTATACAACATATACATATATAGCGACTTGCGCGGACGATACAGTAATTCTAACAAGACATAAAAATCCAAAAGATGCCTCACATACTTTACAACACCATCTAACAAAACTAAACGATTGGTGCAAACTTTTGAAAATTCGGCTCAACAAAGACAAATCACAACACATCACTTTCACTCTTCGACATGAAACATGTCCTCCTATTTACCTTGACAATGCCGAAATTCCTCAAGCAGATAAAACACAATGTCTTGGACTAACATTCGACAGAATAATGATTTGGTGCCAACACATCGACAAAAAAAGAAAAACGTTAATCTTCAAACTACGACTGTTATACTTATTTCTCTCAAGAGGCTCAAAATTAAAACTAAAACAAAAACCTAACATTTAAAATTACCCATTTAAGCCCATATGGACCTACGCTTCACAAATTTAAGGGACAGTTAAAACGACCCACATACGAAAACTACATACTGAAAAAACGTTTCAGTCAAAAGCTCCATGGTACGTCACAAAAAATACTATACACAAAGACCATACAATTACAACAGTTAACTACCACATACGGACATACTACAATAGATTCCACGATAACTTACATGGACATACTAACACACTTATACAACATTTAATATGCCCGAAAACGCACTTATGAGGCTCAAAAGGAGTTGGATGAGGGATTTCCTTGGGATGCCGCTGGGCCACTCTTCTTCCTCACTCCGATCAAGCCACTACCTGTACAGACAGCAGATACGCTAACTGTCATTGCTTATGACCAGTTTGGGTGAAAAAACGAAGTTTAAAAAAAAGTATTAAATAAATTAATATTAGATGATTTAGTACACTACAAATCTTAACTTTCTCCTCAAGATAAAAGAGAGTCTTGTCAACATATACAAGCAATCGTGAAAAACACATTGTTTTAAAATTTAAAAGAAACTTGATGAAACTTCAAAATATAAATAAATAAATTCGAAAAATACAAATAAATCAGTACTAGGTGGAAATTTTTATGTTACTTTTTTTTGTCAACTCGCGTATATTAATATATATATTTTTTTTTTAAATTTTATTTATACATCCACACCCTTCTTATTCAACATGACAATTAGTGGATTTCCCATTAAATTCAGCAATAAAATAATATTGCCATGTAAGAAATGTTGTAGAAAAATACTTTTGAAGTCATAAAATGATATGTCTTTTTACTTATTACAGAAAGGGTTCCAGGATTTGATTATGAAGGTATTTTTTATTTATATTTATTTTATTATTTTATTTTTAACAGTGCCCACTCTGGAAGAAAAAGAAAGAAACTATGTAAAATCATATTTAAGTTTTAATGGAAGACCTACTTATATTTAGTAGATGTACATGCTTTAAAAAGATAATATATTGTGGTTGTTAATATATATTTAGCTCGAATCACTTACATGTATTCTTCTTTCTATTTTAGGGGGACTTCAGATGAAAAGTCCTTTCCTCACCTTGGTGACTCATTATTATTAACTTATAAACTTAAAGACATTACAACAAAAAAAACTAAGGGGTATTCTTTAGACCACACGAATGTAGTGAAAACATCCACAAGGCGAGATTAATAATATGGTGGAGCGTTACTTTTATGTAACTTTACTAATCCATGTATTCAAGGTGTAATGTAGTTAATATTAATTAGTTTAATAAGAAATTTTTAAAGTAAATAACAAAGTTCTATTACATAAAATATAGACATCAAAGCAAGGTCAATCTAAAAATGTCCTTTATGATTAATTATCTATTTATTTAAATTAGCGGTACTTACTAGTTTATGTAGTATCCAACGACTGTATAATATTTATGTGGAAGTCTCCAGTTGGAAGGTTATGTAATGTTATATATTTTCCATTATGCCTAAGAATTTCTGCTATTATTATCATTTATATTATTTTTCTTCTTATGTTTTATATATTGTTAATAATGTTGTCAAAATAAAATTTCAATGTTGTAATAGTATTAGCATTTGTACTATATATTAGCATTAGTGTTGATACAATTTTGAATAATGGTTCATTAGAAAGAAGATGAAATACTGAACACTTAGCTTGCTTACAGCCTGCACGTCCTATTTTTAGTATCTGAAATATTTTAATCCATATTTTCAAATACACTCGTGATAATTTGGTTTCCGACACAATTTTTTTTCCTTTACGCCTTCCTAACACGGCGTCGCGTTAAAATAAAATTTTAAATCACAGACCATTACAGAGAGGATCAAATTCTGAACTATTTCCCCACTTACGCAATGAAGGCTCGAGTTTTAGTTTCTGAGATATTTTAATCCATATGTTAACGCATTTCAATTAGTCGACTAAGAATAAATGTAAGTATACTATGTGTTTTTGGTTTATTTTTTTCTTTATCGTTATTAATTCATAAAATACAGGAAACTGTATTTTCACTATCAAATGAAGATATGATATGACGTTTTTGACGCCTCTCACGGTTGTCAACCTATGAGGACACCGATAGTGGCGGCAGAGTGTCTAGTATGACAGGCGTCAAGGGAGTGCTCTACTACTAGCTACACGTATTCGAAAAGTTTATACAATTTCTAGTTGGAAATATTCGAAAATATTTACGGAACATTTAACGGACCTGAAATGGTTTATGTAAATAATGGCGGCATTAAGCTTAACCCGACCGTGTCTAACGAACTCGGCAACCACGGTCTATGGCAAATTACAATCAACTCCAGGATTCTCAAGGTAATCGTGTAATAAGCGCTTGTTGAAATATCAATATATTTGTCGATATATAATATACAATATATCATACAAAGAAATAACTAAATCTTTACATTAAACTGAAGACTTTAGAACAAGAGTTCCCAACCTTTTTTCAACAGCGGCATCCTGTCTTTGTCCATTATAAATTGTAGTTATTATCTACAATTTATAATGGACAAAAACAGGATAAAACGTATATATATATATATATATATATATATATATAATATATATATATATATATATATATATATATATATATATATATATATATATATATATATATATATATATACGTATAGTAGCAGACATCCTTATCATTTTTAAAACTAATAATATATATTTCTACAGAAAAAGTAACACCAAGTGCAATCTTTATATTAATTCTATATAGTTTTCTTATATTAAATTAACACATTTTCAAACTAAAATTTGAAATTAATTAAAAACGACATGGGCTATAACAAGTTATACAATGAGTTAAATGCAACGTTACCAACAGTTTCATTCATTTTTTTTAATACGTAAGAAAGAGATTAATCAAGACAATATCCATAAATTAATTATTATTTGTAAATGGTTATTATTATTATCTACATAATGATAATTATTATTGAATTTTATATCTACAAACTCTTGTTAGATTTTTAAATATTCATATATTTAATAAAGGAATTGTAAAACATATGTGAGAAGGAGTTGGTCGTGGGGTGCGGTCAAATAAATACTAAATTTTAAAAAATAGTATTTTTAATTGTCATTAAAAGGTCATATGCCATATCAGGTCTTCATCAGAGCTACAAAATATACAAAATATAAAAGGCAGATGGTGAAAATAAAATAAATGAGTTATAAGTAGATATTAAATAAGAAAAAGTTGTCTGATAAAGAAATAATAAGATGACATCAGAGATATAGTGGGTGACAGTGTAGTCAAAATATCAAGTATTATATATATAGAAGATATAAACAAAAATAGAAAATAAGTATGAATAAAAATAGAAAACAAAGGCGAATATAGCGTGTAAGTTAAAAGTATTGTGATAAAAGATAAGAAATTATTATATAACAAACTGGTAAAGATTACATTTTATAACTGTAGGTTAACAGATAAAGAAATTGAAAATTGAATAAGTAATGATCTAGTAAGGCTAAATAATTTAATATCATATAAAACATATGATTTGAAAACTCATGCAGCATGTCACGTAAAAACATTATGATGATTTAAAAAAATCCAAATAAATTGCAACTTTTAATACTTACGATTAATTATTATTAGTAATTTACTAAAATAAATACTCAACATTTAATAGAAAATTTTTCGATCTGCAGCAGGTAATAGTAAAACTCTATTCAAGGCAATACTCCATGAAAGTTATGCTAGACATAGACGGGTGTGTTGGGAACCTCTGCATTAGAGTATCATTATATAATACAATTTCTTGAGTATGAAATCATTCCTAATTAAACTTATATTTTTATATTGTAATATTTTATTCATTTCATTTAACATTATACATTGAAAGGCAAATATATAAAAAAGTGTAAGGTTAAAAGACAAACAAATATACAAGAAAGAATCCTCATGTTACGAACAGTTGATATTTTTATCCGACTACGATGTAGCTACAAAGGGGGTTTAGGTTAGAAAGAAAATTAACTCTAATTACTAAAAAAAAAAAATATTTTTCTATATTTTAAGTTTTTCAAATAATCAAGTAACTACTCTTTTTGTAATCAATTTCAATTATTTTTATACAACTAATTTGATAAACAACTATACAAATGTAGTATTTTTGGTACTTACTGTATATCATAATTGTTTTCAAATTTGTTCTCATAGTTCTCTTCTAATAAAAAATAACGTTTTATTTTTTTATTTAAGGCTAAGAATATTTTAAATAAATATTAATCATGATATATCGCATTCAACAGTTTAACACTGTTGAATATCCCACTTATTCACCATACATAGATTATGAAGGTTCCCCGGTGATAACGCTAGATAGCGCTACTAGTCCTTAGTTACCGGTAAACAAATCAGCTCTCCTTACCGAACAACTGCTGAGTTACTATAAATTAAGCCTTTCAGTTGACAATATAACTGACTCCAATTTCATCATTTTTGAGTGAAGTCATTTTAGTGATATTTCTAGTTGAAAAATTTAAAATATCTGAACAGACATTGAGTAAGTTGATTCCAGAGTAGCAGTGTTGAAATATTAAACTGTGAATAAATACATTTTTTCACTAGAAGCATCACTAAAATTAATAATCGAAAATGTTGATATTGGTGTTAGTCATTCTGTAAACTGAAAAACTCAATTGATAGTCAAATAGAGGAAAAGTTGAAAAAACGAATAGAATGGAATAGTCGAAGAGTGGAGACCCATTCAATTTATAGTGCCTGTACAGTTTTATGTTACTAACATTTATACTTACCAATCAATATTGAATTTTACATTAAGGAATGAATGTTTCATAAATGTCAAACAGTTTTGAGATCTGTGATCAAGAACATGGAAAACAAATAGAATAATTTTACATTCCATTAATGTATGGTTTTGGTTATAAATTCTTGGTGATTTTTTTTTCGTCGTATTGTTAAGAAAAAAGGCATTTTAAGTATGAGCAGAAATAGTACACAGCAACACCTCTTCCTGGTCTTGGTTTACTCTCTGAATTCAGGAAAGATCTCTCATCCAGCTCTTCTTCTGTGAACTTTAATACGTAATCATGAGTAGAGAGTACGTACGAGTTGGTCGATAGTTGATTGTCTTAAGTTAGTAAAGTTTTGTTGTTTACGTACCAGGGAGCTATTGTTATTTGTATCAAAATTTGGGATTAAAATGATTGCAGTTTTTGTTAGTAAGTCTTTTTTGCAGAGCCGCAAATTTGTGAGGCCTATGCATTTAGATTTTGTCTGATTTACAATTTCTATTTGGAAAAAAAGTTATTACTAAATCATATTACTTTTTACCATTAACGGTTTGAAAACTATAATTATTTTCCCCACAAAATCGTGTAATAATCATTATATCTGATTTTAATTGTAAAATCGTTTCAGAAAAATTTAAATCGATCTCAGATTTTTATTTATTCGATTAAATATAATGATAATTCACAGACTGATAGGGTTTTACAAAAACAATAATGGTTAAATTGTGATAAAAAAAATATGATCAGAAAATAAAAATCTCCTTTTCACACAAATTAAATTAAATATTGACAGGAATGCATATGTTATTAATGTACACATTTTTTAATATTATATTTCTGAAATACTTTAATTGTGCACGCGGTACCTGCACAATATATATAAACATAATTGTTGATTTAAAAAAAATGTATATTTCAGATTTTAAAAATGTATTATTATTGATAATAGTAAAAAATAATGATCAGGATGTGATTTGTATCACTATTGAACAAAAATAAAAATCGTTTTTAATAATAAATCATGAAATAATTTTTAAAAATTCCAGATACAAATTTTTAACAGATTTGATTTTGATTATTAAATTATGGATTTCAAACCCTGCTTTTAACATAATTGTGAACATCTTTTCATAAATTGCCTTGACGAATCACTCCAAAAGGACCCCAATGCTATTAAAAACTTAATATATGCCTTAAGGAAATCAAAATATTTCACAAAACTGTAATCACATCGACAAATTTGTACAAAATTTAATCACATCTTGTAATAGTAAATATACCTGTTAAGTTGTTTGAGTTAGTAGATTTCTCTTTAAATTGTAAATATACCTATTAATTTTTCTTCTTTTAACCTTCATTTTTAATTATAATGGTTTTCAATTTTTCTTCTAGTTATTTTTAATATTTAAATTGTAATAATATATTTTTTATTTTAATGAAATTTACAACTGTATTACATGGAAAATACAAAAAGTAAATGTGAAATGGTAACATGACATGTACAACATGAAGAGAAACTACCCATTGGTAGAACTCAAATTAAAGTTCTACATTAGAAGGTCCCGAGGCCATCTTCTTTTCAGACGCCTCGGAGGATTATCAGGAATAGAAGAGGAAGCAAGGTTTGAAACAAGAGGGCTCGGATGGTTCTGCAGTTTGTTATGGAAGCATAGTTATCTGGAAACATATGGAACATTAAGGTCTTTATGGATGATTTTATTTGTGACAAAGTAAGGAACGTAGAGGATTTTACGAAGGATTTTGGATTGTAAGGATTGGATACGAGAGTAATTCGATTTTTTTAGTGGAGCCCCAGAGCTCTTTTAATATTTAAAATGTACTCTTAAACTTCGCTTCTATTAATACCAATCTTTATTTTTTTAAATGTATTTTTATTTTTGTTTTCTTAAAATCATTAATCTTTATTTTGATTGTCTTTGTAAACTTATCTCCTTTTAATATTTAACTTTCAATTTTTTAACTTTAATTCAATTGTACTGTCATATTCATCTGTAACTATTCTCAACTTTCTAAATTTAAATTTTATTTGCTAGCTGTAGTTTTGTTATGTATGTAGTAGTTGATCAAACTGTAAGATAATGGTTAAAATGACCCAGGTGGTTGAAGAGCCCAAAACATTTATCCACACATATATTATTATAGTAATGCTCGAAATCGGTTTTGTACCAAATATAATTATCAGTTTTGTACAAATATACCTTTCACGCTCAAATACCATGAATGGGTACCGTTGGATTCAGAATATCACGGGGGGTTAGCGAATCGTATTCTCCACATTTGTTTTTCTTTCTAAAGTAAATAAAGTCGATACAAACATTTTGCTAGACTTCGATACTGGAACGGTGGTAGTTCTGTAGATCGATACGTGACAAATTGGACCTTGAATATTTTGATGCGTACAGCAAGACCCGGATAGTTCCCTCGTTTTAAGCCCCAAAACGTACTATTTTCGAGATAACGCAAAGCATAGGGTTCGCATCCACACAACCTTACGTTAATTTTAGTACTGTCATTGACTTTCGTCAACTTGAGGCCTCTATGATCGAGAGAGAAGTTTATATTATTTATCGATGGTGTTTTTGATAGGCAAGCCATACCATCGTTAATTCTTCACCAAATCTCTAGATTGAGCCACCAATTTTAAAGGCTTCCTTCTCCTTCAGGCGGACAAAATAGTCCAATCACCTCGAAAATTCAGGCAACCAAGTTGTAAAAGAAAACAAACTTTATTTGCGAATAGCTAAAAAAGTGCATACTTTTCCCTTTGTTATACCCATGATTATATAAAAGATTACTAAATTCCCTACAAAAGGAAAAAAAATCATCGAAATCGGACAATCATCGATTTTTTTTTAGCAAAGATACAGCTTATTGAAATTTGTAAACATGTTGGCTCCAAACATTAATGAAGCTCCAAACATAAATTAATTTTTGTTTCCTTTGCCGATTATATTTATCGATTAAGTATGAATTTATTTCTTTATATTTTGATGCGTAGCATTATTTTATTTTCTTATTAATTTGGCATTTGAAAACAATATGCTGTGCAAATTTTTCGCACGGAGCCTACTAGTAAATAAATAAATAAACATAATTGTTGATTTTTTGAAACAGAATAGTATTCCTTCCAATTAATCAACACTAGCTGGAGATAAGGAGCGGTAACTAAAAGAACTCCCCGGATAGGATACGACGCAGTTTGGCCAGTAAATGGTGGGTTTGGAGAAGCTTGCGGGAAGGTAAAGGAGAGGATTCCAGAGAGCGATAAAGAGGAGAGGGAATTGGGATGTTGACCCGGGGGGGCCGACCCGGGGACGAGGGGGGGCGACCTTGGTCCAAACCGGTCCTCACCGCCCCTTCTCGATTTCGGCGGAGTCCCTAACCTGCCCCAACCTCTTTTTCAGTCAGCCTTTTCTTCTGAGGCCTCTTCGCAAAGAACGCAACTGTCCAAGCATGGGCGTAGCCGGCTCAGGAATATTTCCTCCGACGGGGAGGGGGCAAATTTATTTAATTTAATTTTTTTCTAGTTTAACACTTTAATATTTTTTTATTATAGTTTATAGTTGTTGATTTTTTTTTACTGCAATATATAAATATAGAAGAATACAATAAAAAATAAACTTTATTCTGGGACGATGTCCCCTTAGAATAACAATAAGGAACAGCCACAATTGAAAAAATATATATCTGGCCAAAAACCAACTTAATAAAGATTCAAGCAATATATAAAACAACTTAAATAATAGTATGTAGTTTACTAAAAAAATAAAATAAAATCTTCCCAACTATACTTATCATTTTACTAGAAAAAATAACAAAAACAAAAATAATAATAATAATAATTACATGTATAGAAAGAAAAAGCAAAACCTCCAGAAAAGAAAAAATATCAAAAGTAAGTAAATAAAAAAAAATGACTTATGTCAAAACCCAAATAGCTAAAGCATACAAAATATATCAATATATTAAAGATGTATTAATGACAGAAGATGAAGAACGTGATTACAATATTGCATTAACCCAACCTAAGAGGTAGGTGAATATATATAAATATTTTGTCATGGGTAATAAATAGTCAGAACGCAATCAATCTTTAAGATTTTTATTGTTACTAAATTTCGACGCAAGCTTGTGGGCCATTATCAGGCCTGAAAATTTTCAGGGTTTGAAATCTATAATTTAAAAAAATATAAATTCAAATCCTAACAAAATTTTATCGGGAATTTTTATAAATCATTTGATGATTGTAATTAAGAGCGACTTTTATTTTTTAACATAAGTGATTAAAATAATATCCTGATCGTTATTCGCAAAAAAATTTTTACATTTAACAATAATAACAATATATACAATAGTGCTACCAGTGGTTAGTTTCTCAACAAGTGATTTCATTTTATTATTTTCCGTTATCAAATTTACTAAATGTATTTTATTTATTAATACAGTTGTAAATATCACGAATAAATAAATAGAAAATAAAAAATAGGAAATTAATTTTTTTCTGTATGTATACAACTAAAAACTGCTTAACTATATGGACATAGAAGAATTTAATTTAAAATAGATTTTTTTCCAATAGCTCAGGTGTTAACCGGAAACGAAAATCGCTAAAAATGTACTTCAATGCTGAAAGCGTAACTTGCTTACCGCGTGCTCGATTATGCAAATTCAGAAATATAATATTTAAAAATGTACAATAATAACGTACATATTAATATATTTGTAAGCAAAAGGTTATTTTTATTTTCTGATCAGTATTTTTTATCACATTAAAATTATTATTATTGATGTAATACCGTATTACTCAGTGAGTGATAATTTAATGGAATAAAAGATCGTTTTAATTTTTATCTATAAATCAGATATAGGTTTTAAATTAGAAATAAAATAAAATAAATATTACACAATTTCGTGGAAAAAAATAATAATCCATTTCAAAACTTGAAAAATTTTATATTATATATATATATATATATATATATATATATATATATATATATATATATATATATATATATATATATATATATATATATATATATATATATATATATATATATATATATATTTATAATATTTATAATTATATTATATTTATAATTATATTATATTTGTTATTTACATATTATATTTATAATAATAAATAGTGTTGGACGATATGAAACAAATAAATGATGTGAATATATGTGATAGACAAATGAAATACGTATCATATGTATCATCCATTACTATTTATCATTATTATCTATTAATTAATACATTATTAACTGTTGTATAATATTTAGCTCTGATGTTATACATTTTTTTCTGCCCTTATAATAACCCACAAGCTTGGGTTGAAACGTCGGCAACAATAAAAATCTTAAAAACTGATTGCTTCCTCACTATTTATCACCCATGATATATAGAACAATCTACTAACTTTATTCAATCATAAATATTTTTGATATTCTTGCTTTTCTTTTTGTTTTATGTACAGATTTTCTTTATTACAAAAATAATTATTAATCTGTAAAAGTAAAAAAGGATAGGGATAATCACGATTTTTTTATTTATTTGATCTTTTTTTGTAATTAAGATAAGTTTATTGAACAAAAATAAAATCTGCCACATTCATACGCAACAATTTTTTGGGCTATAAGTGTTCTTTCATACAGTATGTCCATTCAAAAGGTAAATAACATAAATAATTAAACAAAAGAAAAATTAAATTAATAATAATAATAAATTGTATATATATATATAAATATAAATAGGACGATTTTAGGAAAGTAGAAAATCCTTGACGATAGTAGTAGGGCATCATGCTGGTTTGCATAACCAATCTATTTCACGGCGGATGACATGAACGTTTTCATTATGCATAGTTTTTTTTTTTTATTATAATAAAATAAATTTTTAACGTCATAATTTCGAAATAACTTTCGAAAATTAAAACATTATTGGTGTATTAATGGCTTTATGAATTATAAACTGAAATAATATAAGACACCAAAAAAATGTTTTTAGCTCGACAGGTATGAATTCATAGTTTCATTAATATTTCTGTGCACCGATTTTTTTTTTGTAAGGAACTGTCACGTTCGAGGTACAGAGGAACGACTGTATGGTTTCTTCTATTTTTATTTTATAGTAGCATGAAAGATAGAGTTTTTTTTTTTATTATAATAATTTTCATTGAAATAAGATTGTAATTATGAAGTTGTAAGTTGTCATGGAATCGTTTGTAATGAATACGTATGTGTTCGTTAACAGTCGGCATATGGAGGTCAGTTAATTTGGAATTTATTATACCATTGCTTACAAATAATTGTTTAAAAACGAGAATAATTTCCTATTGAGTAATTATTCTATTGTACAGACCCCTTTTCAAATTATTAACATTCGCCTAAAACTTCATAAATGGCTTCCTTCATTCATGAATTGTTTAAATGGGACTTTTTCTCATTAAATTAATTAATTTAAAGAGTTACTAAAAGCTCATAAATGTCCATTTGCTTTCCACTTGAATCGAAAGATGATTTAATTACAAAATCAATAAAAAGGTGGCCTACTAAAATATAGGTCCGTTTATCCTATATAACATCATTATTATGGCAATTTGGGGATGTAGATCATGCCAAACGGCTCAATATTTTTTAAGGCCACCTTTTTTTTGATTTTTTGATCAAATTATCTTAGGATTCAAGTAGAATGGAAATGGGTATTTACGAGTTTTAAGTACCTAACTAAACAGACAAAGTTTGACCTCCTCCAGATTGAAAACGCCCCGATTCAGAGAATTTTCGTAAATAAAATATTTGTAGGTTACGTAGTTTCAGTCGGATGTTAATAATTTGATAAAAAAAATGGTCTGTACCACGGACTATATGGCCTGTATGAAAAATTATTAAAATTGTGACGTTACTAGAAGTAAAGGAATTTTCACTGGAAACAGTAACGAGAATAGGGTACCACTGATCAACGGTAGTCATAGTTTTGAGGGAAAAAAAAGAAAAAGAAAAAAAAAGGCACCATGAAGTGAAAGAAATGAACTGGAAGAAGAAATAAACAGACAAACAATTTGACCGCTTAATGGTGCGATTGTTTTTAGAACATCGTTTAAAAACTGGCAAAGAAATATCCAGAGATCTTGCAGATAGCAATCTATTAAATAAAATGATATTTAATTAAATTTTTACTGGGTGATACAATTTCTATGACTGTGATTGTAAGTTATTATAATGCAAGACAACAGTTTTCTTAATATTATAATAAAACATAATAAGACTACTCCATTGAAACTATTAAAGTGATAATATATTTTAAAAAAACAAGTGTTAAATAAAATAGAAAAAAAAAATGTCTAAAAGATGAATGAAGAAATAAAATAAAGTGAACCATTTCGAATGTGACTAAGTTGAGGACTGCCCTGGGTCAGGCTCCGCTGCCCTTCGCTAGGCTTTAAAACCAGTTCTTTATCTTTTTATTCTTTGATATAGTCTTGGGGTTCCCAAACTGCGCCTCCTGGTTCGCCAAAATTTTCCATGCAGTATACGTCATCAGCAAGAGAAACGTCGTGGATAAAAATATGTTTTAAATAGATTCAATGAGTGATAACATTTTTATTTAACTATTATTTAATGTATCGATTATAAGGTGAATAAAAATAATCTACTATCGATTATTATAGTAATTATCGACTAATATAGTATAATAAAATTACTATAACTATAGGGCATTTAAGATTGAAGAGGAGTCAAGTTGAGCTTCATCAAGCCTAAAATTAATACTATGATTGCAAAAAATGTTTCCAACTGAAAAATATTGATGTTTATCTTCACAACGACGAATTCATTTTAAGAAAAAAAAATTTTAAACATTTTATTCAGTTTCAGTTTTTTTCTATTAATTTTTTTAATGTGAAATCATAACCTTATAATTTTATTTAAAATAAAATGATTTGAGATTAAGAGTGTATTAGTTGATTTTTTAGAATGTTTTCATGCATATCAGTCCAAGTGGGTAGAAAGTTTACCAGGTTTTTCCTCAAATCCTTACAAATTAAACAATAGCCTACTATTCAGTTAATGTAATCTGTGTTTTTTTTTATTGTTTTATTTTGAAAAAAGGTATAATTTAATAATTTCTTAGTTGTCAACTTTTCGGACGCTTGGCACATCTTCTAGGACATTTTTTTCTGGTAGTATTAAATAAACTTTTGTTCAACATCTATTTCTTTATCATTTTAATCCATGAGTAACATTTTGTCATAAATATAAAAAAAAAAAATCAATAAATAAAAATACATTTTTTAGTTGATGAAAATTATATAATTTCTAAACTCACATTGCCACTTGTCGGGGATCGAACTTTCTTCTGATTAGACGAGCATATTAAAGTTACTTATTGATTAAAATTACAAAGAGATGCAAGTTGATTTTTTTTTAAATTAACATTTCTCTGAACGAAGTCCTTAAAAATGGGTAAGGGGCCCAACATGATGGAAAAAAATAATAAATTATGTATATCAAGCTAAAAGAGTTAAAAGTACCTTATTTTATAAAAAAACAAGATCACTCCCAACTCTTCCTCATATAATAATTTCGCAGTAATTACAGTCATTAAAGAAACAATAATTAGTTCTCAAAAATAAATCCTGTATGTGCTACTGTATGTCAATATCACAGAGATTATTATAGTTCCTGACGATGTATTTTGTTTTATGATTGTGTCTTTAAATACTTTACTCTAATTTAAATTAATTGTCTATATTTGATTAGGTAGTTTATTAATATACGATAAATGGTGGTGTAATTAGTTAATCGTATACAGAAGAAAAGTTTGAATTGATGTATGTCGCGTTAATCGCCATGTCAGCAGGATCGTTACGGCGCATAACTCACTAATTGTTTATTTTCGTCAGCTGGCATGTCACGTCACATACCATGCGTGACCTGAAACGGATACCCCACTTGTTAAATTACTTGTGGCATCTGAGCTCTGAGGACTAGTTTGACGAATGTGGAGCACGCGGAAGACCAGCAATTACTAACCACACGACGAGAAAAAACAACAACAAAAAGCAAGAACCTTTCGAAAAGCGGTTGTTAGCGATCCGCGACAATACGTCAAAACGAACGCGTCGCCGGAAGCGTTTTGCCTAGTCATCTCTCAGAAAGTGAGACAAAGCGACCCGCCTCGCGATCAATTCATGAGCCATTAAACTGTCCCGACCAATGAGGAGTAATTACCGCTCGTGATTGGTGGACATCAGTCACCAATAATGAGATGCGAGGAGGCTATTGGCCGAATGGGAATGGACCTTAAACAGCGCTCGTGGAGGGGTACAATAGAATTACAGAAGGCGGTGTACGCAAGAGCATTCCCTGCAAATTGTCCTACGAGGCGGAAGGTACTCAGGTGTAACAAGGACCTCTTTGGTACTGCGCAGCCTGGGTTGCCAGGGCAGGCATGTATTCTCCACTAAGCATATCTAATTGTTTCTCCAAATTCCTTTAGGATAAGATAATAAACGTAAACTTAAAAAACGAAATCTGATGCGCCCATCACACGACTTTCACTTACCACTCTCTTCTTATCAGAAACAAGTATTTTCAGGCAAAGAGGAAGTGAAAGTAAAAATTATAGATGCTATATTTATTTACATTTCATTGTGAAAATTTTTATTTGTTTAATTACCCTTATTTAATACAAATTTTAATTTTTATATTGGTGCAATCCATACAATTAAATATTAAATAATGCCAATAGAAGCATTTATGAAAACCGCATATGTATATGTAAATAATATTTTCCTTGTATTTCTTCTAATCAGCTGTTCAATATAACCTTTCTTAGATTTTTTAAATATAAACTTCTCTTTCCTTTAGTATGTTGGCTTCGTGAAAGTTATACACAACCTTTTTTTTTTTTCTTCTCTCTACAAATTATTTGTGCTTGTTTTTTTCTGTTCTGATGATGCCTGAATTGACGAAGCGTTGGCAAATTAACTATTCACCTTTATGTTGGAGACTCATGGCTCTATATTTAGGATTTTTCCATTTATAATTTTTTTTCTTTTTTTTTTCTTAACCCCATATGGTGTGGTGTTGAGAACAGAGTGTTAGTACGAGGCTTGAACATGAACTATTTTACTGCACAGAGTGCATTGTAGAGGATGATGGAGAATTGGGAGTACTGTGGTTATTCATAGTTATTGTGTGTATTAGTCTAGTCACGGGGCTCACTAGTGTCCTGTAAATGTCAATTTTTCAGTCTAGTAATAGGTTTTTAATATATATCTGCCATCACATAGGTTTGTGAGTAAGTGTTTTAAAAAGTGGGTTTGTCGAGTATTTAAGGCTATCAAAGAATTTGATAAGTCTGCGTGTAATAAAATCGTCCACCTTCGGTAATTCGAGGGTGGTATGTAGTAGGTCCGTACGTGTTTTTTGTTAAGTCATTTGTCCCACTATTTTTCTTAGCATATCGTTCTGAAACAGTTGGAGCTTATTCGATATGTTAGCTGTGGTGCTCCATACATAAAGGAGTGCTGGACTTAAAATGCTCTTGTATATTGTTAGTTTGAGTCGGAGTTTATAATATAAATAACTGATGTCTATTTTATAGTTTTATGCTTATTTTATTAAGTTGGAATCACCTGTAGCTGTAAATTATACAACAAAATATACCCTATAAACTATTGAAAAAAAAAATTTGTGTACAAATAAAATTACGTATAACTAAGGTTATATTCAATGTTGCAAAGAGTTGTCCTTAATAGGGTTATAAAATTTAACGGCAAGGCAACTAATAAAAATAACCGCCAGGACATCGGACACAAACAATAACTTGGAGAGAAATTGCATACGAATGCCATCGAAGAGAGGAAATGCATCGTAGGGAGTTGGAACCGACTTCCGCTACTGGATGCATATATTATTGCAACGACATTCGGAACATTTCGATTCCCAGCTGGACTAGGCAAATTAAATAATTCATGAGCTCTTAGCTTGAAATTAGCGTGGGAAGGAGCAGTTTGGGATTTGGGGCGACTTTTTATCAATCTAAAATCCAGTCAATCTGTTACAGATACAAGATTCAATCGGTATAAATCTACCGGCGACGTATATTAGTGGGAAGATAAACGAACTAATGAATAGACTGTTATCAATATTAAGAGAAATATAAAAAGTCCGTGATACAAACTCCTTTTTATCAAATGATTAACATCCAACTGAACTTCTTAAACAGCTTCATCTCATCGTAACCTACAACTATTTTATTTACAAAAATTGTCGAATTGGGGCATTGTCAATCCGGAGATCGGCAAACTTAGTCTCTTTAATTAAGTGCAAAAATCAGTAAATACTCATTTGCTTTCCACTTGAATCGTAAGATGATTTGATCGCGAAATAGAGAAAAAATAACATGAAAACAGCCTACAAAAATATTGGGCCGTTTGGAGTGACCTACACATCCAACATTACAAAATAACGAGGTTATAAAGGCCAAACGGCCAAATATTTTCATAGCCACATTTTTTTCTTGAGATTACCTTATATTACGATTCAAGTGGAAAGCAAATAAGTATTTACGAGTTTTTAGTATCTAATTGAATTGACAAAGTTTGCCGATCTCCAGATTGATAACGCCCCTATTCCTCCTAGAATGTAAATAAAATAGTTATTGAATACGATGAGATGGAGCTATTGATGAAGTTTTAGCGGATGTTAATAATATGATAAAAAGGGCGCTGTTCCATGGACTAAAATGTAGTAATGATGAAAAAAGTTTTCAAGTAATTTTATTTTTCTACTAACTTTTCAATCCTTATCTATTTTTTTGCCGCCAGCTTTTCCAACTATTACCTACCTTCATCTATTGCTTTACAGTTTTCGGCATGCAGCTATAAAGCATTTTTGTTGATTCTACCAATCCATCTAATTTTTGGCTAATCAGATGGTTTCTTAATTATTCTTGAATATTCATTAACGCTTAGATGCTTCCTGATGGATTGCTCTGAGTTACATGTTCCGCCCATCTTAACCTCATTCCCTTACATCATTATTATATGAGACCAGTTCTTTGTTGATCATCCTCATCCAACCGTTTTTACTCTGAGCCGATTATCGCGCGGAATATTTTCAACTCTATTTTTTCAATGCTTCTTTGTATTAAAGTACTCTGGTTTGTGTCCAGGATTCACAGTTATATAAAATAACCAATCACAGCATTGTACACCTTTAATTTGAGTTAATATTTTTCGAGATTTGACTAACTTTGAAAGAAAGAGATCTCTGTTTGCGCTACGTTTGTCTATTTCTGACAGTCGGTTATTTATTGAGGGTATTGTGGACCCCAGAGTGGATTTTCGGTTTAATTCATGATTGATTTAGTTTTTCTTTTTTAACTTGTAGACTTATTTACTCTCCCTATTTGAACAAGTAGAAGTAGTGTAAATCAATCAATCTTGAAAAACGTTGCCTGGAATTAATGTTACCAATTCATATGTCTAAATTTTGTGCCAGTTTCTTTTTAGGAAACACATTTTTTTATTAATAATGAAATAGTAGGAACAATATACTATCAAGAGAAATGCCAAAGTCAAAAGTCTTACTCTGAGCTTGTTAATTACATTTCGCTTCGGCAACCGCAAAGTGATGTTCTAGAAAGTGGTTGTACAAGTTGCTAGCCACTAAAACGCTCATTAAAATGATTAGTTACTGCCTGACTAATTTTGATTGATTTAATCATTAGTCTGAATCAGCCAACTTAGGTGATTATTAACTGACTGTTTTCTAGTATACTTACAGCTCATTAGTCATTATAATGAATATATATTACCAGGGCTGATTTATTTATTTTTTTACTATAATTAAATAATAAGTAACCTCTGCTGAAGAAATGTTTATATGGTAGAAACAAATTGTCAATATTGATGTCATTAAATAAATAAACTTTAAAAAAAATAGATAGTTCCCTAGAATTCCTAATGATATAGGAAAAACAATGTTGAAATCCTTTTTTTACAAAACACATAGGGTGAAAACACCAATTATGGACAGGAAAGCCAGTGATAGACAGGTTGGACTTTAAATGTAAATATTAAGCTTCCTTATTGATTTAAAGGTTCCATTTTTTTCTAGATTGAAGAACAATACCCTCTATTGACAACTGCACGAACAAAGTTCCCAAAAGGAGATTTTAGAATACCTATCATTGTTATTTCTCTATTGCTCTTGAGATCAAAGTGTTTCATATCTTCCTACCAACAGTTTTGCTGAGAGTAAGTTGAACATTTATTTTATCTTATCTTTATCGTTATCTTAATAGTTAAACAAATATTCTAGAATTTTTCTTAGGTACGTCTATTACTGGTACCAAGCCCCTGTCCATTACTAGAATAATTGAATTTCGGGATACCCCTCACAAGTGCAAAACTTTTTTTTTTTTTAATGGTGGCTTTACCTGCATAAATGAATATTTTTTTTTTCAATTTTAAAGTGTTGAATAGAAAAAAAGATGACCCTAAATATTCTAAATGTCCAACGAAGAAGTTTATAACTATAATAATTATGGCGTCATAAGCCAAAAAAGACAAACATTTCTTTAGCTATGTCCACCACTAGTGCGCTTAGTCTACTTAATAACGTACTCAAACATTATATATGCTATACTTGGTATACTTTCTTGAGGATACAGAAGTTAAAGCCTATAGAAGGCAGAGAAGCGGAGGATAGGAAATGTGAAGACACGCGCGGGACTTATCGGCCATCACGTGACATCCGCGCGTACCTCTTCCAGGAACGTCTGGTCCCTAACCCCGGCCCTCCGCTGTCATCTTCGCTTCCAGCTCTCAATTCAGGTGGAACCGCTACTGTCTCGACTACCGGGCTACTCGCAGCCTTAAATATTTGGCGCCCGAGCAATAATTGCATCGAGCAATTACGCTATGGGCAACCCACACACATACATGCAAAAATAAAATATAATTTACGAAGAATATATGAGACACATCTGAAGGACATTTATATTACTTTATATATGGATTGTATTTATTTTTATATTGCTCTATAGACTAGAAGATACCGACCATTTCATTTAACAGAAAAACTTAATGCTAGTAACCACCATTTTGAATTCTAGAAAAAACTCACCTGAACATACAACTTCGGTCAGTCGGTTGAAAGCCGTTCCTTTCTATGCGAAAATTTAAATTAAAGAGGAGAAATAACATACGGCTGAAATTTTGATATGATGTCAAGAATATGACCTTAAATAAGAATACACCTCGACTGACGATGTGCCTTATATTAATCGGTTGTGTTTTGAAAACTGACGCGTCATTAAATTAGGCTATTCGGTTCGTAGTTGAATGAGGGAAAATTCAAATAGTCGGTTTGATTTCTTGGGATACTAAATCTGAATTTGATATTCCCGAACAAAATTTTCCATTGATTCCCGGGATATATGCAAAAATCAGCGAAATTTCTTTTTATTAGTTTTTTGGACATCACCATAAGAAACTTCTACATCCATTCATTTAACAGCCGCTTAATCCCCTCACATTTTAACGTGTCTATAGGAAATTTAATGCTCTTTCAAACTTATTATAATAAATTTCTTCGAGAGATGCATAATAATATGTTTTAGGGGGAAAATAGACGAAATCAGATATTTCTTATGAAATAACAACAGTCCAACTTTAACACTTTACTCGTTGGATCTAAATTAAAAAGCTATGTATATAATTGTTATTAAATTTTATCTTCTTAACTTTGTATTTAATAATAACTTCGATAAAATACTTCGTTTCGGAATCATTTCCAAAAAATTAAAAATAGTTCGGAAATTTCGAGGTTTTGTGCACACATCACATTTTTACAACATATAGTGGTTATAGGTGTCATTAAGATTTACTGAATGATTTAATGGCGGTACTTTAAATAACATCACATTAATTCCGATTAACCAGACCAGAACAAGAAAATTACTGCCCTGGGGCAGACGAAATGAAATCCTTAAAAATAGAAAAAAAAGGAATGATTTTTTTAAATCTTTAATTTGCCTTTTACGGAAAACGAAGATGTTCGTTCAAAAGTCAATTATTTCTATATTTGTGTAATATTTTATTATTGATTCTTCTTTATGTAATATTTTTTCTCATGCAGCCAGACATCCTGTAATTGTATATATTACAAAATACAGTATTTTTTCATTCCTCCATTCATTCATTATCCTGTGTGTCCTTCATCTCACTAAGTTGATACAAGAAAATTCTTGTATCAGGATTGATTAAGTGTTATTAAAATGCTGAATAAACTTGAGAGTCGGACCATTTTAAAATGGATTGAAAAAAAAAAAATCTTTTGATTTCTAGTAGATTCTTGACGAATCAGGAGAAACCAGTCATCATAAAGACTAAATCGATACTAAGATCATGCAATATTTATAGAGCGATATGGAATCGATTTGAAATTATTTCTCATATCGAATTTTATTTTCTGCCGTTGATTTTTTTTTTTTCAAAAACGACCCTCGAATCCTAGTATGGTCAGATCTAGTTTTTGCACGCGAAGGACTTCTCTCTTTCTCTCTCTCTCAGTGAATAAATATAGTGGGGGATACCGCCCTGTCACTTACCAACGCGAAGACACGGAAGGCCGAGAACGGGACCTGTCATACCCTTCTGATCTAGCACATCGGGCTAAGCGTTCCACTCCAGAAGATCCGGATGCCTGAGAATTAGCGATGAAGAGAGACAATATGTTACGACCAAGGAGCAGTGATCTTTCTTATCCTTTCAACAGTTATCATATCTTTTTCCGTTATATTCTCGATTGCAGAACTGTGAATGTAGTCGCATTAATATATTATAACTGGAACTGGCAAGTATATAGGAGAAATACATGTACCTCGGGTAATTTTTTTCAATGCTCCATAACTTCTAAAATATCAAAGATTTTTAAAAGTTGAAAATAGAATTTTATTAATCGTGCCTTGGAGATCTTATGTTAATTTACACATTATTTTATCATCAGATTTCAACCCGAGTTGTACCTTGGGGCACTCTATGTCGTACCTTGGGTAACTACTTATACCTTAGGCTACGAATTGTATCTTGGTCAATATTAATATGATTATAAATATTATTTAATAATATGTATCATTTATATACACTGGTAAGCTCACTATTTAGTGTCATTTGTTGAAAGCTCACAATATATTACGCTTGCAGTCAATAAATAATCTTTAATAAAATTCTCAGTCCTGCTTTTTCCTCTATAGTTCGAGAGACAAGCCTGGCTTGGGGTTCCCTGCCTGATTGTATATAGGTATGACTGTATGTTTATGATTATTAAAATATGTAATGATTGTTTATTCTCATTATTTTAGTATGTAATTCGTTCTGATTTGGTTGGCAACACTATATTTTTCCATTTTTACATCTCTGATATGGCGTCACGTCAATATACAATTTTGATGTGAAGTTATTTCATTCATATTCATTGTATATATATATTGTATATATATAAATATATATACATATATTGTATATATATATATATATATATATATATATATATATATAACTTGTTTATTGAGAAATATTACAATCTATGTCAAAGGACATATATAATAGTGTTCAGAGATCACATTCACATTCGATGTACAATGAATAAAAATAAATTAAACAGAAAAATAATAATAATAATTATATATATATATATATATATATATATATATATATATATTTATTATTATTATTTTTCTGTTTAATTTATTTCTATTCATTGGACATCAAATGTGAGTGTGATCTCTGAACACAAGTTCTAAAAAAATTGTATTTAATTTTTTTGCAAAGTCGTCAAGTATTTTGCTTATATTGTAACTTATATTGTAACTTGCTTTCAAAAGAAGCTCGAGAGATTACTATACGTCAATCAACTAATAATTTTGAATAGGTTTATGTACTTTTTTATTAAAAATTATTATATCAAGTAAAGAAAAATTAATTTTCCAGCCCTAAAAATCACTACATACTATTGCACTCGAAGATAAATCCAAGAGGACTTAATATTTATTTCCCACAATATGAGAGTGGTTTCGATGCGCAAAGGATTAATCCTCCCAATTTTTAGAGGACAGAAGTTTATATTTATAAATTAATAGAAATAATTTTATAAATTTTAGATCAGAAAGCCAGTATGTAATTAAAAGAAAAACTTTTATTTTCGATACAGGCAGTGCAATGAATTTAAATATCAAAGTGTATTGAGGTATCATTGAAAAATAAAAATAACTAGATTCTCATTATAAATCATTTTGTTTATATATCGATTTATATGAAACGTACAAATGGAAATAGAAACGCTATAAATTCCAAATGTTTGTTTTATTAAATTAAATCTAGGCAACGTGTGAAGAAATTTATTAAAAGTTGTTTACATTAATTGATTTGTATATCAACGTTTGTCGCCTTGCACTTGCCAGAGGTTAAAATTTTAATGAAACTTTATCATAATGAAGTATATATATATATATTTTTTTTATTTACTTATTTTTTTTATTATATACATTACATGTCATACTGATAAGCTACATGTATGAAGTATATAGGTTCTATAGGTTTATGATTAAAGTTACAGTTAATTTTTATTTATGTATGTTATTAAAAAAAAAAGTTGCATTAAATGATAAATAAACAGTAACTAAGCTAACATTACAGTTATAATTTATCTTAAATAAATGGCTTGATTCTAATGCATCGTTTGTTTGAGTAGCTGAAAATGAAAGTATTTCTTTAGATCCACCATTTGGTGAAATTAAAAGAACTGTTAAAAATACGTTTAAAAATCAAAAATTTCTACAAACGTTTATTTGAAAGGTTGCTAGAGAAAAAAATCTAATTTCGAAATTACAGAAAAGAAATTTCTGCCCGGCTTGATAATTATTCTCTACGAATTTTTCTGAAAATAAATATATGCCAAATTACGCTCAACATATTTTATGTTTGTTTCTTTGTTTGTATTTTTTTTTTCAATGAAAACTCCTATCAACAATTTTAAGTACGATTCAAGAAATATAAGAACCCCGAGAAAACCCTCAGCGCCTATGACATTGGCAATACTTCTTCATAAGCTGGCCACCTGTTAGATGAACCTGTTATTAGAAGAGGAGTGCACAATTAACGCTGGTGAAGACAGCTACTGTTAATTGATTGTAGGCGATTCGTCTTCCCTCAGCCTGCCAACTGCCTTCTTAATTAACCAATCAACTGCCAACTTATTCAAACAGATATCTTTTTACTTCTATTTTTGTTAATTACTGGAGAGTATCAAGGTGTCACTTCTAATTAGCACTGTCTAAAAAAAAAATACAATATGTAAAATAATTTCCAACTGTAAATCAAGCAAAAAACAAGAAGAGGTGATAAAGCAAGATGTGTTGAACGTAGTCATAATCATGATTTTACGAAATGCAAACAGACGTTACGAGAAATCTATTTGTAGTATAGCTCAAATTTCAAATTTCATATCTTGCTAAAAGTTGCCATTAAATTTTAATTTTGCTGAAACGGTGGTAGGGAAGCTTTGTGTTCGTGCGAGAGATTAAAACAAAAATTGAGAAACACATGAAATATTGAGAGAATCTTCATTGAATTTTTTTCTTTATATTTGATCTCATAAGAAGTTTTAATGATTATTGCAATTAAGTTATTTATAAGGAATTTCCGAGGTTTCAAAAACTAATATCAACTTATTTCTAAAAAATATTTAATGGAATCCCAATGTTTATATCGTGTATAACATCTACAATACATGTTTTATTCTTGTGTTGGAACAGAGTTGGGAAAACATCCGATTTTCCGAACATCCGAAATTCGATCCGAAACATTCGAAAAATTTATTTTAAATAACTATTTTTTCTTTCAATATTTAAAAAAAAAAATGTTAGATTTTAAGAATTATTAAGGTTGGTTGGTAGTTGTAGAGTAAAGGCGTAAAACCTGTTGGTTATCAACGCCGTTAATTAAGATTATGTATAATTTTCTGTTTGTGAATAATAGGATAAAAAAGAGGTAAAAAGCAAGCTATTTTCATCGTTATTAAAGTTTATTTGAAAGTTAGCACGTTATGTAAAATAAAAAAATAAAAAAAGAAAGAGAGAGATGCTACGTGGGAGGTTCAGAGATTTTTAAAGATTCCTTCTTCAGAGAGAAAATATATGATTTTACTCAAGATTTTTTCATCATTTCCCAAAGCAGATGACGTATTTGTTGATATTTCTCTTTTGTTTAATTCTTTAATGTAAAAAGGCACAACTTTAAAAGATATGGACAAATGGGCGGGTTTTCTTTTGTAATTAAGTGAAGGTGCGTAAGCCTGTTATGACCTACTCTTAGTCGCGTAAGGAGAACATCATCTCTGTGGAGAATTAGTTAATTAGGTAATGCAACATTATTAATTCTTAATGATAATTAAGAATTAGGTAATGCAACTCACAAACATATTTATGTGTTAATCACTGTATAAACTTGGTGTTATTATCAGCTCGCTAATAAAATTTTAACAAATAGTACTTATTGAATATAATATAATTTAGCCGTAAAGTTGAGTATTTATTTGTCTGGAAGGTCAAGCTCTGTGGCGTAGTCCAAATCGAGACATCTGAGAGGGCTTTCGGTCCATCTGACTCACCTCCAGTCGGTGATCCGCTGATTTTATTTTTACTTGGTGATATTTTATGGTAGTAACCCTTCTCCTCCCCGAAAAAAATGGTAAAATATAACCATAACTTATGAAAAATTGATCTATACAAGTATTATTGTTCGTATAATTATACTTAATAAAAGACTTCAAGAATCATTTAAACACCATTTCATAAAGGTAGTTAGGATCTTTTTTCTTCTCCCAAAATAATAATATATATGCTTTCGGGCTGCAGTCCCCTGGATCCACAAGGAGTTACAGAGTCTGTATTCCAAAGATATATATTTTAAGCATTGTTCGTGGATATCATGTATAATGTTTTTTTTTTATTAGTGATATTTGCGACTGTATTAAAATAAAAATACATCTAGTAAATGTGCACCCAGGAATATAATAATATGAAAACGCTTGTTGAGAAACTCCCCTCTAGTAGCACTCTAATAATGAATTTACTTAAGAAGATCACGCGGCTACGTTCTTTTCAGGCTCCTCGGGGCGTTATTAGGAATCGAGGTGATAGCAAGATTTGAAAAAAGAGGTTTCGGATGGTTCTGAAGTTTGTCATGGAAGGATAGGTATCAAGATTGGCCCAAATCCGAAACGTATGGGACATTAATGCCGTTATAGATGATTTTATTTTTAACAAAGTAAGGACCATTGAGGATTTTGGATTGTACGGATTGGATACAAGAGGTATTCGATGATTTAGTGGAGCCCCAAATTAATTTATTTATTAAAATTTTATAGTCATAAAAAGGAATATTTAGTAATTAATTGAAAGCTTAGAGCGGTTGTATTGAAAGAGCTGAAGTAGTCAGAAACGCAGTTTCTTGTCGTTTCTAGTGTTGCCCATAATTGGTCTTATTCTTGCACTTTGCAAGACCAAGACCAACACCGCCTATCTGTTGCAAGACCCAGACCAAGACTGGTAAAAAAAATCGATTTTTTAAAATAAAAATTGAGGCAAAATAGTTACTAATACTTGACAATTTTAGTTACTATATGTAAAGAATTGGTGTAACCAATGTACTTTTGCATTTAACTCTTCTAATTTTTCATTCAGACTTAGTTAAGTTTCTCATATCTAAAAAATAACAGTAATATCTCTCTAGTAATAAGCTAATAGGCAACTGTAAGACTGTTTCGATAGTATTAATAGACAATTAATAAACAAGACCTAGACCAAGACTGAGTTTACAAGACTGAGGTTACTCGTCTCGATCTCGCATTTGGGCAACACTAGTCGTTTCAGTCTGGTATGAAGATTACAAGAAAGTCGTTTGTTCTGGGTCGAGTCATAGGTGTACGAAGTATAATTTCAAAATAGTTACATACAATTAGAACGTATAGGTTGTATTATGAAAATTCCACTGTATTTATATCAGTTTCAATAAAATCAAAATATTTTTATTTATTTATTATATTTTGTTTATATATTGCCCCATATATAAATATTTATTGATATGTATGGATATTTAGGTGAAGGAAAATGTTATGTAATATCATAATAGGAAAACTAAGGATAAATTAAATACTCATTTCTGCATAGCACCTCCTTCCATCTTTAGAATGTTTTGTTAAGTTTTAAGAGAATTGAGAATTTGAAAATTGAGTGATCCGGTCTAAGTAGAAATAAAAACTAGTGAAGTCCCATTTTTCTCAGCTTCAGATTATAGAAATATAAAATTTTCATTTATGGCTAAGAATAAGTCATATAATTCTTCTTCCATGATCTATATTCTACTATTCTCCGAAATATATACCCCTTCCTGACGGCGGTACATCTGTGACAAATAACCGAATCCCCCCTCCTCCTCACTGCCCCGATATTTCGAATACAATCTTCTACTGGATGGAATTTCACGGACGGGTTACTTCTCATTTCCGTTCGGCAAACGGAAGCAATACGATACCGTCCGATCATGGAGGCCTAGGATAGCAATATAGCGAAGGAGACGTTCTCAGACTGTCAGATGTCCCGCCATTTATCAACAGCCACTGATCTAATATGAAATTCACTTGTGTTGGAAGGAGGGAGAGAGGGGAGGGTATCATGTCATAGTAGTCAGACACAGCTGGAATGAGAACTAGATATAAAAGAATTCTTAAAATTTCAGATGTTTTATTAAATTTCACTAAACTAAATTCGTTTATATGTAAGCAGTTTTGTGTAATAGTGGAGTGTCATTTTCATAATAAATAATTTATTAATTATTAATTATATTAATAGATCTGATTAAGACTGAATATTTTTAAGTAAAAAATAAGCTGTTACCCATTACCAAGAAATACCTATCATTTCTCTATTCTATTATAATTATTTTTAAGAACTTCCACTAATAAATATAAAGTGAAGAATATCTCAAAGGTTCACTCTTTGAAAGATTATTTCTACAATCAAAAGTGCTACTATCACTTACTATTAGTTTAAGCACTTTTTTCTCAGATCTAATTGACCAAATGAGACTTCTTGTTAAATTCAGTAATTATTCACATTAATTTATGTTTAATATATTTTATTATTTAATTCCCAAAAAAAACAGGCGTGTTTGAGTAAAAACGTATTTCCCTAATTTGGAGGCCCATAAATTTAAACGATTAATAAAAAAAATACGATAAATTAAAAAAACAGAGATGGTCTGAAAGTCAGCCAAAAAAAAAAAATAATAATAAATTCTGTTTATTTATACTATTCCTACGATTTGACCCACATTGCAGATTTTCCTGAGGGCTAAAACGAAAGATTTACAAATGGTGAAACTATTTCGGGATTAATAACAAAATTGAAAATTATGAAGGTTAAAAATGGAAAACAATACTTTCTCATTAGCAATAATGAGAGGTGATTTAAGTAGAAAAAATCTAAATTAAAATAATAAATATAATTCATTTGTGAGAATTAATTTGTACATATCTCGGCAAATTTGGATCCTTATGTTGTCTGAACAAACATATTCGAAGATAAGTTAAATAAATTAAATTAAAATAAAAAATATATATAGAGAAAGATCATATTTTTTTTTTTATTCATTGGAATCCAGAACGTATGAGAGGGATTTATGACCATTTCTGAGTAAGGTTCTTAAAGGAATGGTCAGGATGTGTTGTCAAAACATTATGTTTATTAAGTTTTCCCACGTATTGCCCCAAACGTGTAGTTCATCATCTGAGCACTGGTTTGAAGGCTGTACAAGAATTAAAAAATCTGAGATAGTTCTTGTCCCTCTTTCAATCCATTGACTTGATAATGCATGTCGAACATTGGGTTAATATTTTTCAACCCTACAATTTCTTGTGTATATATATACACATATCAACCATCGCTAAAGTTGTTAAAGAATGTGCCTTATAATTACCTAACCAAAATTCCACACAAATGTGTCCTCACACACAAAAAAAATTCGCAAGCCAGTAAAAATGTGCCCCATGCAAACATTCATAATCCCGTAGTGGCCCTCTCTAATATCTCATATCATGATACATGCAACTCTCTTCTTAGGCATTCCTGCTTTTCATTGTTAAGGACCTGTTAATGTTCATATATTAAAAAATTATTTTTAGTGGGTTGAGCTATCATAACAATGTAAAACATAAACAGTTAATTTTATAAACCGAAAATTATGTTAAGAAAAGCTAAATGAGTGAAATTAAAATGTTGTGTTTATAAAAGTGAACGGAAGAATTCTTATCTGGACAAGATAATAAATACGGGCCAAAATTAAACGCCTAACAATGGGTCTAAAAAACCAGTCATAAACACACGAATGCTCATAAGAAAAAAAATTATCAAGACCCAGGTGTAACAAGACAGCGCACCTTGGTCGTACACACTTGTATTACACATTTATATTCGCCGTTTAAGCCCCAATTTACATTTAATGGATAGCTGCTTTATTCAGACCAAGCATGCATATTAATTTGAGTATAAGTCTCTGTTTCTATCACCATCATGGCAAACAGTTGCTAAAGCTTTTGTGGGATAAGATTTACAATTAAAACAAAAATATGTAATTAGGTTTAAAATATTATGGTCTGTATTTATTATTACTTCTCTCTATTATATAGAAAAGTTTTTACTGTATATACTCATATTTTAGTATTAGGAGAGTAAGAGGTTACTTGAGCTCAATTATTAGTTCTATAATTAGAACTAATTAAACAGCTGTTCATTTAATTACATACGTGTTGAGCTCGAGTTAAATATTACTCTCCTAACATAAAATAAAGATTTTAGACTAAAAATTTGTATGGGAAATGGAGTTGTGTATTCATCTGGAGTGGGTAGTTTGATTTTACCTAGGTGACAGCAGTTATTTTTCGATATAGACATTTCCCCTTCAATACAATATATTATTTATTATATTATGTATACTTTAATGTGATTTAATTATAATTATTATGAAATAGAAAAGGAAGCACAATAAACTAACAATGAAAATATTAGAAATAAAAGCTTCAAATTATTGTTATGCTTACATGAAGCTGGACTAGTTATATATACATTATGGATACAAATAGGCAATAAGAATAATTATAATTATATAGTAATGTAAATTGGCAATAAGGCGCGATGTATAATATAGATTTTTAAATAAATTAAAAATTTATCCGAACAGTGGGAGCAGTTCATTTTATGTTAATAAAAAAATAATATTATCTGAATTACAGAATAAATTTAAAATTAAATTTATATGATTTGAGCAACTAGTAGTGCAATTAAATGAACAGTTGTGTACTTATAAAATATTTAAGTTTTATAAACATTTAGAAAACTTTAATAGAGACATTATTAAGAAAATTTCAACTGAGAATTTTCACCTCATATCATAAATTCCAAACTATGATGTATGAATTACGAATGATTCGATAATTCAAGTTCACTGTATACAAAATGAAGGGTCCAGTTTACAATGTTTTATCCCGACATATTTTATGTTATTTAAAGTAGCAGAGATTTCATATTAAAAAAACGCATGTTTTATTTATTACAATTGTTTGTTGGGGCTTTAAGGCTTATAACTTCAAGATCATCAACGACTTTAAATTAATTTTGTTTCTCTCCTAATCAAATTTTTAAAAGCGTTTAAAGTAATTTAACAAATTGTTTGATTTCAGGAAATTTAACAGTAACTTTATAGTATCTTCGTAAATTTTTAGAATATTTGACATTGAAGGCGTAAGTCCTGTACAAATAAGGTTTGTGATGTAAAACGAACATTCTTGTAAAATAAGGCTAGTTGTGTGTTATTACAGTGTTGGGGAGTGGCTGCTTGCTAATATGTTCGGAAGGAGTCAGATTTGTATGGCCTTTTCTCAGTCTGGTTAAGACAACTTTTTCTCTACGACTTGATGTTGACCAGGGCTTTAATTAAGTTTTTAAATACTTTTACTTTGCTTTGCTTGGTGGGCTCTCATTCCATACGGATTGCCAGCTATGAAGTATTTCTTTTTCGAGGGGAAGACTTGTATCTTGTGGCGTTAAAATGGCATCGCCCCAGCTTGTAATATGGTTAGGGTTGTTGTTATGGTTAGGGTTTGTTAATCAACAAAAAAAAAAAAAACTTCAACGAATGTTTAATTATGGTACAGAGCTCCAAAACTCCATACATATGTCCATACTAAATACATATTTTATCAAATAAATCCTCTCCTTCAGGGCTTTTAGTCCACAACCATCCACATAAATACACGTCTAGAAGTTCTATGTTCTATGTTCTATGTGTTAGGACATAACACATATCCCCTCTTGTTCCTTTGATCGGCATAAGCCCACATTAACTTTGCGTGTAAGCTCCAGAATCAGGGCCGACGAAATGTTCAAAATTATTACATCATAGGTGGTTATAATTCATATCTGCAATTCTCTATATGTCTTCTACATTGAAAAATGTGAAACACAGATCCCGGCGTTCTTTCTTATGTCCATTAGGAGCAGGAAAAAAATTATAAAAATAAGTTACTTTTTTTTTGCTTTTGCTTTACTCATATTTCTAGGCTATTATGTAGTATGTAATATATCAATCGATTTGTTTTTTTTTTTGTTTTTTTTTTTTTTGTGGGATTGTCAAACATCCTTCAGGAAAGTTCCTGATGAAGAGGGAGTGAATTGTGATCGCACCCGGTTAGTAAACCACTGCTATCTAGATATCTTGAACACAGAACCAAATGATCACTACTGTAGCCCATAACAGCCGCCAATAAAAGCTGATAGAAGACTAATGGCAAAAAGTCAAAGTCAAGAGGCATTAAAAAAAAAAAAAAAAAAAAAAAATTAGAATAATAATAAATATAGGATATTATTTTAGTTTTCAAACCCGATGTTTTTGCAGTATTTTTTTTCAAATACTTCATAAAAATATCATTTTTTCATATTTTTTTATAATTCCATTACAAATAAATTTGGACAAAAATGTCACAATATATATATTTAAAAAAAAATCCATATTTTTGTAACATCTTTCCTGCAGGGTTAAGTGTGACATTGTTGTGCAGTACAACGAAATGTAAGTTTACGAAGATCATCCACACATGAATATTGAAACGGGTCATTCGTTGACAATACCAATGGGAGAAAAATACCATTGAACCAAATCGTGGATTACCAACCAACCACAAAACAAACAGATTTAGCTGACGAGTTTTTCTCCAGTACACGTGTTATTGTCGACACGCGGTAGCAATTACTTCGATTCACCTCTGAAGGTTGTGGTTCACATACGCTACTAATTTTAATTCTAATCGTTTTAAAATTAGACCATTTTCTTGTTATAATAAAACAAATATAATATCAAGAATATCATACAAATATAATATCAAGAATCTAAGTTAATAATTTAATAAGGCACATATCTATTTTTTTTTCTCCGAAGTATAAATCAATAAAATCATTAAAACTGGTTTCTCATTTTTCGCATTTAAATAATGATATTTTTATTTACATATACTTACTACCATAAGTGAAGTTTTTGATTTTTTCTGTGAATGTTTGGATAGGATCACAAATTACTTCCAGAGCCAGGGGGGGGGAGGGTGGTTATTAATGCCAGAATGCATACGAGGGGCTAGTTGAATAGTATAACCAGAGAGGGATGATCTAGATTCATTGCTTGGGTTCGCCATGAAATGGACTTTAATGCACCCAGGTAAAATTATCTTTATAATGGAGTTATAAAGATTAATTCGGCCAATTTAATATGATCAAAAAGAGCTGTAACTCTTAAATTCTATTTAAGAAGAGAACTAATAGAAATAGAAATATTTACACAAACGTACATTTTAAATATAGTGAATCTACTTCATTTCCAACTGTGGAATCCCGCTTGTCTTATAAAAGTGAATATAATCCAACGTAGCAGTTACGTATTATATTTCTTAGCTGGTAAAACTATAAAAATGGAAATAATAATTGAATCAGTAAAATGCAGAATGCCACCACAAAAATACCTCAATATCTTCAGAGCATCGAATAGGCTATTCGGCCTGTCTCGCGAGCTAAATCAAAAGATCGCTGTAACTCACACCTCTTTTACTGCTTGTAACAAGAAACGACAGTTCTAATGAACTTTAAAAAAAAAATAATAATGAACGAAAAGAACGAATAAAATGAGCCATAGAATAACATCTTATTTGTTTTTCATTTTTCGTCTGTTTGGATCAATTTGAAAAGACGAAGCGGTTTTTAATGTAGTCAGGCATGTTTTGCTGTTTTCATTGAACAAATCGAAACGAACAAATATTCAGCATAAAAGATAAATATGGATGGAATATTTGGACGTTAAGGAATATGATTGAAGACGATTTTAGCAAAAACTACAGCTAAGGAGTACCCAAATTAAGTAATAAAAAAAGATATTGCCAAAAATACAAAATTTGATTGTTACAATTTCTATATTTGGCTATTTCGACTGAGCTCTCCGACCAATAGGATATACGCCCTGCTTCGCAATCAACCCCCTATTCTCGAGTTATGGTGTCTAAGAAACTGCCGAACATGTGATCATGAGCCTCAATGAAACGTCTCTGCAGATAACTGCCCTTACTTACGAAGCCTTCATGTATGGTTGGAAGGAAACAGAAGGTGCAGCCCATTTCGATATGGGAGTAAACTGAAGGAGACTGGATTCTTCTTTTCAATGCGGGATGACATCTGGGAAACGACTGGAGTACTGGAGACGGCTACGCACGTCATAGTCAACTGCACCGCCTTTGATGGATTAAGGGTCGAAGATGTGAAAAATTGGAGTCTATGGCGCCACGGAGGATGAATTTCCCCAGTTAGTGACGGAGCAGAATTACCCATATTACAAAGATTTTGTGTACGGGTAGAAAGCTGCTCTGGGTCCCACTTTAATCTGGGATGAAGGGGACCTAATAATGGAAGGCCGTTGAAAAAGTTTTTTAAAACAATAGCATGCACGTTTGTGATATGCCATCCCTGCAAAATCCCGTATAGCCGAAAGGTAAAGAAGGGAAGAATAAATGAATATAGCAGGAAAACGATTTAAATTTTAATGTTTTTATCCAATAAAATTGGAATCCCATATTATCGATAGACAAGGAAGAGAAAGGAAAATCAATATTTCATTGCTATATGTTTTTAGAGTCAGACAACTCCTTGAAATATTAGCCTTTCCTCCGACTCCATCTCAAATCTTCAAGTTGAGGATACTCCTAGATCCAGCGGAGGATATTCACAACCAGTCTTTTCTTTCTTTGAGAACTAGCGGTAGCGGCTACGGGGAAGAGACGGACAGCCGATGGTGACTTACCCTGCCCTTCCTCTTTCCCGTTATTCCCAGAAGCTGATGGACTGGAGGGGATGCTATGACCAGGCTAATTAAAGGTTGGTGTACTTATTCCAGTTCCGCGGGGCTGCGAGTTTAGTCCAGTCTAATCAAGGATCGCCGTATTTATAGGTACGAGTTGAGCCCTAGCCAACTACTCACTGTCCCATTTAAATTCCTAAAATCCTAAAAACCACAAAATCTATTCCTCCTAATCATATATAGAGTAAATGCACAAGTAGCTGACATGATTAAGGAAATTTCTAATATCTGTTACATACAAAAGGTGAAATATTGATGTTATTATATTTTTTCTTGTGTTCATCTTATAGAACTACTTCTCAACTTGCCAAGACACATTTTAAATTCATGAAACATATACCTAAAATAAGAGTAAAGCTAAAAAGGAGATATAAGGAGATTATGGTATAAATGGAAAATCCAAAATGCAAGGCCATGAGTCTCCAACACACAGGTAAATTGTTAACTTATCAATGTTTCGCCAATTCAGGTATCATCAGGGGGAAAAACAAGAACCACATATACGAAGAAAGAAAAAAAAATGAAGAAAAAATTATATATTGCAGGCGACATCACACGAAGCCAATACATGCAATCAAATCAAATACATGACGAAGGAAAGAGAAGGTTCGATTAACACAACTAAGGAAGGTTTTATTGAACAGCTGATTAGCAATATACTTATAAACAGCATAATATATATAAACATTTTATTTATATTTTATTTATGCATATAATTTGTTTTCTTTGTAATTCTGCTAATCAACTGTTCAATATGACCTTACCTTAGATGTGTTCATAGAATACACTCTTTCCTTCAGTATGCATTTGGATGGCATCGTGAGATGTTGACTTTAATATTTTTTTTTCTTCGTATAAGTGATCCAGGTTTTTCTGGTCTGATGATAACTGAATTGGCGAAACGTATGGTGGAGACTCATGGGCTTTGTAGTTTGGATTTTTACGTTCATACTATCCGCCTTGATGTCATAAGATTGTACTTTTAGATATTATAGTTTTTATACTGTTTGATTCAGAATGTTCCAATAGCTAACAAGGATGTAATTATGCGGGATAAAAAGTTGAAATTTTATATCCTTCATTTTAAAATAGATATTAACAAAAATTGTATTTAACTTATTATAAATGAATGAGCTACTCTATACATATACGTCTAACTATTGTCCTTGAATGTGACAGATTGTAATATATCTCAATAAATAAAGAAGTACTTATAAACTCCATGTCGTTTCTCGATTTAAATTTATCGATAAATGCTGATCACTGTAAAGAACCAGTTTTTGACAATTAGAAAATATATTTTTTCTTTCTATTTAATCCACAACATTATTATGCATTGTTGGAAGTAATGGATGATGGAATTTTTAATAAACGTTTTATTGAGTATATCTCATTGAATTTCTACGAGTGCAGTCGACTCAAAAAGTGGCAAAAGGTATATAAGGGTCCAGTACCTGAAATACATTAAAATTTGAAATTTTTATAATGGTATAGATTAAAATACACAAAAAATAATCTAAAAGCACTTTAAAATTCTCCAATAAGAAAAAATGAAACATATAAAAAGGAGATATACAAGATGCGTTACTTCTTTAGTGTCAAACTCTGTGGGTCATTGTAGACACAATTTACAACAAAAAAGTTTAATTGATGGGCCAATTCCAAACGGAAAAGGGATTAAGACCAATTTTGTGCCTTCCTTCCTTAAGATAATTAAATTCCAAGTACACCATCATTATATAGATAAAATTTTCTTTGTTGAAAAATAGTGATTAATATAATAAAACGATAAAAGAGACTTTCTGGAGGTCTAATAAGTTACAGTGCCCATCATATGCGGATCTACGGAGGGGACATTCGGGCTGAAGCCCCCCAAAACGGTAAAATATAACCATGTTTTATAGAAAAAAATATTAAAAACTATCTCTTAAAGTATTATTGTTCGTGTAATAGGACTTCAAGAATCACTTAAACGCCATTTCATATAGGTAGTTCATTTCTTTCCTTTTTTTTTTTCAAATTAATTATTGTTATATATAACAAAAAAAATCTTTCGGACTGAAGCCCCCCCCAAATTAAACCCTAGATCCTCTGGTGGTGCCCATAAACGAGCTGCTTATCTCTCTTTTCCCAATTCGTACACAGCAGTACAGCGGTCGTATTAGACATTCTGAAAGCCCTTTTATCATTGATCTAAGTAACTTAAATAGATGTTTTCTTAAAGTAAATTTTGGCTAATTTAAGATGGTGTACTTAGTTATCTTGAATAGTTTATGAGCAATTTCTTCTTATTCAATAAAAAAACACCTTAAAAAATATATAAAATTGGCCTTTTCTCATGCATCAAATAAACTTTTTTGTTGTAAATTGTGTCTAGAATCACCCTGCAGAGTTTGGCAATCAAACACTTATACTATATAAACCTTGTATATAAATAATCCGCAATTGTTCTATTGTTGGTTAGTGTTCTATATTTTTTTAATTATTGATAACACACTGATTTTCGTATAGTCCAAAACTTAATAAATTTAACTTTAAAAAATGTTTGTATAATGATAAGCAAATGATCCAATACCGTCCAAGCCTAATTCTGCATTAGACCTGACCCTACCGTAATTAATATTGAGCGACCTAGCCATCAAACCGGTACTGCATCGACTCCATAACTGCATAACTGCATACTCATTGCCGCACTAAATCAACCTCCATTATGTGCATTTAAATGTCGCGTTGAGCACATCATGTTCTCATTATTACCATTATATTGTTAAACGGCTGTGATGTCCCATCTATATCAACCTTAACACATTTTCACAATATCACAACAATTAAATACTTATTGCTAACATTAAAGAACAACCAGCTGAAATAATAATTAAAACACATTGGTCTACTATTTATAATATTTCATATAATGGTTTTGAAATCAAAAACGAACTTAAGGATTTATATGGAAATTCAATTATGTAGATTTCAGAACTTAAAAATGTATTTGTTGTTAGGAGCAAAAAGACAAATAATTATTTCGATATACTTTTCTCCAATGGGCTATATAATATACTAATTTCTAAATTGTACGAATATATATCAACCTCTTTTCCCGTTGGTAATTATATTACCATGCTAATTTTTGAATGAGCGATATAGTCTTATAAGTTTTTTTCAGGTTTTGAAATCGATAATTGTTTTTTCCACAAAATCATGTACTAATTATTAAATTTAATTTTTAATTTAAAAATCATACGTGATTAACAAATAAAAATTTAAATCCATCTTTGATGTTTACCGGTCCGATTAGAAATAATGATCACTCACTGAGTGATACGGTTTTATATAGATAACAATAATTAAATTTTAATAAAAAATGTTTTGATCGAAAAATGATAATCAACTCTTACACATAAATTAAGTTAAATTTTAATATGTGTGTATACATTATAATTCTATACATTTTTTAATATTACATTTCTGAAATCGCTTTAATCGTGCACTGACTATCTGAATATATATTTTTTTTTTTGGATGCTGAAATTTCTAATGAATTTCAGAACTAAAGATATTCTGTTACCTACAGAATAGTTGACAACAATATGCTTCACCTACTACTCCAGATTTAAAACATAGCATAGAGATTATATTTTTATATTATATTTTTTATTTAAAAATTGTTACTCAAAAATTATTATTATTATTAATTGTAAAAATTTTGTTCAGAACAATAATTAGAATATGATTTTTATCACTTATGATCAAAAATAAAAATCACTCGTAATAAAAATCGCCAAATGATTTTAAAAATTCCATCTAAAAATTATGATTAGATTTGACTCTTTAAATTATTGATTTCCAACCCTATTTAATTTACTGTATTATAGAGACTCTGTCTTCGTTGCGGCATTGGTCGGAAGACAGAAACTGTTAAAGTTTGATCGGTGCGTTCTATTTCATGCTCCCTACTCCCCAGAATTTGCTCCATCGGATTATTACTTGTTTCTTTCGTTAAAAAATTCTCTCCATGAATAACGTCATGAAATCCGAATGTGAAATAAAAATGAACCTCGATGAATATTTTTTAAGTAAGTACCTAATCATAATAATTTGGTTGAGCGGTATAGTAGAAAAACAAGGCCAACGAACGCTAATTTTTACCAAATTTGTCAATTTTATAATTTTAGTTTCAATTGCACCCGATTTAAGAAGAGTAAAATCAAATTTCTTGGGAGGAGCATACATATTACATTATTAGTGTACATAATACATTAGTATATAACACTAGCTACAAGTAACGAACATATATATATATATACCGTAAGTAACCGCTAATATCTTTTTACTATTTATATTTTTAATTAACATGTATTCATTTATTAATGAAGTTAAAACAAATAAATAATAATAAAATAAAATAGCGTAAGTACGATTTTTGGTGGGTAGACCGAAGCGAAGGTGGGAGGATTGCGTAAGGGCTATTATCTTGTGGTATTGGGCTTAGACGGCTTCTGTGAATGAAAATTGGTGGAATCGGTATCGAACCATCGGATTCATCAAGCTATTATTATTACAAGTAGAATAGTAATATGTATCTGAAATTTTAGTTCTATATATTTATTATATGAGCTAATTTATTTCATAAAGTTTTACCTTTCATAAAATATTTATATATTTTATCGCACTAAATCATTTTTAATCAATAATTGAATATTCACATTAAACTTGAGGAGCATCAATCTCTGAGATGCTCCTCAGGATTTTTATCGAAATCAAAATATCTAAAAGAAATAAAGATAGTATGAATAAATTATATATTTGTAATATATATGTAAGTAGCTCAAATATATACATGTTAATGTTTATATGTTTCTTAATCTCAGAAGCAATTGCGTGACCATTTGTGAGGAAACTGATAGTATTTACGGGGTAGCTTTTTCTTCACGCGTTCTTATCTCTTATCAACACTTCTTATTACCTAGAAATGCAAACTGCATCCAGGCTAAAATGCATTTAAAGAAATAACGATTATGCAAAAGTCCTAGTTATTTTTAGCACGAACATTTTCAGGGTATGTTCCTCCTAATCTATATTCCTTAAGTGAAGTACACCGTTGAAGATATTAGAATAAAAATAATATTGCAAACTTAATGGTTGACAGTTGAATATTTTAGAAATAATAATAGTTCATAAATAATTATACAGTTATATAAATAGTTACATATTATATATTATATATTAAATATAAAAATAGTTAAAAATAATAGTTCATCCGTGATACAATTTTTTATAAAATAAGCAGTTATACCATTAAATGTTTTTCCTGTTATTCAAATATATAAAATTTAAAGATGGACATGTATTTGTCTATTAAAATTAAGAAAATAACAAGTAATAAGGATTTGCAGTCTTTCTATGGTTATGATTAGGCTTGTCAATGTTGGGACCGAAAAATGTTTGTCAATATTAGTGATAAAGATTAAAACATTACATAAAAAAAAAGAAAGATATAAATTAGGTAGACAAAATTAGGTAAAATAACTACAGGTATAATATAGTTAAGTATGTAAATAATCCAAGGTATGATGACGGAAGGAACACCATGAGTTAATAGTTAGGACATTGTGAAATGAACATAATACATATACAATCTAAAATAATGTCTTGACGGACTATTGTGTTTATATAAACATTTCTTTTCCCATAGGTGCAGACTTTCGATTTTAACTGGGAAGGAGGCGATTTGCAAAAAAAAATATGGAGGATGGTTTTTATTTCATATGAATAATATGAATTCAACATAATTATTATTAAACAAACATATAGGAATATTAAAAATTAATTTGTTTGTATAGTTGTAAGAATTTTTGTTAATTTAATTTTTTCGTTTTATTTATCTTTTTTTCAGTCGTTTACATATTATTATTTAAATTACTGTAAATATGCTATGATTTTTAGTGTTAGTCTTTATTAAGTTAGCCTACAGTTTATGTTTTAAGATCAGAAATCAATAATTTTTCTTCACTTACTTTTTTTGCTCATTTGTCTTCTTTCTAGATTTTGCTTTTTCTATATTTTCCTTTCCTTACCCCCTCCTTCTCCTTTCCTTCTCCCCCAAAAATCTGCGCCAATGAACATTTCCTTTTTTTAAATTTTAGATTAAATTTTGATTATGTAACCAACATGTTTGACTCAAAACATCAGCAAGCCTAATAAATCTTATAAAGACTGCAACTCCTGAATATTTATCATTCTATTTCTATTATTTATGGTTTAGTAGTAGTTTTTTTTTTCATATATCTAAGGCCTTTTGATCACCGTGGCTTTATTTATTTTATATCATGATTATTTTAAGAACGAAGTTTGAGCAGCGAGCAAAAGTGTCATTTTCAAGTCTTTTTTATCTCTAGTCATTCCATATGTCATTACTTTTTCGTTTCTTTTAGCCAAGACAAGAAATTTGCAATCTTTAGTCTTTCCTCGTTATAAAACAAACAAAGTAATGGTGATCAAACAGCTTTAAATTTATAAACAGAAGAAATGTCAATCTTTCTTAGATAGATAGTCCACTAAGGAAAACGAAGCACTAAATTTAATTAGGTAAAGGTCCAGGTGCTTAAATGGTGCCAAAACTGGTGGATTAAAATAAATTCCACGAAGTTACCTTAACTCTACGTCGTAAACCTATGAATTTCTACTCTTCAGTACCCTTTAACAATACCCCAATTATCCCTGTTGAACAAATCCGATACCTAGGACTCCAAGTGGAACAATGACTCACTTGGAATCCTCATCCCAAACTGAAACTACAAGAAACTGCTCGACGTTCTCGACAACTCCAGCACTTACTAGACAGACGCTCTAAACTTCCAATTATTTACAAAGGGCTAATACTAATATATAAATATATATATATATATATATATATATATATATATATATATATATATATGACTGTAATAAGGCTTAATTGGATTTATGGAATTGACTTTGGGACTCCAATGCACCATCAAATTCCTCATTCGATCATTCCATTGATCAAAATCAATATGCTTCGTAAAATCAATGCTCCTTGCTTTTGTCACAAATAAAATCATCCCTAAAGACCTTAATGTATCATATGATTCTGATTTAGCTCAATCCAAATACCTATCCTTCCATAGTAAACTTAAGAACCATCCGAACCCTCTCGTTTCTAACCTTGCTTCCTCTTCTATTTCTGATAACCCTCGGAGGCGTCTGAAAATGAAGATGACCTCGGGACCTTCTAATATAGAAATATAATTGAAGTGCAACCAATGTTTGTCCAATGTGCTACCAATAGTTTCTCTTCATGTTGAATATGTCATGTTACTTATTTCATATTTACTGGTTGTATTTGTATTAATTAATATATTTGTAAATTTCAATAATAAAAGAAGAGAACATTATTAATTAATATATTTGACGTATAAGTTACCTAGATGTTAACATTTAATATTCCAACTAATATTAATTTACGAAATATTAAAGCTTAACACTTCATAATAATTTTTATTGCACGATGTTCTATTAATATCAGAATACTAAAATAAGTAATAAAATTATTTAAATGGAATTATCATTGAATTTAATTTAGAACTTTTAATAAAATTTAATTTCAGTCAGGTATATCCAAAATAGTGTTCAGGATTGTATTGTAGTTTATGATAATTTTCTTAGGTTCATATTTATACTTAAAGGGGTATTCTTTAAGTTTATTTATTAATTGAAAATTAATTTTTTCTAAGGTAATGTGATGCGCGCACTACACTAGATCTATTTTTTAGAATATACTCTCGATATGACTAATTTACTTCAATGCAAGGAATCATTAAGTTATACATCATGAAATATGAATTTCGTTTTTCGTTTTTTGTTTTCTTTATTGTAATTTTTAAAATAGGCGAGGCGTCTGAAATGCTGTTCATGTCATATTACAAACTTCAAATTGACTGGTTGTATTTTTCATGTAATACAGTTGTAAATATCAATAAATGTGTATAAAAAAATAGTCTTATCACATATTTTCTTTAAACAATAACATTATACAAATATAAAACAACTCTTATATCATGTAGTTACATGGGAATCATTTATCCGTGCATTCGTATCTATCTTTGTAAAGACTTCGCTAAAAAATTATTTAGAATTGTAAAAGTTGTAAATTAAAAAAAAAAATAATATGAATTTTACTAAGCCTTTTTCAGACAATTTTCTTTTTTAAAAAAGGGTTAGATTAGTTTTCATGGTATTTTAATAATCCGTAGTAAAATGAGTTAATAATACTTAAATTCCATCCGTGGGAAATAAACAAGCAATAAAAATACAAATTAGATATAAAATCGCACTTTAATGTTTTGTTTATTTTCTGATATAAAATTTACCATCTTTGACGTTTTATTATTGCAATTTTGTAAACGATTTTATTCTTGTGGCCGGGGTCCAGCTGACCTTTGTAATTTGATTGGATCCTATCATTAAAGGAATAAGGACCCGGTTGGAATGCAGTCTTGAAAAGGAGAACTGAGATATGCCAAGGAATTAACTCAGCTCCCGCGCTCTCCACTTCACGGAGAGGGTCCTGCATTTCAGAGCACATCGATACCATTTTATTTCACAAAATAGAATAAATTATTAACCAAAATTAAATAATAAGTCAATCCATTAACTACAGTGTATTTTTGAATGAATAAATAAAAAACAAGTATTGAGAGATTGTGTGAGGTATTTGAGTTCAATATATTAGGTAACTATGACGGCGAAAATTTAAAGTCAACATTTAAATCGGATTTGTATGATTTAGGTAACCAAAGAAACATAAAATATAATATCTTGGAAACATTTGAATAATTAAGACATATGTCACCTAATGGCGGACGACGTTGTCATATGTCCATTTTTTTTGTAATTAATATTTTATGGGAAATATACTATATCATTCCAATCAAGATTTTTTAATATTTTACGCTTGATTATGCATATGTGTAGTTTTCACTAAAAACAAATATCGAGTGTTTTGCACCACATAACTTTTACTTACAACTACACCAATGGTGGAGAACCGCGACCTAGGAGGCCGCATGTGGCCTCTGTTACGTAGTTGTGCCCTCCAAAAGTTTTGCACGATATATATTAATCTAATGCTAGAATTCGTTAATATTTAATTATTTAAGGAGCGACAATTTGGAAATTAATATAATTAAGTTGAATGTACGTATGTGGATGTGTGTATTTAGTGATAAATAAGAATAGAAACGGTAAAACATAAGGAATTGTTGCGGCTTCCGTTATCACTGTCTAACCTGACTGCGGCCTCGAATGTTAAAAAGTTCGCCAACTATGAACTTTAATTTTTGTAAATTACTGCAATCCACAAATCACATAAGATGATTTACATAAATTGTGACAAATCATTTAAGAATGATTTAAAAATAATTTTTTTTTATTTATTTGTTTATTTAGAAATGTTACATTCTGTCATAATCAAGGACATGTATAATACTGTTCAGAAAGCACACTCACACTCTATTTACAATAAATAAAAATAAATAATACAGAAACTAATAATAATAAATATAAATAAACAAAAGAATTAAAAAATAATTTTAATGAAAAAAATAGTTTACCCATTTTATGGCAATTCCATTTACTTACTACGAAAAGGTTTATTTCCTATGCAATAATATAAAAATATTTTTTTATTTATTTATCGAGTAATATAACATTCTGTCATATGGACAATAATTATTGTGAAGTAAGACTACATTTACTTTATAAGTAGAGAAAATATAAAATAAACAGAAGCAAAATTATAAATAAAAAATAAACAAAAAGTATATCCAATAAATAAAAGTAAAATAACATAAAGAAAAGTAAATTAAAAAAAAAAGCCATACCTATATACACTAATATAAAAACAGACATTATTAACTATAAAAAATAGAAAGTATTAGTTTTTCGTCACTCTCCATTACCTCTTACGAATTTATATAATTATTTTATAAATTATTTGTTTCTAAAATATTTTGTTTTCAAACGGCATATCATAAATTTATGTTACTACTTTCATTTTCGAAAATTTGTTTCTGACCTCCTGACCACCTTTCATAGTTCATATTTATACATTATTTCCTATGTTACTATGAATAAGGTATATCATGAAAATCATAAAAAAATTAAAGACACTTCAGAGAAAGAATATTTAAAAATTCAGTTTTTAAGTCCCGTCGTATTCATGATTTAAGACTATATAATTGTACATCAATATGACGAAATTATTTAAAATTCTTGCAGCCACTTTCGAGAACATTGTAAAATTATAAAAATCTGTTGCACAAATCAATGATATATAGTGGCACTTATGGTAAGTTGCTATTCCAACTATATATCTAACTTAAATATGTATTTTAACTATTTTCTTAGACCTTTTTGGAAAAATTTAACGTGACTCAGGGGACCTTGAAACATCGATTCGATTTTTTTTACGATTGCAATATTTCACCATTTCATATAATCGGAGTAAAATGGGAGTAAAAAATTGAACTAAAAGAACTTTTTTGAGCTATTCTATATTTTATAAAAATGTTACTTTGCCGAAAAAATGACACGTCGTCTGCTACAAGAAACACACGCCGTCTGGTATTCTTTAAGTTTATTTACTTATTGAAAATTATTTTTTTCCAAGATAATGTGATAAGTGAAAGTGATACGCGCACTAGACTAGATCTATTTTTTAGAATATATTCTCGATATGATTATTTTAATTCAATACAAGGAATCATTAAGTTTTACATCATGAAATATTATTTTGTTTTGTTGTTTCCTGTATTTATTGTAACTTTTAAAATAGCTCAGTCCAGATACCTTTCGTTCCATAGTAAACCTCAGAGCCGACAGAACACTCTTGTTTCTAACCATGATTCCTTTTTTTCTTTTTTTTCTATAACCCTCCGAGGCGTCTAAAAAGAAGACTTCTAATAAAGAACTATAACTGGAGTGCTACCAATGGTTAGATCCTCTTCATGCTGTTCATGTCATGTTACCAACTTCAAATTGACTTGTTGTATTTTCCATGTAATGCAGTTATAAATTTCAATGAATGTGTAATAAAAAATTCAATTTTCCTTCTATCTATATTAATTTTTTGTTTTGAAACCCAACAATTCAATAGGTTGACAATAAAGTTAATCTCTTTCTATATATCTTTTTTCCTGTATCATGTAATCTTCCACGAGTTTCCCTAGAATCCAGTGCGTCGTTCCTAAACAGCATAAATCGCTCCCATCGTTGTTGGATGGATTCCATCGATAAAATTAGTGCTGAGCTTAGTAACTTTCCGATTGGACTGAAAAAGTTATTTGGGTAGGAATCTAGTAGATCTAGATGAGGTCTTTAAGTGAAATAACTTTCCAAAATATCCTTCAAACAAATATTTGTTCTTAAATTTAGTACCGATTATTAATGGGAAACGCCTAGAGAAAGTTTGGCATTAATGTGCCATATTTGGAGCATTAAAGTTTCGCTACGGAGAGCAGCTGTTGCAGCTGCGAAGACTACTTTATTAGGTCAAGAAGGACAGGAAAACCTTTTGGGTCCTGGTTAAGGACGACCAGTCAGGAGATGTGAGGAATCGACCGATTAATGCACAAATAGATGATCTGAGACCTTCCAAACAAGTAAAAGTTTACTCGCGGTTAAGGCTTCGCATAATATTGCAATTATAATTTCTTTTTTTTTTCTTTTTTTTATATAACGTTTGCAATTTTAACGTTTTCGTAAATATCACAACGCAATCAAGAAAAAATCGTGAACTGGCTAATTATTATCGAGCTACTTCCTTCAGTAATGCTTCTAAGTCCCTTTCTATTAATTTCCAATCCTGGAGAAGCCGTATCTTAAAAATTAGATTTTAATTATTTTGAAGAATAAACTATAATATGAAATCTATTGGTTATTTTTAAGAAAAGTTGTAACGCTTAAAAGAAAAGTATTGATTATGAGCATCACTCTGATCCTCTATGGTAAACGTTTCGGGCTATTCGTCCGCCTTCAAAACTTTTCAATTATAATATTATATAAATAATATTAATAAATTGTAAGCTCATTTATCACATTTCATTAAGACACGTCAGTTGAATAAGAAACTTGCTTAATTATTCCTCAAATATTTCTAATCATATTCTTTGTCCTTATATTTTTTTTTCAGAAATTTAGAGGTAAGTTTGTTGTTTTGGGATTAAATTTGCATCTACGTTACATCTCAAACCACATGATGGGGAATAGTAGTCCGTGGTACAGATCCCTTTTTATCGAATTATTAACATCAGCCTGAAACTTCGTGAATAGCTTCATCTCATCGTAGTCTACTTCTAAGTTATTTACGAAATTACTTGGAATTCAATCAGGAGATCGGCAAACTGTGTCTATTTATTACGGTACTGAAAACTCATAAATATCTTCAAATACTAACAGTTAACGACACATACGGACACACTACAATAGATTTCACAAGTTGCATGGACATACTAACACACTTATACAAAGCATGGGGACATTAACATGCCCGAAAACACACTAAGGAGGCTCAAAAGTAGCTGGATGAGGGATTTCCTTAGTTAGAAATACTTTAAAATAAAGACAGGAAGGGATACTGCTGGGCACTCCTCTCCCTCACGCCGAATAAGCCATCACCAGCATTGTTCCCGACATCAGATTCTTCTGATCGTCAGTACTTCTGACAGGCGCGGGTGAAGAAATGGAGTTAAACAAAATACACAAATACTATTAAAGGTTTGTTTATTGTAATTTATCTTAAATATGGAATAAACAATCATTCCACTGAGGCGAAAAAGGTCTGGCATATTTTACCTACTTTAAATAGATAATATCAGTTTCTTACGACTTGTCGTTTTTGAACTAAGGTTTTCACGTAAACACACACACCTTTTTGCAAAACTCGTTTTATTTGGACTCAGATTTTTGAAAAACAGATTCGAAATTTTTCACGATCTCAATACTTTCCGTTATAATATATTTCATAAAGAGATAAGTGAAAGTAAAAAGAGACAGTCGAACAAAAATCCACGTAGGATGGAGGAGCGAAGAGCTGTAGGTAACGTAAGAGCAGCAATAACTAAAGGTGTGGCGGTTGATTAAGGCAGAGTCATGCTCCCGGTTATTGTTTTGCCGCGCCACGTATCTTGTTTATGTCCACGTGACGTATTGTTCATCAGCGGGATGTACCATTTACAAACCGCCTTTGTGTCAAACTGTTGTCAAAAAGCTTAATTGATTGAGCTATAGCTTCATTAATTAATTTTAATTGGGAAAGAAATGTGCAACTGATCTCCTCTTCCAAGAAGACTGAAGAGAAAATATTTATTTATTTTTTAAATTTTGTTTTCTTTGTTTTGGTTTCGGTATTAATCCGTGGTAGAATAGAATAGAAAATAACTTTTCAGCTTTTAATTTTTTATATAAGCCAAAATTACACCAATGTTTTCATTTCCAAATCCTAGACGTTTCGGCTCGTCCAGCCATTTTCAAGTATGAAAACAATTTTTCAATCATTTCTAATATTTTGTAGACTTTTCATGCGTAATTATTTGTATAATCATTGACATATAGAAATAATTACGCATGAAAAGTGATCTAAATAATATTAAAAATGACTATAAATAGAAAAATTGTATTTAGACTTGAAAATGTCTCCACGAGCCGAAACGCCGTAGTAGGATTTGGAAGTGAAAACAACGGTTTAATGTTGGCTTATATAAAAAATTAAAAACTGAAATATTTTACGACACTGAAATAAAAGGAAAGAATATTGAAAATAACTTTATTCTTATCAAGTCTCCTGAGGATAACAGCATCGTACAAAGATAAGAGATTACTTCTGGCCTAAGGTATAATACAATAAAAAATAAAAATGAAAAAAGTAAAGAAAAAATTAAGTGAACATGCAATAAACAAAATAAATAGAACTATAAAAAAAAACACCTAAAACTATATACAAAACAAATTAAACTATACACAATAGTAGAACAGTATAAATATACACTTCTATGGAAAAAAGAAGAAAAAATAAACAATAAATTAAATTGATCTTATCAATAGGCTTTGAATTTCCACTAAGCAATAAAGAGAGGTGGGTCTGTCTAAATAAAATGTCTAAATGTGTAAATGCTAAAAAACTATATAAATACATCTAAATAGTAAACAAATAAATGATAATCTACAAATACAAAATGTGAATATCGTGAGCATTTTTAATTGTATACAAAGAAAAATGTAATAAAAACAATAGATGCATCGAGAAAGGAATTTCTTGTAATGTTTCTAGCTAGGAACTGCGCTATCCTTTGAAAACATCAACTACCGTGAAAACATCAACCATTAATAACGGATTAATAATGTAAAATATACATACCTTTTTTTGGTTTTATGTTCACAAAGTAATGACATTTATAATAAAAAATATAATAACCTGTACCACAACAAGCCATGAAGGGAGTTGGGTTCAACAGTATTTAGGGAAAGTAATGTTACAAAGCCTACGGTTGAGCAGGGAGAAAATCGATCCAGGATCACGCTCAACCGCCTTCTTTTTCCCCTTAATTAATTAATCTTTTTTTTTATTTTGTTTTACAATTTGTATGACCATTGTCGAAACACTATCAAGCGCAACAGAAAATCGAATAGAAACACTTAATTTCTTATTTTTACGGCTAATTAAAAAAAAAAACTATTTTTCCTTTTGGTTTCTCAACTCTATATGTTATTTAAACTTTGAGTTATGGTTATCATTTGGTTTTCGTCACGTTTGGTTATCGCTTTATGCCTATCTAACAAGGCGTCACGTCAAAATTCAATTTTGAATAATAGCTCATCACAAATAGGATGAAATGCTGAACATTTCTCACTCTCACAGTATGCAAGTCCTATATTTAGTTGACGAGGTATTTTAATCCAAATGCAAAAACACTTAAATTAGACCACTCAAGCCGACTTTACCCGAATGAGCGTTACATATTCGAATGTGACGGCTCAGTCTAATTCACTAGCCATAAAAAAAGTGCCAAGTCCACCTAAAGAAGTTTTCACATCAAAACATTATCTAAAATATTAAGAAAATAGGAATATTTTTATTATGACGAAACCAACGACTTTATCCACAAAAATTTACAATATTATCTTCTTCGAAAATATAAAAAATGAGAGAGATGCCATAAACTCGCCGCCTATTGTTTCCCGAACCTGGGAGTTTTCCGTGAGCGCGAGCTAAATAAGGACAGGAGAGGAGATAAAATTTGTAGCGAGATGGGGCTCGTACAGAACCGGTTCGAGAGTGGAACCCGCATCCCGAGGGTCCCTAATCCCAGAATTGAGGGGGGCGCGGGGAAAAGAAAAAAAGAAAATAAGCGACGGCCTGGGGGCAAGGACCCAACAGCCTGATAAATACCTTTTAGTTTTTGTCGCGGGGTTGTGCGCACTCCGCCTGCTCCATACCCGCAGCTCTCCAGGATATACTACGGCTAGCTAGCTGCCCCAACTCATCATACCATCATATGGGATACCATATCCCAACTATATGATAATAATAATAATAATAATAAAGTTTATAATTGATAATTACAGAACATATTTTTATTTATTTATTTTTTCACTCACACCTGTCAGAAGTTCCGACAACCAGTGAGTTTGATGTCGAGGTGTAGAATATTGGAATAGGCGTGAGGGAGAGGAGTGCCCAGAGGCGTCCTTCCTGGCTTGATTTTATTTTTGTAGTTAGTGGAGGAGATCCCTCATCCAGCTTCATTTCAGCCTTCTACGAGTGCTATAGGGCATGTTAGTTGTGGCCATGCATCGAATCAGTGAATTGCTATGCCCGTGTAAGTTATTGTGAAATATTTTGTATTATGCCTGTATGCGGTCGTTTGTAGGTATTTGTGTAAAGTAATGTTTCTGGCGTACCAGGAAGCCTTGGTGATGGTATGAAAGTTTTTGATTGTACAGAACATATAAATCAAAATTATAATAGCATTGATTGGCCCCTACCACAATTAACCAGAGTCAGTTGCCGTAGCATCCATGAATATTTACAATTACATATTGTGCGGTTTATTGTAAAAAAAATACTAATTGAACTTTTTAAGAATTATCGAGGCAAAGCACGTCAAATTGATACATACCATTTTACAAATAAAAAATTGTTACTCTAAATGCAAAATGTTCTGATTTCACACAGTAAAAAAATAACCAAAACAGGCCATTTATTTGATTTTATGAAACGTTAAATAATAACTTTTTGCAATTACATCACAAAATACAGGATGATTTATTTCTTAATCGCCAAGTTTTGGTAGGTGAATTTAGACAAAATTTTCAACTTAGCTTATCATTTTTGCTGAATTTTTATAGTGTTTTATTATTTATATAGTTTTGTTACAATGTACACACTGAAGATGTGTATATAGCATTCCTTAAAAGTTCGAATATAAATCAGTTAAACATTTTTGTATATTTATTCTTGAATTATTTACAGTTGAAGGATACAATGAAAGGCCAAAAGCGGGAAATAATTAATAGTAAATTATGTACCAATAGATTTACATGGATGAAAAGTTTATTTCAGGTTTTTAATGCTTTCTGCTTTTCCATTACCAATATTATTCTAGGTACAATCAAGACAAGAAAAAATGTAAATATTGTTAACAATGTCTTCATTTTAATGATGCCCGGTTTCGCTAAAAGTACCCCGGGTGTGGCCAGTTAAAAGTTGCTGTCTCTAATTGCTAGTTAGAAAAAATTCAGTAAGATTTCGCCTCTTCCCCTCCCCCCTCCACCCCGAAGTAAATTAGGCTGAGCCAGCTGATTCGTCACCTCTCGCTAACAAGCTTCCTCGACCCGACGACTTCAGCAAGAGGGCGGTCTTTCGAATACCAAGAGGATTCGACCATCATTAACGTTTCTTCTCCATTTCGTTCCATTCTGAAACTTTAAATTGGTTTCTCTCCAATTCGGTTTTAATACGGTAATGGCAAAATAAATAAGTGCTTAAACTTGTATTCTTCAGATATTGTTATATTTTAAAAACGGTACTTAATCAAGATTAAATAAAACATAAATGTTCCTTTGTTCAAAACCGCTAATTTCCGAAAATTCTTCACCGATCGCTTTGAAATATTGACAAAATATTTCTATAGCATTCTGAAGTGATTTTATATACATTTAATCACCCTCCGGTCTTTCATTTCGGAATGCCGGCCCAAAAACCTGTGTCGTCATAGACTGCAGTGCCTAAACGACTGTAACGATTTTAATTAGATTTGGCTAAGTTCTTCTCCTTGAAGTCCTTTTAAATTACGTATATAGCATCCTTCCCCGAAAAGTGTATGAAAAAAAAGTTACGATGGGTTCAAAATTATATTAGCGAAAAACTCAAAAAGTACACATTTTTTATTATTTATTATACCTATCATTATTTAAAAGCTTTTTTGATTCCTGCAAATAAAAAAAATCACTAAAATCGGACGATTTGGTGCATAGATATAAGGCTTTAAACATTTATTAATTTTTCGTGGGAGATTTAGAGACCGATTGCTTCTTATATAGAAAATTCTAGAGCTGGAAAACCAGACAATATCTATATGTTTACTAAGAATGGAACGATAAAGAATGTTATATATTCACAAGTATTCTTCCACAAAGTATATTAGAAGCATCTAATTTCTTTTCTACTTCTTTTTTATTCAGCCAGCAATTTAAACAGCAACGCATGGCGGGCTACAGACAGCTAGTGTATAATATAATCGTTTAATTCAGGAATGACATGAGTGTCTGGCTGAGACTGGTTAATTATAGCTGAGATTGGTTAATTATACAGAGACATACCTTTAAGAAGAAAAATATATATTTTATAATCCAATCCTTGAAAAAATCGAGCAAAAAAAAGTTTGACTTCTTCAAGGTTTATAGGTTTATATTTCAAATTTCGTTGAGTCCAAAAAATAATTATAAAAAATCCACTGCGACGTACGTAACTTTTTGTACCAAATCAATTTTTTTTTAACCTTGTCCAAGTTCAATAAAATAATTTTTTTTTTTTTTTCATAAGTAATATTTTAACCTATGAATTATCATCCGTTATAATTGAACAAACAAATGAGGAAGGGAACTGAAGATTTAATTCAGTAACAACGCAAGCGCACATTTTAATTCCTAAACTCCTAATTATAGTTATATTGCTAATACTTCGTATAAATAATTCAAAAATTGATTATTCAAAACTATATTTTATCAGTAAGTGTTTTTCTCATAATCATATAAATGTCACATGTGGTGTTTCTACAAACTCATATTAATTATTATAGAAACTGTTATTACTGTTTTGACAAAATTATTATCAAACAACCAAATTCAAACATCCTAGTTTTCGATAGCAATTCCGTCTTGGTATTTCACTTTTCCTTCAAGTCCTCAGAAAAAATCCTCTCTACATCCTAGAACTCCTTACTCGTCTACGCTTCTCTATCCACTCTCTTAATACCAGATCTCAATCTATATACCTAATACCAGATATATATATATATATATATATATATATATATATATATACCATAAAACTATTTTCTTCAGCAAATCCTTCGTCATTCGTGCTACCTCCTGTTGGAACTGCTAATATATCTCAATACGTCAAACCACGTCCACAAATTCCTTCAAACAATTTCTGTTCCTTCACCACCTAAACATTCAAACTTCCACAATTTTGTAAGAATTTTTAGGTTATGTAAGTATAATTGTTTGCCACCAATTAATTGATAAGAGCTATTTTACTTTTATTTTTCTCTCAGTATTTTATTAATATAATTGTATTTTTTTTTTTTTTAGGAATCTATGCATATATTTGTATTATATCTACATGCCAGACTGATGTATATATTTTTTTAACTCTGTTGTTATTCTAAGGGTACTTTAGTCTCAGAATAAAATTATTTTTCATTCATTCATTCAAGTACCATCTCGATAATTACTTAGCTATTATCTCTTACTCCAGAAGATGGGAAAAGTTTTCTTTCAAATTATAACGTCCATAACGGTTTGTGGTAAGACTCCTACAGAGAAACTTCAAAAGTTTCTCTTGAATCCGTCAGGCGTTTCAGGTACACAATACCGCATTACTATCTGCACCAAGATCAAAATAACACAAAAAATATTTACTAGATAAAAATGTTAAACATTCGTACACATTATTGTGATTTTGGACAATGTTGCTTAAAAAATATGATTTCTTTATTATTTTATTTGTAAATAAAAATACTTTTTTTATTTTTTTAAACTATATATTTATAAACCGTAATTCAGTATTTTATTATTGCTTGATGTATTGTAATATTTCTATAAACGTACACTAATATCACTTATAATAATACCTAAGTGATGTTCCTTTAAAACACCTAATTAACTATAGTTCACCATAAATGCACACAATATAGTAATTGTTTATAAATCTCAATTTCTAACAAACGTATCTTAGAAACATTTAACTATACGTCTCCTTTAATAGATAACATTTAAATATCCATAAAAAAAATTCGGTTTATAAATTAACCTTTTATGCTTTCTTTTAAATTTGAATATAATGTCAACATCTAATTTAGTGTTAGAATGAACCCCTTACAGTCAAGTTTAAACACCTTACTTTAACAATGAAAAGCATAAAAGTTTAATTTATAAACTACAAATATCGTTAAGAAAAAATAAACGTGTACATTTAAAGGTAACGCAATGTGTTACTAAGGAACCTTTCTTAGGAACGTTCATAACTTTAATTAAATATTCGATTTCCTTTTGATTCGTATCAAAATAATGTTCATTTTTGCTTTATTCTCTTATTTTATTTTTATCCTCTTATTCAGGATCATTCAAGTTTTCTATAAATTTCATAACTATTTATTGTTTCTGGAAAATTGTATGATATTCTTTGTTATTTGGCAATGATGATTTCCAATTAATAACAATTGAATTTATTTATGGGCAGACACCCAATAATTGGTCTAAAAGCATGATGTTGCTCTGGATGTTAGATACCTTAATTTATTATAACTTGAATTAGAACCTGACAATGGAGTACATTAGATTTAAGCCATGTATCAACAAAAAATCATTTGATTGTAGTTCTGAAGATAGGAGTAAATATCTCGAAACGTTAACAAGTAAACATGTAATTTGGAATTACAACAAATAAATTCAAATGTTGTTAATTGGAAGTCATCATTGCGAAATAACAAAGAATAACTATTTATGAATTTAGATAAATCTGTTTTAGTTATTAGAACTATTATGCTACTTGACTTAATAATTAAAAGTAGAGAAAGTAATTATGAAACAACTTATAACCGAATGGAAATGAATAGGTCATAACTGAGTATGCATAAAAATATCCATAACTTCATCACTTTTTATAAAACAATATTTAAATTTATATTTTCATTAATGATAATATAATAATTAATAGTGTAAATATTCCCTGATTTCCTAAAGGTGTTGCTAACTAAAAGGAAAGTAAAGTATAGATAGCCTAAGGCAAGATTTTTCTTTTTTACTTGCAAATTCCATTTAATTTTTTTTCCAAAGAAGTTTATATAATAAGAAATTACGGAGTTGTGAGCACTGACAGGTGTTTTTAAAATATAATTACAAAGTGTCGCCTCAGGCAGCGTCATAGAGCCACCTTCACTGTAGCATCTAATCTTCCACAAATTAATGTTTTTCGTTTTGTATTTTTAATATAAAGTAGCAAGGAACATTTTAACACACAAAGATATATAAATATAAATAAATAATATATATATAAAAACATGAGGTAAACGTTGTTTACATACAAGGTATATAATCAATCATATTGTAAAATTTTATCAGCTTTAATTTTGTATAGAACCTCTTTGTCGATGCGATGGATAGTTTCCCTGATATAAGCGAAACCCGAAATCCAGTAATGAACATGAGGCAAACATTTTTTTTTTCATAATTAAGCATAGTTGAGGACAGATATCTCGGAATCTAAGCGAGGTAGCGAAAAAAGATATATAATCAATCATATTGCAAATTTTATCAGCTTTAATTTTGTATAGAGCGCCTTTGTCGATGCTATGGATAGTTTAGCTGATATAAAGGAAAACCTGGAAAAAGTGATCTTCTATGAGCGCTACTTCCCTCCCCCCTCCTCCCAATCATGCTAATCACCTAGGAGGACTTTTAGTATGTTTACCACCTTTTTAGTCCAAACAATGTCCTGAAGTAAAAAAACTGTGTTCCCGCCATTTCCTTCTATAATCATTCATTTACTGGACTAAAAGACCTTTTTTGAATATACAGATTGAGTCTGGCAATAACGAACTTTTTCATGTAAGTATGTGGCTACTTTTACTTATCTATTAATTGGTTTTCGTTACTTTTCATACGGCTGGAAGTGAAGCGCTGGGATCTGCTAAAGTGCTACTTTGTCACGCACTTATTTGAAGTTAAATATTTTAATACATTAATAATATAATATTAGGATTAGATGATTGAGCACTTGAAAAAAAAGTGCAGACTTCCTAAAATGGTGAGTCGGTTTGAGGAAGATATTACAGCCGGCCAAGATTCTGCAAGGACCATAGCGCCATCGGACGATCATGATTAACAATATAATATAAAAAACCATAGGCAATATACAGTATCTAAGGTCTAGGTATCCAGCGTTTCCATTCCATTCCATTATTCTTTCGGAATATCTCTCCATGCATCATCTGTCTCATCAATCACACTTATAGTTATCTTAAATGAAATCTGCGTTCCTTCTCCAAACACATATCGCTTCCGACAGCTACACAACGCCAACCCACAGCGACATCTCGCCAATCACAACTTCCATCGACTAATTGTCCGAAGATGATTGGTCCTAACTAGCCCTTAGAAAGAGAAGATCCTAACAATCACGCAAACGGTATGCGAGTGGACTTCCATGTCTTCTTGGGGGTAATAGATCCAAGAAGTCGCGGAGGATTCCCCAAGTGATAAGCCAAGATTAAAGAGACTGGAGTTATGTGAGGACCAATTAGTCTTCAACGGTCAGCGACGGTCGAACTGTCTGGAGAACCATCAGACCGCGATTCGGAACTAAATGAGCGCATTTTTTGAATAGTCTATTAACATTCCGAGGAAGTCAATCAATGACATTATTATGGAATCAATCAAATAAAATCCAATAAACATGAGCTGAACTGTAGAATTTAATATTCTAGAAACAGTTACTAATCACTTCAGAAATCATAATCAATAAATTATAAAACATATAATACGTTTGATTTTTACGTTTTTAGACATGGAAACATCTGCATATATCAGCATTTTATTTCTGATAATTCTCACCATCATCACTTATTTTCTTTCTTTTTTAACAGGAATATTATCAACTATTTTCACCTTTCGTGAAGTTACTCTCTGCTCTTTTATTTTCAATGAAGAACCTTTGTAATTGACTAATAAAATAAAATGGTAACAGAATAATATAAAATGATAAATAAAATCTGAAAATCGAATACAAAAAAAATAAAAAATCCGTCCATCGGTCGTTCACGGCTTTTCTCCGTTACTACTGTTCTATTTTTTTTTTTTAATTTTGTACCAACGTCAGAATTCAACCGAGGATGATCCTCATAAGTCAACATTACCATCCATCCTTTCCCTACAAGATGGTGGCCGAAAAAAACTGTATCGCTATAGTGACTATACGGATATAACAATTTAAATGAAAATTCTCGAAGCTCTTTGAATTTATGCCTGTAGCATACTTACTAAATATATATATATATATATATTAAATATATATATATATATATATATATATATATATTATATATATATATATATATATATATATATATATATATATATATATATATATATATATATATATTAAATATATATGTATATATTATTTAAAAATGCGATACTAATTTTTTTTTAAACGTTAACCAATAATTAATTGATAAATAAATAAAATATTTATTATATAAATATTTATTTAATATAGAACAAACCTTTATTAAGTTACATCACATTTTTGTAACAGCTATATTTTAGCCATTTTCAAAAATATCATTTTTATATACAGTTTACCACCCTAATATTAAATTTTCATTTTGTATCTTATATTTTAAAAAAAGGGGGGGTGCGCCAGGTTATCCGTACGGGCTAAGGCGCTTGCAATAGGTAAGTTCAGCAGTGTCGAGCGAGGTTAGTACTTTGCCATTGTGCCCTGGAATTTCCCCTCCCCCGGGTCAGCCTGGAGGCAACTTACACCGACCAGGCTTAGGACTGATGAAGCTACCCTGTGTACTTAAATAGGGAATCGGGATGTGGTTTACCAGGATGTTAGTAGCATCCCTGAAGTTTGGTCCATTTATGGTCTGTTTCGGGGAATGAAATATGAGTCCTCACGCGCCTGCTGACTCTGAGCTGCCATAATCTATGGATCTAGACCGAATTGTCACTGTCCATGAACTCCAGTGATTCGGTGGGAAGGACACCAGATTTATCACAAAGCGTTCGTCAATGGACCTACGGAAGGCCTGCCGCTGCACCATGGAGACCATGGTTCGTAGCAACGTGAGGTTGGATGACCCCCTCCAAGCTATCTGTACTACCGCAAGCAATGTACGTCTGTAAGGAGACCGCATCTCGCGGCCAAAGATCTCCATGGTCTAAAGCGAAAACCAATAAATTTTTTTTTTTTTAAATCAGTTTTTCATTTACACAAAAATCTTTATTTTGATAGTGAATTTTTGCTCAACCAACGAATATTAATTAATACAATTCATCATTTTATTTCTAGTCCTCACGATCAGCTATTATCTTTTTTTTTAATGCCAACTTAATAAAACTCAAATATTTTCATTTCAATTTTTTTTTACTAATTATAATTTAAAAGAAAACATAGACTTCTATACAAAATTATGATGAAATAGAACTCTTTTATAAGTAATGCGTGATTGTTTTTCAAAATTGATACATATCAGTGTACCAATATCTCATATACCTAACTTACCAATTCCACTCAAGAAAGGTTGGATGGTTTATAGATAACTAATGATAATATGCTTCAACAAGTCCATTTCTATCGATGCACACTTAAGAATATTACAAGCATAAATCGATACAGAGAGAGTGAGGCAGAGTGATGATTGGTAAACAAGGAAGCGGGTGGGAAGAGAGAGGGGCGTGGCCTGACGACCTTGGACTGGTTTAGACCTATCCCAACAGTTCCCGCCTTGCGCGGGTCCTCTATCGCCCAATCAGGTTTCTTCTCCCCGGGTCACCGCCGTTGTAACACTGACACGCTTAATTCCGGCCATGTAAACAATTCAACGAGTAGTTTCCGGAAAGCAAATTGTTTTCCTTGCGAAACTTGAAATGGAATCTTAATTGGATTTTTTAATCGATATTAATACTTCCTCTTCGTCCAACACGGAACATTAAAACATAGTTCATTTTTTAAATCATATAATTTCCTTTCCATTACACTCTATTGTAATATGTCGTTCGAATATAGTTTACTAAATTCGAACGACATAAAATATTAATTAATAATTTACAGCCGCCTTACATTCTTGTGGTCATTTTTTTTTATTATTGACCAAATAGACCAATTCCAACGTTACTATTTTCTAATTTGTGGTATACTTAATGGTCGTTTTAATTAAAATCCATAGATAGGTTCACATAAAAAAAAAAACTTTTCCCAAAAATCCGATTAAAAATAACTCTTTTTTTACTCAAGAATTTTTTTATTATTAACTATTCTTAATTGAAAAAAAAGTTTAAAAATAAAATATTTTTCTGAACTTTATCGTTATTTGTTTTTTGTATGTATTGTCGATTTCTCCATTCTACCGATATTGATCGAAACATTCTCAACGTATATCTACTTTTGACTTCCTACCAATTTCTACCAATAAAATAAACAATAATTTTACTTCGCAAGAATGATTTAACTAATAGAATTACAATTTATTTATTCTTATCCTGGGCCTATCCCATAAAGCCATAAACAAAATAATCACGTTACAGTCATACTTTTCATTAAAAAAAAAATAACCTATAATAATAAAATTTTAATTGCATCTTACAATTAGTAAAAATATCATGAAAAACAATTAAACAATTTATTTAAATTTGATATTTTTTTATTTATTAAAATATAGATTTTTTTAAGATCTATCATCCGTTAGCAACCACATATTAAATTTAACAAGATCAATGATAAAAGTGACTTTTAAGATGCCTAATAACGCAAAGCCTATCATTACACCGAATTACTTCACGAATCGGAAATACAGAGATATTCTGCTCAGGTATGGGTACTGTAACTGGCCGCCATTTTGTATTCCAGCGGCTATATGATGGCAGACGTGCATTTTTCTCATCAGGTGCATATAGGCAATTTATAAGGACATATCTTAGTATGAAATATGACACCTGTTTTGCCACGAGCTCCCGGACTATATGGATGCTGTGACTGCAGTAGTATGCATATTAGATCTCCTGAAAGTCCCTTCTATAATTGACCTTAGTAAATTTAATCACAGTTTTCTCAAAGAAAATTTTATCATCTTTAGGACGGTCTACTCAGAATTTAATTGTCTTGAACAGTTTTTGTGGCAATTTCATCTAATTCAATGAAAAACGTGACCTTCTTAAGAAAAACACAAAATTGGTCTTAAGTTCTTTTTGGTTCGGAATCGACCCACGCATCAAATGGGCTTTTTTTTTTTGGAAATATTGTCTAGAATCACCTCTCTTTGTATGGCTATCAAGAACAGAGGCACCCTGCATAATTATAGTATAAATTAGAAAATAAAATTGTTAAAAAATAAAAACATATCAAGAACAAAAAGTGCCTTGGAAAATTTTTAAAAGCTAACTAGACAAAAAAAAAGTACTCTAGTATATAAATTTAATTTAATATATATAAAATTTAGGGAGCGGGGTGGTAGGGCACTGTACTTCCAATGCTCGAGGTTCCAGATTCGAATCCCGATTTATGGCACAGAAATTATTTATTCCATTTCATCAGCCGTGGGGCGACCCTGGGGTAGGGAGATTCTCCTGGGGCACACCCAGCCTCTACAAAGTTGGTACCCTTAATTAAATAATAAACCTGGCGGTTGAGCATGATTCAGGCCCAATCTCCTCCCTGCACAACCGTTGTCCTTGAAACAGTATTTTCCCTAAATAGTACTGAACACAAGACCCTTCATAGATTGCCGTACAGGTTTTTTTTTTATATATATAAAATTTCCTAAATTTAAATTAGTGGTGTTAGATGATTTAATGCATAAATACTCTCTGATTATTTTCTCATAATAATTTCTGTTATTTTATTATTTCTAATTTTCTAACTATGCAATGGAGCTCACCATTGTTTTGTGCTGAACTTGACCTAAAATTAACGCTAAATTTAATTTTCATTCAACTTAAATTAATAAATTTTGCTACTTAAATTAATATATATGTTATGAAATAAATAACTAATGATCATTAAAAATTAGACTTCTTTATATACTTCTTGAGTTGTTTCCTCTCTAAAAATTGAAATAAAAAACAAAATGCATAGTTCAAAGCATTAAGACTCCCAAGCACAGGTCAGAGTTGTAATATAACTGGTTTGTCCTTGGATATTGGGCAATTGGATAATTTCGAATCCGGCCCAACCCAGCTGAGGGCCACTTAGTAGGAACATATTGCCGCACAAATATGTCGCGCACAATTTGCGCGGTATTTGTTGGCGAGCAGATACAGGCGCGCACAATGGGCACGCAATAAAGTAACGCACGGCGAAGGAACAGGTAGCAACCTAGGCCATTTGTTTTGATTAGTCAATGTTTACCGTTTAATAATTTCCTTTCATCTTGGCCGGTTAGAAAGTGACCATAGCGGAATGTTTATCCTACCCTGCTTCTCTATAGTTAGCTTTGAGTTAACAAGCAACATTATGCTTTGATAGGAGTAAAGCAAATTTATAGGATATATTAGAATATTCACAAAAACACTGTGAATAATATGTCAATGTATTTGGTTTAACGAAAGAGAAATATATTAGAAATAGTAGAATTTTATTGGCTCATTTCATATTAAATGTTCGTTTTTATTATTTCTGAAATTCGATTTCGGATTAGTTGCCTTGTGTTGTTTACTACGTTTATGTTTACAGATTATAATGAGCCGTTATTAACCCTTATTTTTTATAATAATCACTATCATTCCAATTGATTGCACGTTGTTTAGTGTGCCATCAAATATGATCATAGAAACATGCGACTTTGCGAAGTAATTTTTTTTTTTTTATAATTTTATACTTGGTCCAAAAATTGTAAAAATAAATAAATCAAAATCCAAAGACTTTGGATATAAAATAAATTTGGAAAATTTGACTTAACAAGTTACCATTATTCAGCTCAGTAAAGTATATTATTTTAATGTTTTACAGAAGAATGATAATGAGACTAATTATTGGAATATTTATTATTTTCTGAGATCTTTTACATATCTATTTGTTAATACTTTCAAGTAAATTTTATAATCGAATTCTCTTATAAAAGGAAAGTGTCCGAAAAAAAAATCTGTCAAATTTTAATGTCCCTCTCTCTTCATACTTCTGTCCACACTTGTCATAATCTTGCCAATAACCAGACATGATTTCATTGTGAAGAAAATTGGCATTTTAGGCATGAGGAAGATAAGTACCCAGCAGTACCTTTTCCTGAGCTTGGTCTTCTTCATAATTTTGGAAAGGAGATCTCTCATCTAGCTCCTCTTTTGTCGAGTTCTGATGGAGGTAACAAACTGATATAGCTTTTCGTACTATGATAAATAATAAAGTATCATTGTGGTAACATTTAGTGCAGATTAAACATATCGTCGGTACTATGGTTAAGTAATGAATGTGCAACATTCAACAGGTTATGATTCGGTACATTAAAATGGTGCTGACGATATAATTTAAGATAATGGTGATACTAATAAGACTATAATAAACCCGAAAATGCAATACAAATAACAGGATTTGTATAAGAGGGAAACCGTTCACGAGAGTTTACAAATTCAAAAACCTCCGATCTAAATAACCTCAATGAATGACCAACGGTCGGAAATAGATGAGCGGATAACAAACAGAACTTTCTTTTCTCGTAGAAAAGTATTGAAATCCCGAAAAATCTTAAGACCTCGAAACTAACTAATGCCCTTAAGAAAAAATATTGAATGATTTGAAAGAAAAATCCTCCGCACGATAACCGGAGCGACCTGGGATCAGAGTACTAACACAAGGAGAACAAAGACCAATAAAGAACTGCTTACAGAAACAGGTCACTCAATACCTCATACTATGAAGACATGTCTCATACTATGAGTTGTAAATTTCAATAATAAAAAAATTTAAAAAAAGAAAAAAAGTTTTACCAGTCTTGGTCTTGCAACAATAAGGCGATACTGCTCTTCGTCTTGTAAAGTGTAAGACCAAGAACTATTTTAGGAAACACTACTTAAGATAGACAGGATTATAAGAATTAGTTATTTCCATGTTTTTTTAAAATTAAATTATTTTTTCAGTATATACAATTCATTTTTAACTACCTATGTTTTAAAAAAAGATTTTGTTAATTTATTTAATTGAATGTATATCGAGAACGATGCCAAATATAGATAGATAACATATAATTTAATCAGGATATCTATTCATCATTGGCTACGAGACTAAGAGGTTTAGACGGGACAAACAATCAGAGACACAATCAGAGAGCAAACTGTGTTTAGCCAATTGGCAATGGGGAGAAGGCAAACAGGGCCGGGCAGATCAAAGGATTAGCGGACCAATGGCAGGACGCCTGTCACTAAGGGACAATTAGTAAGCCAATGGTAGCTGTTTACTCATCTTTGGCCCTCATTGGTCGAATTTAGGCGCCTCTGTGTGCCCTTTGTCCTGTTTGGTCAGGCGATTGGTCTTATTGTAGGTGTCGGAGTAAATAACTCAGCTCCAATCAGCGTTCCGATGTTTGCTTGCCCTGCATTATCAAATACTGTAATATTAATTGTACTTTAATAAAAATAATAATTAAGTAGTTGGTCCTTGCGAATAATTCGCACAATATATGCTCAGTGATCGAATGACAAATTAATAACAGAAGAAAATAGTACAACGTTTCATAAAATGGAGAAATCAATTCTTATTATCGCGGTAATTATACAAAGAAAATAAAAATTAATTTATGAATACAAATTTCAACAAGCTGTATGTTTGGTAATTTTGTTTTGTAACGAATTTAGTAATATTTTAAATAATCATGAATGCAATTAAATGTATAGTTTTGCTTCCACATAACCGAATGTAGGGAAGCTTTGTATTACTACGGAAGGTTGGAAAAATTGAGTGCTCAGAATCGAATTCTGTAAGAGAAGTTCATGATAATTAATCAACAATTAGAAAAAAAAATTAACTAATGTACTTTCTCTTTCGTTTATCCTTTAGCTTCATTATTCCGATATGGTCTAGTAATATATAGATAAATTACACAGCCTTGATAGTAATTCCGTTGGATCGTTATTTAAATCAGTTATTTTCAAAGTCTTACAATGTAATAACAATTTACATGTCCAATGAGAATGCTAAGCGTGAGCGAGAACTTAATCGCTACCAAGACACTCTTTAGAATAAAATATATTTCCAAGGAAGATCTCTCAACTTGCTCCTTAGTGTTATAAATAATTTATTTGAAAATAGAGAGAATTAACTTAACATTTAGGATCACTCTTTTTTTTAAATATTGGAAAAATTATTTTTTCAAGCCCAAATATAATGATTCGAGTTGTGCTAATACATATAAATGGCTAGAAGCTTCAAGATCTTTTTCTCTTGATCTCTAAAGGGGGCCGTACACAGTCAACCATTATTGAGCCTTTTTTAAATTTTAAATTATTTTGCCAAACTTATATATTTGTTCAAATAATAATAAATAAGCTTTTTTTTTATTTTTTCAAAAGTAAATTTTATTCAATATTAAATAATAACTATTTCGGCTAGAAACAAAATAAACTTTAAATATTATGAATATAATAATAAAGAGTTATTACACGAATATAGTAAAGAGTAAATAAAATATAAAATAAATAAGAAACATGTTCCATTCTTATATATAGACATGACAATTTAATTGAAAATGAATGATTGATAAATAATTAATTGGTGGTTTTATGCAAATTTTTATTATTGGATTGAATAATAATCAAATGTTGTTAATTGTAACAATAAAAAAGGAAGACATTTTTATTAAATAATCCTATTTTTTAATGATATATTAAGTAAATTAGATTAATATAAAATTAATTATTGTTAATATTAAATTAATTAATAATTTATCTTCATAACAATAAAATATGTTAACTACTTTTTTGGTGAATGTAAGATTATAACTGATATAATATTTATTTAATAATATTGGCCGTGTTAGGGATCTTTGAAAGATCTATTATATTATATTAAGTATTTATTGACTTATTTTTGGTACCAAGCCATTAGAAAGATATCAATACAGATTTTTTACGAAGACCTAAATATATAGAAAGGGCAGTAGGCAAAGGGACCGAATATAGAAGGCCTTGGACAACGGAATTATTCATAAAGATTTGTTTTCGTGTTCCAAACCCAAATGAGTCCTGCTCAGGTTTCATGGAACAATATTCACATCCGTAATATGAAAGGAATGTTTGTTAAAAACAAAACCCTTCGTATAAAGAATATTTTACTAGCTGAAATTCCTTAGGAAAATTAATTTGGCAATAAATATTTGGAGTGTTTCCAAACGTAAAGTAACACTCACGGAATATTATGATGAAATGTTCACTTATCTGAGAAAAATTAAAACCATTAATTATCAGGGACTGAGGAAAAAATCTAGCTGGTAGTAACTATTGGAAAATAAAAAACTTTGAAGAAGTTATAAAACATTTGTGATGACGAATAAAAAAAATTATTCGACATAATAAAATTTTAATATTCCTGCATTGAAATTTGTTATAAAAATAACTATTAATAAGAACAGGGAATTCATTTTAATAAATTTTTTACTTACATTTTCTGTAAATATGGTAACTCAATTAATGTAACACTTTTTATTTAAAATAGAAAATAGAACTTTATTCTGAGACTAAGTCCCCTTAGAATAACTATAATGAACAAATACAAAATAAAATACCAATCTGGCCAAAAAGTAACTTAATAAAGATTCTTCTAATATATAAAGTAATTTAAATAATAGTATTTAATGTAGTTCTTCTGGCCAGAACTACTATTTTGTTCTGTAACCTTCTGTTATTCTTAAGGGACGACGTCCGAAAATAAAGTTACTTTTCTATTCCTATTTCTATTTCTATATAGCATGAATATAATACTTTACTAGCATTACTACCATTGTCCATTTGAATGTAATATTATTCAATAAAGGAAGTGTCAAAAATATATATGAGAAGATTGAAAATGAAATCTTCTCAATTATAACAATAGAATAGTATTTTTAATGTAAATAATAATAATAATACGAGAAACAACTTAAAGTTCGTTCAAAATTGTAAAGAAACTGTAAAATTATTTTATATGAATTTAAAAAGAATTATTTTATTACTTTATGAAAGAACCGTGAAGTTTTATTTCAAAAAGGATATATTAAAATGATATTTTCTCTGTTTTGTGATGTATGTTTTATTATATGTAGTATGTTTTATTTTATATCGCATTAAATTGTTTTATTTGTCTTTTCTCTTGGATAATTACAATTTTAGAGCTGAACTTCATCCTATTTCCTCCGATAGTGTCAAGAAAGATATTGTCACCTGTATATCTATAAAAAGTTGTATGCCTATTTAATCAGATTTTGCAGGACCCACAAAAACTAGGCAATTTATATTCCCATGGCTGCTAGAGGGAAAACGAAATGACCTTACATATACACATATACAACAACAGTGTCGTAAACCAAATTACGAGTTTTATTGAAGATATGGATTAAAATATGTCAAAAATTAAAAATCTGACCTACATACTGTAAGAGATGGAAATGTTCAGGATTTCATCTGTTCTGTAATAGGCTATTGTTCAAAAATTTATCTTAATGCGACTTCATGTTAGAGAGGCGAAATGGAAAAAAGTAGTACCAAAAACCAAATGATAACAAGTTTTATGGAAGATATGGATTGAAATATCTTGTGTTTTGTATATGCATGCATATTGTATATTTATTTAAAAATATATTGTACGAGGATACAACTATAAACAGCAACTATAAACTTGTAGCTCGAACATATGGAAAAATAAGTAATATAAATAAAAAAGTTCAGAGTTAGTTCTGTCTTATTATTTAGCTATAGAGGGATATTTTATCATGGGACAACAACTATGAAGCTTCTATGATCTTATTTTGTATATGCGAACATACATTTTCGCTGATGCCGATTATAGGACTAATACACTAGAAAGGATGATAGCGATCTAACTGTGTATTAAATTAGTAACTGGAGTGTATTACTACTATATTATTACTATAAATACCTGAGCCACCGCCTGGGTACGTTGCGAATACTGACTGGCAAAAACAAACGAGCGAGCCCCCGATGACGTCAGAGCGGGTTCGTCGACCCCCGAACAGTGGGGTAGGTCGTGGGCCTATTGATTGCAGGCCCTCGAGGGAGGGCTCTGTTGTTCTTGGCGGGCCCCGATCTACGGGGTATGGGGCAACTGCAACTGCGATTGAGGGTTGCGCAACCCGCAGAATGAATGCATCTTGCTTCTGCCATTCTAAAACGTAATAAGTTTATGGCAACGTGGAATGGAACGCAATGGTATGATAAATGAATAATTATTTATCATATCATAGTGTTCCCAAATCTTTTGAAATAAATAATAATAATAATAAAGCTTAGCGAACCCGAAGGCGAACTACCGATAACTATAGCGATACCGTTTATCTCTACGTGGGTTTTTACTTTGGTGAAAAAAATACCTTTCTAGGGAAATTCCAAGGTCGGGAACGGAAAAAAGAGAATCAATTTTTATTAATTGATAACATAACTTAGCCTAACATAGTTTAATCTATTTTAAAAAATAATATGTGCAAAACAGACATAAAACGAGTAGTTACATATATTATTGCGTATTATTGAGTACAAATTTGGACAAAAGGGATTTTTAAGTTTCTTTCTGAGATAATAAAAAAAGTAAAAACTGAATGACCAAAAGGAACATTAAAAAATATGTGATGGAAATGCTGATCCCACATCAACATTAAAAAAAATCTGGTGCGCGCAACACACAACTTTCACTTACCGATCTACTTTGAATAGAAATTATTTTCTGGAAATGCTGGGCTATTATAAAATGTTTTGAAGTGCATTTTAAACGGAGCTAAAGCTTACAGATAACAAATCATTAAGACCATTATAATTACAAAATGTCTATTTAATATATCGACGACAGGCAATAAAAATCTAGTCACTCCATCTGCTTTTATAAACCACACAGCTTTCTTTGCTTTTATAAACCACAGAATGACTAACTCTAATTTCAACATTTTTGAGTGATGTCATTATTTGAAAAAGTTATCTATACAGAATATGAGTAAGTTAATTCCGGAGGTGGTGATTGCAGTGTTGAAATATAGAACTGAGAATAAAGGGATAAATTTAAGTACTTATTTCTTATGAAAGATGTTCTTAGGAGAGATACTTTATTAAATATCTGTAGAAAAAAGGTATTTTTAGCCTCAACAATTAAAAAAGTATATTTCAAATTTATCCAAAATTTCGCCTCTTCAGGGAAAAAAACTAGAGACCATATCTTTTCTCCTAATTTCCGATCATAAAGATTCTTTTATGGTTTTTTGGAAATACACCAAAAAAGTGTATACTTTCTGAGTTATTCGGAATTTAATTTAACCATCCCTCGTAACTTTTTTTCCAGCTTCTTTTCGTTGAAGTATGTTATATAGATAAATTTAAAGGGTGTCGAGAAAATGACTTTAGCGAAGTTTCATTGAAATCGGCAAATTAGTTTAGGCTCTACCGTTTATAGCAACGCAGGTTTTTTATTTTTTTACTCCGTTAATAACTTATCAAATTCTTTCAAAAGTTATATTTTGAAATTTGAATAACACTTTGAATAATGTGAAATGATTAACTTTTTAAAAGAAACCATATTAAAAGTACTTTAGAGGAAGACATACATGAACATTGGGCATTTAAGCCCTGTAAAGTGACATCTATGGGGATAAGACCTAATTGATATTAAAGACCACTTAATTATACAATGATACACCGAGTTAAATCAAAATCGTTAGAGCCGTTTTTGAAAAAATTGTGAAAATGTGTTTCAGCGTGGATATAAAGTGGCACTTCCGGTTAGCCGATTTTAAGAGAAAAGTTGCCGTCGCATCTAAGGCATAAACCTAACTTAAATACGTAATATCAGTTTCGTAGGACTTTTCGTTTTTGAGTTAGACTGCTAACATACAAACACACAGAACATTTTTCGGGACTTGGTCATTTCAACTCAGGGTACCTCAAAACGTGTATTTCCGTTGAAAACTCAAAACTCAAAAAACCGTGATTCAAAAATGCTCTCGATTGCAACACTTACCCTTACTATATATTACATACATACGTAAGCGAAAGTAAAAAAATAAACACATTATTAGGAACAGTAGATCATTCTATGACTTCCATACACATGCCCAAGCACACTTAGCGAAATCGTTAAATGATGTGCTTCAGTTCTGTCGCCATTCTAATTTATTTGATAAAAAAGAGAGAAAGGAAATGTTAACATCAACATTTTAATTTTTAAATTTAATTCATCACCTTAACTATCTTCGTCTTATAGATCAAAAATAGTAGTAAACCTGATTAATTTTCTAAAGATTGTAAACTCGAAGAGGAAATCAGGTTCGTTAATCAAAAGAAAATTCAGTCTAGAAAATAAGATCGATTTATCAAACGCCAATCCTAATCAGAGAGTTCCTTTCTCGAGTTATTGCTAAAATTTTTCACTCCTCCATCTTCATTTTTTTTTTCTTCAATGAATTAATTTTTCTTATTGGATTTTACTTTAAACTTCATTTATTTAATAATTAATAATAATTAGGATTTATTTTTTAATCAGAACTTTTCTACTTCTCACATTTTACTATGCTTTATAATATTCAAGAGTGATTTCTTACTCTGTTAAAACAATTTAAATATTAGTGATAAAGAGCTACATCTACATGGTATAAAATTATATGGAGAAATTCCAAATTATTATTCAATTGGAGCTTCGAAATAGAACTGTGAGAAACAACAAAATTTTCTAACATCAAAAGAATCCAATCCTTTTAGTCCTAAGTTGTCCGAACCTTTAAAATCGATCGATGATAAAAAAATTAATAAATTATATACAGAAAAAGTTATTTTTTTTTTTGTCAATGGTAACAAATTATTTTTATTTTATTTGAAAAAAAAATACAATTTAAAAAAGGCTTTGGTAACAATCAAATATTTTAATTAGATACATAAACGTTCAAAATAAAAATTAATAAAGTTTGTTTTTTATTTTATACCATTCTAACACACAAGTTAAATAACAAAGACATCGAGACAATAAGTAAACCAAAACAGCTGTTAATAATAAATAAAACAAAGGTAGCTGCAATTTTCATCAATTTAGTAATATATTACATGCTCAGAAAAAAAACAATGATGTTTTAAGTTAATGTCAACTCAAAACTCACAAATAGAAGTATAACAAAGTAAGAATAAATAGGATAACTAATATTACTTTTTATATTTTATTAAAACAAAAAAAAAAAAGTTTTTGGCATATAGCTAAAATATTAATTAAATATTGAAAAGATTTTTCTCGACCAAAGGAGCGAAGTGAATTTAAATATATTTTAAGGGGGGAAAGCTGAGATTTGAATTTTGCATCTGGGATAACCCTTAAATACGAAAGTTTATATAAATCGAACAATACAAATTTTTTACTTATAATTTTAGCCAAAAATAGAGTCTAAGCTTAGTATTTTTATTCTAAAATCACAAAGTATATAATAATATCAAAATGATTCCACAACGATTAGCCCTTTAAATTACATGAAATGACGTAAACCAAACCCCTGTAAGCGAATTAGAACTGAAAAATTAACATTAAGACGTTTTAGAATTCCTTTGTTTTTATTACTTTAAAAGACAATAAATGTTAAAGTTGTTGATATATTTAAAAAAAAAAATAATTCAGCTTGACGACGATCGTAGTAACCTTTAGTTAGGATAAAATCCTTAGGAGATACCGTACCCAGCAAACGTTGAGTTTTAAATTGGAAGTGGAGGATGAGGTGTAATACTATACCGTTCCAAGAGAGGGAAGACCTTCTGTGATGGGAAAGAACTTTACATGGCTTCTTTTTAAGAATTGTTCAATAAAAGATAAATCAATTAATTTTCAGGAATTAAATAGTTTATGTTTCCACTATGTAAAGTGTTCAGGGTGGAATTAATTTAATTTAAGAACTTTCTACACTGCAAGACTCGTAAAGAAACAAGAAAGTATTAGGACAGTCAAAAGACCGGATATCACTCTTAGAGGCAGTGAAAGTGATGTAGAAAAAAATAAATTATCTCTTTTTATTTAAATTTCAACTTTATCACCTCATCTAACAAAATCGTTGTGTAAATTGCTGCAAACCAAATAGAAGTGAAAACTTCATTAGGCGCGTTTTTTATTTTTTTGTGGAGAGTGAATTAGATAGAGCCGTTAGATTTCCGATGTGTAACGCACAGGTAAAGTCGGCTGTACTTGAAATGTTTTTGCATATGCATTAAAATATCTCAGAATGTGCTAATTTTGTCAAATTCTTTGTAATTTTCTATTATTCAAAATTGTATATGAACGTGATTAGAGAGGCAACAAAGGAGAGATACAGTGTCGAGAGACAAATCAGAACGAATTCCATATTAAATATAACGAATCATACTAAAATAATAAGAATATATTATCAGCCAGAGGGAAGTTTACTAGAGTAATTTAAACACATTTATGATTTATACATTGTAAATGTATTTACTTTAATCCGTTTCGTGTAGGCCCTAAATTTCTGATAATTTTTGTAAGGATTAGTGGAATCATTTTGATGTTATCACATTTTTTGTGATTTTAGAATAAAAATACTAAGCTAGGCCTCCAGTCTTGGTAAAAATTGTGAGTAACAAATTTTTATTTTTCGAATAATATGAACATTCGTATCGTATATAAGGGTTATCCGAGATGCGAAATACAAATCTCAGCTTTATTTTTCCTTAAAAAAATATTTAAATCCACTTTGCTCCTTTGGTCGGAAAAATGTGTTTCAATACTTTACTCACACTTTAGCTACATGCCAAATATATAATTTTTTTTACTCAAATATGAAAAGTAATATTTGTCATCCTATTTATTCTTTCTTTGTTGTATTTCTATTTATGAATTTTAAGTTGACTTTGACTTAAAAATCATTTTTTCTTTCTGAGTATGGAATATATTACTAAATTGGGGAAAATCGCAGCTACCTTTCTTGTATTTATTATTTACAGCTGTTTTATTTTATTTATTATACTATTGTAAATGTTTTTATGGTGGCGGATGTGGGGATGGTCGGTGAAGTTCCTCCCTGCTAAGTCCGTATTTATATTGCATATTATTAATTCCGACTTGTTGATGTTTTCACTTCTATAGTGTGGTCTTAAGCACAAACCGACGATTTTTTCTTGTGTTAATATCTGTGGCCCCGAGGTAAATCACACCACGTCCAATTTTTATTAAGTAATTTAGCAACTAAGAAACAAATCTTAATAGCTCAAAGTTATGGAATATTGGTTTCCATGAACAAATACAAAAATGAACATTTGTTCTTTACCTCCGGGATACAAATGTATAAATTGTCAAAAATATGTTTCATTTAAATTTACATTTTCAAAATGTAAATGGGCTTCTAAGGGTTCATGTATTAATATAAATAAATTAATTTATAAAAGGGAACATGTATTATTATTATTATTATTGATATTTGGAAAACAATAACCTATTTCGGATAAACAGAATATAGAGTTGAATATAATGGAATAAACAATGGTGAATTGATATCTCGCCCGAGTTGACATTTGGTGGAGAAACCACTCGGCGAAGGCTGGCCATTGTGTGAAAATGCGATGAAGAAAGAGCAGCTGTTTTCGATGCAAAGCTATACCGCCTTTTCGAGCAAGTTTCGAGCTACAGGGACCACCGGATGTTGTATGCAAAACGGATCCGAGAACAGGAATCTTTGGAGGTGAGTGCCCTTTCCATTGTATCCAATGCACTCTCCCTGTCTTCCAATCTTCCTTTGCGTATCGCCATCTTCAAAACAATATCTAACGCCATTATGGAAAAAAAATTGTATACATAATATTATTTTATATTTTAATCGTTTCCAACACGAAAAAAATATCGCTCATCCAATGGAACAATGAAGTAACAACAAATTATACTATTTTATAGGAGTAAAATAATTATTATCATTATGTACATAAATACCTGTGTATATACATATTGGGTTGACAAATAAGTCCTTTCTGTGTTTCTGTTTACTTTTATGTCACTACGAAACACTTCTTATCTGATGAATTAATCCATAAAGTGGATTGTTTATCCTGTACGTAATATGTCAGCAACTATATCTGTTAACTCTTGTTGAAATTAGCTTAGTATTGTGTTTGCTATTTCAATGTGAATATAACAGAAAATATCAACCATTATCGGCATATTTGGTTGTATTGTTTTAAAAAAACGTAAGCGTGCTACAGAAGCTCATAGAAAATCGTGCAGTGTTCATGGGGATTATGTCTTAACGGAACCCACAACCGTACGTCCATAGGATACATCCCTCCAACCCTCTAGATGTCAAAATAAAAAGGTTATATAGACCAAACGGCCCTATATTTTTGTAAGCCAATTTTTTTTTTTTTTTTTCTACATTTTTGTGATCAAATTATCTTACGATTAATGTAGAAAGCAAAGGGTTACTCATGAGTTTTTTTTTACCTCGTTAAATTAATTGATTTAATCATATATGTAGGTAAATAAAAATAAAAAGTTATAGATTACAATTAAATAAAGTCAGGGGGCGGGGTGGCCGAATGGGCTAAAGCGTGTGCACTGCACCGCGAGTTGCCTGGCAACCGGATAACAGAGATTTGAGATGATATAAAAAGTACGAGTTCGCGTCCCGGTGCCGGAGGGGATTTTAAATTCCCCGCCCTCACCCCCCGGCCCCGGAAAATTCCGTATAGCCTAAAAGGCGAGGTAGGGAAGAACAAAAAAAAAAAAAAAAAAAGGTATGAGTTCGCATCCCGGTGCCGGAGGGGTTTTTAAATTCCCCGCCCTCACCCTCCGGCCCAGGAAAATCCCGTATAGACTAAAAGGCGAGGTAGGAAAGAACAAAAAAAAAATTAAATAAAGTCACTTTATTTAACAACAAATTTTAGAGGAATGTTAATAATGTGATAAAAGGGGTGTGTACCGCGGCCTATTACAATATATTAAGAAAAAAGTTTAGTCTGAAATTTAGGTAAAATAAGATTTTCTCTATAAAATATTTATTAGTTGACATTTCAGGGCCCATATTCGAAACTGGCTATTAAAAAAAGAACACCCGCACAGCAGATTGAAACGATTAGAAACCGCCCGACGTTTTCGGCTACTACAGCACTTATTAGACAAACGCTCTAAACTTCCAACTATTTATGATAGACACACACATATATATATATATATATATATGTGTGTGTGTGTGTGTGTGTGTGTGTGTGTGTGTGTGTGTGTTATTATGATAAGGCCTGTTTAGACTTGCGGGATCGAGCTTTGGGGCACTACTAAACCACCAAATTCCTGTCGTATCCAATCCTTAAAATCCAAAATCCTTAGTAAAATCCTCAATGCTCCCTACTGTGTCACAATAAAATTATCCATGACAACCTTAATGTACCATATATTTCCGATTTAGCTCAATCCAGAAACCAATCCTTGCACAGTAAACTTCAGAGCCATCCGAACTCTCTTGTTTCTAACCATGATTCCTCTTTTTTTCTTCTACCAATGAGCAGGTTCTTTTCATGTTGTACATGTCATGTTACTTATTTCATATTTAATTGTTGTATTTATCGTTTAATACGGTTGTAAATTTCAATTAAAAAAAAACATTTGTTGATATATTTGATATACGTATAACTGTTATCTACATGTTAACATTTATTATTCCAACTAATTTAAATTTACCAAATATCACAGTTTAGCACTTCGAAATAATTCTTATTACACGTTTTCCTATTAATATTAAAATAAATAATAAAATTATTTAAATAGAATTACCATTGAAATTAATCTGAAGCTTTTAATAAAATTGAATTTTAGTCAGGTATAGCCAAAATAGTGAACCGGATTGTTTTGTATTTAATGATAATTGCCTTAGGTTCATATTTATAATTAAAGGGGTATTCTTTAAGTTTATTTATATATTAAAAATTACTTCTTTCCGAAGTAAAGTGATTCGCGCACTAGACTAGATCTATTTTTTAGAATATATTCTCGATATGATTATTTTAATTCAATACAAGGAATCGTTAAGTTGTACATCATCCAATATACCTTTAGTTTTTGTTGTTTGTTTTTTTTATTATATTTTTTAAAATATTAGCCATATGCAACTTTTTGGTTAATTTAATTATGAATCGATTACAGCACCGGAAACCGACTAAGCCAAAAAACGTACTGTTATCTCTTCTTTCCGCTCTAGCGATGGCCTCGACAATGATATAATGTATGCTGATATAGACATATATACACATACGCACTCAGCGCCGAGCGGCCACATGCCGAATCTCGGGGCCAATGACCTGTTGTTATTCCGACGAGGACCTACCCCAAGCTCTGCCTTATTGTCCACTGCTCCAAGGACACCACCTCCATCAGGATTCGGCCTAATCTGTCCTTGTCTCTTTTTATACTCCTCAGTATCATTTAGAGGGAGGCAGACAAAAAATAAAAATAAAAATAGTTCCTAAAATTGACTTAATCATATTAAAGTGTAAAACCAACCCATATAAAATCATAATTATAAGTATTAATTAGACATGAACGATCTACAATAAAATAAACACCTATATTAGAACCCGCTATAATCGAAACCCGCATTATCCCGACATCTTTTTTACTTTCCTACCTATATTAGGTAAAGAAAGCATTGCAATCGGGTCAAATTTCCGATACCCGGTTTTCAAATTTCCTATACGTTTCAGAGCCCCTGAATCCGAAAAACACATTTTAGCCATTGGTCTGTCTGTTTATCTGTCTATACCAAGATTTCCTTGGCAACTAGTGAACCGATTTTGTTGCTTCTTTTTTTATTTTGTAGGGTTTTGACTACTGCTGCCTGTGACAAAAATCGGGTGCTCCCTGCGCATTAGCGACTGCGCAATCAGCGAATACCCCATTTTTCTGTAGACTTTAGCGCAAAAACGGCTCTAACGATTTTGATGAAACTTTTCTATAATGTTCCAATAATTTTCCTTTCAATCTTTGTGCATACACTAAATTCCTGAGAAAATTCAGGAAAAAAATTTATAAAGAAAAGAAAAATATTTTGGGACCTAACTGGCTAAGTATATATTCTGTGATAAAATTTATAATATAACTTTTGAAAGGTAATTAAATTACTAACAAAACAAAAAACACCATCGGAATCGAACCAGTATTAGCGATGATACAGCGTATTCTATTTTCAACACATGTTTTAATTTATTACTTTTCTACCTATACTAGGTAAGGAAAGTATTGAGATCGGGTCAAATTTTCGTTATGCGGCTTTCGACGGATCTATACGTTTCAGAGAGAAAAACAGTGTTTAAGCTGTATTTGAAATATAATGAAATTATAAAAAACAATATAAAAATCGTAACGGAAGTTACAGCAATTTCGCATGTAAGATTATGGGTTCATATTCCGGTGTCAGAATAAATTTGTCATTGTCAATTCTCAACTAAATTGATATGCAACTTTAGCTTACTAAACAAGGAACTTTTTATGAAAGTGGGGTTTCTAATATGTGAAAAAAATCGTTAATAATTCATGATTTATTGAAAACACGACTTAGAATTGTTTGGACGCTCAAAAGTGCCCTTTAAATGGTTTTGACAAAGACAAACCCTATTTTTATTTTAAGGAAATCTAGTTTACTATGAAGCAACCTTTAATTACTTGAATTAAATAATTTTTGTGTTGTCGGTTCCAATGAAAGTTAAAACGAGGCTACTTTAAGATAAGACAAAATAAAGAAAAAGGCTTGAATTCTTTTCAATTCAAAATCTCACTATTTTGAACACAAAATTTAACGTTTTTGATGTAAGGGCCATCAAATGAAATTTTTTGTTGAAAATTTTGTCCAGAATCGCCTTCAAGAATTTGGCCATTAAGTACTTTTATAGTAATGTAAGTATTGTAATCGGATCTAATGTTCGATGTACGGTTTTCAATTGGTCTTTACGTTTCAGAGCCCTCTGAATTACATACACATAATTTACATAATTACATAATTTCCTACAATAAAAACAAAAATTGTTCCGGCCGATAAAAGAAAAGTTACAACATATCAATTTCTACACATATTTGGATGGCTTCCATTGCCTTTTAATTTACTTATGAATATTTCAGATGCTTATTCCAATGATAATTAAATTAAAGCCAAACTTTATATTAAATTCAGTTTGAGTTTGAGATCAAAACCCGAATGCACAAATCAGCAGTAGCAGCTTCAGAATTTAATATATATATATATATATATATATATATATATATATATATATATATATATATATATATATATCTGTATATATATATATATATATATATATATATATATATATATATATATATATATATATATTTATATATATATATATATATATATATATATATATATATATATATATATTTATATGTATATTTTATATATTTATATCTAACAGTAATTATTCTGTATTAAAAATAAAAAACTATATGAGATGACGTTTAAGAGGCCCTTGAAGGCCTATTCAAAAAATAATAATGGAACAATAAGACTTTTAATGATAAATTTGTAATTTTTTTTTTTCTCGAAATCAGCTAATATTTAGTTTCTTTTTAAGTGTTATAATTTAAAAAGAGAACATATAGTAATAAAGAACAACCAATATAGGCCAACGAAAAAATGAATTATTTTTCTTTTATGGGAAGAGAGGGGGAGATGTGGGGAGATATGGGGGTTTCAGCCTCAAGAGCCCCCCTCTCCTCGGTAGATCTGCCAGTGCATAGCAGTAAACACTTTGTTTGTTTCCCTTTCAGTTTTAGATTAATTCTAATTTTGAAAATCATGAAATTTAAATATAAATTAACGCGGAGAACCATCCCAAACATCAAAATTTGAATAAATCAAAAACACTAATATTTATTTAAATACAAAGTTCTCATTCATGGTTTCAGTACGTTTTACCGCAGGTGAGAAATTTACAGTTTCACCTTAAAACTAATTTGGTAGGAAATTTGCGGTTTAACAACTAGAGACCAAAACACTCTGCAATATCTGAAATTTTAAACAACGTATGGGAAATTCAAGAAAATGACTTGATCCATTATGGGATTAAAGGTAACGAAAAAGCAGATATCGCTGCTCGGAAATTCCAAATTGACGACAGCAGTGAAATAAAAATCTTGAATTGTGCCCCTCGGGAAGATTGTATAAGAAAGTTTAAATCCTTGTTGGTGACCCAGTGGAATGAGGCCTGGAGGGGCTGCCCTTCGGAATTACTCCAGATAAAAGAAAACAGCTCAAAATGGAGCACTAGCTGCCGGGAATCAAGATGAGAGGAAATAATATTGTGCCGCCTAAAGATCGGCCATTGTGATTTTTCGAGTGTAGTGCTTCTAGAACAGCCACCACTTGTTGATTGAATGCCAGCAGTATGCACCAATAAGAAAAAAACTGAAGACGAGTTTCAACATACCAGAAGCTCTAGAATACTCGGAAACTGGTGTTCAATCTCTTATAAACCTCTTGAATGAAATTAAGTTTTACCACTGAGTGTAGAAATATAAGAAATGCCTATGACCCTTTGGTGCAGAGGCATTACCACGATAAAAAAAAAGTATATTTTAAAGTACTATATAAACCAAACATGATAAAGTATTAGCCCATAACCCCTTATTTAGAGCTGTATTGTGTTGCGGGTTCCTTCATGTTGGAAGTACTTAACAACCCAATATTATATTAAATAAGCGAGCATTGATATAAGCATTGAATAAATAATAATAATCATAATATTAAATATTAAATATATATCTTAAAATATAGGGGTGAAACAATACAAAAAATAAAATAAAATAGTAATCTAAAACTTATATAATTAACATATTTTTCGATCATTTTATATAGATATTTATAAATCTTCGAGTTCATTTCCAAAATATTTAAGTTAAGATCGTAGATAAGTACCTTAAAGGAAGTTATATTTTTAAAAAAATAATAATAAAATTTGACATACAAATAGGCCTGAGAATTGATATTTGGAAGGAAAATAAAAAAAGCAATAGACAAAACAGTCCAAATACCTCTCACTATAAACTTATATTTTATAACAATATATATATATATATATATATATATATATATATATATATATTATTTTTAATTTTAATTATAATCAAATCTGAGAGAGTGATTATCAGATCGGAATTTTACAAATTATATTTATTCCATTATTTCAACTATTATTATTAAATAAAAATTTTATTGTTTAATTAGAGGATAATTTACTATCAATAGCTGAGGATCGGTCGTCCCTTTCGCACACATTCGGGTATTTTCGGGAATCTAAGGGTAGCGTGCTCTGGGTGATCTTGACACCGTTGGCAATCTTCGAAAAGTGAAATGGAAAAAGTGTCTATGATTCTAATTACATTATACATACAATTATTAATAAGTTGGGGTATTTTGTAATAATTATCGCCAGGCACTTTTAGTAACAGTTACTTCTAGTAAAATAACAGTTATTATTCAGAAATCATATTCCATAAAAGAATAAGTGTTTTATTGATAATTGAGGTATTTATTTAGATGAGGACCACGGGTTACGAGTGGTTCACAATCACTTTGGTCATACTTGTTCATGAAACTACCGTAAACAGTCTATCGGATAAATATGGATGCATTCAGCATTCCATGAACAAGTGTGACCGAAGTGAATGTGAACCAAGCGTAACCGGTTTGTTCCTCATCTAAATAGCTACCAAAATTAATGATAAGCAATAAATAAACTCAAAATAAGTTAACTTTGAGAATAACAAATATTATTAATAGTTAACAATATTAATCTCCAGAAGACCAGAGGTTTTTTTTGTCCCTATAGTAATACATGTAATATAACCTCATTTATAAATTTACTAAATCGTTTGTATTAATCTGTTACAGTTCTAAATAAGTGACAAAAAATGTAACTAGCGAAACTTCAGTGTAAAAGTCCTATAACTTGTAGTTTAAGATTTTCAATCAATATCACATATTCTTTTATATTTTAAAAGTTTCACTGAATTATTTTCTTATGATTATATGAATTTATAGAATAATTGTTCAAACATTAACATTAAACGATATATGTATATTAATAAAAATGAAAAACATAATTTTATATTAATAAGTAAAATTTTACAATGAGCATAATTTGCTATGCAAGTTATTAAATTAAATATTCCAATGTGAGCTTGGCGGATTCTTAAGTTCGCGCTTTTAGCATTGTTACCAACTTTATAAAACATAATTTATTTTTAAATGTAATATTATTAATATGTTCTTGAAAGTTCTAAATCTAGAATTCTAAAATAAATGAAAAAGGTTTGCAATATATATATATATATATATATATATATATATATATATATATATTATTCTTAATTAATTAAATTCATACACATTTCTTAATATTAGAATAGAGATACAATTACTATTTTATAAACGAATTTTAAAAATATTGCCTTAAAAATGTATTTAAATAATTAATAATAAAAAGTGGTTTATCAACCTGATTTATCAACAAATTAAAAGTCTTCTAAATATTAGTTTTAAAATAATTGTTCGTTAGTTTAATTATTTTTGTTAAACAGCATTCGAAATTAAAATGTTTTTATCCTTTGTTAATGACTATCAAATTTCTAAATAAGAAGATAGGAACGAGTGAAAATAACTAAAATATTTATATTATTAGTAAACCTTTTGGATAATTAAGGAGGGTTTTATAGAGCTGAACATTATATTAAGAAATTATAAAAGTGATGTTATAGAAGATAATCTTTGAAGACAAAATAGTATGAACCTGTGAAAAACAGTGTAAAAACATTGGATGTAAGTATAAGTGTATAAATATGTATCATGAACAGCCATAATAGTAATGCATTAATTAAAATTCATTACTCACTGTGAGAAATTCCCATATGGCTTTTTTTCTTGAAGTACACTATCCGCCTATTCTTTAAAATAGGCAGATTTCGAAACGAAACTAAATAATAAAGTAACCGAACACTAAATTAACACTAATAAATAAACATTAACAGATATATAACACTTTTCACACATTTAAAACAAAAATTAACCACTCGACACAGACCGACGCGCACAACAATGAATATAATGGAGACAGAAGAGATGTAATATTGTAGAGGCGGGAAACATGCTAACTTGATCTTGAATCCTCGCTTCTGATTGGCCCTTAAAATTGCCGCCACGGCTGCCCTAAATCACTGTCTGAAAAATGCTAGTATTCAACCTATAACCATTTCAATAACATCAGATAATTCTTCATTCTCTGAGGTACTTCATTATTATCTATTCAAATGAATTATTAAATAATTTATAATCTATTTAACAAATATTGTAATATGAATTGGAAATTATTAAGATATGTAAATCAGATAAGATTTTTTAACTTTCTTAATATATAAAGAGGTATGCCATAGTGCTTTTTATGTAACATTCTTTCACATTATTCAAGCTTAATTTTTTAGATGCATTATAAAGTTATATTTAAAACGAAATACCAATAATGTTTAGAAAGTTTGAGTATAGAGTATATAAAGCAAAAAAAAAATTATATATATTGCAGAGAAATGAAATTAGTTAAAGCTTAAATTAACATTTAGTAAAATATCCTTGATGAATTAAATCGTTTTTTAATGTTTCGTGTAAAGGTCTCTTGCTCAGTTAGGTTGATAATTATCTCATTTTTAAACAATTTGTTTTTTAAATCATTAAATGTTTTCAGAGATATGGACCAAATTTCTGCAATTTAAATGAAATTATAATTAACAAATAAATCAACTTCTTTACGATAATTCTTGCTATATGATTTAAATGTTTTGTTTTATAGCTTATAAAATGTATACTGTAGAGAAAGCAAATTACGAGAGTTTAAATTAAACTTTTGTAAAATATTCCTGATAAAATGACTTGATTCTATGTAGCTTAACATTTTAATCATACCAACAATATACTACAATTATACTAAGAAATATAACCTTTCATACTAAAAACTTAACTGTCCTTTGAAATTCATCCAATACATATCTTAATGATTAATCCAGACATATTAATAATTTGCGTTAATAATTACAGTAATATTTTTATGATTTGAAAGTCAGTATTTTTGTATTTATCCAAAAACTAATAATAGGCACTATAAAACAGTATGTTTCAAAATAATTGTTTTACTCTAAACGATATAACTAACCTTAATTTTAACAAATAACAACACTATTAAAGTATATGTAAGATATTAAAAAATAACAAGTTGAATGTGACCCGAACCGAACAGTGACTGTATTGAGACTGATGTAAAGGAAGACATACAGGCATCTTACCACGTGTAAACAGTCCGGTAATTTGATTGGCAGTCTGTCAACAAGGAGGATATTCAATTTGAAGAAGGGAACAATATCGAGTTATCTGCTGTTTCGAGTGAGGAACATTTTTCATTTTAGACATCATTTGATAATAGAATTCTTATTATCATGATATTAATAATAAATATATGTAGACATTTCATTTTTTATTAACTTTTTTTTAGAACAATACGAATATTATACATAACTAAAAAAAAAAAAAGGGTTATGGGTTCAGTACAATATGAGGAAGAACGGTTGTGCAGGAAGGTGACGGACCAATATCTCTCTCTTAATTAATTATAAGTACCCACTTTATAGAGGCTGGGTTTGCCTCAATAAGGTCCCCCGGCCCAGAGTCGACCCTAGGCTGATAACAATTATTTATACATAGTCATTAGCCGGATTCAAACTTAGGACTTTGAGCTCTGGAAGTCAGTGCTCATCCACTTAGCAACCCCGTTCCAACATTATGAATAGCTAATGGAAATAAAACATTATATTGAAGTAATCTCAAATAATTGGTTCAATGATACTTTAAGTGTCACTGAGTATCAATATTATGGATATTTAACTTAGTTAATATAAATAAATATATATATATATATATATATATATATATATATATATATATATATATATATATATATATATATCAGTTACTGATAGCCAAACTTATATCTTTTTCTTTTATAATAATAATAAAAATAATAGTTTACACTTTGTGTTATGCAATCTTCTTAGTAGATTATGATACTAAGCCACTAGTACTTTTAAATTTACAACATTAAATTTCTTTTCTGGCTAAAATAAATATTACTTCGAATTTTCAAAAACTTTAATAAAACATAACTGTGTTTTCAGGAATGAGATCAACATGAAATATTATTTGAAACATGTCAATCTGACAGAAACAGCCCAGATGTGAATCACTGACATATCATATAGAAAAACAGAGGTGGAGATCCGTATACTCATTCACGAAGGTGAGGTAAGGTTTTTTTCTATCTTATTAAATAATAATAAATAAATTTGTTATTGTTTATTTAATAAATGATTAAATAAAACTGTAAAAGGGGAGCTTTTGCCCACTCCGGACCCGCAATACATTGCGTCTATTGATGCTTGTTTTCAGAGATATTTTGATGTTTACTAATATAATATATATTAGTATAATATAATATGCCTTAATCCTTCAGCAGACGCTATACATATATATATATATATATATATATATATATATATATATATTTTGATATTTTAGTGGAGTCATATAGAAATAATGAAACGTATATTTAAAGATCAGTTCATTTTTTAACAGAGTTACTTTGAAAATTTTTCAAAGTAAAATTTTCAAAAAATATTGAGCTTGGAATGGTTTAAAAAAATCAGGTACCTACAACAATACGAGTACTTACCTAGTATTATTTATTTATTATTATTATTTTTTTTTTTTGTCTTTTTATTATTATCTCATCAGTAAGGGTAGAGGATTAATTTAATTTAAGATGTTTAATTATTTATTTTAGGTTCGTGCATTGATATGGTTTTTTTTTTGATATGGGTTTAGATTTTTTTTTTTCTATTAAATAAACCAACAAATCTACAAATATAAAGTTAAATTTATGGCATCAAATTGAAACTTTCTTGAAGGGAGCCACCAAAATTTTAATCTGTTAATATTCTCACATATCTTGATCTGTCTCAGATTGTTTAGTGTTCGTAAGTTATATCTGGCTATTACTTAGTCTGAACTAGATAATTTCTGTTCTACCTTTGAGTTCAGAAATTTTTCAGACTATGATTTCTCAGAGCTGAATTGAGGTCAACTTGGCTTGTATTAGTATCTTAACTAGTTCCATATATATGATGAAATGTAAATGATTTCTATATCTTAAAGATGACAATACTTATGCATTTATGTTTATGCATTAGTTTAAAGTGATCGACTGATTTTGGCATAGACAAATGTCTCTTTCAATTAAAATCAATTGCCTCTTGGCTTTCTTGCTGTAATTGGAAATGAATTAGACATAAATTAAACTATATCCAAGTTCAGACTCGTCCATTCCTTATTGACCATCATTGATGTGCAGCACGTCCCACTCTACCTGTCCACTGGTCTCTTCTTCTAGAGGCCTATGATAATTTTAATTAAACCTAAAAGGACGGAAGGACAGTTACATTAACGGCTACTTTTGCTCACGAGATCGGCGATGAAGGAAAAGAGGATACTCCCGTCCATCGGAAGGAGACGACACCTCAGGATCTGCCTGTCCCAAAGATGGGATGGTACGTGACATATCCTGCCGCGGACAGCTGGTCATCCGCCTCCTTAAAGAAAGGACGACTGATTGCATTCCGGACGATTAGTGATCTTCGTGACTTCCTCTTCATCGCCTTTTTCACCCACCTTCTGAAAAAAACGGAAGACAAGCAGTTCTTACCATGAGACTGGCCGAGTGGATGTTTGGAGTTTGGTCAATGTCTGTGAGAGACTTAAAAAAAAAAAATCTACCATGTGAAAGTTCGTTCACATCAAGCGGGTAATGTTCGGAATCATTTGTTTGAAAATATTTCTTTTTCAAGCAGTGACGTAGTTCAAAAAGACTCCACCCAATACGAAATCATAAAAATATCTGATTTTATCTATGCCAAACAGGTATAATTCGGGTTAGAATAATAAACTCTATAGATATCGTTAATGAAAATATATGTTGGAAAACATGACATCGTTTCGATATTTGTTTTCGTCAATTTTTAAATAATTATTTATTTATTTATAGTGGGTATGATTATTTTCTATGACGTATATTTCAAAATTATTAAGAGATAAAATTCTGTTATTAAGAGGAGATTATTTTTATATATAAGGTCAAAAGAGAAGTATATAAAATTTGCTTTACAGAAAAAAAAAATCATGACATTTTTGAACTTACTTCTGTTCTTCATCTTATCAGCCTGGTTCCAAAAGCGACGCTCGTTCAAATTCGGTCTGGACAGTGTGAAATTTATTTCGAGGCTGACCCATGGAATGACCTTATAGGATAACCCATATTTCCTCTATTTGAAGTGAAGAAAGACATTAGTCTCAAATAAGTGAACAAAAATCTTTCGAATAAAAATTGTTGAACATCAAATTTTATATTTAGGGACTTATTTTTCGAATCTTAATACTAAATAACCTTTTGGGCAATTCGCACATATCCATTTAGATAGTCTTTCTCACTCAGTTAGCAGTAATAATTTTAGTCTTCTTCCAAGATGAGATGTAGATTTGCCAAACAATAATAAAAAAATAGCTAAAACAATAAATTTGACAAAGCAGAATTTAATATCGGTTAAAGGCTAAAATCTGGAAAGTTGGTCCTTCTGCACTTCAAATAGAGGAAGTAAGGATTATCCTACAATTTATAAAACCTATTCTAACCGAAAGGTCATTCCGTGGGTCCACCCCAAAATAAATTTCACACCGCCCAGACCGGATTCGAACGAGCGTCGGTTTTAGTACCAGGCTAATCGGATGAATTGCCAATCAGCCACCCCAAAGATTTTTAATTCGAACTCTGATTTTTGTTGTCATTGAATTTATTCAAAAGTTTGTAAAAATTTTCGTTTTCGTCACTCTATTGTGACCACATATCATCATTGAATTGGAGGTACGCATTCGATTCAAAATTTACTGTCCCTCAATACTACTAGGTACCGTTTTGAATGGAGTATCTAACTTGAATAATTTCCTTCTTTTTTTTTTTATATTGTAGCAAAAGCAAACCTTATATATTACTTATGGACATTATATATAAAAATAAATATATATATATATATATATATATATATATATATATATATATATATATATATATATATATATATATATATAAATAAATAATTCCCTGTTTCCTAGAATTTATTTCATTCAAAAAAATTTTTTTTAATGACAGAACTTTATCTCTCAACATTTTTCAAACTTCAAGTAAAATATAATTAATAGAATATAATTACATCCAATATAAATAAATACAATTAAAAAAAAAATACTTTTTATCGGTTACAATTGTTTTTTCTAATTATCCGTTTATAACCTGCTCCCTTTCAAGAATGACAACAGTGCCTTTTTAATCTGAGATCATAAAAGTCATGATGAGGCGGGTTAGAGACTTTATGAGTATGATACTTCTCCCCTGAAATACTTTTAAAACACAAAAAATTCGGAAATTTCAATGAGAACCGAATTCAAAATGCGAAAATCGTTGTGAAACATTCATATTTATTAAAATTTAAAACCAATACCAACAATACTTTTTCACAATGAATTTGGGATTTCATCGTTAAAGGTTCTAATTGAAAATAAAATTATTTTCGTTTAATAGCAACGTTCGAAATAGATCAGTGATAAGTTCAAACCCGAAAATTTAAAAATTGCTGTCAATAACCTTAATTTGAAGGAGATCATAATAACCTCACCTCATGTAAGAGGCACAATTTTTGTTGTTGGAGGAAAACTACTTTGAAATTGATAGTTTATGACTAATGTATAAAGCTAATAATTACAATAGAGGGCAGCACAGGTAAGTGAAAAACAATTTTCGGGTTCCTTCTCTTATTATACGTTTCGGACTAGTATTCCATCCTCCTCCGTATTTTTTCCTGGATATTATATGTAACGTTTGTAGCAGTCATCTTAAAGATTATGTCAGAATATCGACCAACAAGAACACAATCCAATGGTAGTCACACCTCAAATACCAGACGAGATAAAATGTCACTTCATAGTTCAAGCTTTCCCTTCCGACCAGTGTCTTCTTTCACTCCCTAATTAGAATCCTATTGAGCAGGACAAATCCTGAGCAGGCTGTACTCAGGAAAGACTGTTTATGGAAGAAACAGTATCGACTGTAAATAGATTGATTACTGAAGTAATATCTGTGTCTCTACAAGCAGTGGAAGCATAATGATATTCAGTGGCTCACAGTGAATTTTATACACCCCATAGAAAAAAAAGATCGAATAATTCGAAGAATACACAAGTTTGGTATACATCATGATTGGTCTAACTATTCCTTTCTGATTTGAGCCTCTTGTCATTAGATGTTCAAAGCAATGTTTAGAAGCTTTTGTAAATTTATGATAATCCAGTGAAGGAAAAACCTAATATTTCAATTATAAGTTTAAGAAAACACAATGGTTAAACCATGGCAGAGTGTTAATAATATTTACAAGCTGATAAATTATTATATATATTTATTAAACCATTTCGTATCAAACATTATTGAATGTTTGAAAGTTGTGCTGAATCCTTAATGTATTAAAATCAGATACTAATATTTGGTTTGTACGGAGAATTCGCACGGGTCAGGTATTTATAAATAATTTCTATTGAACCTAAACAATTGACGATGCTAGATACACAACATTGCCCGGATGGGAAATATATCTTCTATTTGTCAATACGATCCCACAACAGCACATACAGCAATAATAATAGTAATAGTTAAGCAATAACACACACAATAGATTACGGGCGTGGGGTAACCGATTTCAATGAAACTTTTTTAGTGATCTCTAGTGATTCCAAAAATTTACATACTTCTATTTCCAACCAATTTCGTTTTTATGACTTTTATGAGAGACGCTAGAAGCGAATCTAAATGTTTTTTTTAAGAATATAATTTACTTTGTCTATTTTGTTGAAAGCACATTTTATTTTATTTTTTAATTTATTATTAATTTTAATTCGTTTAGTGCAATACGTAATGAGTGTATATTATAGCCAGAAATATCTGCTGACCTAAGGCAAAAAACAATATAAATAAATGTTAAAATGCTAAAACTTTTTTTCTCGGCTTCTGGGCGGTTCGGTCAAGAACCCTCTGACACGGGTCAAATATTTTTTCGAGCTAGTATCACCAAAAAAAGTTACATTGGAATTAGTGGACCCACGTCCGTAAACTCCCCTTGTCAGTTATCCAAAAATGTTAACCTAGTAATATTTTACTCCCTGACGGTTGTTATTAATGTTATTTCATGACAAAAGCAATTTTTTTTTTTTATTTCTTTATGACATTTACAACTGTATTACATAAATACATCAAGTAAATTTAGACATAATTGATATAATGACATGAATACACTTGCTGAGTAACTACCCAATGGTAGCCCTCTAATGATATGACTACATTAGGAGATCACGGGGTCATCTTCTTTTCAGACGCCTCGGAGGGTTATCAGGAATTGAAGAGGAAGCAAGGTTAGAAACGAGAGGGTTGGGATGATTCTGAAGTTTATTATGGAAGGATAGGTATCTGGATTGGGCCAGATCTGACACATAAGGAACATTAAGATCTTTATGGATAATTTCATTAGTGACAAAGTAAGGAGCATTGAGGATTTTACGAAGGATTGGATGCGAGAGGAATTCGATGGTTTAGTGGAGCCCCATAGCTCAACTCCGTAAGTCCAAATAGGTCTTATTATAGTCAAGTATATGAGTCTTTTGTAATTAATGGGAAGTTTAGAGCGTTTGTCTAGTAAGTGCTGAAGTAATCGGAAACGTCGAGCGGTTTCTTGTCGTTTCAGTCTAGTATGTGGATTCCAAGTTAGTCGTTTGTCCAGGTGGATTCCTAGGTATCGGATTTGCTCAACAGGGATAAGTGGAGTATTGTTAAAGGAAACTGTAGGACAGGAAGTCGTTGGTTTACGACGAAGGGTAAAGGTAATTTGGTGGGATTTTTTTTAGTTTATTTTAATTCTCCAGTTTTGACACCATTCTTCTAGGTTTATGATGTGTGATTGAAGCATTTGGGATGCAATTGCTGAGTTATTGTTTACTGATAGGATACATGTGTCATCGGCATATGTGGTGATGACAGTGTTGGGACAGGTAGGGATGTCAGCTGTATAAACTGTATAGAGGATAGGACCTAGGATACTACCTTGAGGAACACCAGCGGACTGGGAAAAAAGTTATGAATAGGCGTTATTGTGATTTACTTTAAAGTATCTATCAGTAAGGTAGGAACGGATAATAAAAACAATTAAAATTTAATTTTATAAGAAGAAATAAATATAATTTTTTTTAATTTCTTTTTAAGTAATATTTATAAAGATCTAAATAGCTTATTTTCTTATTGAAAATAAGGGGTTTTAATTTTAAACTATATAAATAACAGAAACGGACTTTAACCGCTCTGAAAGATAGTCAATAGCTTTTCTTAGATAATTTTTTCTCTTTTAATTGGATTAATAAAATAACCAATTATTTAGTAACAATGAAAGGTCTCTTTTTGAACTTAATGAAATAAATTTAATATTAAAATGTTGACAAAATAAATTAGATTATTTTGAATTTCTATATATTTTTTTATATATCTAAAATGTATAATTTTTTATTTTTTAAAAATGTTTTATTATAAATGAAAATATATCTATTTTATTAACGCTAATTTTTCAAATATGTAGTGGTCAAAGTCTGCGAATACATTAAAGAATACAAATCATATGTAGTGGGCTGTTAGCAAACCAGTTAGTTAGCACTGCCGTTGTTAGTTAACTTCGGCTTCTTTATGCCGAGAATGAAAAATATACTAAAATTCTTAAAAAGAAGTCATGCCACACCAAGTGAACTATATTTGTCTATAACAAAGAACAAAACAGATTCGATTACTTGAGGAAGTACATCAAGCAGGATGGAGATTTCTGTAAACAATCGTCCTTCAGGAAAGTGCCTGATGAAGAGTGAGCAATTGCGTTATTGCAGGATATCTTCAACTGAATAAAAGGCTTGAAGAGAACCAAACGATCACAGGTATTGGCTGTAACAGCCTAAAGCTAGTAGAAGACTCATGGCGAAAGTCAAGAGACATAAGAAAAAGACAACAAAAAGAAGATCGAAGAACCAGTAAATAAATGAAAACAAAATATTTTTTTACCTAGTTTCACCAAAAAAGTCGGTGACTCCACGTCCGTAACCTCACCTTGTGAGTGAGACGTCAAGCTTTATGAGTGAACCCACAATTTCGTTGTTTGTTAAAATATTTTCCGGCTAACAATATAATCCTCAGCGGAAGACCAATGAAGATAACGAGGATATAATTGGCACTGAAGGCCCCTCAGCTGGGTGTTTCGAAGCTCTTAGCTCAAAGCGAGGAGAAAGACCGGCCATTAGAAACAATTCTCGCCTAATGACAGCGCTGACAGCTGACCCATTGAAGGATTCCTTACTCAATGAGTCTCCTCCCCCTCCCTTCTCCTTCCCCCTTGCTTTGAAAAACGAAAAGTTTGTCTTGGCTCACTCAGGAATGACAAGCCCATTATGGGTATTGCTTACAAATTATAGCATCTCCACCAATATAGTTATAAGTGTCTGTTTTGTTTTCATGGTGTTCCCTCAATAAGTCATAGGTCCTTCTAAAAAAAGGGATATAATAAGTTTTTATAAGAAAAACAAAGATTCAATATATTAAATAAAATGAATGGGAGAACTATCTGATTGGATACGTAATTGGTTGGCTGTAGTGGAGGAGGTCCGGGTTCTGGCAGGACCATAGCGCCATTATAATAATAACAATCTTATCTTGATTCGTCTGGGTCCTCAGAAATTCACATTCTGAGGAATATCACCTGGAGAAACCATCAAATCCGAATCATATTGCAACCAAATTAATGCAGTGCAACAGAAATTGGCAATAATAAAGCCATCTTTAATCTATCGAATTGGGCCCAATTTGTTGCATGACAACGCCCAGCTATATGTCTCTCGTGTGACATCACAAAAACTTTTGGAGCTTAGGATATGAAACCACATTTCGGACCTCTCGCCTACGGATTATCATTTTTTAAGACATCTGGACCACTACTTACATGATAAAAAAAAATAATAGACAAAGGGAATTAGAAAATGCGTTTTTGGAGTTCTATCAATTCTAAAGATGGGAAATACTATTCCGAGGGAATGGAAAAGTTGTCAACATATTGGCAGAAATGTATTGATAGCAGTGGAGACTATTTTGAATAAATAAAACAGTTGTAAATCATTCTTTTGTATTATTAAACTAAAGATAAGAAAATAAAAAATCAACAGAAAATTTGTTTATCTCTAGTATGAAGTACAATCCACATTCTTGGTCTTTGTTCACTAGTTGTTTTATAAATAAAAACGCTGCAAATTATTTCACAATGGTTTATTATTTCCAAACAATTAAACATCTAAAGTAACATTACTTTCCCAATTAAAAATAAAAATAAATAAAAGGTGATTCCAATTATTGGACTAAACTTTTTTTTTTAATCATTACTAATGTTCTAAAAAAACTAGCATTACTTCAGTAACACATCCGGAATTCAAAAACCAAAACAAAAGATATAACCATTGCAGTAGGATATAACCTTTTCTTCTAATTGCCCGAGTTTAAAACTTTTATTTTTTTTAGGATATTCAGTAGAGAGAAAGAATCACTTTATCATCATAAAATAAAATAAAATGGTGCTGCCCAATTACATTGGGTTGCTAACAACACAGCATACTTATTAATCACTACAGACATTATTTAAAATTATTATACAATTATAGGATTAACAATATGTATGAGCATAGTATACAATATTTTATACGTATATATATATATATATATTTTTTTTTTCCTTTTCTTTTTTATAATTTTTACTATTTCTTTCATTCATTTATTATCATTCTGTACCCTTTCTCTTCCTTCTCTCCCCCTATACATGTTCCCACTCACATTCTCTCCTCTCTCTTTCTAACCTTTTATTTTTATTTTTTTATTTTTTTTTCCACCCTCCCATGCCACCAGGGCAACACGGGTGTATGCAGTAGTGTGATGTTAAGCATTAATGCATAATAACACACTAATGCCATAATATCAGTTTACAAAATTCTAAGCTGTGCACACAGCTAGCTCTTCTACTTTTTCCTGGCTCCTTTAGGCCTGGCTTCCCGAATCCGGAGGTCTTCCTGGGACTGGTCCTCTTCTCCTGCGTGCACCTAGGTTGAAGTGAGCTGGGCCCACCGCCGTCTTCCAGCCATTTATAAACTCTTTGAACCGCGGGAAGTTTTCTTCACTCACCAACTGAGGAAACTCCTCCTCAGTGAGGACGTAAATCCCCGTGGTTCTCATTAACCTCGCTCTTAATTCGTCGAAAGCAGTGCAGGCCGTGACCACATGCTCAACAGTCTCCGGAACACCACAATCGGGGCAGTGGGGATCTATATCCTGTCCGTAGCCATGGAGTTTAGCTCTGAAACCCCCATGTCCCGTGAGAAATTGTGAAACCCAATAGTCCGGGAGGACCCATTTCGCCTGTAACCGAGATTCAACGGTGGGAAAGTATTTTCTTAAGGTACTGCCTTTCGGAGTCGTCACCCACCGTCTGCTCCAATCTTCAATTGTTTCCTCCCGGATAATCTTTTTCCATTTATTTGGGTTTTCAATAATCCTCATGCGTAGGTTCTCCGATAGACTAGTTGAGCCCTCTTTCTTGTAGTCATACCTGGTCACTTCTTCTCGCAGGAGGAGGTCGAGAGGCACCACCCCCGCTAAGACCTGCACTGCTTCATGCGACGTAGACCTATATGCTCTGGTGACCCGAAGCAGAGCAGTTCTCTGAGTCGATGCTAGCCTATTTCTTTGTCTGAGTGTGAGGTTTCGGAACCAGAAGGGAGACGCATACCTAAGGATACCCTCCACAACACCCTTATAAATAGTGATAGTGGCTGGATACCTAAGGCCCCAAAATGCGCCCCCCACACGACTTAGACCGTTCATTGCTAGGGCCACCCTACCTGCCAGATATTCCAAATGAGGCGTCATATTGAGGCCTACACCTAACCTAACCCCTAGGTAGGTTACCACCTCACTTGGACGTATCCTCTGACCTTCTATGTACATCGTTATAGGGTGTGCCCTATCAGTCTTTCCCTTAAGGAGGATGGCTTGAGTCTTAGCAGCAGCCATCCTCATCTTCTTCCCCTCACACCATCTAGCGACTAGGCTGGCGCATCGCTCTGCTTCTCTCTTGACTCCAGCTCTGCTGTTGGAGGCCACCACAGCAGCTAGGTCGTCAACGTAAGCAGTGGCAGGAAACCGCTCCTCCTCTAACACTCCCAGTAACTCATCAAAGACGAGCTTCCATAGAGCAGGACCAAGCACCGATCCCTGAGGGCAACCTCTCTCTATGGAAGCTTCTACCTCGTAGTAATTGCCTCTAATCTTGACACTTCTATCCTGGAGATAACTTCTTACTAATGTGTATAAGTTACTAGGAGCATCATACCTCTGCAGCTGCTGGAGCACGCTAGGCCACCATACGCTGTCAAAGGCGGAGGATATATCGAAAAGAAGCAACATGACATACCGCTCCGCCCTCTCCTCAACATCTCTGCGCACTCTCAGCAGGGCATCAGCGGTTCCTCTGCCTCTGGTTGATCCATATTGCCGTGGATGACTTGCTCTAGCGAAAACAGGCCGTAAACTAGTCATCATGAGGTTCTCCAGGACCTTGCTAATCACAGGGAGGAGACATATAGGTCTATATGAATTAGGGAGTTGTTTGTCCCTATCTCCTCCCTTGTAGAGTAGTCTCAAATCAGCGATCTTCCATCTTCTTGGAAAGTATCCCATATCCAGACATTCATTGAAAATACTCAACAGCCGGTCTTCAATATACGTGATACTGTTCCTCAAGATCGCTGCATCTATTGCATCAAGTCCTGGAGCACGATTAGTCTTCTGCTTATCCACGGCAATACGAAGATCGTGAATGTCCCATGGTGGGCACAAATCTGAACCAGGTGGATATACCGTGGTGCGTCTCACAAAATCATCATTTTCGCTGTCCTGGGTTGGGTCATCTCTGGGATATATTGCTTCAATGAAAACATTGGCAGTTTCTTCAAGGGTGGTTGCCTCAGTATTATGATACCGCAAGGCTGCAATAGTCTGCATCGGGGACAACTTACCCAATGCTACCCTATACGGAATAACCCAGTGATTCTTCGAAGACTCTTCAATGATGAAATCATCCCAAGACTTCCGCTTTTGTGAGCGAACCTCGTTTCGGTATATCCTGGCTTTTGACTTGTACTCATTGCGAAGTACAGTGCGCCTCTCTTCGCATCTGCACCTCTGATATGACCGCCGGGCCTTGTAGAGGTCTCGTTTTAGAACAGTTAAGGCTGGCGTCCACCATGGGACAGGTCGAACCCTCGCCTTCCGGTGCTTGAGGGAGTGTTCGGCAGCATCACGAATGTTGTTGGTAATCCTGGACACCTTGTAGTCCAGATTGTCAACTACATCCATCTCTGCCGCTTCCCACTCCTCGTCTGCAATCACTCCTTCCAGGTAGGACCTGAAGACACTCCAGTCATTTATTTTAGTGACGAAACCCTTATCAGTACCGTGGGAACATCCTGGCTCATTTACCAGGCCAATTGCTATCGCAACGTGATCGGAACTCGTATCAGATCTGAGAGTCCAATCAGCAATATACCTCGTAAGCGCAGGCGTGGCGATCGTGACGTCAATCCAACTCTGCCCCATGCCTCCAGAGAAGGTAGGGGTGGCAGAGGGTTCGTTCATCACGACAAGGTGATTTCTGCCTATGAAATTTCCCATTTTAGCGCCTCGCCTGTCAGTAATATTGGACCCCCAGACCGTGTTCCAGGAGTTGGTATCTGAGCACATGATCACATTCCTCATCTCTCTAATGATCGCCTCCATAGCGGATATGCTTTCTTCTACATCACTATTCACAGGTAGGTATGCCGATACCAATGTGAAAGAAATCTTGCCCCACTTAACGTAGCAAGATGCATAATCCGCCATGGTGTGTTGCCTCAGATCCATCACGTCAAGGTTAGGATTATTAATCACTATTGCAGCCCTGGGCCTCCTCTCTCCACTGCTCAGGGCTATAACTCTTGACGTGAGGCCAAACCCCGTAACCCTGTTCCCACGGCAGCTAGGTTCCTGGACCGCCATGATATCGTAGCGTTGTGCCATGGCGCGAAGCTCGTCAGCCACAATATGCCGGCGGCCCATATTCAACTGCAGGATGTTGAGTCTAATCATAGTGAGTTCTCCTCACTAATTCTTGAGATCTCTTGATGTGCACTGGGCATTCTCTACTTCCTGCCTGGTGTTTAGCCTTACTTTTTTGAACACCTTCCCTCACGCAGTTAACGCATGTAGGTGCGGTCTTATTTCCTTTTGCGGGACAGTTTTTAGCAATATGCCCACTCGCCGCACACCACTTGCATACTATGCCATTTGCCTCACAAGTAGCTTTTGTATGTCCATATCCCTGACACCTTAGACAGGGAGGAGCATCGGGGTAATCTAAGATTGTCAGTGACCACCAACCTCCTGTAATTATTTCCTCCTTGAGTAGATTATATCTTACCATTGGATGTACTTCTAACACCCAATTATTGGTAATTTTATTTCTAGCCATTGATGAGAACAATGGCTTTATATTACCTAATTGGTTCTCAGAAATAACGGCCGATTTTGCAGCCAACCTTTCCCATAGCACCCTTTCTAGATTTTCCGCACTCCATGAAAGGGGAACTCCTTTTACCTCCACTTTTGGTTTTCTTTTTAAGGCTAATTTTGCCTCCATCCCAACTTCTTTTAATTTTTGCCATTCAATTATTTTTTTAGCATGGGCACCCTCATCTACACAAACTAAAACTGAGCCAGCTTTGGTCGCCCGTACAACTCTCGCCTTGACTCCTAGTTCAGTTGGAGAAGGCAGATTGTTGATGATGTCAGCTGCACTTTTACCTTGAGAAGCGATGGTAACATAAGTTGGTCTTGTAGTATCCATCGGTTTTAATGGAAGCCTTTTAACAATATCGGCCATCGTAGTCTGATGTGTAGACCTTTTCTTGGTCAAACTTTCCTCTGATATTGGTTTAGAGGCCTCGATCTCTTTGGCCACTTGTGGAAGAGCCTTTTTCCTTCTTTGCTTTTTCTTTACTTCCTGGAAACTTCCATTCTCCGTGGTCTCAATAATAGCGTGGGCATCGGCTAATAGCGGTTGTTCTTTAACGCATGGAAACTCCCGAGATGTCTGAGGTTCTGACAGTGGTCTTTGTATGGTTTTACTTTCCGACTTGAGTCCCTCGATAACCATAGGTACTGCTTTTTCCACTAATGCATTTACTATGATATCATACATTTCAGAGGAAGCTAATGTGTCCTTTACCACACGTTGTACTAAAAACGTTTTTTCATAGTTCTTATCATATATTGTCTCCATTATATCTATTAACTGCTGCATTTTCCCATTAACGTGCTTTTGTACCTTCGCACTCACGTTCCTGTCTGTTGCGTTCATGTAGACCCTGATGTTTTCTTTGATTCTACGTGCATCTTGCAGAAGACTATCGTCTACACGTTCTTTATCTGTTTCTTCTCGGGCGTCAGGAGATCCTTTCCTTTGCCTCTTTGCTGAAGGCCTTGGGCACTTTATAGCCTGTTCTTCCACCATTTCCTGCTCCATTGCTGATGCAATTTCATCAGCCATCTTACGCAATCCAAAATTAACAACTTTATACGTTGAAATAATGGGTGAACAACAGTAGAAGGAAATATTCAACACTCAAAATCTAACCTATGTTCGGGAAACTTATAAATTTCCTATCTTCAAAAGTAAGACTTTAATATGAACTTACCTTAGTGCTTCACCAACGTAATAGTCTCTAAACGTTCTTTTGGTTAGATTAAACCTTCGTGAAAACCACAAAGTTAACCTTAACCTCCACTGTTCACTCAAAAAGTTTATAAAATTAACTAAATAAACATAAACTAAAACTAAATCATGTTCAAAAAACTATAAAACACTAAAATAACACAAACAGTAGGAAACGATACAACAAAACTAACAAAACAAACTTGAAAAACACAAAACACTGAGAAGCACAATAACACTTTATCATAGGTAGATAACCTTCCTCTCTCTTTCTAACCTAATACATAAAAAATTCATAAAGTACAGTGGACGTGTTCAATAAATAATAATATAAAAAATGCTGTAACACACGCATGCCTCCCCCCGCGAGCAAACTCTCCCCCTATCCGCTCCCATGCACATGGTGGTGGATGATTCCCAGGGAGTCGAGGATTATACTCTCTGCCAACCTTGCCACGTCCTTTATGTCGACACCAAGGCCCTCCATGAAGCTCCTTGTTGAGTCTGGTATCGTTCCGCGAGCTCCGAACCAAAGGCCTCTCACGTGGAACTCTATCGGCCCGAAACTCTCGCGGAACTTTTCACTAAGGAAAGGGATGCATTTCTCATATATCTGTTTTTTCTCCCTTTCCACTTTTTCTGCCTGATCGAGGTCGTTGGTCTCATATCTCACGGTCGGATCCAAAATCATCGCCGAATTTCCCGTCTTAGGGAATGCTAAGAAAAATTTTACCATCCCTCGTAGCTTTTTTTCCAGCTTCTTTTCGTTGATGAAGGTTATACAGATAAATTTAAAGGGCGTCGAGAAAATGAATTTAGCGAAGTTTCATTGAAATCGGTACATTCTTTTAGGCTCTAGTCTATAGCATCGCAGGTTTTTCGGCCGCCATTTTGAAAGGCGGATAGTAATGTCGACGAAGGAGGATCATCCTCGGGTGTGCTCTGAATTTATATCCAAATTTGAAAAAAATCTGTCCAGTAGTTTCTGAGAAAATGGGCGGACGGCGGACAAAAAACATTAATTTTTTAATTCTACATATCCTGAAACGTGAATCATCAAATTTTGAGAGGGGGTTAAGTTTTTTAATTTTTCGGTCGATCACAATGGTTCCTTATTGAAAATAATAAACCAAAATACAAAGCCAGTGCTTTATGAGGTGTTTTAGGATATTCATGAACAAGAATTGGACAAAACATTATTATTTTGAAATATTTATCTTATCCAAAAAGGTGACTTGTTCGCGCTTCCTCTTTGTCCACCTCGATAGGGTGATCTTAAAGGCATGTATTAAAAAAAAGAAAAAAAAAAAGATCAAAAATATTCATAAAACCAATCAGAATAAATTTGACGTTTCTCATTGAAAATATACATTGTCTCTCATATACCAAAATAAGCTATAAAAATATAATGTTAATCCAAGAATATTTTTCATATCTCAACAGACTATTATATGCTACTTTAAGAAAGATGGAGTACTTAAATTAGATTTATCCAGTCTGAATGGAGCCGTAAACGGCTAAATGCATCCTAATAAAATCCCTTAATCGAGGAATAAACGGTATCTGATGGAGTGACTACTAGGAGATATTGCTCAACGGATCTGAGGTCCTGAGGGAAGAAAGAAGTGGGGAGGAGAGGTCCCCGTATTCTGGATGCCACTGAAATCGTTCCCGGGAAAAGGGGCTTCCTATCTCGGCAGATCTGAGGCCGAAAACAGAGTTCCCTGCATTCCTCCAGGGGTTAGTGGACTCGGCAAATATATTCTCCTCACTCATAAAAGTTCGAAACCAGTTCTTAATATTCAGATTGTTTATTTATTTGATTGTTTCGACCACTGAGGTCATTTACACTGAAGTCTCCTAATCACTCGCAGTTCTTTTAAATTTTATTGTATATGTCGATTGTTTTTAAAAATCTTTAAATTTATTCCAAATCATCAATTCGATTTCAGAAAGCATCATTCTACTGTTCAACAATGCCATCGATTAGTAGATTATATTTCTAATTCTTTAGAATCTAGGAATTATTGTCCTGGAGTTTTTCTTGACATCAGTCAAGCTTCAGATAAAGCTTGGCATGAAGGATTCCCTTCCAAACTTAAAATTTTACTTCCTCTCACCTATTATTTAAAACTACTCTCATATTTAACAGACAGACATTTTGTAGTAAAAGTAGGGACAGAATATTCAGACATTAAATCTGTTTAAGCAGGAGTATCTTAGGGTTGTGTCCTGGGATCAATATTGTTTAATATATATATGTCTGACCTACCGCAACACAATGACACTCCACTGGCTACTTTTTCTGACGATACCGCAATCCTCAGCTCAGATTAAAATCCTATTCGAGCATCCACCACTCTTCAAAACCACTTGAACGATATTGCTGATTGGGCCACAAGGTGGAAAATTGAAGTGTGTACATAGTATTCACTCCTAATCATACCTCTTCTCCCGAAATATATTTTAATAACATTGAAATCCCTGCATCCGATGTAATTAAATATTTGGATTTTTACCTGGACAAAAGAGAATAACTTGGAGGACCCACATTAGACAAAAACGTATGGAATTAAACAGACGATACGGTTTTTTATCTAGGTTACTTGACAGACGTTCAAAATTATCTTTGACTAACAAACTAACTCTCTATAAAGTTTTACTAAAACCAATTTGGAATAATGGCATAGAACTGTGGGGTTATGCTAAAACTTCCAATATTAAAAAAATCTAGTCTTTCTAATCCAAAATTTTACGAAGGATAGTTGACACACCGTTTTATGTCGCAAACGATAGATTATATAAAGACTTGAACATCCCAACAATTTTAGAAACTGCGAAAGCAAACTACAATTACTTTCAACAAAGACTAATTTAGAACACAAATCCTCTGACAGAAAACATTAAAAGCACTAGAACCCCGTACAGCCCACCTCGATGATTACATAGGCGGTGGCCAAGAGACCTGCTGAACTGAACTATTTCCTGGATTGTGATGGGACGCTGAGAAGCTGCAAAAAAATTTGCTCATTGTGTTTTTTTTTTATTTATTTTAATTTGTGCTATGTCCAATTTTATGTTATGTATTAATAAATAAAAATTTAATGAGTCGTGTCTAGATCATGTCTCAATATTTTTCCATATCCAATTTTTCCAATTAATGAAATCAATTCTCTATCTCTCACTATCTGAAATTTGGTGGCGTTGTAATGTTATATTTCCACTTTCCACTCTCTTCTTTGCTTCGTCTAGTTACATGGGAAGCAGTGCCGGCCTCAGAGCAAGGGAACCCGGGCATTTGCCCAGAGGCGCCGGACTGGAAATGAAACATCGTAAATTTCATTTTGTGGGATCAGGATACAAGCAAGGTGGGCCAGGAAAGCTTTCCTTTTCCTTACAGGCTTTTGCAGTGTGGATGTCGATAAATTAATTTTGTATTCAGATTAATGCGATCAACCGTTTAAAATTATCAATTTTGAAAACTACAACAAATTATTTCAATTTTTGAAGATTAGGCAAGATGTGAATTATAGATAATGTTCCCGAATAAATAATAAGGACTCTTGATCGAGTAAAAAGAGTGGGTACTAATGATGCCACTCACGACTTTCCATGCTGTTTTTAGTCGTAAAGCCTCTACTATCCTGGGGTTCTCCCGCCGTAATATTTATCCTATAAAATTTATTGGAGGATTTATTGTTTATTATTATTTGGAAAATAGAAATTACGGTACAATTAGTCTCGAGTGAGCCGGCAGATCGTGAGAGAACGGCCAGAGTGCTTCTTAGATTCTTTTTTTCAATCTTTTCTCTCTCAGAACCGATCGATTTTGACGAATGAGGTACCAAACGAAAGAAAATTTTAATGATAACGAATTCTAATTTCGAACCTTAAATGATTACTAAAAGTTAAATAAAATCCATAGAAAAATATCTGGTATGTCCATTCACACGACTTTACACCTATTTCAGAAAAGTTTTTATATCTTTACATATGTTCATGAAAAGCCAAAAAAAAATTGAACTAGATTTATTTTCCTGAAAATTTATCAAAGAAAATAATTGAGTACAATTTGATAAACTAAAGCAATGTAAACCGGCTTAAGGTAGATCAGTGTAAAAAATTCAGTACCCTGTAATATTGCTGATCAAAAACTTTTTGCCATAGCTTAGTATTGTCAAGCAATAATTTCTGTTAAAAGTAGAGGAAATAGTGAAGCTTGTGTGATGCGGGCAACAGATTTTCTAACTTAAACTTAGTCATCTTTTTTCTTTCATGCATCCATTTCTAACACCAGGATAAGTACCTGTAATCTTACATTGGAAATTGAATAGCTGTAACTTAAGGGAATTTCATAACCTTTAAAAAAAACAAACAGACTAAGAATGTGTTTAGCCTGAGGGAGCTCTGAAACGTATAGATCCGTCGAAAATTTCACCCGATTGTAATACTTTCTTTACCTAGCATAGGTAGGAATTTTTTTTAGGATGATTTTTTTTTTTTTTGTAATTTAATTACCTTTCAAAATTGTTATTATAAATTTTATCGTATAATATATACTTAGAGAGTAAGGCTCCATAACATTTTTCTTTTCTTTATAACTTTTTTCTCTGAATTTTCTCGGAAATTTAGTCCATATACGAAAATTGAAAGGACAATTATTAGAACATTATAGGAAAGTTTCATTAAACTCGTTATAGCCGTTTTCGCGCTACAGTCTATAGAAAAACATGTTTTTCATTTATTGCACGAATGTTATTGCGCATGGAGCACCGAATTTCTGTCATAGGCATCAGTAGCCAAAACCCTACAAAAAAAAAAAAAGAGAGCAACAAAATCGGTTCAGTATTTTCCGAGAAAATCTTGGAACAGACAGACAGACCAATGGCTAAAAATGTGTTTTTCGGACTCAGGGGGCTCTGAAACGTATAGATCCGTCGAAAACCGCATATCGGAAATTTGACCCGATTGCAATACTTTCCTTACCTAGTATAGGTAGGAAAATAAAAATAGGAGGTTTCAAAACTCCGACTTTGATGAATCGAGTTGGAACTAATTGGGTTTTTAAAATTTCGATGTGGGCATTAAGGCCCGAATAGTTTCCTTCGGAATATTTCAAAGTCCGTGTTAGCAGGGATGCCCAGAAGAGGGTTTCATGACACAAGACACATGGATGAATGGAAAAGACTGCAGAATGTGTAGTTGTTTAGCTTTAATTTTTATACGAAATGGTTTCGTCTGAGACGCCGAATTTCATGATATATGAGAAAATATAGAAAAAGTGAATTTTAAGGCACTCCTCCCCCCACCATGAAGAGGAAGGGGTAGGGACTATTAGCATGCTTACCTCCTAAGTGTCCCTAACAAATTCCTAAATTCAATTTCTTGTCCATTCTCCATGCACTCTACATTCCCTATTTTGCAATTCATTGACTGGACCAATTGTTCGAAGGACTTTGGAGTGAGAGGATTGGATGCCTTAAATCTTGATGTCCCCCACATTTCTAGTCCAATCCAAATATGTTTCAGGATTGTATTGTAGATTGGTAGTTTGCTGTCAATCTAATTTTGAGAATTTTTATTCTGTAGTCTTTATAGCTGGCCATATCGTCAGTTGAGCTCTTGTCTTTTAATTCTAGTGTTCAAACTATTTACAATTGTTATAGGCTTAAATAAGATAACAAATTATTTTTATTTTTTTTTATGCTCTTCACAAAAGGAGAGTCAACTTCTTCCTACATAATTAAGGATAATTTATTCACTAGTACCGGTACTAGTGGGTATATTTTAAGCATGTGTATTTTTTTTCTTAATTAATATTTTGGGAGGAGATGCTTCCCCTTCTCCACCGTGGATCTGCCACTGATTTAAGATAACTATAAGTTAGGCATCGAGTGATTAGTAAGCCAGCACAGAGGAGCCTTTAGTATTAACAGGCACAGATGAAGTTGAGATAAGACCACTTCTAGAGATATTTATGCTAATTCTCTGCCTCATTTATCAGATTGAAGATTTAGCGAGACTTTAAAGGAATATTCAGGAAGCTAACATTAATATTTTTCGAATATTTTTTTTTTCTACTTGTAATCAATAACAGTTTAAAAACAGGCAACATTTGTAATGCTACTTGACACATTATTTTATATGCCAACTTCCTCTTTCTCTACTAACATCCCTCCTTATTATTCATGGTGTTTAATATTTATTCTTCTTTGCAGTTAAAATAATTTAAGAGAAAAAAAAATGTTTGTTGTGAATCCTGTACTATTGGGTTGGCAAATAAGTTCTTTCGATTTTTCATGGTGTAATAAAACAATGTATTATAGACATAAAATTTATTTTAATCTACAATATATTGACCATTATTTAATATGAATTTTTTTCCGTCTTTCCACTAACTGCATGATGCCATCTTCACAGAATGTCTGGAGTTTATTGTTAAAAAATTGATCCAAGTTATTTTTGATGTCCTCTTCATTTTGGAATCTCTTTCAGTTCATGCAGGTTAAAACCAGCCGCCATATTGGGGTCACTATTTTGAACTCAGTTCTGTTTAGATACTTATTCCTGTATTTAAACAAGTATTATCTTATGGAAAACATATATAAAATATTGTTTAAAGTTCAAATAAATAGTAATAAATATTTCATAACGAACAAGACCGTTGTAATATTGTCTATATTTTTAATCATAATATCGAAAACATTTCACGAAAGTTAGTTAAGGTCGTAACGTGACTGGCTAGATCTTAAGGTTGCGATACTGTCTTTGAATCATGTCACGATTTTATCTCGAATAGTTTTCTTGATGCTGATTAGTTGGATGAAGTCAGGAGTTTATTTTAGATTTTATGATTTATAAATCACCTAATTCTTTCTCTCTTAAAGTAACAGGCTTAAAGTAAAAACGCAGAGTACTGAGATGTCTCCATATTATTAATTTATTTTTTTTACTTTCCTACCTATACTAGGTAAGGAAAGTATTTCAATCGGGTCAAATTCCCGTCATACGGTTTTCGACGGATCTATACGTTTCAGAGCCACCTGAGTCGTTCAGAAATCGTTCATTTTGGACAACTATTAACGAAGTTACAGCTATTCAATTTCCAATGTATGATTACGGTTTCATATCCTGGTGTCAGAAAGGGGTGCATGAGAGAATAAAGATGACTAAGTGAAAGTAAGAAAATCTGTTGCCCGCATCACACAATCTTCACTATTTCCTCTTCTTTTAACAGAAATTATTGTTTGACAATACTAAGCTATGGCGAAAGTTTTTGATCAACAATATTAGGAAATATTGAAATTTTTACACTGATCTACCTTAAGCCAGTTTTTTCTTTCCTTTAGCTTATCAAATAAATCGTACTCAAATCTTATGTTTGATCAATTTTCAGGAAAATTTATCTAGTTCAATTCTTTTTTGTTTCTTCATGAACATATGTAAAGATATAAAAACTTTTCTGAAATAGGTAAGAAAGTCGTGTGAGTGGACACACCAGATATTTTAAATATGTAATATTCTATGTAATTTTTCTTTATTTTTTTTTTTTGATCAATTAGTTTTTAAAAATCTAATAAATAACTATTAATTTTTTTTCAATAATTGTGTTTTCTCCACCTTAAGGAACATATATTTAGTAAAAACTATTTATTTTTTCCTCCAAATCAATACACTGGAGCCAGGACCTAAGAAGGGTATTTAATACAAGCGAAGTTTGATTGTAAATTGTGAAAGTATATGTCATTCTAAGCAAATTGAATTTCTTCCATTTCAGAACCGCTAATTTCAAGAATAAATACTGATATAAAGGATATTAGATCATTAACTTGAGGATATTTTAAAAAAATAGTTAGCCAAGAAATTACTGTATGATTCGGATTAAGTACCAAATTTCTACTGAAGCGCATATTAATGCATTGACTCCTTCTTCTGCAGTTGAATTCCTAAGGCGTTCTCCTGTTCATGGACATTTTGAAGAGCTAAAGTTCATTTATCAGTTCTTTAATAAGATTCTTTCGTGGCTCATTACTGCGAATCAGAGAGGAGGAGATCCACGAACGACGAACGGGAGAGATGCGGCCGGAAGGTGACAGAAGTACACGAAGACCAGAGGATGATCTATGGAAGCCATTAGAAGAGCTGGAGCTGCGATAAGAAGGCGGATTGGAGATCCTTGTATTGGCCTACGTGAGGTTTGTGCTACCGCGGAGCTCGGGTAATTGCGACGGATATCTTCGAGTCCCGCATAAATCCGAGTAATTAGCGGCCTCTATCTGCCTCTCACGCTCTGTCCGTTTTATTTCCAATGGCGGACCTGAGGCAAAATCTCGTCCGGATTTCCGAATGTTCTTCGGTTCTCAAGTTCCTAGGATAAGTGGAAACCCAGTCCGAGATAGGAAATGGGAAGTCTAGTTTAATGAGCTCATTAGACTTTGATTTCCTGGCCTTAAGCAGAACCATATTATTATTTTTTGATCAAATATTTCAGATATTCCTCAACATTGCACTTGGAATCGGACTCTCAATTTTTCTTAATAATTATTTTTAAAAGACTCAGAGAGTCTAAAATGTTTAAAATTAAAATTAAAACAGTTAAGCACAAGCGGGTGCGCTGCAACACATCCTTCGGAGATATAATAGTCTAGTAAAGTTTGGGGAAAACAGCCTTACCCCGACATTAAAAAAATAAACATGAAACTTGTAAGGAATTGTTAATTATTCTCTCAATAATAACTGGTAAAAAGTCCCAAAGAATACCGCGTCGGGTTTCGATGGGGGGAGGGAGAGAGACATAAAACTGATATTATTTTAGTTTTTTAAGAATATCTTAAAAACTATAATGTTTTTTGTAAAGGTTGCTCAGTACAATATTAAAGAACTGTAAAATTTCTATAAAAATGTTCTATGCATTTTTTTTTACGGAGATATTTATGAGATTATATTCATTGTATTTCCACTTTAAGCAAAAATTGCTTCAAACCACAAAATTGATGTTGTTCATAGTAGACGATGCCATTTTGAAGTTTAATTAGTTTTTAACATTTTCGATCTTTTAAATTATTATTCGAAGTCTCACTATTTTAATGATTATAAAAAATCATTGTCAATAAAATTATATTCGATATGAATCAATGAGAAATTTCAATTAATGAAGTTTAGATTGACATTAATTTCATATAATTGATGATATGTTATAGAAGGCATTAAAACTTATAAAAAGTAATCATAAACCATGGTCTGATTACATACAGAGAACCTGGAAACGTTTGTAAGATTTTTGGAATTTTTAAGGCAACCACGTTTTATTTTGAATAAAAAGTATTAACTAAAAAAATGTTTAATTTAGGTGACAACTTCATAGTAAACTTCCTTGTTTGATGAACTTTAAGTCTCTATATTAATTAAGTTGAGTTACATATTATCTAATTGAGTAAAAATATTATTAGTACGGTGAAATTAGATTCCGTCCCACATATTTTTATATCATTTAACTCAATTAGGAATAAATCTCAACTTACCCTGTAACAAATCACAACTTAATGTATAAATAAATACAAGTAAATTTTTTATAAGAATATAAAACATAATAGGAGCCCATGTTAAGAAACAGCCCATTGGTAGCAAGCACATCATTGATTAGATTTATTTATCAGGTCCTTTGGCCATCTTCTTTTCAGACACATCGAAAGGTTGTCTGGAATTATATTGGATGAAAAGTTATGAACTAGAGAATTAGGGTAACCAACAAGTTTGGAAACCATAGAGGAATATCTAATTCGTGCTTAATCTACAGAAATGAGAATACTGAGATCATTATGGCTGTTTCATTGTGACATAATAAGGAGCTTCATTATTGAAAGGATTCTAAGGAGGATTTTGGAATGTAACGATTGAATACGAGCAAAATTCGATGATTTTGTAGAGCCTCAAAGCTGAACTACATATGTCCTGACTCTGATCATCGTGGTTAGTGTTAGTGTGATTAGTGTCCAAATGCGAGACCGAGACGAGTCTTGGTCTTGAAAAATCAGTCTTGGTCATGGTTTTGGTCTTGTGCAAGAGTCTCACAACAGTCTTGCAGTTGCTTATTAGTTTATTACTATACAGATATTACTGTATTTTTTTAGATAGGAGAAACCTAACTAAGTCCGAATGAAAAATTAGAGGAGTTAAATGCAAAAGTATATTGGTTATACCAATTATTTACATACTGTTTATATTTACTTATTTATATTATGTATATTATTTATTTATATTTATAATTTACATTTTTTAGATAGGAGAAACCTAACTAATAGAGCCCGAATGAAAAAATTAGATGTATTAAATGCAAAAGTATGTTGCTTATATCAATTGTTAACATATAGTAACTAAGATTGTCAAGTATTAGTAACTATTTTGCCTTAATTTTTATTTAAAAAATCGATTTTTTTTTACCAGTCCTGGTCTTGGTCTTGCAACAGTTAGGTGGCCTTGGCGGTTTCGGGCGACACTAATGGTGGCTTATATAAGTTTTTGGTAGAATATTGGAAGTTTAGAGCGTTTGTCAAGTAAGTGTTATAGTAATAGTCCGAGTATACGTGAAAAAAAAAATTGACATTATATGAAAAGTACTTGATGGTTTAATTTAATTAAATGGTACTTAATGACGTTTTGCAATTACAAATTTGCAAAATACTCTTTATGAAGTGATTTAATGTAAAATAAAATCTGGTCCCTTCAATAAAACTGAGAAGTAGAAAAAATGCAAGGACAGATTGGGCCGAATCCTGATGGAGATGTCCTTGAGGAGTGGACAATAAGACATTGGTTGGGGTAGGTCCTCTCCAGGATAACAACAGGACACTCACCTCCAGGTTCGGCGCAGTTTCTTGTTTTTTTCTTCGCAGTTTCTTTTTTATTTTTTTTTTAATTCTCATTTTAACGATTTAAAAAAAAAAATGCAAGAGCTCCTTACCTAATAAATAATCACATTCCAACGTGTTTTGAAAAATGATTATATTCTTCTTATTCTGTCCAATTTCTTAAAGTGAAAAGAATTGGAAACACTTATGAAAAGGACAACGCATCATTAGTATGTATAGTATATAGGGTATCTTAGTTCTTTGTGGCCATGCTCAGGGAGGGAGGGGCGATTATAGACAAAATTTCGAACAAATAAGTTCATTTGATACATGGGCCGATTCCGAACGAAAAAGGAGTTAAGACCAATTTTGTATTTTTCTTATTGAATAAGAAGAACTTGTCCAAAAACTATACAAAATAATTTAATTCCAAGGATACCATCGTAAAGCAGACAACATTTTTTTTTTTAGAAACAGTTTAATTAAGTTTAGTAAGGTCAATGATAAAAGGGACTTAATAGAAGTCCAAATATAGCCGCTGTACTCCTGCAATTACAGTTCCCACATAAGAGTTGCCTACACCTCCACAAAGTCCCTTTTATTATTGGCCTTAGCAAATTTAATCAATGTTATCTTAAAGAAATGTTGTCTACTTTACGATGATATACTTAGAATATAAATTTCATGAACAGTTTTTGAGAAATTCCTTATTATTCAATAAAACCTGACCACCTTTAAAAATAAAAATACAAATTTCGTCTTAACTGCTTTACATGAGAAATAGGGAAAAATCGAATTATGAAGACGGGAAGTGGCCTAGGTAAAATTAAAGAACGTTCTCTTATCCTCCTGTTACGAGGAAGATATCGAGTTATAGTGTGTATCAAAATACTACATTTTATTCGATTTGCCAAAGTTAGCAGTTGAAGATTTCGATTTATTGAGGTTCGAATAAATGAGAATCGACTATACATATTCGGTTCTTCCGTTTCACATTCCCTTACCTATATGTGTCATATATAGTACGGAGAAGGAGTGCGATCGTGAATATTTTTGAATCTGAGTTTTCAACAAAAATGTACGTTTTGAGTTCCCTGAGTCCAAATTACCAAGTCTCAGAAATTGGTCTGTGTATGTGTGTGTGTGTGTGTGTGAACAGCCTAGCTCAAATTCGGCAAACCGGAATTGGTATTTTATATCATCGCTTTAACACATTTTTACGATTTTCTCAAAAGAGGCTCTAAATATTTTCATTAAACTCAGTATATCAGTGTATTATTAAGAACTTTTTATGTAAGTTTTATTCTCATTGATGTTCTCTAAAAGGGCTTAAATGGCTAATTTCCAATCTTAGCTTTCTCTAAAGTACCTTTAGTTTTTTTTTTTTTTTTTTAATAATTAACCATTTCACATTCTTTGATATAAAAAATGCTTAAATATACAATATGAAAGAATTTGATAATTAACCACAGGAGAAATAAGAGATCGTAACTCTTAATATTTGTAACGGATGAATCAAAGGAATACGAGCTTGCTCAAACTTACCCAAGCTCCCCTGAAAGATTAGAACACGCATCCGTACGTAACACGAGCTTAATATAATACGGACCCCGACAATATTAGGTACATATACAAATACGGTTTACATAAATGCTATCGTTGGTATTATTTAATATTCAATAGTATAGAAAAATTTGTGTATATATATATATATATATATATATATATATATATATATATATATATATATATATATAAGGGTATTTAAACAAATAAAAATATCCACAATGAAATGTTAATAAATATAGCGTCTATACTTTTTACATTCACTCCCCTTTGTCTGAAAATACTTATTTCTGCTAAGAATACAGTGGTAAGTGAAAGTCGTTTAATGCGCGCAACAGATCTTTAGAATTGATGTCTATGTTCCATTCAAAAATTAAAATTCTTAATTTTCGAATTTTTTCGACACTTTAAAAAACAACTTCGATATGCCCTGTCGAATCTGCCCTGACTGGAATTCTGGAACTCGTTTCTGCAGATTCCTCTGTGAGTCAGTTAGTGACCTTAATGTTTCGTTTCCATTGCAATTATATAGGCGGCGGTTCTAATCTCGCTCAGATTAGGGCCATTAAAATGAGCCGCGTGTGTATTAAGAATAAAAGGGAAAAAAGGAAGCGATATCGAGAAACAAAAAAATAAAATAAAAAGAAGAAACAGAAGAACTCTTCCTAACAAATCGGCTCGCGTGAGTACTGCGAGAGCCTAATTTACATTTCGGAGTTCCCAAGAGAGAAAATGGAAAAAGTCGGTTTAATGGAGCTATCGATAGCGCTGGGCCGGCAAGGTGAGAATCCAAATGTACCTCTTTGCATTGGTGCATTCGCCAAATGTACCTCTTTGCTTCGGTGCATCCACCAAATTATTCACCCTCCTGTAGACTCTGTTGCACTTTAATGCATTTCCTTCTTTGATCTTTTTCTCTTGCGTGGTATTAGTCGGAGTAAAAAACACCTAGCGGGCTATTCCGGAGTTTTGGTCTTGTTTCTTCTGGTTGACAGCTCACGAACACTTATTCTAAAAGCTCAAAAAGGACCAAATGCACTTTTTAAGGCAGCTCTTGATTTTAGTAGTTTTGAATTAAACGATCAAATAGTTACAGTTTTATTGGAATAAAATAACTTGGTAAATAATGTTAATTACCTTCTAATTTAAATGGGATTATATAAATTTCATTGGGAGGTAAGCATTGTTATTTCTCTAACTCTTACTTGAATGTTTCTTTAAAAAGGATTACTTTTAGGAAACTTAATTAAAATACTTCATTCAGTATATTTTGCGTTATTTACTTTTTTTTTTACTTCATTCAGTTCGCGTCCCGGTGCCGGAGGGGATTTTAAATTCCCCGCCCTCACCCCCCGGCCCGGGAAAATTCCGTATAGCCTGAAAGGCGAGGTAGGGAAGAACAAAAAAAAAAAAAAAATTCAGTATATTTGATGTTTCTTAGTGGGCGGGGTGGCCGAATGGGCTAACGTGTGTGCACAGCACCGCCGTTGTGGGGCAACCTGATATATGACACAACGGATTTGAAATAGTCACGAGTTCGCGTCTTTATGCCAGGGGAATCTTTTAAATCCCCGCTCACACCCTCTGGCCCGGTAAAACCCCATATAGCCTTAAAGCCGAGGAAGGGGAGGACCCAAAAAAAAAAAAAGTGATGTTTCTTCTTCTCTTGAAATTCAACTATAAACGCGTTAAAGTATCGATTGAGAATCGAGTAAGTAAAAGAGGCAATGAGACTGTTTCAATTTACAATAAGTTAATTGTTTTATAGACGCATCACTGCAATCAAATCGGCTGAAAGGAGTTTCATAAAAGTTTTTCTTTTTTATGGAAGGTTCAAGTGGAATTAAATAAACGACTGTGGTTTATCACCCCTAATATTTGTTTATAAAAAGTTATTAGAAGGTTTCAGTTTTAAATGTTGTACATATTTTGGCTAAGCTTTTTTGCATATAACGCATGCTGGTAAAAACTAATCACTAATAATAATATCATTTATTTTTATTAATAATTACAGAGAAGAATGGTTGAGGGTGCTCAGTCAAAAAAAAAAAAATGATTGTATTTATTTTTATATTTGTCGACGTTCGGCCTCTCGGTCGAAGTTCAGGCACTGATCAGGGATAAGAAAAACCAAATAACAATAGGTATGAGAAACTATAAACATTGAGTAATAAAGAATTAAAATTAAAAAGGTGAAAGGTGTGGACTAAAAAATGTAAGCAGAATAAACTTAAAGTAAAACTAAGTATATGGAGTAAACATTAAAGTAAAATAAAGTTGGTAGAATAATAACAGTAATAGAAAACTAAGAAATAAATAATAACGCCAACAAAGTGGAATAAACATAATCAAAATAAGGTAACATAAGAAATAAAAAAATAATTAACAACGAAGAGTGGGATATATGAGGTAATAAACGTAAGTGTAGACAAAAAAAAATAAATGGGATAAAAGTGTTGCTAAAATATAAAGTTATATAAGGAAATAATAGGTATAAATAGAAAATTGAGATATTGCAAAATCTATAAAAATACATTGACTACGTATAAAAGAATAAAAAGTTAAAATAATGTAAAAAGATAAATGAGCAAATGTATCAATATACACGAAATAGAGATGGGCGGAAAAAATAGAGTGACGGGAAAAAGGAGAAAACTAAGATAAGAAAGATAAAGAGACCTGGTTTATAAACTAAGGTTTATAAATATTCATTTCTGCTAATATTTTTTTTATTTGCGATATTTACGTATTACATATTAAGTATAAAAATACTTTCAGTGAACTTGATTATACGAAGTAATAACATAAAAACACTTGTTGATAAACTACCCACTGGTAGCAATCTAAAATGTATTTACAACAGAAGATTTCGAGGTGATCTTCTTTTCAGACGCCTCAGAGTGTTATCAGGGATCGAAGAGATTAGAAACGAGAGGGTTCAGATGATTCTGAAGTTCATTATGAAAGGATAGGTATCAGGATTAGGGCAAATAGGAAGCATAAGGAACATTAAGATCATCATAGATGATTTTATTAATGACAAAATAAGGAACATTGAAGATTTTACGAAGGTTTTTGGATTGTAAGCATTTGTAAGGATGGATAGGTCAGGAGTTCGATGACTGTGTATAGCCTCAAATCCGTCCAAATAGGTCTGGTTGTAGTTATGTATATTAGTCCTTTGTAATTAACTTAAAGCTTAGAGAGTTTGTCTAGTAAATGCTGAAGTAGAGCGGTTTCTAGTCAGTTTAGTCTGGTATGAGGATTCCAAGTTAGACGTTTATTCAGGTGGAGTCCTAAGTATCAGGTTTGTTCAATAGACATAAGTGTGGTATTATAAAAGGGTACTGTAAGACAGGAATCCACAGGTTTACCACGAAGGATAAGGATGATTCATTGGGATTTATTTTAATCCTCCAGTTTTGGTACCATTCTTTAAGGATTGTGATGTGTGATCGAAGAGTTTGGGATGCAATTGTTGGGTCATTATTAACTGACAGGACACATCTGTCATCGGCAAACGTATTAATAATTTAAATCTACATCTAAGAGATGTTTAAAAAAATAGTCTTAAATGTAAAAAAACCTGAACCACTCCAATCCATAAAGGATCTTGAGTTCAGTACTTTGAAAATAATTACTGTTTCAAGGTCAATAGTTACTCAGAAAGATGATTGGGCCAAGTACGCACTCAACCGCCAGCTTTCCCTCCTTTATTAATAATTTATTTATAGAGGATGGGTGTGCCCTAGGAGGGTCTCCCGATTCTCATGGTCGATCCACGGCTGATATGACATAATTATAACTTGCCACAGTTGGACTTGAATCCGAGACCTCGAAGATAGAAAGTGAGTGCCTTGCGGCTTACGCATACAAGAAATTTTAATATTCTGATAATAAAAAAAAAATCAGTATATTATACTTCATTTCATAGACATATATTCATTAATATAAAAACAGCATGGGTAAAAAAACTAATATTTTTTTTACATCCATAACTAAAGAGACACAAGCATATATAAATATATTAAATTACATTGTAATTCTATCTAGTCATGAAGTTATATATAGAGTATTCCACATTATGAATGGTGAGAGTGAATCGACTAGCTGACTATGCCAATAACACTGGCTGCCATAACTTTACAATTTACTACCTGATAAGAAGCAGGAAATGAGATAACCCAGTTCAACAACCATCATACTCACGATCACAAGAGGCCACTGTACACTGTACATAACACAGGAGTATAATTGTAGGAACATTGTTTCAACTGAGCTCGCATAGTTTGATTCTTCGGGATTACTAATGATTCCTTTGGCATCTGTTAATAATGATTATTTAATGATTTTAATTAAAACAAATATACTAGATATCCATCTGTCTAATACATGTGACATATAAGTAATATCATCGAAATATCTTTATTTGTAGATGTAATATCACATCAAGATAGTCTATTCCACAGGTGGAGGATCTGTGCTGCATCCAGGCCGCATGTGGTCTCCGTGAGCTGGTTGCGCCCTCCAAATGTTTTTGCACCATCCCGTTAATCTAGTGCTAGAATTAATTAATTATAATTATTTAGATTTCATAAATTTGAAAATTAATAGAATTAAGTATAATATAAAATGGCTCACTGTGAAATTGATATACCCCGTAGAATAATATAAAAAATACTTAAATGCTTAAATGATTACAGTAAACAAATAAAACCAGAAACTCATCAACAGATTTATTTATAATTTTATTATAGTACACATAGCAAATTATAATATGGATTCTCTACCTACTATAATTTTGTCTTCTAAATGCTGAAGAAATTGGAAATGACGAGTAGGTTGTCGTCTCAGTCTTTTATAAAGGTCCGTGTCAGTCAGATGTCCAGATGAAGTTATAAATAAAATATCTGTGTAACTGGAATACTATTAAAGAATATTGAAGGCCAGGATGAGATAGGTTTACGACGGAGGATAAATAACATTAAACATTTAACCTGTCAATTTATCGATGTGTCAAGCTATTTTATGAGGATCTCTACTCTATTGAAAGTAATAGATAAAAGTCCATCTCTCTCATGAAAGCTCACCTCTTCACTCGGTGATTTCTTAGATTTTTTTTTTATTTTGTATTAATTTAGGTAAACATTATTTGGAAGAATTTCTTATAGATACTATCTAAAAAAATACTATTTCAAATAAAAATACTAAATACTACAAACACATACCTATTTTAAACCCATATAGACATATACCTCACAAACTTACAGTTCAGTAAAAAAGACGTAGTTACAAAAACTAAAATCAGTGTTAAATTTATTCTAAGAGTGCTAAAATCATTTGTGTTTTTTTGTCACGATAAACTTATTTCACAATAGTATTTGCACCTCCGTTATATGTTGGTCCTATATATATATATATATATATTATATTATATATATATATATATATATATATATATATATATATATATATATATATATATATATATTATATATATATATTATATATATATATATATATATATATATATATATATATACATATTATATATATACATATTATATATATACATATATATAATATGTATATATATACTTTTATATATATATTATATACATATTATATATACTTTTATATATATATATATATTATATATATTTCTAATAATGAAAATGGAAATAATTGGTGTAAATAATTTATTATGAACAAGAACATTATAAATAATTATAACATTATAACATTATAAGTATATAATAGCAAATAAATACGAATTATTAATAATGCATTATAGGACCAACATATAACGGAGGTGCAAATACTATTGTGAAATAAGTTTATCGTGACAAAAAAACACAAATGATTTTAGCACTCTTAGAATAAATTAAGATATAATGGTATAATGGTAGATAAATAATATATAATCTAAATTATATATAGACAAATATAAGACAAGGATACTAGGACAGAGACAGGGGCAGTACCAGCCGACAGAGAAGGGCCAGGAGCGGGCACGGCGGAGGATAATTTAGTGGGCGCGGCGAGCTTTGAACTCCCGGCCACTAGATCAACTCCACCGCCCGGCATAACTCAACCATCGCGAGAAATATTCGATTTAGGAGCTCCCTTCTCCTCTCGCTAATAGTCCCTATTCTGCGAGGACTCGGATCTGCACGCTCTCTTTCTGTCCTGTCGCGAAGCGGGGATCGAACCTAGGCATGTAATCCTGAACTAGTAGGGTCTTGTAATGGTGTCGATTGGCCATGACGGCAGTTTATCGATGTGTCGGTAATATATCGATAGTGCTCCGGTCGTGATGAAGGGTGTGGTTAAGGTACCGGGCTGCTACGTAGCGTACAGCGAAAGGTTAAGTGGTGTTGGCTTCAATTAAAATCTAAATAGATAATAAAATTAATCGTCAATTTAATTTATAATGAAAATGTTAAAAAATTTTAGCGCTATATCCATCAATCGATTGAATCCAACAGTAATTGACAACGATTTGCTGAGGTTAAGTATTTGAGCTAAAAGTAATGAAAAAATGAGATAATTAAGTTCTAAGTGCACTATCATAAAGTACACAAAATTTTCATTGAGAAAACGGTGATTAAATTTACGAAGACCAATGACGAAAGAAACTTTCAGCAGATCTAACAACGCAAAGCCTACCATTATGCCGAATTATTTGACGAATACACTATTAATATTTATAGTGTAATATTAATGTCTTTACACTATTAATATTTTCCACGTATTAGTGTATGTTTTATTTTATGTTAGGGATTTAGTTATTTAGATTGGAAAAAAAAGTACATACTAAAAAAAATAAGGATTATGGAAATGACTTTTGTACACCTTAAGATAAATCTATCTGCATTACTATTCTCAGGGGTGCCCATCCCCTCCCCAAGGTAGATGGCGCAAGAACCTAGCCTCCTTCAAAAATTCAAAAACCCGTCAAAATATGCTCTCCTCAAAAATTTTGATGGCGCACTTGCGCCATGAAACTCCGTTTTAGGCACCCCTGAACATCCTACATCGGAAGATTGTTAGTTTTAAGTTGAGGTCTATGAATATGTAAAGCTCGAGTAGTAGTGAAATGACTTTCATTACGGCTCCTGGCAAAGTAGATTTTCCATGTATCAGTTTATGTTAACATCTGAGTAAGTTTTGAGTTTCATTTTATGTGGAGTCTATAGTTTTTTAGATTCGAAAAAAACTACATTATAAACAAATGAAATAAAATTAATGTGTCTGCTTTAGACCACACGAATGAAGTGAAAACATCAACGATACGAGATAATAATAGCCCATTACAGAGAGGATGAAATTCTGAACGATTCTTTCGCTTACAGTATGCAGGTCCAATTTTTAGTTTCGATATTTTAATCCAGATCTTCAATAAAACTCGTTATCATTTTGTTTTCGACACTATTTCTTTCTTTTCGTTTCTTCAACATGGCATCGCGTTATGATACAATTTTTAATAATAGCCCATTATAGAGAGGATTAAATGCTGAACGATTCCCTCGCTTATAGTATACATGTCCGATTTTTAGTTTTTGAGATATTTTAATTCATAAGCAAAAACACATCAATTAGTCGACTCCAGCCGACTTTAACTGAGCATTATACATTGCAGATCGGATGGCTCAATCTAATCCAAGAAGTTTCCATTCCAAAAAGGGATTACGGAAATGACCATGTACATTTTAAGATAAATCTATCTGGAGTAGTAGTCGAATACCTTTCATTAGACATTATGGCTCCTGTTGAAGTAGATTTTCCATGTATCAGTGAAAGAGTATGGCAACATGCGAAGGAGTCGTGTTTCGTTCGGAAGTGGTTGACACCCGTCTACTACACCAAGTTTAAATATCCTTATACATAAATTTCCATAACAATGTTTCAACTTGTTTAAGTAGATGTGCTAGTACACTTCCTTAGGATGGATCTTAATGAAGTTGGAATTTTTTTTTTATTTATTATTATTTTTATTTTACTATGTGTTTGGCATTTGTTTTTTATTCTGCTTAAATTAAAAATACGAGAAGAGATTCGTCGGCATCAGATCAAGAACAGAATCCCCCTACGCCTTAAGATACACGATCCTTACATATCGGCGAATTCCGCTCGGATGGGCACTGATCCTCCCATGCAGAAGGAAAATAAGAAGTTGGAAAAAAAAATGGCTCTGAGATTGTCATTGATGACTATCGGCTAAGAAACCCCACCCACGCACGAGGAATAATAAAAAAAAATGGCACGAAAAAAAGACTTGGATGGGTTGAAGAGCCGCTGAGCCGGTGGGGCTGGGCAGATGGCACCCGGCGATCCTGTCTTTTTTCCCAGGTCAGTGTCCTCCTCATTCATCGAAGCACCTGTTCCGATCGATATATCGATATTATTTCGTTTTATTCGATATATTTTTTTGTCTAATCGTTCGAGAACGTTCCAATATGCTACTTCGCTTTTCCAAGATGGGCTCAAGAAACTCTGTTTATTTAATGTATATAGTTACATATCTTTCCATTTATAATGGTGCCAGAAAGGAACAGATCTATTTTATAATATATTAATGATATATCATATTCAATATGAAAGAAAACTGTCAGAGACACAGGGATGGCCAGAAGATGGTTTCGTGGCGCAAGTTATACAAAGATTTTTGTTTTTATTTAATGAAATTTACAACTGTATTTTATGTACAATTGTGCTTTATTTTATGTACAAATGTATTTTACAACTGTACGAAAATTATATAAATACAACCAGTAAATATGCATACATTAGAAATAATGCCATGGGCAGACTTGAAGAGATATTACCCAGTGGTAGCACTCCCTACTTAATTCTAGGTATGAAGATCGAGGCTATCTTCTTTTCAGACGCCTAGGAGGATTGTCAGGAATCGAGGAAGAGCAAGGCTGGAAGCAAGTGGATTTAAATGGGACTGGATTTTATCATGAAAGGACAGATATCAGACTCGGGCTAAATCAGCGACATATGGAACATTAAGATTTTTATGAATGGTTTTATTTCTGACAAAATATAGGGCATTAGGATTTTATGAAGGATTTTGAATCCTAAGGATTGGATACGAAAGGAATTCAATGTTTTGGTAGAGCCCCAAAGTTCAACTCCGAGTGTCCATATAGGTGTTATTATGATTATGTAGATGAGTCTTTTGTAATTAATTGAAAGTTTAGAGCGTTTGTTGAAAGTTCAGTCTAGTATACGGATTCCAAGTGAGACGTTTATCCAAGTGGAGTCCCAGGTAGAGGATTCAACAGAGACAAGTGAAATATCATTGAAGGATATTGTAGGACAGAAGTTGTAGGTATAAGACGGAGAGTAAAGGTAATTTGATGTGATTTATTGGAATTTATTTTCTTCTCCAGTTATGACACCATTCTGCAACGTTTGGGATATGTGATTGGAGGGTTTGGGATGCAATTAAAGGGTTATTATTAACTGATAGAACGCAAGTGTCATCGGCGTAGGTGGTGATCACCTTGTTATTTACAAAGATAAAGGCTGCAAAATAAGTTCTAAAAAAAATTGATCTAATTATATGAGTTTAAAGATTAAAATTTATATCATGTAAATCTAGTATGGAGGATCTCAATGTGGATATGATTATTGCTCTATTATTTTATTGTTTGCCAATATATATTTACAAATGTAGGATTTAAATAATGACTATGGCTTACCTGTAACTTAGTTGTTTTCGATATTGATCTTTTGTAATCTAACAAGAAAAGGTAATATGATCACATCTGAAAATCTGAGATTTCAAGTTTCAAGACACATCCAAAAATCATAATTATTAATTAAAAATTAAAAAGGAAAAGAGCCTGTTTGTCTGACGTCTGAGGCTTTTTAGGTTGCAAGATTTTTTTTTTTTTTTGTATTTTTGTTTTGCACATTTCATCCTCCAATTTTTCATTTAATTTGGTATAATTTATTGCACACATCCATATTAAAACTCTGCTCTCTGAACAAAATAGCGGTACTGATACAGACTCATATGCCCTTAAAAACATAGAATTTCTTTCCAAAGCTTAAAGATTAGATCTGAGACGACATACAATAAGCATGATAATGATGATAATAAAGTATCAACTATAAGAATCATTCCATCAACAATATACCATATGGCCACATTGCCAAAGAGTTATTATTAAGAGAGAGAAAGTTTCTTGTCAATACTTCAGGTGTTTTTGTAACCTCTTTGGCACATGATATCCTTCAATAATGATATCCCCATTTCACTAATCCCTAACTTGCCTCAATATTGATTGAGTAATTGACTTTGAGCCAAATAGAATCAGCCATTGTTGTATACAGGCGTAAAGATACCATATAGATATAAGCCCGCATAATTCTTGTATGCCCGTTACATGGATTTGACAACAAACAGGCACGGGACCAAATTTGTTCCTTGGCGTTTAAAATGTAAAACGTCAGAGAAAATTTTCGATTGTGAAAATACAATGTTTTAGCCCCAACCACGAAAAAAACCACTTTGAAGGAATATCTCATTCATTTATAGTATTGATACTTCATACATATATACAATTTTTTTATTTTTTTTTGTCGCTTATATGTCGAATATATTAAGGAGAAGGATAGTTTTCTAATACGGGAGCTTTTGCATGAGTGTACTGCTTTATATTCATATATTCATAAATTTTGTTATACAACAGCTGAAGAAAAAAGTTTAAAAAAGAAAAATCTGGAGTGTCCACTCACACGACTTTCCTACATTTTTCAGAAAAGTTTTTATATCATTACAGATGTCCATCTAGAAACAAAAAAAAATTGAATTAGATTTATTTTCCTGAAAATTTATGAAAGAAAAGATTTGATAACCTAAAGCAATGTAAAACGGCTTAAGGTAGATCAGTGTAAAAATTTCAATACCCTCTAATATTGCTGATCAAAAACTTTTTGCCATAGCCTAATTTTTTCAAACATTAATTTCTATTAAAACTATAGGAAAGGAAGCTTGTGTGATGCGAAAAACAGATTTTCTTAGTTTTACTTAGTTATCTTTTTTCTCTCATTCATCGCTTTCTGACACCAGGATATGACACAAGTTCTTCATTTATTGCGCAGCAGCTATTGCGCATGGAGCATCCAATTTTAGTCACAGGCAACAGTAATCAAAACCATACAAAATAAAAAAAGAAGCAACAATATCGGCTCACTAGTTTCCGAGAAAATTGTCACTGACAGACAGACCGATAGCTAAAAATGTGTTTTTCGGACTCAGACTGCTCTGAAACGTACAGATCTGTCGAAAACAACATATTGTAAATTTGATCCGATTGCAATACTTTCCTTACCTAGTATAGGTAGGAAAGTAAAAAAGCTGCCGTTATTGGTGATATATTTGATAACATCGGCGCTCCATGAAGAAGCGCCGGTCTTAAAATGCTTTTATAAATTAATAATTTGAAGCGGAGGGAAATATTTGGTGAAGTCAGCAGATAGTTTATTCTATAAGACTTGGTCTTCACCAGCTTTTTCTTCTTCCATACTTGTTTGTGCGCTTATTGGATGTGGGTTAGGTTACGAATTGTCTTAGGGGATCAACAACTTGGTTATTACGTCCTTCAGCTACGGTGTTACTTTTAATTTATCATTACGAATGTCAAAATTCAAAATTATTTTTTGGGTTCGTTGCAATGTTATACACACTGAATATGCAGTTATATTCAGTATATATTTTACTGCGATGCATTTTGCCACAAAAAAAAAAAAAAAAAAGAAAGTAAAATGTATAAGACAGTCATTTAAAATATAAATTTAAAGCGATTGAAAACACCGGAGACAGATGGTTGTTTTTTAACCATTATAAGTTATATGTAATTAATATTCATTATTTAAAAAATTAAAATTAAAATATTCAGACATGGTTAGAGCTCTTGTGTTCTTAGTAATCTTATAGATTAATATTTTGAAACTCTGTAGGAATCCTTAATGACTCCTTGATCAAAAACTCTGAGCCTATCCTTATTGGAATAGGGCCCTTGTTAAGCGGACGGCTAATCAGCGAAAGAAAGGCGAGGAAACGTTTTTGCAGTCCTGATCCTTCAAAAGGACATCGGGCAGCAGGACTTGGTCGATTCTTAGTAGTCCTGGAAAAAAGACAAGCCCGTTATCCTGAAGCCTCTTTGCGGACCGTTACCGTCTGTCCTAGGGCAGGCTAGCTACAGATCCTGAGGGATCCGACACTTCGGGGATCTATCTGGGATCATGGAGTTTCTCTCAAATTGGAGGCAACACGGGTTCAAAATATCGCGAGTTTTTTTTTTTTTTTCAAATTTAATATTTTTTAGCTGTTATGAAAAGTTGTAGAGACAGGCCTACTATACCGTCGTACAGACCCCTTTTTCTCAAATTATTAACATCCCTTTGAAACTTCGTAAATAGCTTCATCTCATCGTAACCTATAACTACTTTATTTACGAAAAGTATCGGAATTGGGATGTTTTCAATCTCCAGGTCTTCAAACTTTATCTATTTAATTAGATATTAGGAACTTTTAAATACCCATTTGCTTTCAACTTGGATCGTAAGATAATTTGTGCACAAAATTGAGGGGAAAAGTGCCTACAAAATAAATGGCTTATATAACCTCTTTATTTTGACATGTTGAGGGTGTAAAATAAGATAAAGTGTAATGTAATAAGATCAGGCACAATATTTTTGTAGGCTACCTTTTTCGCCATTTTGTGCACAAATTATCTTACGATTCAAGTGGAAAGAAAATGGGTATTTATGTGTTTTAGTACCTAATTATATAGACAGAATTTAACGATCTCCAGAATGAAAACGCCCCAATTCCGAGAATACTCATAGATAAAATAGTTGTGAGTTGCGATGAGATGAAGCTATTTACGAAGTTTCGATGGTAATAATTTGATAAAAAGTGGATTATACACCACGGACTAATATATACTTTTTTCCTTTTATCTTATTATTATCTTTATATTTTTGTTATTAAAAAATCTTGAAACAACTTTGGTGCTTCGCGATTAAGTTTTGAGACAAGATAGTCAATAGTTTATAATGTTTGGCATCGGTATGAGCTTGTTAGAAATGTATTTATACTATTTTTATTAGATTAGTTGAAGGTCAGTTCTCAGGTAAATCACTAACTTTTTGTAGAGACTGCGGTTGACTGTCTTCCAAAGCTGCTTTGAATTTTTTATTTGTAATCTTAGTTTTTTTTATTTATTAAATAATATAACAATCTGCCAAATGGATATTGGTTATACGGAGGTAAGATTACACACAATATGTACAAAAAATAAAATAAATAAATAGAAACAAGACAATTAAATAACAACCAAAAATTATATACAATAAATAAAATAAAATAACTTAAAAATAAGTAAATTAAAGGGAAAAAAACACATCATACCTATATAGACTATTTACAAGGCAGGCATTGTAACTATGGAGGGAAAAGCAGGACTCCTGGAGATCCCTGCGCTAATCCCTTAATCTTAAATTAAATTTAAAAAAAAAATGCATTTGAAGTTGATATGAAAACACATCAATGACTCATACCATTGTGGTACCTCGAGGGCGTATTGCACGGCGGGGCTCTTCATCTATAAATACCCCGGCCTTAGAGGCAGTGATCAATAAAGTTGAAATAACTGATCGCTGTGATTTATTCATGGAGTGATTGTGTGCATGAAGTGAATGTTCCTCCCTCTTTGATTGATATGTATATTTATGAGGGCTCCAAATGCTCCTAAACCCGTTTTACAGACTTTATCAGTTCACCGACTCTTTGTTAATGTTAGGTGAAATACTTTTCTCTTATATGATTATATACACATATCTATGTATTTTCAAATCTCCATATAATTTCTTAATCAGCGATGAATTTCATTTTTGGCTTTTTTATTATTTTTCTTCTCCTTATAACTCCCTTACAATGTATACCAAGTATGCAGTACAACCTTCCTAAAAACATTATCTTAACGAAACCTGGGCTTACTTCTTTCGTTATATAACGATTAAAGAAATTATGCTCTTCCTCAGTTAAATTGGAGTGGACTTATTGAAGTGTTTTTGCACTTGATTAAAATATCTTAAAAACTAAAAATCGGACCTACAAACTGTAAGAGAGAGAATTGTTCAGCATTTCATCCTTTCTGTAATGGGCTATTAGCCAAAATTGTATCTTCACGTGACGTGGTGTAAGAGAGGCAAAAGGAAAAAATAGTGTTTAAACCAAATGATAACGAGGTTAGTTGAATATATGGATTAAAATATCTCAGTAACTAAAAATCGGAGTTGCATACTGTAAGCGAGAGAAATGTTCAACATTTCATCCTCTTTATAATGAGCTATTATTTATAATTAATATTTCATATAATTAATCTCCCTTGTTTATATTTTCACTTGTATGGTCTTGCAAACTCAGTCTTGGTCATGGTCTTGGTGTTGCGCAAGAGTCTCGCAACAGTATTGCAGTTACTTATTAGCTCATTAATATAAAGATATTACTGTAATTTTTTAGATAGGAGAAACCTAACTAAGCCCGAACGAAAAAATAGATGAGTTAAATGGAAAAGTATATTGGTTATACTAATTATTAACATATAGTAACTAAGTTAATAGACTTTACAATATCTCAATTTTCTATATAAAAATTATATTGGCAATAGCTTAATTTTACTATTATTTACATTTCTTATATAACTTCATGTTCCTTTTTTCTGTTTTACATTTTAGTCTAAGATTCCCATTTTAATACTTATGTCACCTTTTTTTATTATATTTACTTCAACATTCCACACTTTGTAACGGTTATTATTATTTATATCTTAGTTCTTACTATTGTAATTATTCTACCAACTTCATTTTACTTTAATTTTTTTTACCTACACTACTCATGTTTCTCATACCTTGTCGTCTGGTTCTTTTCTTAGCCCTGATGAAGGCTTGAACTTCAGGTCGAAACGTCTCATAAATATTATCATTTATTTTTATCTTATTATTTGATTGATCACCCCAACTATTCTTCTCTTCATTATAGTAACTAAGATTGTCAAATATTAGTAACTATTTTGCCTTAATTTTTATTTAAAAAATCGATTTTTTATCGATAATCGATCAGTCCTGGTCTTGATCTTGCAACAGTTAGGCGGTCTTGGTCTTGTAAAGTGCAAGACCAAGACCGATTTTGGGCAACACTATCTAAAGCCCACACCTTAGTTTTATTTATTTTATAACACAATTTTTGTAATAAACAAATATTCCGCCTATCATAATAGTTTTAAGTATCAAAGTTTTGATGTAGGTGTAGTTCGTTCCTCTAAAATTTTGTTCATGAGAGATAGGCCTATGTTATTGGCAGCGAATGATATTACCATTAGTACGATTAACGTCCTATACATCATAACATTAATCTATCCCATCAGGGATCGATTATACTGTATAGTAAAGTCGATTATCTACTCAAATCCAATCCGCTCAAGTTGCCCGGGCGACAAGAGCCGAATTATTGGAGCCATAGTGCATTAGGCAGAGTGAAGCGTTGCAGTAAACCAGTTAGTATGGCTGCAGGTAGTTTCCTTCTGCGCCTGGGCCCATCCTCCACAATTTTCCCTTATCGAAGTTTGTCATCGGCAATGCAATTTATGACAGGCTTTTAAAGGGCTTAAATAATATTAGCCCGCACCAGTTTAACGTTTATTGCCTTAACTAAATTCAACTCCGACAGTTTTTTTTTTTCAGATTCATTTCGAAACTTAAAAACGATTATTAATATAAAAAAAAACTAAGGCGCATGCTTTAGACCAAGCGATACAAGTGAAAACTGCAACAAGGCGAGATTATTAATATGAAATATAAATTATAAATAATCGCTCATTATAAAGATAGTCAAATGTTTCCCTACTTACAGTATGCAGGTTCGATTTTCAGCTTCTGAGATATTTTAATTCATATGTTCTATAAAACCCTTCAATTTTTGTATGTGGTTCTATTGTATCCTACTATTTTTAAATTATTTTTTCATAATGATATAGAGATGATTGGCCGTTGATATAATATGGGAAGGAGTTGATCGGAGGGTGCGGTCAAATTAATACTAAATTAAACAAGTATAATTATTTAATTTTTGGGGACATTTCGACCCACTTTGGAGGTCTTCATCAGGGCTACAAATCAAACCATGTTTTGTTCAAACCATGTTACCATACAAACCATGTTTTGTATCTTTGTAGCCCTGATGAAGACCTGCAAAGTGGGTCGAAACGTCGGCAAAATTAAATAATTATACTTGTTTAATTTAGTATTAATTTGGCCGCACCCCACGATCAACTGCTTCTCAAATTATTTTTTCAATTGATATTGGTAAATAAATTTTCTACATCAAAACAGACCAAACAATATTTACCTGTTGTCTATTCTATTTGTTCTTTCAAGCATTTAGACGACTTCGATTGAGTTTTTTACATCTTTGTTACTATTTTATTTTAGGTTATTGAATGTAGAATTGAGATATTTAGCCAACTTTTTCATTTTCTCCATTGATATTACTGATGATAGGACTAACTGTATAGTCCGTGGTACAGACTTCTATTTATTAAATTATTAACATTCGGCTGAAACTTCCTAACCTATAGCTTCATCTCATCGTAACCTACAAATATTTATTTACGAACATTCTCGGAATTGGGACGTTTTCAATCTAGAGGTCGGCAAACTTTATCTAATTAATTAGGTACAAAAAACTCGTAAATACCCATTTGCTTTCCACTTTAATCGTAAGATAACTTGAGCACAAAGTCGAGAAAAAAGGTGTCCTTCAATAATATTGAGCCGTTTGGCCTGACCAACACCCATAAATTGTCAAAATACCGAGGTTATATAGGCCAAACTGCTCAAAATTTTTGAAGGCCGCTTTTTCTCTCTACTTTGTGCTCATGTTATCTTACAACTAAAGTGGAAAGCAAATGGGTATTTACGACTTTGTAGTACTTAATTAAATAGACAAAGTTTGCCGATATCTAGATTGAAAACATCCCAATTTTGATTATTTTCGTAAATAAAATATTTGTATGTACAATGTTTCAGCCGGATGTTAATAATTTGATAAAAAGAGGTCTGTACCACGGACTAATAGGACTAACTCTAATGTAACTTTACTAATCCATATATTCTAGGTGCATTGTAGTTAGGATTAATTAGTTTAATTTCGTTTAGTAAGCAATTTTTTAAATTAATAACAAAATTCTATTCCATAAAATATAGACATCAAAGCAAAGTAAATCTAAAAATGTCCTTAATGATTTATAATTTACTTATTTAAAGTAGTGATATTTACTAGTTTATGTTGTATCCAACGACTATATAATATTAATTAGTTCTATATCATTTTGCTGTTCCTTCACTAAACAATATATTTTGCGAATTATTCGTACGGGCCAACTAGTTTTGTAATATTATTAATTTGTCTTGTTACAATATAGTTTTCATAAATCAAAAAAGTTCTATAAAATCGTCACTATAATAGATGCCATTGCGTGGAGTCAGTCAGAACCCCATCTACTCGAGGTTCCAGGATGCACCTCATCCCTCCAGTGACGTTCCAGATTACTTTCTCCTGACTTTAGCCTATAAAGAGATATATTATCAAGGCATTAAAGTCCCATTAGAGACGGTCGTCGACCTTACAGTAGAAGCCAGTTAAACCATTCTTGAAATAAAGCGCGTCTTCTTCGCAGCCGTGGCAAATCGATCCTCCAGTTCTCCTGATAACTATTTGCTCCTCTTTTGAGGAAATTAATTGGCTCTTTTCAATTTAGCGATTTGCAATGTGCTTCATAAAAAATGAGAGAGAAACACCGTTCGAAATTATATAACATATTAATGTAACGCTTCACATTGGAATCGTTCATGGTCTAAGTATGTAAGAGGGGGGTTTTATTCATTTTACGTTCATAACGAGCTGAGGTTAATAGCTAAGATGCAAATGAGGATATCTTCGTCTTTATTACTCTTTGTCTTCAGTTGCTAACAGCTTTTAGTATATCAGGAAAGTCTTCAATACAGATAATATTTTTTTTTTTTAATTATTGAGTTGATTGACACCATAGTATATTAGGAAAGAGATAGACTGAAGATAAGATGAAATTGAGCATCAAATATTGGTAAATGTTTTTGGGTGATAAATATTCAGGACGCCGTCGTAATAAGGTTGTTACTGGTGCCGACGTTTCAACCCAAACATGTGGGCCATCATCAGGGCGTGTTTCGAGCACTGAAGGTATTCAAGAACTTGAAATACCTTTCAACTTCCGCAAAATTATCGATTTTTTCCATTGAAGAAAATGTATGGATCTAAATGAGTAACGATACAATGGTTCGAGGTCTGGACTATATGGTGGATGAGGCAGGAGTGCAAGCCCTTCAAGTTCTTTAAACTTTTCTTTGGTTCTACGAGAAGTGTGAGAACGAGCATTACGTTGTTGGAATAAAATTCCTTTTCGGTAGATCAAAACAGGTTAAAGCTCTGACAAATTGGAGTACAATCTTCTCAGTTGTTGAAAAGATCTTACTGAACGAACAAATATTTCTCTATGTGGTAGGGAAAGTTATGAGTGGGGGAATTCAATATAAAATACATATTGAATTTATAACTTTTTTAAAATAATAAACTTTTGAGTAAAATATAATTTGCAAAGCTTTATTCCTCTGAAACATATTAATCCCTTTTAATACTTCTAAAATAGGACCTCTGTGACGGAGCTCTGCTGCTCACGTTTTTATATAAATACGCAATCAGAGCATATACTTTCATTTTAACTTTATTATGCGGAGAAGCGTGCTGTAAATTTTTAATCCTTTCATTGACTTTCAATTCTGTATATGCATAACAAGCCTGGGATGTTTTATTAATACACTAATGTATGTATCTTAACATGTTAATGGGGATCACGTCAACATCCAGGGTGAATTTTAAATTAATAAAACATGGCCGCCCTAGATATCCATGCTATGACGTGGCGCCCAATCTCTCATTATTCTCTAACTTGCCGATTCGAAGGTGCACAATGCCCCTAAAGTTTGAGGATGCATAGCCGCCAGCTATGAATTAAACAGGAGCCTGCTCTCTTCACCGATTCACAAAAGCGATCTCAGCGGATTATGTAATACTTTATTCTAAAAAGATAAGTGTCGTCGACTTTTGAACGAGGAAAGATCTGAACGATTTGAAGGAATTAGCACGAGTTATTACCAGAGGTCGATGTTATCGATTTTTTTTTTAATGAAATCTTCTTTAGGTCCGTTTTGAATTTTTTTGTGTAGGATGAATTAGATTGATATGTCAGATTTTAACGCTAGGGTAAAGTCGGCTATAGTCGACTAATTGAAATGTTTTTATATATGGTTTAAAATATCTCAATAACTGAAAATCGGGCCTGCATATTGTAAACCAAGAAATTCTTCAACATTTCATCCTCTCTGTAAAAGCTGTAATTCAAAATTGTACCTCAATGCGACGCCGTGTTGAAGAGAAGAAAAGAAAAAAATAGTGTCGAAAACCAAATGATAACGAGATTAGTTGAATATATAGATTAAAATATTTCAGATACGAAAAATCGGAACTGTATACTGAAACCGTCCTTCATACATCTCTGAGCTCCTTCAATTCAAATCCTCTGTTCTTTCCCGCAATACTCGTTCCAGGTCTTCTGACTTATATATAAGGGCCCACCAAATCGCTACTTTCGACAGATCTTTCATTATCCGATCCTCATCCCTTTGGAACTCCATCCCTTCTCACATTCGTCAATCAAATACCCTTCCTAATTTTTTTTTTTTTTAACTTTTATTATGATATTTACAACTGTATTAGTATGAATACATCAAGTAAATGTGTACAGAGGAATATAATCACATGAAACACGCTTGTTGAGTAACTACCCATTGGTAGCACTCTTATAATTTTTCTACATGAGGAGATCACGAGGCCATCTTCTTTTCAGGCGCCTCGGAGGGTTATCACGAATCGAAGAGGAAGCATGGTTAGAAACAAGAGGATTCGGATGGTTATGAAGTTTATTATGGAAGGATAAGTATCTGGATTTGGCTGAATTTCCTACATTTAAATCCCGACTGTTCAATCATTTCTTATCCATCCAGTCCCCATGAAATTGTAAATAGATACTAATGTAAATACGTATATAAATTATTAGCTCATTCTTCATTATTTTTAAAGGAAGGAGATGGTCCGGGGTTGCGGTCATAAATAGGCTAAATAGTGGTAAAACTATCTTCCTTTATAATGCAACGGTCAACTATTAAATATTCATTATTTTTACTTCATCCTTTTCTTTAATTTTTTATTTTTCATTATTAACTAATTAAAATTAGAAAGTAACTTATATTTTTTTACTATGACTGTTTAATTACTCTGTATTTTTATTTATGTATCTCTGAGGCTCCTCAGCCCATATCTATGTCTTTCTGTAATATTCTAAAGGAACTCATCCCAGAATAAATAAAGTATTATTATTATTGAAAAGAGAGGGAAACGTTAAGAATTTTGTCTTTATTTTAATGAGCTATTATTTAACATTGTATCATAACCCAACACAGTAGTAGGAAAATAGTAAAAGGAGTAGGAAAAGAAAATAGATGGTGGCTAAAACCAAATGATAACGAATTGATGCTAATATATAGTACTAATGCTAATATTATTACGACATTAAAATTTTATATTGACAATTTTATTTTTTTTATATTTGTTTACAAAATTATATTATTAACAATGTATAAAAAAATAAGAAGAAAAATAAAGATTAAACACAGGAGGGAGGGGAGACATCCTTCATAATATTGGTGTATTTCTAGAACTTTTTCAGCTGAAAATGAATAATGTAAAAATTGAAAAATATCTTTAGTTTCTTAGTGAGTTCAACCTCAAATAAAAATACTACTATCCGATTTATTTGTCGCAGAAAATGTGACAAAAATATCACGTGAAAATCGACGGATGATTGAATCATAAGATAATTGAATATGTTGATATATACATTATTATCGTTGAATACAAATGAAAATTTAAATAAAAATAAACATTTAAGTTTCAATGAAATAGTTCATACCAATACCATTAGACCCTACTAGCGTAGCCAACTAGTCGACTTTTCTTAGTTTTCTTAATTTTAGTTTACACATTTTATTCATTCATGTAGTATATTTATTATTGATTTCAATTTTTTTTACCTCAAACTATTGGGCGGGGAGGATGAAACTATATTCTCTCCTTTTTTTTATTGGAATAGGGCGATCGCTCTACCTCGCTGGCCCCCTTTTTCCTCCCGAAGTCTGCTCCTATGTTATCTCCTTCTAGATCTTACCTTAGTCATCATGTCGACTTTTCCGATTTCCTTAATAGATTTTACTTTACATTTTTTATTCATTGAAGTAGATTAATTATTATTGATTTTTATTTTATTTTTGTTCTTCGAAATATTGGGAGGAGAAAAACTATATATTATCGGTTTTTAATTAATAAATTTTGTCTAGTTTACTATGAATACATTTTTAATTAACTTTTTTTTTGTCTTCATATTTCATATTGTCTCCGTCCACACCTGTCATGAGCTTGACAATAAGCAGATGTGCTGTAAATAATAAGAAAAATTGACATTTTTGGCATGAGGAAAAAAATAGTAACCAGCAGCACTTCTTCCTGGTCTTGATTTAATTCCTTAATTCAAGAAAGGAGATCTCTCATCCAGCTCCTCTTTAGTCATCTCCTGATAGGCATGTCAGCTGTGGGCATGTAGAAAGACTAAAGATTGAGAAAGAAGTCCCTGGTGCCAAATTTTATCGAATACCTGGGCAACACCCAGAAACACGCCGATTGCATATTGTTTTTGCTCTAGTAATCCAGCAATAAAATCAGTAACTCTGTATAATTGGTGTATAGCTGAATGAAATGTACGAAAGCCGAATTGGTTGTCAGGAATTATGTTTTGGTCCGTTAGTATGTCAACCAATCTTTTGTATATTAATTTTTGGAATACTTTCTAGCATATTGGAAGGATGTTGATAGGTCAGTAGGATGAAGTGTTGAAAATTTCTTTGTCTCTTTTGTGTATTATTTTTATACGTAAATATTTCCATTGCAGTGGGAATTTAGTTCTTCTTAGTATACAGTTGTATATTGTTGTAAGGAACACTAATGCTTTCCTGGGCATTTGCTGGAGTACCTCGGTAGTTATTAAGTCATAAGCTTTTAATTAACTAAATTAAATTTTATTGCTATATATTCAACAAAAGACGAAACTTACTTTTAAAAAAGCAAATCTTTAATTTCCTGATTTTCTAATGAGAATCGTATTATAATTTACATGAATATTTTTTTAGCGCTTTCCCTTTACCTACGAGACACCGTATGTTTAAAAAATATTTAGAACAGACCAATAATACCTGAAACAAGAATCTTTTACTTTTTTAAAGCTATTCTTCGGCATGCGTTGCGACTTGCACGTACCTGTGATCTATATACACACCTCATGCATTTTTTTTCCGACAGCTCTGACAGCCCACGGGTTGGTCAGGAGCCATCGATATCCTCGGGACACTTCGGTGGCAGGTAAGAATTATTGGGCTAGCGATCCGAACCAAATCCCCGAGCGGTGGGTGCAAATTAACCGCCAACTGACAGGTCTCAGTGCATCCGTCTAGAACCGCAATTACTTTTCGCATAATTTACAACTCGTCTGTTATTAACCGAGGATGGATATTTTTGAAAAAATGGACTGAAGGGTGGAAGATACCTTTAGGGCGCTTTGTGGGAAAGTCTCCGATGGTCCCACGGTTTATTTTTATATGGATGCATAATTATTCAGTTGATGTTGAGCCTGAGGAAAGCGCATAATAAGAGCCCGCAATGAGGGGAGTAATGACTGTAGCCTCGGGTCAACCAGCTGACATTCACTGTCCCATGATCACAGGGACGGGGAAATAAGGGTCCCAGATTTTGTATTATAAAATTCTTTGTTTCTATTTTAAATATAGATTAGAGCGGGTCTTATTGATAAAAAATTGACTTTTTCATAGGTGCAGACTTTGTATTTCGATTTGTGAGAGGGAGTGGGGGGAAGGAGAGATTACAAAAAAAATCAATAGTTCTTTTTATATTTGAAAATATTGTAAAACGAGCAAATAATAGAGTGTATAAAAAACAATGACTGTTTTATGAGCTTCAGTTTATTTATTTGTTTCAAAGAAGAAACATGACAGTGTCCTACGAAATTCTCGTAATTTTAAAGGACTACTAGAAAAACAATTTTACAGCCACTGAAGCAAACTCGTGAAATTATTAAATATAATAAGAAATTAATATTAAAATGGGAAGAAGGTCTCCGCGCGACTATTAATGGATATTGATGAGATTCTGCAGGAAGCTGTTAAGTCAAATCCGTCCACAATTACTCACGAACTTGGCAGGGAATGTGGTGTCTCGAAAGATACTGTGTCGCCATCTAATCTCCATGGGTAAATTGGACAAGAGCAGTAGACTGGTCCCTCACTAAGCTACTCCTCAGCAATCAGCTAAGAGGTTAGAGATTTGTGAAAATTGATTGAAACCCCTTCTGATATGAGATTTTACCGGAAGATTGTCACCTCTGATGAAAAGTGGGTTTACTGGAGAAATCCGAATACCCCTGAGCAATGGATAGATCACGGTAAAACTGCTTCACCGGTTGCTGCAAGGGAGCAATTTGAAAATAAAAATCCGTGCTTTGCGTTTTTTTGGAATTTGAAGGTGTCATTCCTCTCGAATTTGTTGCTGATGCTCTATGAATTCTGAACTCTACTGAAAAGATTGAAGTTTTTGTGAGGCTTTTTTGCTGAGCCGTGAGTCCATCTGTGAGGTGTATGCCCACATAGGTTGTATGGATTTAGTTTTTGTCTATTTTTAAATTTTAATTAGGAAAAAGTAAACCAACGACTTTCTGTCCTTGGTCAGTATCCTTTAACAATACTCCACTTATCCCTGTTGAGCAAATCCGATACCTAGGACTCCACCTGGACAAACGACTAACTTGGAATCCTCATACTAGACTGAAACGACAAGAAACCACTCGACGTTTTCGATTACTTTAGCACTTACTAGACAAACGCTCTAAACTTTCCATTAATTACAAAAGACTCATATATTTGACTATAATAAGACCTATTTGGACTTACGGAGTTGAGCTATGGGGCACTAAACCATCGAATTCCTCTCGCATCCAATCCTTACAATCCAAAATCCTTCGTAAAATCCTCAATGCTCCTTACTTTGTCACTGATAAAATTATCCATAAAGATCTTAATGTTCCTTATGTTTCAGATCTGGCCCAATCCAGATATCTATCCTTCCATAATAAACTTCAGAATCATCCCAACCCTCTCGTTTCTAACCTTGCTTCCTCTTCAATTCCTGATAACTCTCCGAGGCGTCTGAAGAGAAGATGGCCCCGTGATCTCCTAATGTAGTTATATCATTAGAGTGCTACCATTGTGTAGTTACTCAGCAAGTGTATTCATGTCATTATATCTATTATGTCCAAATTTACTTGATGTATTTATGTAATAAAGTTGTAAATGTCATTAAGAAATAAAAAACAATTTGGAAAAAAAGAGAGTTTAGTATTTTCAGCCGCTTGTTTAAAGTCTTTTATATCGCTCTGACGTGTGGGCACCAGGTCATTCCTCTGTCGAATATTAAAGCGAGATAAAGCACTTTGTCCGCCTGTGGTATTTGGTTGTCGCCGATATAAACTGGTGGACATTTGTCTCATCACATCTTTGAATTTTTTAAAAATTTCATATAAAGTTGTTTTTTATTGAATTTCATATGTCATATTCTTCGATTTTTTACTGGCTCTGGTTATAAGTTAGAACAAATCTCAGTAAGTATGCTAACTATTGTTCTACGCCTTTATTGCCGATTGAAATCGCGCAGTAAGTGACGTCAATTCCGTTCTCAGTTTTTCTTTTCCTTTTGAAGTGGAAGAGAAAGAAGTGACAAGGAGGTAGAGCGATCGAGGAGGCACAAAGGCCCATTCACATCCTCTTTGTTTTATTATAAGGGAAGTTGCCTTCCGCAGATGGCCAACATGATATTCATAACTCTGTCATGGCGGAATATTTTATAAAAGAACCAGGTTCGTTAGCCGTGCATTAATTGTTCCTCCTCGCCATTAATTAGGATGGTTTGTATAATCAAGATATCCGGGCGCGAAAATGTTTCGCGACCAGCCGACCGCGAAGTTTCCATTTCAGTTTATTGGTCATATTACAATGTTGTGAATATGTATAACTAATTGCTATTTCTATATAACATATAATTCTTTTTACTTTTATTTTTAAATTAAATGCCTCCTTTAACCTTCGCCGTAAGCCTATGACTTCCAGCTCTACAGTGCCCTTTAACAACACCCCACATGTTCAATAAATCCGATACCTATAACTCGATCTGAACAAACGTCAGACTGAAACGACAAGAAACCGCTCGAAGTTTCCGACTACTTCAGCACTTTCTAAACAAACGCTGTAAATTACCAATGATTACAAAAGATTCATATACATGACTTTAATAAGATCTATTTGGACGTACGGAGTTGATTTATGAGGCTCTACTAAACCAGCAAACTCCTTTTGCATCCAATCCAAAATCCTTCGCAAAATTCTCAATGCGTCTTACTTTGTCGCAAATATAATCATCCATAACGACCTTAATGCTTCTTATGATTCCGATTTGGCCCAATCCAGATACCAATGATTTCCTAATAAATCTTCCAGGAGTCTGGATTATAGTGCTACCACATTATTAGTGACCTACATTAGGAGACACATTATTAGTGCTATGTGTTGAACATAGCAAATAAGTTTTTTTAATTATTATGAGGTAGAAAACAAGTTGGAATATCCAACAAATCAGATACCCGCAAGGGCCGACCTGTACCTGGACCCTGGGGAAGACTTAAGGTAAAAACTAGTAACGAGCTAAGTAACTGGTTACTTTCAGGGTGTTACCAGTTATTCTGAAGTAATAGGGTGAACTTAAGAACCAATGAAAACGATCCTTACCCTACCCTGAATATTTGTATAAAATCAACCGAGATGGGAGAAAAGATGTCTTACGTTGAGTTCCGGCCTTGAATATAGATCTTACATTTTCTTCCGGCTTGGGGACGGAAGCCTTGGCACTACATAGACCATGATGATCCTGACAGAGTTTTGAACCATGACGAGATGATCTCAACTTAGCAGATCCAGTGATGAAATCTACCAACCACACCACTTCTAATACAATAGATAAGTGTTATCCCCAACAATAAATTTACCAATGTTAGACTATTTCATGGCAATGTAATTCTCAAAACAGTCCATCTGAAATCATACCTTCACAATTATTATTAAATTGATTGAATCACGTATTTAGTTTCTTGTAAATATAATTAACATAGAAATAAACTGAATTTTTTAGTAAAGGTTATTTTAATTCTGCGATCTATCCATGTCTTGTTGATCACAGGTAATGTAGGTAATTAGAAAGCATGATAAACACAAACCAGCCTTTGAGAAAAGAAATCCAATTAATTAATCCTGGACCAATCAATATAATAAAGACCCAAATTTATCTTACTAATTTTTTATTATTAATTTTTTCTAAACATTTCTGGGCAATTATCATAAATAATTATCCAGTGGCATCCTGAATAAATTTTAAGACTCCAAAACGTAGCAATGTTATTGTTAACCCTTTTGTGGGGATAAAACATAGCATTAGAGTGCTACCAGTATTTCTACAGCCGCGGTCATAGAAATCGCATCATTTCTTTCTTTTGATTCTTATGCTGATAACGTTGATCCCTTTGATGGTTTTTGTTTTTCTTTATTTATTAAAGTTACAAGATAATTTTAACAATGTTTCTCAGTTCAGTTTTAATTAACGTCAGGAGAAAAGCTGTAATTATGACCAGTATCAAAAATTGTTCTCGTCAAAAAACATTAAAATTGTGACGTTACATGAAGTATAGAGATTTCCTCGGAAATTAGGCAACGAGGATAGGATACCACCAACAAACGGTAGTCATAATTTTGGAAAAGAAAAATGAAAAAAAAAATGCTATGGAGTGGAAGAAAGAAATTGGGAGAGGAAAAAAACAAACGAACAATTTGACCGCTTAATGGTGCGATTGTTTTTAGAATATCGTTTCAAAATTGGCAAAGAATTATCCGAAGACATAACCCAACGATAGCATTTATGAAAACCGCATATATATATATATATATATATAGGTCTGAATTGTATGGACTATCACTTAAAGCCCTAATACTTGTTCCCCTTTGATGTGGAAGATTTCATTGTTATTCAGTAAACCTGTAAAAAAAAAAAAAAATATATATATATATATATATATATATATATATATATATATATTTATTTATTAAAAATAGTCATAATTATTTTTTTAAATTAAAATAATTGATTTTTTTTAACTTTTTTTAAGATCCGTCTTCTGCCTCAATTTTATCGTGTATCTGCCTGAAATGGCCTGAATCTGTTGGAATGGTGAAACATAGCCTGATTATTAGTTTTTGGAAACCTAAGGTTATGTTTTTGTCATTTTGTACTAGCATTTAAATAACATGGATCATAGGAGATATGATATAGTAACATTTTTATTATTATTATTGTCTGATGTAAAAATAATAACAATCAGGGCCGCATATGACTGTCCTTGGCATTGGCGAGGTCAATAGCACGTCCGAAATCCGCCCTTGGGTGCCCCCTCCACCTCCCCCGTCCCATCTCCACAATATTCTTCTTTATTTATACCTCTTTGTCTTATCTCAATATATTCTGAAGGCAGTGATCATACTATAAGAGATAACCCAAGTTCATACAGTTTACCTTGCAAGACTAGACAATTATATACAGAGCTCTCTAACAGTACTTCCTCAAACACTTAGCGGAGCGAGTATGGTAATAGATGGAATTTTCTTTTCGAGTTTGCTCATAATTTACACCGTGCAGGTTCACTTACTGAACTACTAACCTCCTAGACTCTATTCGCAATAACTTCATCTAAGAGTTTAGCCAGCTCAAAAATGTTTGCACCGAAAGTTGAGCAATGTCTTTTATTTAATTTATGTCAAGAAGAAGATACTACCTATTTTTTAAGGAACTTAATGAGTTTTTTTTTAAATATTGAAATTCTAATGACCAACTTGTTATCAATCAATTTCCCAGAAATTTATTGTTTATATTTTTTACAATTTTCTACGATGAAAAAAAGATTTTAAGATAGTTTTTAAGAGAATGCGGTTGATTGTCATTAAGTGATGTGATCTTCGTTTTGTTTCCTTTTCTGTTTTGATGATGCCTGAATTGCCGAAACGTTGACTGGTATTTACTTTCACTTACCCATAAATGACATATGAAGTAAGCGACAGTATTGTGATCGTGAAAATTTTCTAATCTGAGTTTTCAGCGGAAATACATATTTTGAGGTCTCCTGAATCCAAATAAGCAAGTCCCGAAACATGATTTGTGTTTATGTATGTGACCAGTCTTGCTCAAAAATTAAAAGTTTAAATTAGTGTGACAACTTTTGACCTATATATGACAGTCAATGAAAATCTCGTAATTTCATTTTAATAAACTTTGCAATGGAAAATAACAGTTAAATAACTAATAGTCGTGCAGTCCATAATCATTTATAGGTTGAATACACAAATGTACTTTCAAATCTCTCTAGACATATATATATATATATATAGCTCAGAGACTGGAGTTGTGTGGTTTACAAAACAGATGGAGTAACGAGGATTTTATTACCAACCGTTGATATAATTAATAGGGTTTTTGTTATTTTAATGGTGTTATTGATCTGTTCACTGATTTAAGCTGTAGCTCCATTAAAAATTCACTTCAAAAATTTTATATTAGCCCAACATTGCCAGAAAATAATTTCTATTGAAAGTAGAGAGGTAAGTGGAAGTTTTGTGTAGCACGCACTAGATTTTTTTTTAATTATTTACCTGCATTTTACAGACACAAGGCTGTGTGATTGGAATTTTTCCAACTATAACCAAACATTGAATTTATTTCTGTCTGTGAATTTTTTACTGATTTGCATTAACTTTTTTAATATTATCATTTGATTTGATTTTTTATGTATATGAAGTATATGCTCGATTTTATCATCTTAAAGACACACGAGACATCATCTTAAAGAAAATTATTTTTATTTTAGAAATTATTTTTAAATTAGAATAATTTGATAATATATGCTCCCCAATTACTATTTATCTTGTTACGCAATGGACTAAGTACTTACCGTACATTTTGAAACTAATTTCCTGAAAATGGAAAAAGGAAAGAACCCCGTAAGATCGGGAATTTAAGAATGTTATTAAATAATAGTAATGATATCAAATTTTCAGATCACTAACCTTAGTTGGAATAACATATAAAACAGTAGTATTTCTGACTCCATTTATACCCTTAGTTACTAAAATATAATAGTTTTAAATATAACAAGAGTTTTATAACCAACTTTTTCCCCGCCTCCTTAAAGACAATTACTGAATCTGAGGCTGATCGACTCCTTGCTATTTTTCGAATTTTTGAAGTATTTTCGAAAAATAGATGACAGAAAGATCGCATATGCAATCAAGAAGAAGTGAGCGAAACAAGGTACTACCGTAAAAATACTAAAGCTTATCTGTTAGGTTTTCTGTAAAAAAGTCGAATCTTATAAAAATCGATTTAACAAACAAAGCCTGGATTAGTCGAAATTGGTTCAGATTCTATGTGATTCTTGCACGATGTAATTAAATGATATACCAAATGCTTTTGTATTGAATATGAAATAAAATTTGAATGTAAAACTCAGCAGAAGAAATATGTCACCTAAAAAAAATAAATAAATTAATTTAAAAAAATAAAAATGGTACTGCTTGTTTTTGCTTGAAAAATACAGGGGGCACGGGCGGATCTAGGGGGGGCTTTCGGGCTGAAGCCCCTAAGTTCTCTGATTCCAAAAAAAAAAAAGTAGTTGGTAAAATTGCAATAATCATTCTAATAATAATAATAATAATTCTAATAATAATAATCATTCTGGATTCGTTAAGAAGGTTACGAAATTCATGAAAAATTAAAAATATATATTAGAAAAAAAAATTTCTAAAAAAATCCATTATTGAAATTTTCCTATACCCATCGATGAAAACTGGCGATGGGATTCATCTATTCAATCATCTGTTTAATGTTTCTATCGGCTTTTGGGGTCAATTGATCTTGTGAATGTAACTTCTACAGTATTATCATTTCTCAATTAACTTTACGTATTTGTATCCACTATACTTTCTATTTCTATTTAATTATGTTTTAATATTCAAGAAATCAGTATTTTCTTATATATCTTTTTTATTTTTCATGAATTTTGTAAACTTCCTCGGGAGTCCACCTCTAAGCTGGGTATAAATTGATTGATGGATTCCATCGATGAAATGAGCGCTGAGCTCAGAAATTTGCTTTATATCAACTTCATACTAATTAAGTTTGAATGATTATTGCAATTTTATCAACTACTTTTTTTGGAGTTATAGAACTTATAAACCTGAACAATAATGATAATTGTGAAAATAAAAAATTCTTGATATATTATTTTCATTACTTAAAATAAATACGAAATTTTTATTAACATACCGAAATCGGTACCTTAGCTCGGAAACAAAAGGGAGAGCTCTAAATGGTTTTGGAGGTGTGTCGTTGAGAACCAGTTTGCGACGTCTTGTTTTTGCCTCTGAGGCAGGTGGGTCCATTGCAGCTGCCATCGTCGTTCTCAGCCCGGAGGCAGAGCAGACTTCAGGATCTGGAAGGACACTATTTCCAGGACCTTCTCATTGTGAGGACTTCATTAACCGAGTATATAGGATATCAATGAAAGCAAGTACAAAGTTCAGAAAGAAAGTACAAGGATCGAATCGAAGCCTGAAATAACTTTTGACTTCAACTGAATGAATTTTTTTATATCTTATAAGAACTCTAATAGCCTATGTAACAGCTTCAATTCTCAATAGCATACTCACAACAAAGTTGTGAATCGCAATATTAGGCATATTATCCAATTATCTTAGCTATCTGTGGCAATTTATTTAAGTTGTAATCTATATTTTTTTGAGACCTGTTTGGAGATAGAACAAACCTGTCAATGACATTACTGTAAAAGTTTCTGGACCAGTTTTTTTTTTATGAGTTCATTTTGTTCGAGAATCTTATCCATATTTAAGTTATTAGATTTCATTAGGTAGCAGAACCAATTCGATCCCAAAAGTTCGATATTTATGACCAAAATACAGTAGAGTGTACTTTTGTTCAGGAAACACACTATTCAAAACATGAAGCCTTGACATTTTACTATTATTTGTTTTCAAAAATACTTTGAAATTCGTTATATTATTTTTATAGTAAAAATATCAGGGTGGGAACATAATCAATTTTTAAAATTGATTGAAGTGATAACAGACAATGCGTTATTTATGCAAAATTGTTTGTTTCTCTTGAGGTTTGCTATTACTTCTTCTTTTCCCATTATTTACAGAACAACCCATATACGGAGTTGAATTAATGGAAATAATAATTCATGCACATAACAACACTCGAAGTATAGTTGCAAGGTAAGCTTACTTTCTAGGCACTCCTAGCATAAAAATATGTTAACTACAATCCCGACTTCGAGAAACTTAGACAAAATCAAAAACACCAGAAACGAAAACAGATGAAAATAAAAGAAACATGATGTTTGGACACTTATGTATTTCCATAGAAACAAACATGGCGGACATTGCCATTCTCATTTGCCCTAACCTATTGAAGTACGTTTCGATAATTCAAAAACACTATTTCAATACACACTATCCAATGAGAAATAAAAATAACTAAATCTGTTGTTTCTCAAATTTAAAGTTTTTAATTCTTCCTTCTTCAATAAAAATCAATGAAGGTATAATCACTTTCCACATTTGTTGACTATTTGAGATAAGAATAGGGATTATGTGAAACAGAAGTTATTTGTAGGAATTTGTACGCAACCATGATTCTATCAGTTTTTTTCCTTACGAATGTTATTTCCAAGCTGCAGGACCATTTACTCTATTTTTTTTCTCAGTTTTTGACAATTTTAGTCAAAATCAGTGTTCGTTTACCGTATTTTTCTACCACACCACTTAACCAAATTATTCTGTTTAGGTGCTCGCTCGGCGCACAATTAAATATTCTTTAATTTCTTAAAGAGTATGTTTTTCCACTTCGATGTACCATTTATGACTTATAGGTAAAAAAACAAAAAAAGATTGATAAAGTATCTATAATTTTTTGCTGTAAAAACCTTTTCCTTGCTTAAAAAAATAAAAACCTCATTTTGATCTTCCAGTCACTTGCTAAATATTCTTTAAATCAGGCGCCATTTTTTAAGTAGCGATTCTGGAATAGCAGATAAGGTTCATTTTACTTAGAGCAACATATACTTTCATAATTTACTATAAAATCTTCACATGGGACGAGATCACTTTTTGGGCCCTGGCTCCAGGTCTATTTCTCATTGATTTTACCCTACCCCTTATATCACGCAATTAAATAGTCATTACTTATGGAATGATCTTATCAAAAGAACGAAATGGTTTATTAGAGAGTGCATTAGATTGAGCCGTCAGATTTTCGATGTTTATTAAGTTTTCCCTTACTCTTAAGAGTTGAAACAAGTTTTACTAAAGATATGGATTACAATATCTCAGCAACTAAAAATCGGACCTGCATACTGTAAGCAAGAGAAATGTTCAGTATTTCATCCTCTCTATAATGAACTATTATTCAAAATTGTATCTTAACGGGACTCCGTGTTAGGAAGGTATAATTTATTGTTGGGCACATTTTTTGTGGAGGGTAAATAATATTGAGCCGTCAGATCAACGATGTGTAACGCTCGAGTAAAGTCGGCTAGAGCTGACTGATTGAAGCATTTTTGCATATGGATTAAAATATCTCAGAAACAAAAAATCGGACCTACATACTGTAAGTGAGGGAATTATTCAGCATTTCATCATGTCTATAAAAGGGTATATATTGTTGTTATACTATATTGTTCAAAATTGTATCTTAACCCGAATTCGTGTTAGGGAGGCGAAAAGGGAAAAATACTGTCGAAAACCAAATGATGACGAGTTTTATAGAAGATATGGACAAAAATATCTCAGAAACTAAAACTCGTACCTGCATACTGTAAGCGAGGGAATTGTTCATCATTTCATCTTCTCTGTAATGAGCTATTATTCAAAATTTTATCTTAACGCGATGTGCTAGAGAGGCGAAAAGGAAATAGTGTCGAAAACCAAATGATAACGAGTTTCATGGAAGGTATGGATTAAAATATCTCAGAAAGTTAAAATCGGTTCTGTATGCTGTAAGCGAGGGAAATGTTCAGCATTTTATTCTCTTTATAATGAGAACTATTATTTATAATTTATATTTGATATTATTAATCTCTTCTTGTTGATGTTTTCACTTCTATCGTGTGGTCTAAAGCACAGAGCTTTTTTTTTTTTATGCTGGATAACCCTCTGAATATATATTTTTAAAGGGAGAGAAGACGCGGCTGGCGGAGTGCGTGATATTGGGAGAGTCGGCCGGGCCCGGGCGAGGTCACAGGTTGAACGGCCAGCCGAAATCCGGCCTTGGGCTCCCCTCCCAGACCTACCCCAACCAGCTCACAGCCAGCCCAGTTTCAAAACTCTCTCTTCTTCCTCTCCGGTGAGAGTGATGGAGTGTGGGGGCCTCAATGGACCATTAGCATAGGCTAGAAGCCAGTGGGGGATAGTAGCGGTAACGAGCGTCGAGGATCAGTTATCCTCAACGTACTATACAATTAGAGGACGGTATTCATAATAACAACACTTAGATAGCATATATAGCCTGTTCACATTATCAAACGTTAAATTTAAAATTATGGAAAAATTGAACAAGATAACGAAAATATAGATCAATAGATACACAGAAAATAACTTTATTCTGGAACGAAGTTATATATAAAGAATGTTACAGAAAAAAAAACTAATGTGTGTCCTTTAGACCACATTATAGAAGTGAAAAAAGAAACAAAACGAGATAAATAATATGAAATATAAATTATAAATAATAGCTCATTATAAAGAGGATGAAATGTTGAACACTTCTCTCTCTTACAGTATGCAGGTCCAATTTTTAGTATCTGAAATATTTTAATCCATATATTTAACAAACCTCATTATCATTTGTTTTTCAACAGTTTTTTTTTTTCCTCGCGTTAAGATAAAATTTTGAATTATAGCTTTTTACATAGAAGATGAAATGCTGAGTAATTTCCTCGTATACAGTATGTAGGTCCGTTTTTTTAATTTCTAAGATATTTTAAACTATATGTAAAAACATATTTCATAATAGTCGACTATAGCCGACTTTACCCGAGGGTTAAAATCTGACGGATCAATCTAATTCACTCTCCACAAAAAAGTGCAAAACGCGCCTAAAGAAGTTTTCACTTCAAAAAAGAATAACATCTGATCAAAAAACTGTTACATTAAAATAATAGATACATAAAAAGTTTACTTTGCTTTAGTTCGTTTGCCTAATAATATATGTAGACACAATTAAATCCAGTTAAAGCAGAAAAATAATAAAAAATCATGTTATGAGAAGGAGTTGGTCGGGAAGTGCGGTCAAATAAATATCACATTTAAAAAAAAAGTATTTTTAATTATTACAGATTAATTATTGGTGTAATAATTTTAAAAAATAGTATTTTTTAAAATTTAATATTTATTTGACCGCACTCCCCGACCAACTCCTTCTCATATTACATCACGGTCAACCATCTCTACATCATTAAAAAATCATGTTAATTTGAATTCATTTTTATTTTATTTTTTTCTTTCTGTATGTAAGTGATCTTATTTTTTTCTGTTCTAATGATGCCTAAACTGACGAAGCATTGTCTGGTTACTAAAATATATGCAGATTTCTACAGAAAGGTTAATTTTTTCAAAAACTTTATTAGAAAATATATCTATAGAGAGTAAAAAAAAAAAAATAAATTACTCAAAATGCCCCCCTTTTGCCGAGAAACAGGCACTTAATCTCCCTGGCCAGTCATCAATAGAAGCACCACTTCTTGAAAAAAGCGCTCAACTGCTCGGACCAGAGATTATTTGAGGCTTTCCAAGTTAGGGTGTGCCATCCTCTCCAGTTCGGACCAAAGCCGATAATCCAGTGGGTTAAGATCAGGGCTTCCTGAGAGCCAATCCGACGCAGAGATGAACTCTTGAATGTTCTTTTGCAGCCACTGCTAAGTTGACCTGGCCTAGTGAGCTGGAGCGGAATCCTATTGGAAAATCCAATGACTTCCAGCAAACAGGGTACCATTTAAAGGCTTGACAACAGGTCCCGAAATATCACCCTGATAGTTTTTAGTGGCTCTTTTAACTCCTTTTTCACAAAAATGGAGCTTTGTGGTGCCATCAAAGTAAACTCCCCACCCAAACCATCACTGAGGAAGGGCGATGAGCTCATTCCACTCTTCCAATGACTTCCTATGCTTCTTTAGAGCTGTGTGCGTACACACGATCATTTTGTCGATTAAATTTGTCTTCAATTGTAAACATTTTTTCATCACCAAACAAAATCTTTCGATGAAGACAATTGGTGTAACGGCCAAGGAGCACTTTGTATCTATTCACTCTATTTTTTTTAGGGAAGTGATTAGCGTCTGTCCTGTCATTCTTCTAAATGTACCCACCCTAAGGTCACTTTTTATACAAGACATTGATCGGACAGCAATTCTCATTTTCCGAGACATGATTTGTTTTATTCGAATTCGATTTCTTCTGATTCGAGCAGCCACTGCTCTCATTGTATTTGCCGTTCTCACAGTGCGGGCAGTGCCCGGTCGAGGTCTGTCATATACAGACAGGGTCTCATTATATTTTTTTGGGATTATTATCCTGACATGTAAAGAAAATTACCTGATAGAGTCAAGAATTATCTAAATAATACCCAAGAATGTAAACAAAGTTCAACTTTTGTAACAGTATTTATAGCAGAATTAGGCATGTTAGAAAGGTATGGATGGCTTCATAGTTAGGACTTTTCCATTTATAATATACTATACAATGTCAAATTAAAATGTAATAAAATATATATAATGAAGATTCTTATAAGTAGACAACAAACAAATTCATTAGTATTTTAAATAGCAGCTAGAGATCCTGTTATCGGAAAAAATATAGATATTAGATCACGGATCTAACTAGTCTAGATTTAACCGACCAAATAGGGTATGAATATGTGTCAGGTCTTTTATTGTACATATTATAACGTAACTGTTATTTGATCGAACTATTTATAATCACAAGGTGATATATCTAAATTGTTACAACTAATGTTCGCCAAGTGATCACAATCATTAATGAAAATTTGAAGAAAATATATAAATTTATATGTTTCCAACATTTTTTTTTCTTATTCATATATATTCACACATTCACTTTTATATGTACTTAGAAAATAAAACAGTGCTGTACCATTTGTGTGATTTTTGAATTATTGGCAAATAAAAACTTGAATCCAACGTTTTTTTTTGTTTTTTTTAAATATAATAATTGAATCCGCTTTCCACATTCGGTTAAAATATAAGACACAGATATTTTATTTTTCGATTACCAAGAAAATTCGTATTTAAGGATTTTTCAAGGTGCAAAATCTCAATTTTGTTTCTCCTTAAAAAAACAATATTTGAACTCACTTTTCTCCATCTTAAAACAAATTGTTTAATTTTAACATTGTACGCATACTACAGCAATATGCCAAATATAAGTTTGTCATAACAGAGCTCTCCTAAAAAATATAAATCGAAAAAAATTAAAAAAAAAAAACAAAGATAGAAGAAAAATATCTTGTCATGCACGATTCTTTTTCATTTCGATGATTTATTTTTCCTTTTTCATTCTGTAGAGAATTCAGAGCGCTTTCAAATATCCCTGAGTAGAATAAACCAAAAAATTGAGTACTTTTGAGTTATTTTCAAATAAAAGTTTGTATCCATCGAACTTTTTTCAGGTTCTTTTGGGTGAAATATGTTTATTCATAAATTATAAGATTATTTTGGGAGGGGAAAATTATTTTTAAATTTTAAGAAAAATATATTACCTTATCATCAGTAAGAATGAATATTTTAAACTTATTTTATTTTTTTAAAGGCTTATATTAACACGTTTAGATTTATATTGCTAAATAAAGCGCCTTTTATAGCTTGTATTGATTCAAAGTTTTATTTTTTAAAAATGTCAATAATTATTCGCTATCTTCATTTTACATTGATATTGAATTAAAAATATACTGCTATACGTAACCGTTACCATAGAATTATAGTAATTTATTGCGTGTCTCACGGTCGTTTTATTTTCAGGTGGAGGATTATAACGAGTAATTAGGCAGACCACATAACGGGTCTGTGTGAAAGAGCTGTTCCTGATAGATGAGTAAGTATTAACATGGTGTATGAATGAACCTGAAACATGCATCATAAAATATCCTCAACACATACGTTGAATGTGAATTTAACAATAATGACACATTTTAATTTAAATAGAGCGTACATAGGAAAAATTAATTACAATCAGAAAAGTGACCAGAAATAGCAAAAGAAATCTAAAGTAAAAATAGATAAATTGTTTACTAACTAACAAGGAGAAGATAAAACCTGTGGATCACCGATTTCAGCCAATATGTTTTTGGTGATACTACATCGAAAAATATTAGACATGTGTCCCGGCGTACTTTCCAATGGGCCCTAGGAGTCGAAAACAAAAATATTGTATATAAATTATCAATCAAAAATATTTTAAATAATTCCAACAAAATCTATGTTATTTATTTTTGTTCGGATTTTTAGGTAACTAATTATAGTTATATATATATATATCAATCGTTTTATTTTCTTTGTGCAGAATAATTAAAAAATATTAACTATTGCATTAAATGAGTTATAATGTATCATAAGTTACAAAAACAAATAGGTACATTCAGTAAAGCAGGCCAAGTATATTTTTGTTAAGAAAAAAACAAATCATATTCCTTTTTAGGACCCTTTAAAATTCATAAATACGAATTGTTAGATAAATAAAAAAATACAACCTTTAATACTTACTTGATTTTTTTGGATGAGAGCGGTAAATGAAAGTTGTTTCCATTTATAACATACTATATAATGTCAAATTATAATGTAAAAAATCTGGTGAGATCATCACACGACTTTCACTTACCACCCTTTTGTCAGCAGAAATAAGTATTTTCAGGCAAAGGGGAAGTGATAGTAAAAATAACAGAAGGGTATTTTTATTTGTTTAAATACCATTATATATACAAATTTTAATTTTTATATCGCTGTATTCTATACAATTAAATATTAAATAAAACCAACGCTAGCATTTAAGAAAACCCCATATATATATGTACATAATATTGTCGGAGTGCGTATTATATTAAGCTCATGTTAAGTATGGAAGCCTGTCGTAATCTTTCAGAGGAGATCGGGTAAGCTCGAGTGCGCACGTATTCCTAGAAAAATAAGAAAATCTTCTAATCCCATTTTATTCTATATATTTAGTTTTAATTTGTTTACGAAGATCGGGTTTAAACTTCTTCGTGTAGCATACAGAGGCCTAATAATTTTCATAGGGATCGGTGAAGCCGTTCTAAAGATATCACCAGTTTTGTGTTTGTTGAAAAAATTTGGTAAAAACATTTTTAGTGTAGATTTAGGAGAAATTAGGGTTGTTTTACATCAGAATCGATACTTATCTTTCCAAATAAATTGAATAGGTTTTACTTAAGAAATAGACGACTCGTATAGAAGCTATTACTAGTGTTGCCCAAATGCGAGACCGAGACGAGTCTTGGTCTTGCAAACTCAGTCTTGGTCATGGTCTTGGTCTTGCGCAAGAGTCTCGCAACAGTCTTGCAGTTACTTATTAGCTTATTACTATATGGATATTACTGTATTTTTTTTTATAGATGTGAAACCTATCTAAACTCCGAATGAAATATTAGAGGAGTTAAATGCAAAAATAAATTGGTTATACTAATTATTAACATATAGTAATTAAGATTGAGTATTAGTAACTATTTTGTCTTAACTTTTATTAAAAAAGTTGATTTTTTTTACCAGTCCTGATCTTGGTCTTGCAACAGTTAGGCAGCCTTAGTCTTGATCTTGCAAAGTGCAAGACCAAGACCGATTTCGGGCATCACTAGCTATTACCATAACAACAAATGTCATTGTTCTTATCAAGAGAATAAAATGACAAATTCAAAATTAAATTTCAATTATTGTTGGTACTCCATACAATTCATTTTATTAATATAGTATTTATTGTTTCTCTGAATTATTCAACTGATTTACATCGTTGATTTTCAGTTTTACCAATTTTTACCCCCATTCTGAAAAAAATTTACAATTAGGCAACACTGGCCCTAAAATAAAATTAAATGAAATCTTCTGTTGTTAAATGTTTTACAAGTTTGGCTAATGATATTGAGGACACATCCATTTGAGATGTACATCCCACCAGCTCGTGTTGTTAAATTTAAATAATTTTCACCGAGAGAGAAATTACACATTTACATAGCCACCGATAAAATGCGTCATTTTAACCGGACTGGTTTAATGGAATCGTCTGCTTACAATATTTTCCGTCCCCTCAAAGCGTTCATAACAGCTAGTTATGATTCAATTTACCACGGCTACAATTACACATCGATTTATTTTGCGATATCCCTTAATTGCGTAACATCTAATGGTTATTAGTGAATGAAAGAAAATGTAATCTGAGAGGCAGCGCTGCCTGGTGGCCGGTCATCGATTTGTCTCTATTCCTTAAATACTCTTTATAATAATATAATTGAACAAATCTACCTCGTTGTAATTATTTTATGTTAAAATAATATTAATAAAAAAAAACGATAATCTATTCTATATTTATAATTCTTCAATTACACGATCATGATACAGGTAAATGATTCAATATCTTGTTTTTGTAAATCAATTTTCCGTTTAAGACCTTTTTCTTTTGATGAAAGCTAAGTAGCTTAGTGAGTAAGACATTGTACTTCTATTCTCCCAGCTTGAGTTCGGCTGTATCAGGTTATTTTTTATTCTGTTACATCAGCCGCGAATCCAGCTTAGGATCAAAAGACTCTTCAGATAATCAATTAAGGGGAAAAAATGGTGGTTGAGCGTTATCTTAGCCCAATCGCTTCCCTGCACAACCGTATTCGTTAAAGGTTTACTTCCTTGCAAAATACAGAACCTAAGTCCTTCTAATGATTTTAGTGGATTTTTTTTTTTGAAACCTAATAAATAATTCAAGAAATAAAAAAAAACTAAGATGTCTGCTTTAGGCCAGGCGACACTATCGGATCCAGGATTTAATTTTGAGAGGGGCTTCAGCCCGAAAGAATTTTTTTTCATATACCTTTAACGATAATTAATTTGAAACAAAAAGAAAGAAATTAACTACCTATATAAAATAATGTTTAAGTGGTTCTTGAAGTCCTATTAATATAATTACACGAACAAGAATACTTTAAGAGATAGTTTTTAATATTTTTTCTGTAAAACATAGTTATATTTTACCATTTTGGGAGGAGAGTTCAGCCCGAAAGATTTTTTTTTCATATACCTTTAACGATAATTAATTTGAAACAAAAAGAAAGAAATTAACTACCTATATAAAATGGTGTTTAAGTGGTTCTTGAAGTCTAATTAAATATAATTACACGAACAAGAATACTTTAAGAGATAGTTTTTAATATTTTTTTCTGTAAAACATGGTTATATATTACCATCTTCGAGGGGGAGGGGCAGTGAAAACATTAACAAGGCGAGATTAACATTATGAAGTGTAAATTATAAATAAGAGCTCATTACAAAAAAAAGATAAAATGCTGATCATTTCCCTCGCTTACAGTATACAGGTCCGATTTTTAGTTTCTGAGATATTGTAATCCATATCTTCCATAAAACTCGTTATCGTTTGGTTTTCGACACTTTTCACTTCCCTAACACGGAGTCGGGTTAAGATACAATTTTTAATAATAGTCCATTACAGAGAGGATAAAATGCTGAACAATTCCTTCGCTTACAGTATGTAGATTCGATTTTTAGTTTCTGAGATATTTTAATCCATATGCAAAAATACTTCAATTATTCGACTGCGACCGACTTTACCAGAGCGTTACACATCGTGTATCTGACGGCTCAGTCTAATTCACTCTCCACAAAAAATGTGCAAAATGCGCCTAAAGAAATTGTCACTTCAAAAATATTGTATTGATAATTTCTCTTCAAGTTTATCGACATCAACTATAAATTATACCTTCCTGACAAGAAGTCCAGTTAAGATACAATTTTGAATAATAGTTCATTATAGAGAGTATGAAATGCTGAACAACTCTCTCGCTTACAGTATATAGGTTTTTATTCCATTCTTCAATAAAAGTTGTTATCTTTTGGTTTTCGATACAATTTTTTTCCTTTTCGCTTCTCTAATAAGGTACACAGTGGGACGAGTAATGGAAAATTACCTGAGCTTTACACATCGGAGATCTGACGGCTCAATCTATTCACTCTCCACAAAAAAAGTGCAATACGCCTAATGAAGTTTTCACTTAAAACAAGTAAACAAAAACTGTTCCTTTGTTTCGATGAGGTCATCCCATCAGTAATGACTGTATTTAATAACGTGATATAAGGGTTAGGGTAAGATAGATCTGGGCCCAAAAACTGATCTCATCCCAGGTGAAGGTTTTATAGTAAATTACGAAAGCATGTGTTATCCTGAGTAAATTGAACCTTATCTGCCATTCCAGAACCGCTGCATTGAAAAATGGCGTCTGATTTAAAGAATATTAGCATGTGACTGGAAGATCAAAAGGAGAAATATATTGCGAAAAATAAAAAAAGTTTTTTTTTTTTTAAATTAGTCGATTCCAAACTACTTTACCCGAGTGTTACATATTGGAGATCTGGCGGCTCAATCTAATTCACAAAAAAAGTGCAAAACGCGCCTAAAGAAATTTTCACTTCAAAAATATTGGATCGATAATTTCTATCGAAGCTATCGATATTTCGAACAATCAATTACAGTCCATGCCACTTGTATAGCTACGCGAGGAGCGAGTTCAGCGCTCCCTCTGTACCGTAGGATCGTGAAGTGACTAACCCAATGCCCTAATCTCCGACAGCTGCCAAGTCATCTCCAAGCATTAGTCTTAGGTGGGCGTGTTCCCCATCCTTCACCTACTACTCCTGTACTATTCTTGTACTGCTCTCAATGGCAGCCCCATTCAGCTAGCTGAGGAGGAAAAGACGGCGAAGCAGCCCGTCAGCTTGAACGATGAGGAAGAATGCCAACATTATACTCAACAACTTCTCCTTACAGTGATGAATGAAAGTGATTTTTTTTAACAATGTTTGCCTTAATGAATCGTTTATTTATCTTTTAACTTATCAACAAGGCTTTGTACATCAAAATTAATTTGAAATATTCCATGACGGACATATAGGTATAAAAAAATGTCCTTTTAATTAGTTACTATAATATTATTTTTTAAATATCGAAACATATATATAAACGTTGTGAATTATTACATAATGGTTTATTATTTCCAAACAGTTACATATCAAAAGTAACATTAAATTCCTTGTAACATATGAAAAAATAAATAAAATGTCATTCCTAATGTTGCCCTGAATAATTTTTTATTTCATCATTGGTAATTTTCTAACAAAAATAAAACACATTGCTTCAATTTATATAACACTTTCAGAATATTTTAAACCAAAACAAAAGAAATAAGCTTTGCAGTAGAACATATAAAAAATATTTTAAAAAAACATCTTTGCTCCAAATCGTCCTATTTCAACACTTTTTTTATATTTTAAGAAATTTCGTAACGTTTCAAATAACAATTTAAACAACACCAACACAGAAGTGTATACTTTTTTAGTTATTTTACAACCCCTCGTAACTTCTTTTCGTTGAAGTATTTTATATAGATAAACTTTAAGGGTTTCGAAAGAGAATACTTTATCCAAGTTTCATTAAAATCGGCACATTCGTTCAGGTGCTACAGTCTATACAACACAGGTTTTTCAGCCGCCATCTTGAAAGAGAAGGGCGGATAGTAATGTCGAGGTAGTAGGATCATCCTCTGGGTACCTCTTACTTCGATTCCAAATTAGAAAACACTCGGTCCTGCAGTCTCGGAGAAAATTCGCTGACGGGAAGATAAATTGTTTATTTGATTTTCGAGTTCTACGTATTCTCAAATTTTAAGGAGTGTTAAGTTTTGGAATTTTTTGGACGCTTAAAATGTTTCATTATTGAAAATAATAAACCAATAGTCCGTGGTAAAGGCTCTTTTTTTTATCAAATTATAAACATCCTCGAATTATAAAATCCTAAAACTTCATGAATAGCTTCGTCTTAACGTAACATACAACTTTTTTATTTATGAAAATTCAATCTGGCGATCTTTGTATATTTTATTAGGAACTAAATACTCATGAACAGCCATTCGCTTTCCACTTGAATCAGAAGATAATTCGATCAAAAAATCGAGAAAAAAGATGCTCTACAAAAATATAGGGTCGTTTGGCGTGATCTACGTTATCAAATTCAAAATAACGAGGTTATATAGACCAAACGGGCCAATATTTCGTTAGGTCAATTTTTTTTCAATTTTGTGATCAAATTATCTTACGATTCAAGTGGAAATAAAATGGATATTTATGAAATTTTAGTACCTCATTGAATTAATTAATTTAATTAGAAAAGCCAAGTTAAAAAAAAAATTAAGTACGAAGTTTTAGGCGGATGCGAATCAAAAACATATAGGTATGAAACAATGTCCCTCTGATAGCTTAACTATAATATTATTTATTAAATATCGATTTCAACATTTCAAGTTCATACCAGATATAAGCGATACAAACCATTTGTTTTCAAACCATTAACATCCTAATAGTTTCATCATATCAAAGGCTTGTAAATGAACATGGAAAAAATAAGAGCTATACATGTAATATTTATTAATTATTTTAGTCGGTATTGAACCATATAGTATTAAAATATAATATATAATCGAAACATATGATAAATATATTCTATAAATATAGTGGAATCTATAGCTGTACCCTGAAGGTAAATGACACCATGTCTCATTTGTGGATTTGTTCGGAGAGCCAATTTTCCACAACATTGAGCTATTAAATGAGAAGGAGTTGATCGGGAGGGAGGGAATGCGGCCAAATAAATACTAAATTATAGAAATAGTATTATTTAATTATTATGCCGACGTTTCGACCCACCTTGCAGGTCTTCATTAGCGCTACAAAAGATGCCGAACATAAAAGGCACATGGTGAAAATAAAATAAATGAATAATAAGTAGATATTAAATAAGAAAAAGTTGTCTGTCAAAGAAATAATAAGATGATATAAGAGATATAGTGGGTGGCAATGTAGTTAAAATATCTAGTATTATATATACAGAAGATACAAACAAAAATAGAAACTGTGAATGAAAATGGAAAACAAAGGAGAATATAGTATGTAAGTTAAAAGTAAACAGATTGCGAAAAAAGATAAGAAATGAGTGTATAACAAACAAATAAAGATTACATTTGATAACTGTAATTAAAATTCGTTTCTTAGTTAAAAAATTGTTTAATTAAAAAATGGACATAGTGTCCTTTACATCGGGAGCACAGATAATGTTTTAGTATATTATATGCAATGGTGTATTCAAGGTTTCATATTGGATGGCTTACTTTTTATTTTATTTTTTGGAGTAAGGGATACAATTTTTTATCTGAAGTTCTTCGATTAATTTTGAAAATAATATATTGTGATTGGTTAATTCTTTGGCTCAGCTCACTCATAGAAATAGATATAGACCAATGAAAAAAAAATATCATTCTATCTGAGGGAGGATGAGTTTCAGCTCGATATCTCCTCTTGAAATCGCTAGTGATTATATGCATTACTCTTTGATAATGCTACATCGATTCTATCGCTCTTTTAGAATTTAAATTTGTTCAATGACCCTCATAACATTCAAAAACAGTAAAATCTATTTTTTTATCTTATTTAATCATTACTCATTACCACGGGCGGATCTACGAGAGGGGAGAGCTTTCGGGCTGAATCATCTCCTCTCCCCCCCCCCCCCAAATGGTAAAATATAACCATGTTTTATGGAAAGATATATTAAAAAATTATCTCTTAAAGTATTATTGTTCGTGTAATTACGTTTTAAAAGACTTCAGGAATCACTTAAACACCATTTCATATAGATAGTTAGTTTCTTTCTTTTTTTTCCATAGTAATTATCGTCATTTTTATGAAAAAAAAAGCTTTCGGGCTGAAGCCCCTCCCAAAATTAAATTCTGGATCCGCTATTGCTAATTACTATGAACATAAACTTTTTTTATTTTTTATTTTTTTTTTTTGTTTATTTAAACATACAATATTCTGTCACAGGGACAATAATTATATTGATAAATGAACAAATTCACACCGTATATACAATAAAAAAAAATAAAATTAACAAAGTAAAACAATAACTAAATAATAATAAATAAAAACTATATACAATAAAAAAACCTAAATATAAGTAAATTAAAAACATAAAAATACAATCATACCTATATACAATATTAGTCTGTGGGCCAGACCCCCTTACCGTGCACCCTCCCCACATCCCTATAAATTGCATATCGTTGTGTTCCTTGTAACAATTTATTAAAAAAAAGCCAATGTTCCCACAAAAAAAAGTGAACGCACTGCCCCAAAATGGCGTCCAAAGATGGCGGATTGACGACTTTGACTTTAGTTAGTTTTTTGGTCACTGAGAATCAGCATTAAGCTTAATTTCCTCATAGTTGGTCTTTTATTAAAGCTGAATAGTTATAGAATAATAAAACATGAAGAAATATTAAAAAATAATTGGCTAAGGCTATGAAAAACACCAGTAAAGTCAATTTTTTTAACAAAAAAATTTTCAAGTTACAAATCAAGCGTCGTTTGTAATTAAACGGCCTACAATAACGCAAAACGTGCTGAAATAAACCATCTGGAGAATATATTTCTCTTTCTGAAACGCTGATTATTTTTTACAAATGTTTAAGTAGTTCCGTAAAAAATGCACTTATGCGGCAGAAAAGCGGTACTGGCGTGGGTGCCTACAGGCCTCTACCACACCATTCAGTGCCCATAAATGGCTTAGTTATAGTGATATAATAACATTTTTGGTACATTATATTGGTTTTATTAATGAACAAATATTAATGCAATAATTTTATAGTAAAAAAAAAAAAATTAATATTTAAAAAAAATTTATTATTATTTTTTTTAAATTTTAACCTCCTTTATTCTATACGTAGGTCGTTTAAGAATACCTCAATTGTAAAAATGATATAATTATAATAATAAAACTTAATTAAAAAATATTTTGCTAAATATCTTGATTTTTTTTTATTCAACGTTTGCAATTTAACACTGTGTTTTGAATATTTACTGATTCTTAGAAGTAATTAAAATTTTTATATACTTCCCAGGAAATGAGTCATATTCATAACTTTTTTATAAACTAAAATAATATATACCTAATCTGAACTATATATAATGAATAGCTACCGGGTTGTTTAGTAAAACTCATATATCACTAATTAAAAAATTAATTTTTATTTCCTTTATTTTGTGCAGAAGTTGGACTATATCATAAATAAATAGGAAATTTTAATATTGAATGAATTATTCTCTATGCACAAAGAAAGATATAAAGGGTGACCCTATAAGTTCTTCTATAAACCAAAACTGATTGTTTGGATTTGATCTCAAAATGAGGAAAAACGTGAACTTAAACGAGAAAATTGGAAAAATACATTAAGCGAACGAGAAAGGAAGTGCCAAAACCTCGGAATAGATAAAAAGGACCAGTTATATCCATTATATAGCTAAATGAATGTATAGTTATATAGTAGATAGATGAACAGAATATTTCAAGATGCTGCTAAAACGGGATCAATTGCAGTTTGGATGATATTAAGTGGACGATGTAGGTTTATTATGGTGAAAACCACTTTATTTTCGATTGCTGAAGGTGCACCTCGGGACTATATTAACTTTGAAGATGAATATAGAGATGTATATCGAGAAAGTTATAGCTCATAGCTTTCCTTCTGTTTAGTGGATTTTCAAAAGATTTTTTAAGGTATCTTATATTAGTTGTAGCTCGTTATTCTTCTCGTTATTCTTGAATTGTTCGGAATGTGTTCCATATCATAAAAAATAGGAAATTTTAATATTGAATGTATTATTCTCTCTGCACAAAGAAAGATGGAAAGGGCGAAACCGAACTGCTTTGACAGTTTTGCGCGTACATAGGCAACAAGCATATTAGAAAATAATATGAAAGGACTGTGGTTTTTACCTTTACAAGAAAGGAGATACTAGGAAATGTAATACCCATCAAGACCCATTCCTGTTTAGTGTATCAAACAAATTATACACAAGAATCGTAGAAGCTGGAATAAGAAATATTGTCGATTGCCAGATTGATATGGATTGAGAAACTCAAGTTGCACATTGGAAGAGAAGTTGAAAATTGGGACTGTCTTCACTTTAAGGCAGGTTATAGAGAAGTCCACATAAAAAGAAAAATAGCTCTCTATCTGCTCAGTGCCTCACACTTTGGATTATGCTAATATCTAACTGTCTTTCAGAAAAACTCGTTTTCCTTTTAGATCCCTTAAAAAATCTTTTGAAAATCCACTAAACAGAAGGAAAGCTATGAGCTATAACTTTCTCGATATACATCTCTATATTCATCTTCAAAGTTAATATAGTCCCGATGTGCACCTTCAGCAATCGAAAATAAAGTGGTTTTCACCATAATAAACCTACATCGTCCACTTAATATCATCCAAACTGCAATTGATCCCGTTTTAGCAGCATCTTGAAATATTCTGTTCATCTATCTACTATATAACTATACATTCATTTAGCTATATAATGGATATAACTGGTCCTTTTTATCTATTCCGAGGTTTTGGCACTTCCTTTCTCGTTCGCTTAATGTATTTTTCCAATTTTCTCGTTTAAGTTCACGTTTTTCCTCATTTTGAGATCAAATCCAAACAATCAGTTTTGGTTTATAGAAGAACTTATAGGGTCACCCTTTATATCTTTCTTTGTGCATAGAGAATAATTCATTCAATATTAAAATTTCCTATTTATTTATGATATAGTCCAACTTCTGCACAAAATAAAGGAAATAAAAATTAATTTTGTAATTAGTGATATATGAGTTTTACTAAACAACCCGGTAGCTATTCATTATATATAGTTCAGATTAGGTATTTTTTTTCTTACCCTCCAAAATGTTTATTGAAACAATTACATATATAAATTGCAAATGTTGAATAAAAAAAAATCAAGATATTTAGCAAAATATTTTTTAATTAAGTTTTATTATTATAATTATATCATTTTTACAATTGAGGTATTCTTAAACGACCTACGTATAGAATAAAGGAGGTTAAAATTTAAAAAAATAATAATAAATTTTTTTTAAATATTAATTTTTTTTTTTTTACTATAAAATTATTGTATTAATATTTGTTCATTAATAAAACCAATATAATGTACCAAAAATGTGATTATATCACTGTAACTAAGCCATTTATGGGCACTGAATGGTGTGGTAGAGGCCTGTAGGCACCCACGCCAGTACCGCTTTTCTGCCGCATAAGTGCATTTTTTACGGAACTACTTAAACATTTGTAAAAAATAATCAGCGTTTCAGAAAGAGAAATATATTCTCCAGATGGTTTATTTCAGCACGTTTTGCGTTATTGTAGGCCGTTTAATTACAAACGACCCTTGATTTGTAACTTGAAAATTTTTTTGTTAAAAAAATTGACTTTACTGGTGTTTTTCATAGCCTTAGCCAATTATTTTTTAATATTTCTTCATGTTTTATTATTCTATAACTATTCAGCTTTAATAAAAGACCAACTATGAGGAAATTAAGCTTAATGCTGATTCTCAGTGACCAAAAAACTAACTAAAGTCAAAGTCGTCAATCCGCCATCTTTGGACGCCATTTTGGGGCAGTGCGTTCACTTTTTTTTGTGGGAACATTGGCTTTTTTTTAATAAATTGTTACAAGGAACACAACGATATGCAATTTATAGGGATGTGGGGGGGGTGCACGGTAAGGGGGTCTGGCCCACCGTGTATATATACAATCAGGCGGGGAACCCAAATCCCTGCGCTAGTCTCTCAACCTCCTCACCGGTGCTAAAGCCGGTGGAGTTTGAGCGAGAGCGCTTTAGTACAATACACTCATGTCTTGAGTGGAGAATCTGGTCATTGCCAGAACTCCAAAATAAATACTATAAAAGATCTCTGGGCCACTGCCGCTTCAATCTTCGAGGAGGGTTGTAGGAATGAGTGGAACTAGATAGGGATTGGGCTAGGGGATTTGGATGATTGATAAGGTTCTGATGGAATTTTGAAAATTTTTCAGGGATAAGGTCAAGGAAAAATGGGATATTAAGGTCATGATGTAGGGTTTTGTTGGTTACATAGAACGGACCATCGACTATTGTTCGGAGGACTTTGGATTGAAAGGATTGGATGTGTTTGATGTTAGAGAACTTTGCTGTCCCCCAAAGATCAAGTCCGTAGGTCCACATGGGTTTCAGGATTGTCTTGTAGATCAGTAATTTGTTGTCAATTGAAAGTTGAGATTTTCTGGTCAGTAGTCTGTATAATTGGCCGTATCGTCGGTTAAGTTCTGGTCTTTGAACATAAACTAAGGATCATTTTTGTCGATTATAACATTTATATATTTTTTAAATCTGACTATTTATTCGATACAAATAATTTTTATCTATAATAAAAATTCAAGATTATAAAATAAAGTTCCATATATGGAAGGTCAATATAGGGCAGAGATTTAACTATACATATAAATTATACATATATATATATATATATATATATATATATATATATATATATATATATATATATATATATATATTGTAAAAATAAAGGGGAAAAATGTGGAAAGATGTTTTTGAGCGGACTAGTATATGGAGGGGCTATGGACCTGTTGCCGGCAGACAGACTGACACATGTGCTTTCATTAATACTCTTCAAGGGCAAGGGTTCGCCTCTCCGGGTCACTCCAGGATATCTCAGGATGTCAGCAACTGGAGCATCAATAGCGTCGTCGTAGGAGTATCAAGATCGTCACAGAAGTAGCTGGCAGTAGCAACAGTGCTATCAGCGCTCTCATTAACGTTAAAGCTTAAGCAATATCATTTTTTTTTTTTAAAACAGTCTGCTATATTGTTTCAGTATAGATTCGATACTTTTTCATTGGGTACAGAAAAAAATATGTATTTACTCATAAAATTTACTAAGATTATAATTTTATTTAAAACTGACTGTATAGTCTTATAAATCGAGTCAAGTTTAAAAACTTATATAATCTAACATTATAATACGCAGGGTTTGAAACGAAAATTTAAAAAAAAAATCATTTGCAATATGAATAGCACCTCAATGTTCGATTTCTTTTCTATTATTTCAAAACTAGAAGTTTTTCTCTTGCAACATTTCAAATAAAGGATTAGCAGAGTTTTTATTTTGAAAAAACACTTTTGAAAAAAATCTTTAATTGAGCGGTTTATTCTTAGTTACTCAAACAAACGAGACATAGAAATCAAGTAATTCATTTATAATATATTATACCTGAAATTTAACATGTGGTTACGGAGGTGATGTCATCGATTTCAATGAAACCTTTTTTGGTGATATATTTTTTTATTTTTTTATTTAGAATTATAACAATCTGTCACGTGGACAATAGTATATAGTGAATACATGAACACATTCACACCATATATACTGAAAATATAAAATTAATAAAAGTAAAATAATAATCAAAAACTATGTAGAATAAAAAAATAAAATAAGATAAGTAAATTAAAAAACATAAAAACACAGTCATACCTATATACAATATATACAATTAGGCAGGGAACCCTAAGCCAGGCTTCTCCCCCAACTATAGAAGGAAAAGCAGGACTCGAAGAGATCCCTGCGCTACTCTCTCAACCGCGTCACTAGTGCTAAAGACAATGATACTAGGTAGAAATATATTATGCATATGTTAGAGGGTCCTTGCCAATGAGCCATAGGAGCCGAGAAAAAAAATATTTTACGTAATTTCAAACAAGATTCATGTAAAAAAAAAAACCAAAAGGTGATTCCATTAGTAGGATCCGTACATTTTTGTTATGAAAAAGGTAGTTACATATGTTTTAGTGTTGTTTAAACCTCATAAATACGAATTTTATACATATATCAAAAATTGCAAATTTTAATATTTGATTTTCATGAATGATGGTTCTTTTGGCAGATAAAAAACGCATTTATAACTTCTTAAGATTCAAGAACAACCATTGGAAACCGGAAATTTGAACCAATCTTATTATATTTAAGAGTTTAAGAAACACTGAAAACAAAATGTTCGACCTATTATCTCCAAAAAACGTTTCACTGAAATCAGTTACCCGATGTCCATAACCTCCCCTTGCAAGTTGAAGGTTCATAAACCGTTTGGGAGAAGAATTTGACGTTTTCTAAAGAAGCACCCAAAACTATTTTATTTTATTTTTTCATCGAAGTTGGCTAATAAGTATCATTAATTAAATTAACATTCAATATTCACATAATGTTAAATATTAGCATTAATTAAGTTATCTATTAAATAATTTAATTTTTTTTAATTCATAGTATTCCATTAACTAAGGACTAATACATCATTCTGATGATATTTCTTAAAATAATTGTTAAATATAAACTCTTTTCGATGTTTCTATATTAATTTTTTTATGTGGATGAGGTATGATGAAGCCTGAATTTACAAAATGTTGACTACTTTGTAATAAACTTCGTTCTGGGCTACTTAAGTGTATTAATTTAAGAACTCAAATAAATATTCCAATTATTATAATTGTATTATATTTTAAGCCCCGGTTTACGTATCAATAATTTAAATAACGTACAAATTAATACTTAGGGGATATTTAAACTTTTATAAAATGTTTCAAATCGATAAATTCACAAAGTCGATTGCTTAGATTTCTTCAAGTTTCAATGCTATCAACTTCTCAAGGACCTGCCGGGATTGAAGTATCAATTGGACACTATCTTTCCTTCTCTGAAAAATAGCTTGTAATAATAATAATAATTGAATCCTTCAATTCCATCGCCATATTTTCACTTCATATAATGAACAACTACTGTGTAAAAAAAATGGGTCAGTATAGTAAAAATTGGATGAGGCAAAAATAATTAACGTCAGTAATTTCAGACAAATGTTTAGTTTACACAGAAAATTAAAAAAACTATTTCATGAAAGACTGAATGTTGTTGCTATGATATAAATATTATTGGAACGTTAATTAATACCTTCACGGTAAATACGATCCTCGTTTTTCTGGGCATCGATACTTTTTGAGTATGTTTTTTAATATTTCCTCCATTTTGTATATAAGGTAAAATATTCTCCAGCTAGCTCAAAAAATTATTTATCAAGTTGAAACTCTTAGTAAATACATTACACAATGTTAATATACACTATACGAATAAGTAAACAGTTTGTGATATAAATTATAGTGGTTATTTGTTCTATGTTTTTTATGTGATAATATTGATTAAATATAAATAATATTGATTATTATTTCAAAGTATGCATATTTTCTTAGTAAAAGTTATAAAGTATTGTATTTTTTAATATTTATAAATTATCAGTTATATGAGAGACAAAAAAAAAGGTCTAAAATGTTAAAAAATGTAGAATAGCCTTCATTTCGCGCATTCAAAAATTTTTAAAACAGAATTCGAAGATAAATAACTCAAAGTAATGTTTAATAGGATTATATTAACTGTATATTAAAAAAAATTAATTATCAAAAGTCAATGCTTAACACCAACTCTACCTAGCGGCAAGAAAACGACTTAATCTCTTAAATGTAATGTCCACCGCCAGGTCGCGATAGTGACTAGAGGTGTAAATAATAAAATATAAGTGTAAAATATTTATTTCTAACCAGAATATATTTATTATTTCCCACTTTAATAATTAAGTTTTATGACATAAGAAAGTTATTATTATTATTACATAAGTAAAGGTTCAATGCAAAAGAATTTGTCCAATAGAAACATTTAAAATTTTCATACGAGGTATATATTTGTGTATAATAGATAATAAAAACACCTAGCTATAGTTAAATTTCTAAGTTCAAAGAGAAAATTAAAATATAAATTGTAAGTGTATTTCTAAATTATATGAGTATTATTTAAAACCATTTGTGACTAATATTTTTAATAATAATTTTAATAGTCAAAAACTACAAAATAAATAAGTGGTACACATGAACATAAAAATAAATTAATAATGTTTCATTTGTTTATTAAATAGGTTCTAATGCTTTATATGATAAATACTTTCTTTGCCACTTTAGAATTATACTAAATTTTATTCAGATACTAAAAAACCTCTTCAAGAATGTTTAGTATTAATTCAAACTAGTGAAAGTTTGGAATTCTTGCATTGCTAATTTTATCGATGCTTTTCATATTGATAAATATATTTCTGGTTTGCTTTATAGAGACTTTTAATTAATTTAAAATGTGCCAAAGAGAAAAAATAAAACAACAAATAGATATAGTACATTTTAAAATATATTTTATGAAGTTACCTGCTGAGATTATTATATGAGAAATAAATCAATAATATTTCCTCAGTTATTCTCCATTTAATCATCTCTTATAAACACAGTGTCTTGTGAAAACTTTTAATTTAAACGGCAGAAGTCATCAAAATGCAAAAATTCTTTCATTGTTCATAATGATTTGGCGATAATTCTAAAATCCCTGGTTTGTCCGAGAAATCTTTGTGAGTGGAGCTAAGCCTGAAGATTAAACTCAAACCTTCTTTAATTTTTTAAAAACGTTTCAATTTGGTTTAAATTATTTTATTCAATTGTCCTATTTTGTAAGTTGATAGCTATTTCAATAACAAAAGATTGCATACACACTAAGAGGGTATCCCTTGGTTTGTTTACCTATACATAAATCATCTTATGACAAGAGCACCTGTGATGTTTTTCTCATTTTTTTTTCTGTACAAAATATAATTTGGTTATTCTAAAATTGTTTTGTTATTTTAGATAATGAGTAGTAAAAAGAATAATTTATAAATTTTATAACAATAGATATACGTTGATAATAATTTTAAAGAGAAGATTTTAAATATAAACTTAAAAATACCAAAGATTAAAATACTTTCTCAGTAGACAGAAGATTAATTTATGATTTCTAACTAATAAATCAATCACATTATCAATTCATAATGAAGCAATATGAATAAGATTGTAAAATATTTATGATATTTAATGTGCATCTTAGACTTTGATTAAACATTTGAATCTTAGGTGCAATTACATAGGAAGCAACGTAAACAAGACTCCCATGAAACCCTATCCCTACCTTAAGGGGGACAGTAAATCAATGTAACGCCCATTATTGTTGATATATCAGGAGTAGGCTCAGGTAGATGAGTTATTGTTATTATCTAATAAATTGACTGTGCGCCGTCATGATTTAGATCATAAATTGCTGTTGCCAATACAACCAAACATCTTCCAAACATCCTTAGCAAGAAATTTTTATTTTAAAACAGGGAATTGTCACTTCACTTCTTAAAGAAGAAATATTTCATTTGCAATTATGTTTAAACTTGTAATTACTTAAAAACATAAATCCTTTTGTGAAAATATCTTTAAAACATATAAATATATAATTTTTTTTTTTAATATTTTTTTTTTATAAATTAAATTAAATCGATCATTTATATTTTTACTTTGTACTGAAATTGTTCTTTCGACTAACAAGTATCTTTGTGCAATATCTAATTAAATAATAATTGTACAAAAAAAAAAGATGGTCCGGACGTGGGTCAGAAAAACATTAAATAATTAATAATAAAATTAATCGATATTATTATTAATAAAAATAATTAATAAAAATTAATTAATAAAAATTAATAATTATTATAATAATTTTTTCAATGCCAATATATCAATCCGCATAATACATCTTCATCAGCACTAAAATACAGATGATTGATGGAAAAACAATAGTATCAAATATAAAATCATATAGTAATCTGATGGGCTTTATTTTTATTGACTACAAGCAATATCTTCCGGAAACTATTATACTTACCTACAGTTTTCCAGATTGAATGATACTTATACTGCTCCATAAAAGATTGGTTCGTTTCAATATTTCTTAACTTATCACGGTCCATGAATATGATGCAGTAAAGAATGGTCCAGCAATTTTAATGATTAGTTTTTACAAATAAAAAATGGTTATTCTTTTATAAAATAATTTGATTGCAATTCTAAAGATATGTATATTTTAGAAAATGTGACAGTGAATACAACAAACATGGGGCACTCTGGGACCCCACCCCAACATGCTCGACCATCTCGTCCTCTTTATGAGATATGACTAGAGACCGTATTCTCAAACAGTATAAAACCAAAAAAACGTGCAATATAAAACTCAAAATGTTTAAAATCGTGCAGTAAAAACCCAAAACGTGTAGAATTGTAAACATAATATGCAAAAATCATAGTTTTTGTTTAATTCACATATTTTTGAAGAAAAAAAAACAATGAATTTTTTAATTGAGGTTTGACTTTACACCTATAAACCAATTTAAATGTTTCAAAAAGTAGATTTTGAATTTCTAGCTAAGCTCTCGTAAACTGGCAGAGTTTTGTCAAAAAACATTCAGCCTAAGGGCAATAAAACATTTGTTTACAAATAGTTCATACTTGTTTGTTTTAAAACTGCAAAATAAATAAACACATGAACCGCAAATAACAGAACTACGAAGATAAGGGGCTTTGTAAGTGACTATATTCACTCGCATTAAATTAAATTGTTAAATATGTTACTCCCAATTACACTATTATTTATAAAATAAAATTTGTATGCTTGGACAGTAATTCTGTTACTTGTAGACAACAACGTGAGTTCAAAATATCCTATTATCCCAGAAAGATAACTTGAAAATGTTATTTTAAATAAAACAATAGAGAACAAAAAATTTAAAAACTATTCCCAGCCTTATGCAGTCCATGGGTTGGATATGCCTGTTCTCAAGTACAAACCTAATGTAATATATAATAAATGTAAATAATCATTTATTTACATACTTATGTACATGTTATAAAGATTAAAAATATAAAAAGATTAATGTGCAATTAAGGCCAAAACGTGCAATTTTGTGTAAAATTATATTTCAATATTGTATTCTACAGATCGTCAAACAGATATATTGTCGGGTTTGAAGTTTTTACACCTATGAAAACAAAATGTGCAATAATATGAAAATCCAGTCTCTACATATAACAATATGCCTTAAATTATATCAATACTTCAAGCAGAAAATTATTTATACACAATTTGGTTGGAAAGTTGTAGTCATATTAAACACTCAATTTTTTATCTTGACAATGATTTATAAATAAATTATAAAGTTATTTACAAAAATTTATTAAATTTATGCGAACATTGGAATCACCTACATACATCCTTTGAAACTGTTGTAACACTTTAAAAAAATCATTATTTTTTAAAATTCCGAAATACTGTTTAGAAATGAAGTAAGATGATACTTGATTTCAAAATTTAACAGTAATGTAGTAGTTGTTAGCCCCAGGAATATTTTTTTATATTAAACTACAATTCAGATATTGAGAACAACACAAATCAATGTTTTCTCATTATTTGGAAGAATGTGAGCACTTGAGTAACTTATTTGAACCTTTATGACTACTATCTAATTTATAATATATGTGCAGAGAGTCAGTAAGTTAATTCCAGAGTAGATGATTGCAGTGTTGAAATATAGCGCTGTGAATAAAGGTATAAAATTTCCTGCTAAAAATATCATTAAAATTAATAATAAAAAATGTAAAAATTGAAGTGGTTCTGTCAACTGAAAGGCTCATTTTACAATCATTTTTAAATTTTATGTAAAAAGAACTAAACATTTCTTTTATATTTGAAATAGAAGTAATGAAAAGAATAGAGACATTTTATTTGCTAAATTACTAGATAATCATTATTTGAAAGCAAAAGTAAAAAAAACACTACTTGGACAAAAACCATAGCAGCAACCTAAAACCAAATGTTTAGACAGAATAAATAAGGGTATGCCAAGCTATATTTCATTTATTTTTATTTAACAATTAAATTATTGATTTTAGAAAAGCACTTTAAATTAGAGTTGTCAATAAAAAACTAATACCTAAAAAATCATTAAAGTAATTGTGAAAAATGCTGTAAAGTTAGAACTGAATTGTAAAGTAAAAGTTAAAACTTAACATTAAACTTTAAAGTAATATTCTTGATTTTCATCTGAATTTATAATTTACTAAATTATTATTATCATAAAGGATTCTTAGGATATGTATGGCAAGACCATGACATTATTTCATATTTTTATTTGTATAAAATAAATACATAGATAAAAAATATTTTAACTACAAAATTTTTGTTTTGTTCTCCTTAATACTTCCATGTCAGATTTTCATATTTTACATCACATGTTTTTTCCAACCCTAAATAAAGTGTGCTTTAACTTCCAAGTATTTTAAATAGTATTTTCCGTCTCAGTATTTTATTCCCTGACCTCCAATACCTTTATATATACTGCTTGATAAATAGTGTTAATACTTGATAATTAAACTGATAGCCAACACATTGCAGTGAGCAATTCATATATATAAACGTGTCAGTTGCTAAGCAACAAAGCATTTAATGATGAATTGAGGCAACTCACTCTAAATTTAACGTCTTCATTCCTTTTTGTTCCTCATTAACCCATCGATCACAGATACATTACATAGCTCATTTATATTCATTCCATGATGAGTTATTTAATCTTCTCAAATTGAGAACTATGATAAGGTGATGGTGATTGGTAACCACTTTGGAAATTGTATGATGGTGATGAAATGTGAACAAATGAAGATGGTGTTGTACTCCCAGTTTGGTCTGGAGAAGCCAATACCTTCAATCTTTCTTCAGTAACAAGACTTTGGATTCTTTCCTGAAGAATTATAAAACTTCTTGTCGGTAATGTTCTTAGTTGAGACACAATGTGCATAGCAAAATAGTAATATTCATCTTCTACAACATCACATGACCTCATAACTGGGAATTTATGGAGTTTAGTCACAGATTGATTCAGAGTTTCAAAAGAATCAGACTCTTTCTTAATCTTTTTCATGGGCGGCTGAGGAGAACTGCTCATTTCTATTAACGGCTCACATTTGATTTTTATTGAAGAAACTGACTCATTCGCTGCATTCGTATTACAATAGTCTTCAGAAGCTGGTTGAGGAATCTCATTATTCATACATTCAGTATTTTGTACGCCATCACTATAGTGAACTTCATCTTTTATTGTAGTTGTTGCCATTACTACATCATCCTGTAAACAAATAAGAACAAAGTAGTGTAAAACTATCGTAATGTACAGAGAAAAAGAAATTACCACAACATACAATTTTATTTATCTCAACATCAAGAGATCTAAACATAAAAGAGATTAACATTTCTGTATTTAAAAAAAAATAGTTTAGTATTTGAGGGAAAACAACTATTTCATAACACTTTAAAACATCAGAGTTGAATGGTAAGAGTTTGTTTTGCATTATCTAAGTCCTATATATTAAAAATACTAATTTTATTTCTATACATTACATAGTTTATTAGATTGATATTAAAATAGATTTGATTTAAATGTCAGAATTTATTTTGGCCCTAATAGTAACTCTTACCCTAATAACTCTTGAATTTAAAAGAAAATATTCATCAGTATCAATATTCATGAGTTAATTCTTATTACACCCCAATAATATTATTATTATTTTCATTTTAATGAAAATACAGCCAACCTTTCAAACTCTTTTTATTTTTCTACAAGATGACAAATGAACGGTTTACTATCAAAAGGATCCATATCCAATTTGAATTTTGTTTTCAATATGGTGAAAAAAAGAATTAGAGTACTAATGATATAACTATCCTCGTTTTCTGAATACAGTAATAAATTTATTAAGAATAAAAAAATAGCATGCAGAATCATATTCATATGTGTCTTTGTTCAGAACAGTGCCTGCCTTAGTCATTTGTACTCCTGGGCAATGATGTCATATCTTTTCAAAAAGTTTAATTTATTTCTTAAGGTCTTTCATATTAATTAATATTTGAATTTCATTCCATTTAATGTTTCTCTAATTCACTTTCTTTGCTAGTAAACTAAATTTAATTATTCTAATATACTTTGTAATTGTTATTTTATTCCTAACAAGTAGCGAGCCTGGGCAATTGTCCGGCCCGAAACGCAGTGGTCCCAAATGCTGAAAAAGTGGAAATAATACTATTTGTTTATGTTCTTGCCTGGACTAAAACTACCAATATCCGTTCAAAGCTACAGGTCTAAACCTATCCAGAGCCAGATTTTCAGAGCATTAAAATAAATTGTAAGTTCATGAGTCTAATTGAAGTAATGAAAAACATGTACAAATATTTGACTAACCAATATTTTCAGTTTTCACTGAATTGTTATAAAATTTTTGTTTATGTCTACTTAAATGCTTTTCCATTTTTAAGAGAATATAAATACGTGTCGATAGAGCAAAAAAAAATTATTTCCCTCATCAGGAACTATTTCAAAATGTAGGTAATTTTGGAAGTTCCAGAATAATTCTGTGCATTTGCTCCGCTGAAAATTTATTGATCACTTTCAATTGTTGGAAAATGTTTCGAAATCCTTTATTGAGATGCTTACGTCAATAATGAACAAAGGATAGCTGTCTCCGTTGCCTTGAGACTCTTTGGAAATATTTATTTGTAGGCGTTTTCTCAATACCTGTGGTGCGGAGATAAACATGATAACTATTGTGACTAGTTTAACAATAAACTTTAATAAAGTTTTGTGTCATGTGTTATATATTAAAGAAAATAAAAAAAGAAAGATAAAATTTGGGTAAGATGAACAGTCAAAATATTATCAATTATAAGAACGAAGAATAAAGAAAAAATGAAAAACAATTCATGAACAAAAATTAACCGATACGTGTTAAAAAAAAGCATTTAAAAATAAACTAAGATTTAATAATCTCATATATATATGTCTTTAGAAGCTAAAACAAGAATTTCTAAAGCTAAAAAAAAAATAATAGAATTTAATAGTAAGATATCTCACATTCTCTACCATAGTCTCATATATTTTTGTATTTTTAAATATCATTTCTGATAATATTTTATATTCATTGCACAGATAATGGAGTATATTTAGTAGTGGTGCTATAAAATAAAGAAACAAGAAAATCTATTGAAAAATAACAGAATTATAGAATTATGTCAAAAATAATCTAGTTTGGGACCACTGTGCGAAGATCAGCAGTGGTTCATACATGGATATAATCCTTTAAAAAAAGAAAAGAATTCTCTTAGAAAAATAAAAAATCATATTATTAAAAAGTAATTCAAGTTCCTAAATATAAAATACTTCCCAATCTTCCTCCCTCCTATAACTTTGATTTCTATATCTTTCATAGAGTGTTACCAGTGGGTAGTTTCTCAACAAGTCATTTCATGTTATTATTTTCTGTTATCAAATTTACTTAATGTATTTAATTTGTTAATACAGTTGTAAATATCATGAATAAATAAATAAATATCTTTCTCTGCTCTTCGCAGCTTTTAGTTTGTTTTTTTTGTTTCAAAATGTTCTTTACGAATCCTGAGCACGGTTGGCGAGTAGGAAACTGTGGGCTTGAACCGAAATAAATAATCTTCAGTGATTTTACAATAGCTGGAGAGATTCTCATTACCCAAAACGAAACTAAATGGAATACAGTATGCGTTTTCGTTTTCCCTTGTACAAAACAAATAAAGCATATCAACATGCAAATCAAGATTCCATAAGAGATAAAACAAGGGAGACCCAATTTCCATTGTTTCACTTCCACATTTTGTTTCCGTTCATAACGTGATTAGCGTAGAACCAGGAATCCCTAAAATCCATCAATAGACAACTGAAGGACAAAAGGCTATTTGACGTCGGTAGAATATTTCGCCGATCGGAATGATTAGCAAAAGGTTTATTAATTGTCTCCAAAAACTATTTCATTGCGTTTTAAATCATTAAGGCTTCTTACATCAATTCGGAAAAGTTTTGCCATTCTTTTACGAATCAGCAACAGAGTAATCTTTTCGCGTTTTTAATTTTTCCGTCCATTTTAGCTTGCTTTTCAATCTATTTCATTTTGCACAAACATCAAACGGTAGTGACGAGAAGCTTATGTTAAAATCATTAGTAAAAACTTAGTAAAAAAAAAATATACATCTAATATAAAAAAAAAATCTAATCTAAAAAAAATATACATGTTAAAATCATTAGTAAAAAGGATGTGAGATATCTTACTATTAAATTCTTTTTTTTTTTTTTTTTTTGAGCTTTAGAAATTCTTGTTTTAGCTCCTAAGGCCATTATATATATATATATATATATATATATATATATATATATATATATATATATATATATATATATATTAATAGATTTTAACATACATCGTATTTTGATGGCAAATTTCAGAATAAAGCGATCAACACCAGGATTTCCACTTCGATGAAAATGTTCCTTTTTTAGGAAAATTACAAGATTAGGAGGAAAAAAAGGCAAATAATTTTTATCTATCAAAGGCTAATCTGAGTTTAATCTATCTTTTTGATTAAAAACTTTATTAAAAAATAAACTTAAAAATCTCTTTCGCACAAATATATTCAAAATAATATGTTATATTATTTGTTATTAGTCGTTTTATGTCTGTTCTACTTGTATCACTGGCGGATCTAATTTTGGATTTAATTTTGGGGAGGGCTTCAGCCCGAAAGATTTTTTTTTACGATAATTAATTTGAAAAAATAGAAGGAAATTAACTACCTATATGAAGTGGTTCTTGAAGTCCTATTGAATGTAATTACATGAATGAGAATACTTTAAGAGATAGTTTTCAATATTTTTTTCTGTAAAATATGGTTATATTTTACCATTTTTGGGGGAGAGGAGGAGGGAAGCGGCTTCAGCCCTAATGCCCCAACCGTAGATTCGCCTGTGACGTGTATTATTATACATATTACACAGATACAATTTACTATAATTAAACGAATACGTGTTCTATAATGTTGCTAAGTATATTCCGTTCAAAACATATCTTTGTTAAATTGTATCGAACGTGGCAATTTTTTTTTCTAAATACTGCTTATTAAACAGAAATGACACCATTGCGCTGAGTTACCATAGTGATGAGTATACAGAGCGTGCTTCTCATCCCCCTCCCTGTTATATCAATATATAAAAGTTTTTTCGATCGCTGTTATCACACTTTTTAGCGTGACAATTAATATTATATATATTTAAGTATTTTCTCTGCCAAGCATTTTTACAAGATGTATATATATATATTTTTTTTACTAAGTTTTTACTAATGATTTTAACATAAGCTTCTCGTCACTACCGATTATATATATATATTAATGATTTAATGAATTAAGGATATTAATCGAACTGTTCATTGAAAAATAAATGTGGCTTTACTTTATTTTAAATTTTACTCTTAATAAATATAAGGGGGAGAGGGGTATCTTTAGACAGAGATTTTCTTTTTTTTTAAGAATAATTTATATAAGCTAACATTTTTTCTGGTAGCTTATAATTATAATTTTTCTATTATATTACTTCATGATTGAGAAAACAGTATATAATATTAAATAACTCACCATGCCAACGTTGGATGGACGAATACTTGTGACACTGTTCAAAAACGAATCGGCTTCACTGTACCAAAGTAGTTTGGGTTTATATTCAAATTGAGAACCATCAATCATAGACTTCTTCACCTTGTTCAATTCACTCCTGTATACGTCCTTTATGTTCTTAATTTTTTTTCTTAGATGTATTTCAGAGGGGATGTCGAATCCAAGTTCAGTCAGTTCAACAAGCAACTTTCTCAAACTTATTCGCCGCACATATTTTTTATTGAAATTGTCGTTATTTGTGTTCCACAGTTCTTCATATTTCCGAAAAATACTCAAAAATTGTAATAATTCGTGGCCTGTCCATTTCAACAATCGAGCTTCTCTGTTCGACATGATTTAAACCAAAAAACTAAGGAACGAGCCACCAGAAACAATGAACTTAAAAGTCGCTTGGCTGACAATGAAGGAGCGAGTAGCGAGTTAGAAATAACAGAAGAGGCGAAAGCAGCGCTTCCATGCGGCGAATAGGTCACGTGACCAAACTCGCTCGTTCCGCCGTGTTGGTCTAATCGATCGAGTTGCCGCAACATGACATCGCTGTAATTTCGCTTACCATTGGCTAAAGTTATTATTTTTAAGTACTCTTTGGCTAAAGCCAGTTCAAAGTATTCCACAATTCAATCGCTTCTTAGTTTAGGTAATGTAAAAAAAAAATGACAATAACACGACAATCAGGTATCTATGTTTTTTCCAAGCTCCTTCGATTGGCCAGCCCTGATGAAGGCCTGAACTACGGGCAGAAACGTCAGCAAATATAAAAATACATATAATTATTTATTTTTACTATTTTGGTTTATTATTTTCAAAAATGAACCATTGTGATCGACCAAAAAATTAAAAAACTTAACCCCGTCTCAAAATTTGAGGTTCCACGTTTCAGGATACGTAGATTTCGAAAAACGAATAAAAAATTTTTTGTCCGTCCACCTTCCGCCGTTCGCGCATTTTCTCCGAAACTACTGGACCGATTTTTTCAAATTTTGGTTTAAAATCAGAGATCACTCGAGGATGATCCTCCTTCATCGACATTACAATCCGCCTTTCGCTTTCAAGATGGCGACCGAAAAACCTGCCTTGCTATAGACTGTAGCGCCTAATCGAATGTGCCGATTTCAATGAAACTTGGCTAAAGTCTTTTTCTTGATGCCCTTTAAATTTATCTACATAACATACTTCAACGTACAGAAGCTGGAAAAAACGTTACGAGGGATGGTAAAAACTCAAAAAGTATACACTTTTTGGTTAATATTGTGATAAGATGTTTCAAAGGTATTCGAATTTCCTAAAAAATTAAGGAAGTTTCATCGAAACCAAAGCACTATTAGTAGAGATATCGTGATTTTAAAATATTTTTGGTTTATTATTTTCAATAATGCATCATTGTGATCGACTAAAAAATTCAAAAACTTAACCCCCTCTCAAAATTTGAGGTTTCATGTTTCAGGATACGTATAATTCGAAAAACAAATAATTTTTTTTTTGTCCGTCCGCCGTCCGCGCATTTTCTCCGAAACTACTGGACCGATTTTTTTCAAATTTGGGTTTAAAATCAGAGGTCACCCGAGGATGCTCCTCCTTCATCGACATTACTATCCGCCTTTTTATTTTAAAGATGGCGACCGAAAAACCTGCCTTGCTATAGACTGTAGGGCCTAAACGAATATGCCGATTTTTTATTTTGACTGATGACCCGAACCACCCTTCTCTTCAATTATTCACTGCAGTCAACCATCAATCCACAATTTATACAATAATCTGTTCGTGTTTTAGGCTCAAATTATAGGTATAATAAAAGACTCGCAAGATCTCATCCATGGGTGCCCATCTCCCCAAAGTGGATGACACAAAAGCCTAACTCCTCCATACCCCAAGATATTTCATTGCTCACCTTATCTCACTAGCGGATCCAGGATTTCATTTTGGGGGAGGGGGCTTCAGCCCGGATGATTTTTTTTTTTCATATACATATAATGATAATTAATTTGAAAAAAATAAAGAAATTAATTACCTATATGAAATGGTGTTTAAGTGGTTCTTGAAGTCCTATTAAATATAATCACACGAACAAGAATACTTTAAGATATAGTTTTTAATATTTTTTTCTGTAAAACATGGTTATATTTCACCATTTTGGAGGGGAGGGGGGGCTACAGCCCAAAAGCCCCCCCCCCCCCCCCGTAGATCCGCCTGTGCCTTATCTTAAAACAGAGCAAGGTAAAGTAGAATCAGAAAATCTTAAAACATTCATAATTACTCTTGCGACTGTCTGTTCCATGTTTTCTCCTTTTCCCTTATTCTAAAACTTTTCATTCGGAAAATTCATAACACTGTTGAGATGTGCTCCCTTCATAAATTCAAAAACCCGTAAAACATTTTGGTGGCGCAACTTACGCCATAGTACTAGCACATGTATAAGAAAGACCAATAAATAGCTGCTTTCAAAAATTGATCAGTCGATATATCATGATATGAAAGCGTGGAGATTAAGATGGATGGTGCCTGCAGCTCTGAGCAATCCATCTGGAAGCCTCTAAATGACAATGAATGGATACACACAGTGACCTTATTCCTAATTAAACAATCAAGTTAAAATATAATATTCAATGGTCGATTGAAGAAATTTTGTAAATACACACACACACATATATATATATATATATATATGTGTGTGTGTGAGTATTTACAAAATTTCTTCAATTGACCATTGAATATTATATATATATAATTATGAATGCCTTCGTAAGATTTGTCACAGGGGCCCTTAGGTATTCCCTGTGTTTCGCACCACTATGCTGAATTAGGATGGCTCTTCCCTTCCTTCCGAAGACAATATTTCCTAGGCACATTCCTTTACCAAATAATCAATAGTCATCGTCCGTCCTACGCATACAATCTCCTACAATTCAAATCATCTATCCACACCCTCTCCACAAGATCTCGTCCTTCTGACCTTTACACTCCTTTCCACAGATCTGCATCATTTAAACATTCCTTCGTTGTCCGTTCCACCGCATTCTGGAATTCCATCCCACTAAAAATCCGCCATGCATCATCCTTATCCACCTTTAAAACCCTCTTATTCCAATTCCTCTTCACAATCCAATCAGACGCTGGTTAAATACATACTATGTTATAAGGATTTAATTTTCTTTAGACATTATTTTTTTCTCTTATTTTTTATTGTTTTATTCTGTGTTGAACGTGAATTTTCATCACCACTCACTAAGCATTGTGAGTAGATAAAATTTGTTTTCCTTAAGTTCTAATTTGTTATTCATGGAATGTATTTCAGTGAAATGTATTTTATTTCTAATTATCTTCAACATACTTCTTGCTATGTGTATATATATACTTTATTTTATTTTCTCTTCTCCTAATCTTTACGCATAATCACTTAAATATCTTAGGGAACGTATGTATATCATTATTTGTTTTTTTACATATTTTTTTGTTTTAGTTTTTACAATTTCTTTTCCTACATATTAACAGTTATTATTATTTTTTTAAATTTCTATATTCCATCACTACAATGCTTTACCTATAAAATAGATTTTACCTTCCTTATAATTTCATTCAGTGATTATTATGCAATTATTTTAGCTCCAATATTGTAGTACTGAACCTCTATTACCAAACTGTCCTCGTTAATTTATCCTAAAAGCTTAATTAATACTTAATGTATTACATGTATTTTGTCATTATTCATTGTAATAAGTCTTTTGACCAGATTTGTAGTTAATATATATGAACAATACTGTTATTCTAAAGGGACCTAGTCCCAGAATAAAGATGATTTTTCTATTCTATTCTATTCTATATATATATATATATATATATATATATATATATATATATATAAATTATACAAGAGTACATGTTCCATTGGGAACAAAGTAGAAATTGTTACAATTTTTCAAAATAGGTAAATTAATTTAAAAACAATAATTTACTAACCCGATTCAGGTACTGGAAAAGGAATTATAGAATAGTGGAAGTTTATAAGATCATAGAAAACAGAATTTTATTTTATTATAAATTTACATTTTATTCTTACCTATTATCAATATTTTTCTTCTTGATATGATATTGATAGTAGAAAATGCTATCAGAGAAATTAAAATTATAAGGATAACTTATGACTTTTTGTAAAATTTTGTTCATACATTTTATCTAACTGTATTCTTTAGTTTTGTAAACGATTAAAGGAATATAACTTTTTTCTTTTTTCTCGTCGGTCCAAGACTCCCACTGAAGTCCTATAATGCATATAACTGATGCAATACTTGTCTAATGATTTTTTATACAGCATGCAATTTTTTCCAGTTTATATAGCAAACTTATCAACAGACTTGAGGATGATTAAATTTAAATAATCTTTTAAATAATTTTATTTTGTTTAAAACTCATTAAGTGAATATTTGTTTTCAATCTTCATTTATTTAAGACATTGCAACATTTTACCATGGATAGAATTTTACTTATTTCTCCCAGTGGCTGAGTGTCTGCAACAGGATACAAGTTCCATGAAACCTGAAATATGATTTGAATTATCACTCTGTCTCTCCCTGAACATTTAACAAAAATATTCAAATTTAGTGAATATTTACTGCTTTTTATTTAATTAAATAAGGGAAAAACTTTGCGGTTGAGCATGATCTCAGTCAAATCACAATCTTGCACAATGGTTGACCAAGAAATAGTATTTCCTTACAAAGTACTAAGCCCTTCATGGGTTGCAGTGGTGCAGGTAAGTAGGTAGTCTACTTTTGAGTCATAGGGAACAAATTGTAAAAATAATTTTAGACCATTATTGTTAATGTGCATTTTTTTTTTCTATTTTCCTTTAATAATCACCAATGATATAATCCTTTATTTGTAATTTGGTATAACCCATATATTAAAGGTAAGATATACAATAATTAAATGTGTTTGGTTTAAGAATTTTCATGAAATAAACATAAATTTTTTTGAAACTTGTCATATTGGAAAGCTAATTTTAGTCAACAGAATATTTTTTTGTCTTCCCTCAAATCACTTTTAGGCTATAAGGGAATTTCCTGGATCAGGGGAGGAGGTGGAAGATTAATGTATGAGTTGAAGCCTCCCTCGCAACAGGAAGTGAGCTCATAATTATTTTATCATATTATGTTCAGTTTACCAGGTTGCCAGGCAAAGGGTGTTTTGCACACGCGTTAATAGTCAAGTGAATCTTCCACTTCAGGGCTGGTATCCTTTCACCTCCTCAGTCCCAGATAAGAATTGCCATAGTTTTTATTTACAAAGAATGACTAATTCCCTTCCTCCCTTCTTCCCCCTTACATTTCTTCATCTAATCTAAATAATAAGAAGTTTTGCTAGAGAATATCAAAAGTTTCTATGGGAGTTAATTTTAAAAACTTCAGGGTTATCATAGGAAAATTCCAACCACACAGCCTTATGTCTCCAAATGCAGGCAAAGAAAAAAACCTGCCAACCTTTCGCCAATTCAGGCATTATCAGGACAGAAGAGAAAAGCAAATCACTCCATGACACCCAATTGCACATTCAAATATATATTACTGGTTGTCATGGAGTTATGTTCAATTTGCTTTTCTCTTCTGTCCTGACGATGCCTAAATTGATGAAATGTTGACAGGTTTTTTTCTTTGTCTGCATTATGGAGACCTAAGGCTGTATGGTTTGAATTTTTCCAATTATAACCTAACATTTATGTTCTGTCTCTTGGTGAGTTTTTTACTGATTTATAATTAAAAACACTCCGAGGCACCAATGTGGTCCTACAGTGGATTCCGAGCCAATGCGGTATTCCAGGAAATGAGGATGTGGATGGTCTCGCCAGGAGAGGATCAGAATTGCCACAAACAGTCCATCCAAAATCTTACAATTCAATTCGACGAATGGTGAGGATGGTAGTGAAGGAGGAAACAAAAAATATGCACAAAGACAAGGTGGAAGGGAGACATTATGGAGTTTGGTGGAAAACCCGATCCCAGCAGACCTACCAAGAAGAGATGCAGTAGCCTGCTTCTGCCAGGCCACTGGTCACGACTATCTACAAAGTCATATCCACAAGATAGGCGTGGCTGAGGATCCTAGGTGTAAATTATGTGAACAAGCGGAAATGGATGCAGACCACCTTAACAAATGTCCTGCTTTGACGGATATTAGGAATAAAACATATGTAAATGAATATATAAACAAATCAAACTCATACTGGGCAGCAAGATGTTGGATGGTGGAATGACCAATGACTATGGCATAGGAAAAAATAAATTAAATAAATAATAATTAAAAACTTACTTCTCCCTCAAAGATCATTTCAAAACTTCAGCTTTCTATAACGGACTGCTATTTGAGGATATTTGCACTTCCCAATGCAGTCACAAACCTAAAATCAATTAAGGCAACTTCTAAGCTTATGAAGAAAAAATCAAACTGTATTTAAGCTTTTGACAAAATAATATTTATTATATATCATTGTAATTTACACTTCCTTTGTACTCTATTCTTAGGAAGAGAGGGATGTGCATAGTGGATAATACATTGTTTATACCTCACGAATGCAGCAATAGTAAATATTACATTTGAAAAGAACATGCATTTCGTCAACTGCCATTTTCATACACAAAATTAATTTTGATCTATTCAAAAGCTTGGATGAAAGTCAATTTGCAGTGAAAACCAATCCTTATGGACAACCAATATGATCTACTTTTCAGACATATTTCTTAGACCCACCCAAAAAAAAAATTATAATAAGGACAAAATTATAATTTCAGTACAAAATAAATATTGGAAGAAAATAGACAAAATGCATTTTGATTGGGTGCATTCATTATGTGAATAGTAAAAAAATAACAATATACATAAAAACTTCTTAATTAATGACATCATAAAAATTTCTTCTCCATTAAACCAGTATATATATTTACATAGCATACAAATTAACACTCAATAATGTGAGGTTTTAAGCAAATATTTGTTTTATTTTAATTGATACGATATGGATCATAAGACGATAATATGCAAATGAGCATAAAAAAGAAACAATAAAACTAACATTCTTTTTTCTCTGGTGTTATTTAGCATTAATTTTTTTTTTAAATTTTACTGTCAGTGAAAGATCTATAAAAATGCATCTAACATAAAAAATTAAACGTATAATTCATGATGATGACATACTATATTCAATTATTTCAAAAGTAAACTAATGAATATCATCATATTGTTACATCATCTTAAGTACATTTATTTTACCTTTTGTACTTAACCAAAAAATATCAATCCGTTTCGCAGTGATAAATAAAATGATTTCATACCTTGGCAATTTTACATCTTCCATGTTTCTGGATAAAATAATACACTTCAGAAGTGCAACTAAGCAAAGATATTTTGTACAAATTATTGCAATAAATGACGAAAAATGAAGTAAGCAAAATCAAAAGCATTACATATAAATGATTTTCCTGCCTGATTGTACTGTAAAAAAAAAACAAAAAAAGAAATTTTAACAACTAATGATTTTAATATTAATTTTTTATAAAATCTTTAGATGTTTAGGACAACTAATTGTTATAATAAAATTTCATAACGTTTCAGTATTTTAATCGGTGTCAACATTTATTTTAAAATTTGTTTGAGCTTGTAATTTGTTTACCTTTAAGTTAATGGAATTAATTAAGTATATTACAAAACAAACATTCACTGCTATACATAGTAAAACAATTGAACAATAAAAATCTGCAGGTTGATTATCTCATGCATTCCTACTAAAAATTAAATTCTTCAATGATATTATTGATTGATTTAATGATATTTATAAACCTTATTTTGGTTTTTCATTTTTAGTATAATGTTGATTTAATTATTAAATTTTATCAATAAATGATTAAGTTTGAACATGATGTTTTTAATTAATATATATTAAGAAATTTTAGCTTTAATGCCATTTTCAAATATATTAAAACAAAACAAAAATCATGAAGAACAGAAGTACATTAAAATTGTACAGCTGCTCAACTCTGTTGAGTTGCTAAAACACCCAGCATACTGATCAGTCCTAATCGATATTATTTAATATCATTAATTGTTTATCTTTAATTATTTAATATTGAATATCGTTAATTGATATTATTTAATGGTTGAGAACAAAAGGATAAAGTATTAAGTAAAAGGATAAAATAAAAGGATAAAGTACCGAACGTCATAATCCACTCTAACAAATTAAAAAATTATATAGAATACTATTCTATAGTAGTAATTGTTTTGGTAAAAATCTAAATTTAGTTGTTTTCTTTTTTAGCTACTTGTCACAATTATTTTGCATTTCAATTATCTTGGTAAAATCAGCTTTCTTTATCATAATTTTCCTTGTAAGCTGATTTTCGGAGACATTTTTGTTTATTCCTCCTAAATAAGCTCCTATCAATTTAAAAACTATAGCATAGACTGAAATATAAATTTATAAAATTACCATAATAATTACTATAGTGGAGTAGTATGCTGTATAATTTTTAGTGATTTTTTTTTTTGACTGCTGTTGAGTTTAGAAAAAAAAACACCTGTACCACTACACCCGGTGAAGGGTCTTGTACTGCAGTCAGGAAGTAAAGTTACAAAGGCCAACGGCAGGGAGGGAATTGGGACGATATCGCACTCAATTGCCAGGTTTTCCCCTTAATTATTTTATAGAGGCTGGGCGTGTCCCAGAAGGATCTACCGACTCCAGAGTCGATCCACGACCCCACGGTTGATCCATAGCTAATGAAAAATTTCTAGTCATCAGTCGGATTCAAACCTGTGACCTTGAGCTCTGGTAGTCAGTGCTCACCCACTGAGCTACCCCACTCCCTTTAGTTTAGAATATTTGAAAATGGTATCAAAACTAAAACGTCATAATATACATGAAATAAAAACATTATGTAGAAAAGATTTTTTATTAATATATTAAATTGTGGGAGTAATGTGGTCTTTTGTGAAACCATAATCATTAATTGCTTAAATGTTATAACTATTGTCATTTTTTTTCAGTTCTAACAAACGAGGAAGTGTGATGGCTAAGAGTTTTGGGAGAGAGGATCTTGGATCACCTAGTTCAGATCAGTTGAAATACAATTCTCTCATTTGTAAATCCTAACATGCCTACACTGGGGATCTCTCTAGTTATCCTCTAGAGTCACAAAAAAGGCAAATATGGCTACTTTAAGGATTTGTGCCAATACCATGGACATACTCAAATAAAACATCAATACCATTATACAGGTTTAATCAAAATGTTTATGTTGCAAAGCTAAAAACAAACCCAGAGTAGCTGTAATATTTTGAAGTTGTGATTAAAATTTAATAAGGAGCTAATAATGTGCAACACTATTCATCTGCTATGTGTTTAAATAATTAAATGGGTAGTACAGTATACATTGTATTGGATGCTGAAATAATACAACCAACAGTTAGTGAATTGGAGGAATAACTGGAGAATTCTTTTACTATCATAACCAAGTTAAAAACAAAATAATCACCATATTTTCCATTGGAGATTGAGAATATTATAAAAATGTAGAGCAAAAAAGTTTAGGAAGCCAGAGTTAAGCAAATGAACTGCTTAATTCTCATTTCACGAATAAATAAAAATAAAAGTGCTTTTTTTTAATTCCCTGCTGTGGGACTGGAGGTGGTACCAGCCTCTAGCAAGTGGATTCAGATCTAATTGGGCGTATGAATAAAAAAAAATTACCGTTTTTCAACCAAATATTTGTATTATTATTTCTTTGATATAAAATACAATTAATACTCAAAGTAAAATCCATTGTTATCTACGATCATTAGCCATCTGCTGGCCAATGCTCGATCCCATGCTGATAACATTCTTTGGGATGGCTGCCAAAGAACTCTTGGACAGCAATTTTAACTTCCGCAAAATTATCAAATTTTTTCCCTTGAAGAAAATGAACCATGGATATAAATAAGTAGTAATCCGATGGTGCGAGATCTGGACTATATGATGGATGAGGCTGGAGTTGGAGTCCATATAGCCCTATAAACTTTTCTTTGGTTCGACGGGAAGTGTGAGACCCAGCATTATCTTGTTGGAATAAACTTTCTTTTCCGTTCATCAAAGCAGAATAACGCTCTGACAACTTCGCGGACAATATTTCTAGTTGTTCGCAATAGAGTTCAGAATTCATAGAGCATTCATCAGGAACAACTTCGTGATGAATAACATCTTCAAAATTCCAAAAAATGCAAAGCATGCATTTTTTTTCAAATTGCTCCCTTACAGCAACTCGTAAAGCAGTTTTACCGTGATCTAGCCATTGCTCAGGGGTATTCGGATTTCTCCAGTAAACCCACTTTTCATCACAGGTGACAATCTTCCGGTAAAACCTCATATCAGAAGGATTTTCAATCAATTTTCACAAATCTCTAACCTCTTAGCTGATTGCTGAGGAGTAACTTAGTGAGGGACCAGTATACTGCTCTTTCCCACCTTCTCCATGGAGAGTGGATGGTGACTAACAGTATCTTTCCATACATCACACTCCCTGGCAAGTTCGCGAGTACTTCTGGACGGATTTGACTCAACAGTTTCCTGCAGAATCTCATAAATATCCTTTAATGGTCGCCTGGAGGCCTTCATCCTTTTCAACGTCGTATCTCTACTGCTAAATTTTTCAAACCAACGCAGCGCAGTGCCCTGATAATGGACACATTCCCCTTCATATTTAATAATTTCACGAGTTGCTTCAGGGCAGTGATTTCTTTTTTTCATTCATGCCTAAAAATTACGAGAATTTCGTAGGACACTGTCATGTTTCTTCTTTGAAACGAATAACTAAACTGAGGCTTTTTTTTTAAGAAGTCGAATAGGATTAAAAAATCTTAAAGAATTCTCAAAAGGTATTAATAAGTATTAAATATGATTAAAATATTTACAGTCTTTTGAAATCTTGAATTTGATAAAACGGTCATTTTTTTTTTTTTTTTTTGCACACCCTATTAGTTTTTGGTAACTATCAAAACTTATTCCAACTTTATATACGACACACTAAAATAACTAAATATTTTTCCTAAAATGCACAAACAGCGATGATTTACTGAGGAACTGAAGTTTTATTTCCTTATGGCAGAAAATGCATTCGCCAATGCATAGCTGAATAATATGAAATATGAACATCCACTTATTGTGAAGTAATTTTTTTAAACGAAGTTCAATAAAAAAGTCATATTAACTACCATGACTTTTCATAGTGTAATAATTAGTACCGCAAAGCTCTGGCGTCGGCATCGGACAGATTGAATTTGTCAATGTAGCATTCAAGATTATACCAATGTTCACAAGGATTATACAATGTTAAATTTACACTCATTTTAAAAAGTAAAATAAAACTGGAAAGCACATGATATATTTTTAGAGATTCGCCTCAACGAAGCGCTATGGCAACCTATAGACGTGCCTGCTGTATCTCATAAGTTTCAAACACGTTTTAGCATGAAACAAAACTATAAATAAAAAAATATTATTTATGTGAAATCAGAATTAGGCGCATTTTACTAAAATATAATACTAAAATAAGCAAAAATCTCGAAAAGAAACATTATGAATGGAACAATGCAAACTATAAAGGCATGAGTCTGTCTAAGTCAACAGGCAGTTAGACTGTTTACTTGAATGTTGAAGACTCATGGCTGCCAATGGGTTGGGCTCATCCATTCCAACAAATTGCTATAGTTTGAACTTCATGAACATATCTACTAGCAGGTGTAGTAGAATTATTTTTAACGGTGTCCTGTTTTGAATAAATAAACTCACCTAAACTTTAAAGGGAATCGTCTATTAAAACACTGTACTGTATTAGTTTAAAGTATTTTGTGTGACAACACTTTTTTGTTATCAGGAAGGGCTTGAAACAACTCAATACCTGCCTGAGATATTAATTTTTCATATAGGTATCTATTATATATTTCATACAGGGATATATTCCAAACAACATTCCAACCCTCTCAGGCTTCCCAGCCCGTGATCTTATAATTTGTCACTCTCTTTCCCCCCAATAAGGTTCATATGTTGGCGGCTATGCTTGACTTTGTAGTTGGGATAATTAAATTAATAATAAATATATGTACTCCTAAATATTTTTTTCATTCAGTTGGAGGGAGGGGCGATTAGTATTATATTATTGTTAAGAAGTCAGTCACAACAGATGTTTGTTTTATAAATAAATGTTATACATATCTATTGTTATTTATCATATTGTTAAAACATTCAGATGTGAAAAACTAGTGCGCCGAATGGGCTGACGCGTTGTGCACAGCACCACCGTTGTCCGGCAACCTGATATATTGCAAATGTGTTATAAAGATAGTCACGAGTTCGCGTCCCTATGCCAAGGCGTCTTTTAAATCCCCGCCCACACCCCCTGGCCTGGGAAAACCCCGTATAGCTTAAACGGCGAGGAAGGGGAGGACCCAAAAAAAAAAAGAATAAAAAAAAAAGTGAAAAACTATTGTAGTAAATTGAGACAAAAAGATTAAATGTTATAAAATCTCTGTAAGTTTTGTGTTGGAATAAAAGTGAGTTTTATTTCAATCTGAGTACTCAAATTTATTTTATTCGAACCAGGGATCAAATATAACTATTAGTTATATATTGAACCCCAACTGAACAATTGTGAGTGATAATTAACATAAATAATATAATTACTGTAAAACATTGTAATTAAAAATAAATATTATTTTATGTATATATTTTTTTTTCGTGTGGTTATTTGATAATATCTTAATAAAGCAATTGAATATATTACATATTTTAATATTTATTTAAAGGTTCGAGGGAGTGAGATGAACTCTTAATTCTCCGATAGTTAAATTTGCATCAGGAAATTTGATCAAATCTTCACGTAATAAGGGAACATTTTATCTAGTCGACTTTTCCTATTAGTCGAAATAGGAGAGAATTCTTAATGGATTTTAGTTTACATATTTTATTCATACATTTAGAGTAATTGTTGATTTTGATTTTTTTTTTCTTCAAAATATTGGGGGGAGGCCGAACCGATATTCACGCACCTCTCCATATTTATTGGGGCGATAGCCTCCACGCCCTACTAGTGTTGCCAAAAATCAGTCTCGGTCTTGCACTTTGCAAGACTAAGACCAAGACTGGTAAAAAAAAAAATTGTCGATTTTGTAAATAACAATTAAGGCCAAATAGTTACCAAAACTTGACAATTTTATTTACCATGTGTAAGAAATTGATATAACCAATATACTTTTGCATTTAACTCTTCCAATTTTTCATTCGGGCTAAGTAAGGTTTCCCCTATCTGAAAAATTACAGTAATATCTCTATAGTAATAAGCAAATAGGTAATTGCAAGACTGTTGTGAGACTTGTGCAAGACTAAGACTGAATAACCAAGCAAGACTCGTCTTGGTCTCGCATTTGGACAACACTACACCCTACCCTCCCCTCACCCGAAGTCCATTTGCAAGACTTGGTTATCGGGAATCATGATACCATAAAACGCGTATTTTCGTTGAAAACTGAGATACTAACTTTTTCAGGGTCACTATGCATTTCCTTACTAAATAGCGAACAGGTAAGTGATAATAAAGATGTAAATATCTTTATGGTTCTGCAATATCATAATAAAATCACGAAAAACGGTTATATAAAATATATACTTACTAGAGATTCGATGCAATTGAAATTGTGAACACATTTAAAATTACTTAAAAGATAAAATAAGTAGTCTATAATAGGTTAGAAAGTTATCAGCATCTTCCAGTCTAACTTCGTAGGGGAATGCTATCTACAGAAGCGTTTCCCGCTATCTTCTGATTGTAATTTTTTTTGCACAATCACGTTGGCGTATAGGGAGAGAATATCTAAATGTGTACCAAAGAGGATGTTCTAAATAAGAAACTAGGATGAGAGGGAAGAGATACAAAACGGGGTTGAACGTCCTCTGTGTATCTGTGATCCTCAGTCCTGCATCCTGCGCTCGGCTAGTAGACCACCTCCTGTCATGTTACTTCACCAACTTCTGTAAGTATCCTGAATTAAAAAAAACAAATTAATTATAAATTTTATATTAAAGAAATAGTTTATATTATTATAAACTAATAATAATCAATATGTGATAAATGATTCTGCTCTTTTCTACTTTATGCACATCAGTGATATTTTTCTGTGTTTTTGCATTTGGATTAAAATATCTCAGAAACTAAAAATCGGACCTGCATACTGTAAGTAAAGAAAAAGTTAAAAATTTTATCTTCGTTGTAATGAGTTATTACTCAAAATTTCATCTTAATGTAACACCGTGTTAGAGAGGCGAAAATGGAAAAAGGGTACGAGTTTGGTTGAACGTATCGATTAAAATATCTTAGAAACTAGACCTGCTACTCTAAGCTAGTAAAATATTCAGCATTTATGATGAGCTATCATTCAAAATTTTATCTTAACGCGATGCCGTGTTAGGGAGGTGAAAAGAGAAAAATATTGTCTAAAGCCAACTCATAACGAGTTTTATTGAAGATATGGATTAAAATATCTCAACAACTAAAAATTAGACCTGCATAGTGCAAAAAAGAGAAATGTTCAGCATTTCATTGTTTTTTTAATGAGCTATTATTCACAATTGTATCTTAAGGCATTACAGAGTTAGGGAAGCGAATAGGGAACAAGTTAGCGTCACTGTTGTGCTTAAAGTAGAAAAGAGCCAATGATTCAATATATTTACTCATTTATAGTGTCCCTTACTGGTGGTTCTTATATTACTTTAAATACAATATTATCTCTAATCTATAATAAAATATAATTAAATATACAATCGATTACTCCCTTTCAGATGTTGGCTGGTATCCGTCCCGTCGTTGGCTTCCAGCTTGCACACCGGGTTTTGGGGTATCAGCGATTTGGAAGAGAACAGCATTCCTCAGAAGAGGAAAATTTGCTACACTGACGAGTGCAGAGAAGCTGGTAAGATCGTTTTAATATAATCATATGAATACTTGTAGAGTTAATGCAAAAGGTCGTATGTTAAAATTGAGCATAAAAAACCGATTATTTCCTAATGGTTTATTAGTATAATTTCATATTTTATTTCCCTATGCTCTTTTCTCATTTAGCAAACTACTTATAGCAGTTGCAAGGTACAAAATGCCACTTATAGCGCAAAGATAATAAACACGTAAAATTGTTAAATTCAACCTTTTTCACTAACAGTAGTGATATATTTAATTTTTAAGAAATAGAATTATAATATTTTAAAATATAGATAGCCTCTGATTTACAAAATAGTAGGATGGACCACCGGCGAATCTACGGAGGCGGAATTTTTGGGCTGAAGGTCTCCCTCTCTCCCAAAATAATAAAATACAACCATGAATTATGAAAAAAATATTATCTCTAACAGTGTTATTGTTCGTGTAATTAAATTAGATAGGACTTCAAAAATCATTATTTCATATAGCAAGGATCTTTCTTCATCTTCCAAAGTGATAATCGTTTTATATATATATATATATATATATATATATATATATAAACATCTGAGCGTATCACACAACTTTCACTTACCACCCTCTTCTTAGCAGAAATAAGAATTTCAGACAAAGAGAACGAATTATAGACGCTATATTTATTTATATTTCATTGTAGGTATTTTTATTTGTATAAGTACTCTTATATATACAAATTTTAATACTTATATCAGTGTAATCTATACAATTAAACATTTAGCATTTATGAAAACCGCATATGTATATTTAAATTATATTGTCGGAGTCATTATATTAAGCTCATGTTACGTATGGAAGCATGTTCTAATCGAGCAAGCTCGGATTCCTTTGGTTCCTCAATTACATCTATTCTCCGTTAAGATCTCTTATTTCTCCTTTAGTTAATTATTAAATTCTTTCATATTTTATATTTAACTATCTATTATATTTGAAATGATCAGTTGTTTCAAATAAAAAAAAATAAAGGTACTTTAGGGGAAGCTAATATTGAAAATTAGCCATTTAAGTTAGAGAACATCAATCATAATAAAACCTATATTATATTCAAAACTGCTTAATTTTACACTGATATAATGAATTTAATCAAAATCTTTAAAGACGTTTTCTATAAAATCGTAAAAATGTGTAAAGTTCTAGATATGAAGTGCCACTTCCGATTAGCCGATTTGCTGTAACATCCCAAGTATACAAAAACCTTAAATATGTAATTTAACTTTCGTACAACTTTTCGTTTTTGAGCTACTGTTAACACACACATAGACCATTTTGCGGGACTTGGTTATTTGGACTCAGGGGAACTCAAAACGTGTATTTCCGTTGAAAACTGAGATTAGAAAATTTTTACGATCGCAATACTTCCATTTACCATATATTTCATATTTATATAAGTGAAAGTAAAAAAAAATGCTTTCGTGCTGAAGGCCTCCAAAATTAAACCATGGATCCTCTAGTGGACTGGACATTTGTCCAAACCGTTGGTAATTGAGGATGATAAAATCTGAGGTTTGAAAAAAAAAAAAAATTAGAAAAGGAAAAAAAAGATCTTTAGAAAAGGAAAAAACAAATGTTTAACGCTTAATTATGGTTTATTTTCGAAAATACCAGCTATTGTCATGTATGTCCCTTATTTCCTAAGTGAATCCTAATTGAATATTTTTTTCAAATCTAGGTAAGTATCGATTTCGATATAAAAACATTCAATGAATCCGACTATAAAAGTTATCACTCAAATATTTCAAAAAGTTTCAAGATACATAAAATCTGAAAATTGAATAAAAAAAATCCTTCCAGGGTTCCTTAGATATGGGCCAATCTTTTTTAAAATTGGCACCTAAACTAAAGGTCATGGAAGATGATATTCCGAACTTGACATTATCCACCATTTCTTTTCACAAAAGAGGCTGATTTTTATAATTCATTAATTTAACTTCTGATCTTACAAATATTGTAACTAATTAAAGTAATATAAAAATATATTGAATTAATTTAATACAATGTTGTTACATAAACTATTATTATGATTCATCTTCATCTTAACTTCAATGGATCTTTTGGATGATTAGGGTTGAAGTTGGTGGATTTAGGAGAAAAATATATGGTTTATCTGGCAACTCTGATTCCTAGCTGTACATCCAGCTCTTTACTTAGGTTTTCTACAAGGATCAAATAAAAATATAATAGTTGCCTTTTACCTGAACTGAAACTCCCTACACACATTCCAATTGATTAGCTTGTTACATACTATAATTGATTCCAACTAATAAACAATCCCATGAAAATATTGCATTAATATGTAAATTAAATGTAGTTCAGACCTAGACTATATTATTAATAATCTAAATACTGAATAAATTGAAGCTTTTATTCAGATACTGATATAAGGTAGCAATTTTCTTTTTCCAGTCTTTGTATGCTATTTACCTAGTATTTTATTTACTAATTGTTGTAATAAAAACTTTTAAACAAATTATTACCATAACAAGTACAAGCAAGGAGTAGTATAATCTATAGTTTTTAAAAATGTTGTTTTTTGACTGTGGCTTTATTTTGTATAATTTGAAGATGGCTAATAAAAACTGAAACATATTATATATTAAATAAAAACCTCTTCAAGTGAAAAACATTTTTGTTGTTGTTGAAATATAATGATGAGAATATTATGGTCCTTGTAATAATTAATTGAATAATTAAGTAAAGATCCCACTATAAATGAATAACCAAGATAAGTTTGTTTATCTTATATAATCATTTCAAGCTGAATCAATCCTGGCCAACTTAAATTCCTCGGCAGACCCATGTACTGATTTCTTCCAATTTGCTTGTGGAGGATGGATCAACAAACACCCTGTTCCAGATACAGACTCTCATTGGAATCAGTTCAACCAAGTCGAAGAGAGACTAACGTTACAAGTAAAAGGTAAGATTAGTTCATTGTTTTTACTTATCATTCTCTTTATCCGAAGTTCCAGCAATTATTATTATTTTTAAAATATAAATACAAAACAAATTAGGGTAGAGTATAAATTAATTGTCAAATGGCAAATATTAGTAAGTTTCAATAATAGTGGGAGGGTATCAACCCTTATTACAATTTAGGTATCCTCTATCCTGAATGTTTTTGTGCTGTTCACAAAGAGAATTCAGATATCAATATGCTTTCAGAAATATTGGATACTGATTCAACTGCCGACGAACCACAAGCAGTCAAAGATGCTAAACTCTTTTATAGGACATGTCTTAAAGCAGGTATGTTTAATTACTTACATTTCGTCTTTTAAAAAATTATTTTTTTTTTTTTAGATAGTTTTTTTTATTTGTTCATTTAGAAATATTACATTCTGTCACATCAAGGACATTTATAATAGTGTTCAGAGAAAGCACGCTCACACTCTATTTACAATAAAAAAAAAAAATAAAATAATACAGAAACTTAATAATAATAAATACAATAAATACAATAAAAATAAATACAATAAAATAAAATAAATGTATATAAACAAAAGAACTAACCTAATCATACACACTCGGGCTTGAGTGGAGGATCTGGCCATTGCCAAAACTCCAATAGATGCTTATTTACAAAAGGTCTCTGGGCCACTGCCGCTTCAACCTTCGAGGAGGATTGTAAGGATGGGTGGTGCTGAATAGAGATTATGCAAGGGGATTTGGATGATAGGTAAGGTTCTGGTGAAATTTGGAGAATTTTTCTGGAATAAGGTCTAGGACAAATGGGATATTAAGGTCATGGTGTAGGATTTTGTTATTTACATAGAACGGAGCATCAACTATTGTTCGAAGGACTTTAGATTGAAAGGATTGAATACGTTTGATGTTAGAAGCTTTTGCTGTACCCCACAGTTCAAGTCCGTATGTCCATATAGGTTTCAGTATTGTCTTGTAGATAAGTAATTTGTTTTCAATAGAAAGTTTGGATTTTAAAAAATTATTAAAATAATTATTAAAATTTGGAAAATTCACGTTCAATTCATCGTAATAAAAGTTAAGGATTATCTTTAATTTCTTATAGAATCAGAAGAGAATGGAAGAGGATTGAAGAGGTTAATGGAGCTACTGTCTCAGTTTGGAGGCTGGCCGATGACTTATAGGCACTGGAACAGCCGAGGGTTTCACTGGATTAATATGTTAGCTTACCTTACCAAGGATCTATCTCTTTCTCCCATCATATCTGCCTATGCATACGTCGATCGTAAGGATTCTAATCATAGTGTTCTTACAGTAAGTAAAACTTTTATTTCTTGCATTTCGACTCAGTTTAATAGACTAACAGTAATAATTATTAATTAACAGGTAGATCAAGGAGGTCTTTCAATGCCAAGATCCATTCTTATAGAGTCAACAGGTTATAAAAAACAAAAGGAAGCGTACAAAGACTGGCTATTTAACACAGCTGATCTCATAGGGAAGACTTCTGGCAGAATAATACCTAGAGACTTACTCCATCTTCAAGTGGATGAATTAATACATTTTGAAGAGAAAATAGCAAAGGTAGCAATAATGTACATTAATTAACATAAACAGATTATTTCAATAATCAATATTCTTCAATAGTATTTACGCAATAATAAAGAATTTTTTAAGATAAAATTTAATTTTTTTTTTTTTTTTTGTCATTTATGCTCTAGATTACAAGCCCAACAGAAATGAGAAGAAATGTGATCAGAACTTATAATGCAATGAGCTTGAGGGACTTGCAGCAATGGACTGATCTTGCAGCACCTCAGCAAGTAATAATCAATATTGTGTAATTATTTAACTAAAATAGGTAAAGTATTTGATGACTTAATTATAGCTATATTTAAAAAACAATGTTAAACATGAATTTATGAATTAATGAGTTTAACATTAGTCCATGTATAATACCAAAGTAAAAGTAATAAATACATTACAGCATTATTATATTAATTGAATTGGTTAATTAAAAAATGGCACATGTTTTATGTACAGCAGTTTGCCAAGAGTTTTTGAATTGAGAGCAGTTCTTAGTAAATCTAAACGCATCTTATAAGGCAAAAAAAAAAAAAAATGCATAAATAATGCATAGGTTGACTGTTCCTTCTATTTTTTTTAGAATTTTATCTTATGAAATATTATTATAAAAAAGACTATCTTCAAAGAGTGAAAATCTCATATATATTTTTTCTGAAATAACCAATTAAATTCTAATAATTTTAACAATTTGATGAAAAATAGAAATAGAGATTTTATTTTCAAATGATTATCAAAAAATTAACCTAGAGATTTTGAAAAATCTCAATAATACAGGTCTGAATTTTCTAAATGTAATTTCATATCAATATTTCAAAACAAAATAGGCAAGGCATATTACACTTACTTGATCTGTATTAATTTATAGAATATGTCAATAATTAAATGAGTTACTTAAATACTGTCATTTTCTATGGATCAATTAATAATTAAAATACAAGTGATGCAAAAATCAAAATTAATGCTCTATATCTAATAGCTCAATTATAAGTTTTAAAAGAAAGAAATGCAATTACAAAAATAAGGGATATTTTATTGAGAACTTTGGAACAAATAAAAATACACAAAAGTTGATCAGATAAATTAATTAAAAAGGTTTAAAAAGGCCAATCATGAGATCCTTCTTTCTAAATTCCAAAGCCTGTCCATATCAAATAGTGTCCTAAAATGGTTCCTCTCCTTCTAATCTGATCGATGTCAGTTTTAATTTCCGAACAAATCTCCATCATCACCCCATCAACTGAGGTATCCTCAGGAGTCCTCACTCTACCTGAGTCTTTTCTCTATTAGTGACCTTCCTGGCGCCATTCAACACTCCTGTTTCCACGTATATGCCGATGATTTCCAAATTTACCAATCATTCCAACCTTCTGAGATGACTGAATGTTACAAGAGAATATCGACTGCATCAACAGATGGGCAGAAATAAATTAATTAAAGCTGAATGCAGATAAAACTAAGGCTATTCTCATCGAGTCCAGACATCACATCAGCTCCCTTCCTTACTTTCCTCTACTTTACCTCAATAACCGTCCCATCTATTTTTTCTCTACAGTCAAAAACCTAGGGGTAACCTTGGACCAGAACCTCTCTTGGAATAACCATATCTCCCAGATTACCTATCCTTAAACAACTCCTAAGATTCCGTGATTTGTTTCTGTAAAAAACAGACAGATCGTTGTAATCTCCCTTATATTCCCCAACTTTGACTATGGCTGTTTGGGGTATGGAGAGCAACCTGCTAGGCTAGAAATGAGACTGAAGAAACTCATGAACTCTTTCATAAGATACATCTTCAGGATCCCCAGGTGTTCACATGTTTCATTCTGATACACCGAGTTGAAGTGCCTTTATCCAACTTCCCGACAATTCCTCCTTGGTGTTTTCCTTTTCCAAGTCCTCAGAACTAAAAATCCTCCCTACATCCTGGAATTCGTTACTCTACGTTCCTCTATCCACTCTCTTAATACCAGGTCTAAAAATATAGATTTATATATTCCCTTCCATAAAACTGCTTCCTTCATTATTCTTGCTACCTTCTTTTGGAACTCTCATCCTACCTCCATATGTCAATCCTCGTTTACAAATTCCTTCAAACAACTTCTGTTCCCCCACCTACTCCACATTCAAACTTCCACTAACATATAAAATTACTTGAATCTGTATACTGTTTAATTTTAATCTACTGCACAATTGCAATAACAATCAGCCATTAATTAGTTTGTATTTTTTATTATTCTAAGCCAGACTAAGACCCAAAATTTGTAAATCTGTTATTAATCTTATGGGACTGTAGTCCCAGAATAAAATTTTTTAATCCTTTCATAATTTTTTCATTTCATAAATTACAGTAGTTGAGCAGCAAGGTCTTCTGAAATTCGTATTATTGTGTCTGCTTTTAATTATAGTTAACTAATGGAGTTTTATGTTTTAGATTAATTGGTTAACATTAGTAAGAAAGCTGATGGAAGGTACGAACATCACTATCGAATGGACTGAGAAGGTTATCGTCAGGGAATTGGACTATGTCTTCAAAGTTATGCAACTCTTGAGGAATACGCCAATCAAAGTTTTAAGTACATAAACATATAAAGCTAATAAACTAGACTGAGCCATAAAATAAGGCAATTGGTCACTTATTTTTTTTTTGCTGTTATGTAATGGTATAACATTTAAATCTACTTCTAAATTTTAATGAACTAAATTATTCCTGTACATTATTTTCAATTTTTCAATAGCAGTATTAGAAAGATATTGTAGGACCTGATTAATAATACTTTTTTTTTTTATGTATCCTAAAACCATTTCTGGTATGTGTGGTGTAGGGTTGTTCTAGGGGTACAACTAAACCTATTTAACCTGAGCGAGAAGGTTCAAAATTCATTCCTTCAAGGGGTCATTGGCAAAATAAATTTCAACCCATCCAGACCAGCTTTGAACTGGCGTCACTAGTCTCAAGAATGCTAAAGCGGGCAACACATTAACCAAGGCCTCTATCACCAATACTGAACATTCATTTTTTGCTTTGGAGTGAAAAAGTCTTAATTTCTCTAAGCTTTGCTAATATTGACAGGACTACTTTCTGTCTCCCCTTTTTATTTTATTACTTAATATTTTATGAAGGAGTCCAGCCCCTCCAATATTTCAGTTATTTACTTAAAAATAACTCAGAAAAAGTTCAATAAACTATAAACAAAGGTAATAAGTATATGATATTTAATGCAATAAAATGGTGACTCAGCTACTCCTTTATGTATGAAATTCTATCCCCTCATCTTCTCTGACATACATTAAATAACAGTATTTTGTATTATTATTGTGTATTGTAACAGTATTGTCACACTACACTGATCTTACCCCCACCCCAAATATTTCTTAAGTGCTGCCGCATAATCATTAACTTTTACAAAACTGAGCACTATCATAGGCATCCTATCACAATTGAAAACCTTGAAAAATGTCTCAAACATATTTATTATAATATGTTTTTAATATGATGTTAATATGCTCTAAACTAAAATATTTATTAATTTTTTTTTTCAACATCAACACATGTTTGTCAGGTACGGTTTTACACTTCCGGTGAATTTTTGCACCAGCCATTCATAAAATGCCGGCATCTTTTTATCTATATTTGGTAAAAAATATAATTTTATTTATTTATAACTAAAAGAACAATAATCAATTATATTCTATTGTATACCATGAGGAATTTTCTTCATTTGACTATCGATGGTTGTTTGTAAAATGATGAATATGTGTTTGATAATTTGTTTCGTAGTAATACTTTATTTTTGGATGAAGAATACATTTTTTTTTTTTTTTTTTGTTATTGGCTATAACGTACAATTAAGCAATGCCCTGTAGGTAGAAATCTTTAAATAAATAGGTATTATTCTGAAGCCTATATAAAAAATTATTTAATGCTAATATTTGCTAACAAAGTTTTTATTTCAAGGTAATTACATGCATTGGAGATTGGTAAAAAGTCTTGGCCCGGAAGTCAGCCCTGAAATACGCCATCTTTCATTCCAATTTGAACAAATCTTCACTGGAGCTACAGTTGAACAGCCAAGGTAATGTTAATTTAATTGGCTAAGCTAAAGTATTTTTAATAATTACTATAAACATATATAAGAATAATCTTCACAAATGTTCATATAATGCAGTTTCTGATTTGATGTTTAAGGTGGAAGGAATGCATTTCATCAGTAACTTCTACACTTGGTATGGCAGTAGGATATAGTTATGTCCGAGCACATTTTGACAATACTGCTAAACAAGTTGTAAGTAAAAGTCTTGATTTAGTAATGGATGACAATTGAAAAAATATTTCAAATTCAATTATATATTGAAGGATTATTAATAAGTGTGGAATGTGGAAATCCAAGCATATATTTAAGTAACAAGATATTTTTAATATAACAATATTTTAGTTTTGGTTCACTCCAGTTTACCAGGTATTCATAATACATTTAGGCAGAGAAGATGGCAGAACAAATTAAAAAAGTTCTTGAAAAGGAGATGACCAAGCTGCCATGGATGGACACAGAAACTAGACAAGTTGCTCAATACAAAGTGCACCACATGTCCCAGCTCATTGGCTATCCAATTTGGTTCCACAACACGACTGCCTTGCAAGCATTTTATGAAGGGGTAACAACAATTTTCTAAAAAAATTCAATGATTTGATAACTTTGAGTTAATTTATAATGCTAAATTGATTTTCTTTCTAGTTGAACACAACTAATGACCACTGGGATAATATTCTCAGTTCTAGAAAGTTTGCTGGTCAAAGGATGTTTGGTAGACTGAGAGAAAAAATTGACAGAAATGAGTAAGCACATATGAAATTAATCTCTCTATTATATAAAAAAGTTTCTAGTGACTGTAACATTTTATTTTACATATACAAAGCGGAACGGACTGTAACAAAGACACCAGCAGGACAGACTGTAATGAAGACACTACACTTCTTATTTCCAGAATAATTTCTCTCTTATTATGATTACAAATTGGCAATAAGAATAATTATAATAGTATAAATTGGCAATATAGTATTTTAAATAATTTAAAAATGTGTCCAAACTATGGCTTTGTTTTGTTTATTTTATGATCATATAAAATAATACATTCTGAACTACAAAATACAGGTTAATTACAGTAATACAATTTGAGCAATGAGTAGTACAATTAAATGAACAGTTATATAATTTGTAAAATGGTAGTTGGTCCATCGTTAGGCGAACAGGTGGTACCGTCTTCAACTGCAAACTTTTCCGATTGCACTCCTTGTATCTTGACTTTACAGCAACTATCAGTCAGTGTCATCCTAGTTAGTCTAACTAGCTTTTTCGGTACACCTAAAGTAACCATTACTTTCAACAATTTGCTTCTATTGACACTGTCGTAAGCCTGTTTAAAATCGATGAAAAGATGAAGATCTACATTATATTCATTGCATTTTTCTAGCATCTGCTTGATAGAAAATATTAGGTCGATTGTAAATCTATATTGAATTTGAGCATTTTAAATGTGATTAATTGACATGACTATGTTGTTTTAATGAACAAAAGTGGTATAATCTTGACTCTTGGAAATTAAAGTAGTTTTTCTCGAGTGCCAAAAGATCAGAAGCCCCTCATTGAAGTCATACTGACTGCTTTTACTTTTAGACACAATCCGTTATATATTTTTTCCACAAATATATAAATGGAAATAAAATACTTTGCTTGTAAAGTTACTATCAAATGATTTTGTTTCATTATCTGATCAAAATTATTTTTGCTCACGCTAATAATCTAAATATATATTTGTTAAACGGATTGTTTCTAATTTTTTAGATGGCCAATTCCTCCAGCTGTTGTCAATGCTTACTATAATCCACAGGCGAATTCAATAAGTAAAAGGATTTTTTTTTTAAATTTATTTGTGATTATTATTATATTTTATAGATTTAGTTTAAATTTTGTTTACAGTTTTTCCAGCAGGAATACTGCAGCCACCATTCTTCAAACACAATAGACCGGAGTAAGAAGTTTGTTAATTTATTCTTTCATTTCTTAGCATGGTATCCAATCCCAAAAAATTTTAATATGCTTGCAATATTTATAAATGCCTAAAAGTTAATAGTAACAGATAGCTTCAATATTGAAATTTATTAAAAAATTTGAAACTAAAGATTATTTATGATTATTAGGGTACTTAATTTTGGTGGAATAGGTGTTGTGATTGGACATGAAATAACCCATGGATTTGATGATGTTGGTAAGTTTTATCATATTTTCTTTTATCTATTTTGCTTCCATGCAGTGGAAAAAATATTGATATGTTTTACAAATATTTTTTATATCAATATAAAATTTAACTATCCAAAATGATACTATTTATAATGACTTTTCTATTACTTTTTAAAATATGTTTATCCAAATAGGTACTTAATTTTTTTTAATTACCTTAAATAATGAAAAAATCTTCATCTTTCTTGTATTCTTTCTTCAGGAAGACAAAGTGATTCAGAGGGTAACTTATCCCAATGGTGGACTGAAAAGACAATTGAATCTTATGAAGCAATAGCTGACTGTTTCATTTCACAATATGGCAAATACAGGCTACCGCAACTTGATGTACAGCTTCTTCGTCAAGTTACTGTAAGAAATGAAGTTTTTAAAACTTATTTATAAGTAAACCTACAAGACCACATACTTTTTAAATTACTTAAAGCTTTTTCTAGCTCTCATAAGTTATTGAAAGGATTAATTATTCACATATATGTCAAGTTCATCTCAGAAGTTGCTATCAAGCCATTTTAAATGCTGAATGTCACTTGTGACATAATTCTAACGCTCCGTATTGATCATATGGAATACATCTTTAACAACATTTTGATAAACTGGAGAAACTTTTATTCTCATATATGAAAGTGTCTGGACACAAATTGCAAACTTTGTTCAATAATATCATAATGAGACAGAAATTCAGAATTAAGGACAAATGATAGTCCGAAGAAGCATGACCAATAAAAGAGGCCATATTCCAAGAGTGGTAAACATTGCTTGACAACAGCCCCTACAAAGTCGGTGTAAACGCTGAGATAAAGTTGTCCTAATGTGGCTCAAAATAGGATATACAAGACTGATGCATCTCCACTTAATAATTAAAGAAAATCTACCCATATGTCAAAAATGCAAAAAGAGATGACAACAGCCTGTATTTTTTAGAGTTAAACTTTTTACATATAAAAACTAAATAAAAAAGGAATACCAGGAAATATATCAACAGCTTTGGGAAATTAAGAAAATATCTAGAATATAGTTTAACAGAAGTTGGTTATATTACAATTCATTTAATTATATTAGTTTATTTATAAATATAATTTATTTTTGTGTTTACCAATGACTGCAGTCTCCAACCAACTTCTCTTCAACAAATCCAACAACTTCTCTTCAGTAAATGTAATTATAAATATACATCAAAGCCATTGATAATCAATGCACCTTTATTTCATAACAACCTTAGATTTATACATTTATTCAATATCTACATCTCTAACACCTGGCTGGTCAAAATTCCTATGATATTGTCATTTATATATCTTCAATCTGAGATTTTAATTTGCTGATAAAAAAATTGATTTCACAGGTGAATGGAGAGATGACCCAGGGAGAAAACATGGCAGATAATGGAGGACTGAGACTCGCACTATTGGCATATAGAAATTATATTGCTGAAACGGAACCAGAACCTGCACTTCCAGGACTCGAACAGTTCACTTCAGAACAGCTCTTCTTCATTGCATTTGCTACCGTAAGTCCATTTAACTTTGTATAAGAAGGGGAAAGTTAGAAACATAGCATATAAGTTTATTAATACTTTTCTCATCTAATTAAAAAATTTAAGTAAATTGGTGATAAAATATCTTTTTTTTATTTATTGAAATTAACAACTGGTATTCATTAAATACAAGTAAATGAGATGTTAAAGTATACAATAAAAAAATGCGATATGACTTGTAAGGAACTATCATTTGGTAGTACTAGTAACAACTACTATTAGTGAGGGGATCTCGTGAACATCTTATTTTCAGATATGTCAAAGGTTACTGGGAACAGATTGGAACATTTGTCAAGGAACTGTGGTGGTAGTCATAATTTACAAGCAGTTTCTTGGTCTTTATAGTCTTGTATGAGAATTCTAGGTAAGAAACTTGCTAAGATAGAGTCCCAGGAAGTGGATCTATTGCACAGAGATTAGTATTATAATTTAGAGAGAGAATATTATTAAAGGATACTGGTATAGCAAGATATGGGTTAAGGTGAAGGTGATTTGTCAGGTTTATTTTAATTCTTCAGTTGTAACACTATGCTTCAAAGACTGTGATGTGTTGACTGGATTGTTTGGAATGCTGTAGCTGGGTAATTATTTACAGATAATACGCATGTGTCGTCTGTGTAAGTGGTAAGAACAGTCCTAGAATATCAGCTCTAGAAACAATGCAGATATGGAAAATTACTTTATTATTTATTAATTGTATAAATGTAATGTGTATTTTATTAATGTAAATGATTTGTAAAGTATAAATTTATTTTCTTTAATTTTATTATCATCTTTCTTTGCCTTTTGGCATTACGAATTTTTGGTAGAAGTAACACGATACTTCTACTACTTGTTCTCTTTCTTCCCTTTTCTCTCTTCCCCATTAGTGGAGAAATGCCCTGTGAGGAATCGTGACACTAAATGATCAGAGAGGACCAATTTCTCTTCCAACCTTGAATAGACGGTAGGAAAGTATTTTCTCAAGATAGATCCTTTATGAGCAGTTACCCACTGTCGATTCCACTGCTCAATGGTGTCCTCCTTTATTATTCTTTTCCATTTAGATGACTCTGCTGCAATCCTCTCTTGTAGATTTTCCCAAAGCTCTGATCAGCCTTCAGTTTTAAGTATATATTTAACCTTATCCTCTAAGAAGGTCAAAAGGTACTCCTCTAGCTAAAACCAGCACCTCTTCATGAGCAACAGTCCTGTGGAATTTTGTTACTCGCAGAGGAATTTTGTTACTCGTAGTTGAGAGAGGTTTCAATTCCAAATTGGGGATGCGTTCCTCAGGATATCCAGCACTACTCCCTTAGAGAGAGTCATCGTTGCTGGGTACCTGAGGTCTCAGAAGGTGTCCCCAATACAACTTATTCCTTTGAGGAGAAGGGTCACCCTACTTCTGAGGTAAGTCACTTCCTCACTCGGACTAATCCTTATCCTTATCCCTAGCAGCATGGGGATGCTGGGCTTGGGGCTATTCGCCAGTGGCATCCATTAGGACAAGGATCTCCATATTACGACCGGACCTCCAGTCTGGCCAGCGAAAGTTTTTTTAATTACATAGTAAAATTTTAAAAACTATTTAAAAAATTTAAAATTCAGCAAATTACTCACCCAAGAGTTATCTACAACATTTATTGCATGTTTGTTTTCTTTTATAAATCTCATTTTATAACTTAATTATCATTGATAGAACAAGATTTTTTTTTTCAACACAAGCCATGGTCAGCGAGACATAGGTGGAAGTCTTAATGCGGTCCTTGAGACTATCACTACTGCTGCAACCTGTTGTAAACATTGTGTATTATGTCAATATTTTCATATATTTCATTTTTTTTACACAATAGCTTCTAATTTATGACTATGAATTGGTTACACAAAATCGATGAACTACACAGAAGTAAGTAACAGGAGTGATATCTTATTTTTTGCATCACTGTATTCTTGGGAGACAGTCTGTACTCCAATCGCCTGATAAATCCTCTGGCTTATGTACTCATTTACTAAAGACTTTTTTTAGAATATAAATTATTTTATTGTAGAATCATACTATAGCATAATATATTTTAGAAATTCATTTGAATTTCAGAACTGGTGTGAATCAGCCACAAAAGAATCTTTGCTACAGGAAATTCTAAGTGATCCACATTCTCCACACAAGTTCAGGGTTGAGGGAAGTCTTGCCAACTCAGCAGATTTCTCCAAAGCTTTCAATTGCCCTCCTCCTAAATCTCAGTCTTGTCACATATGGTAGAACAGATACTAAGATATGAGAACATAACTGTTATGTTGTTTTAAAAAATTAGTTTTGGAGAATTGTTATTAAATTTTTAAAAATAAAAATTGAAAAACAAATAGTTTAAAAAATAGCTGACAAACATTTCACCTCTTTAACATAGATAATTTTTTTTAATTTTTTTATTTGTAAATAATAATACATTGAAGTAAAACACATTTATAATAAATGGTGTTGGTTTTTTTTATTCCTAAGATCAGATAAATGTAATCGGCAGGAAAGTATTGCATGAAACTGTAGAATATTTCAATATGTAGACATGGACTAATGATTATGTTTTTTTGTTTTGTTTTTTTCATCAAGCCAACAGGTCTTACTGAGTTACTATTAGTTTAAGGACAGCTGTCTTATTGCTTAACTGAAGAAGTATTTTCCTATATAACTGAGCTAAATACTTAAGTAAACATACTTTCATAACACAACATGGAGCTTCAAGAATTTCGTGAGTTTATTGATATTGATAACAAAGTAAATTTTACAAAACTTTATAGGAGTACAAATACTTTCCAAATATCTTTTATACTTCAAATATATTAGGATGAAGGATATGTATCCAATCCAAGAGTTCTCATTTGGGTATACTGATGTAAAGTAATCTCACACAAAAAAGTATTTATATCTTTTCATCATTTATAACTTTATTGTACTCCGAATCAACCTGTAAATTTAATAGTATTTCATGGACACACCAAAATATTGATATATAATCTGTATTTGTGATATGTTCTAAAGGGACACTAGTCCCAGAATAATAAAAATATTCTCATTTCATTTCATTTCAAAAACATATTTCAAACATTTTTTTACTACATATAATTTTATAATTGTAAAATTAAAGGACAGATCATAGAGGAATAATATAAAATATGACCTAAGAGGAAAAATACATCTGAACCAAGACCAGGACTATTTTTTTTCTTGGAGGACAAGCTAAATTTTGCCACCCCACCTTTCATCCTTCACTCTCCCCTCTTGCCAATAGAATTAAAGTTTTATCATAGCATTTTAGATAATATATTTCGAAATAGATATATTCATCTTACGATATGAACATATTTTAATCGACTATGTTAAAGTCAAAACAGTAAAAAAAACATCTGCCAAGTAAGGTCAGTATAGCTTTCTCACCGTTTCCGTTGTATCTTACAAGGTATACAATTTTTCGTATGAGAATAAAATCTCTGAGAGAAGCATAATCGGAATAGCCAATTACAGTTACCCTTCAACAATCAACAAAAGAGTGTTGTATTTGAAGATTCCATACTTGATTATGCTTAGTAAAAAAAAACAAAGAAAAAATGTATACTGAACATGAATTTCAATACTGTTAGTGCAAAAGGTCTTATTTAAAAATTTATTTATTGTTTTACAAAAGTGCATAAAAACTCATTATATCCTTATGCTAGATTAGAATAATTTCATATTTTATTGTCATCTGCTATTTTCTATAGTAGCAGACTACAAAATGTCACCTTTAATACAGATAGAAATAAAGTTGAAAATTTTTAAATACAAACTTTTGCTCTAATAATAGTGATACACACTACCGGATCCATATTTAATTTCGGGAGAAGAGCTTCAGCCAAGAGAAAGATTTTATATATATATATATATATATATATATATATATATATATATATATATATATATATATATATATATATATATATATATATACATATAACGATAATTAATTTGAAAAAAATCCACTGCAAATTATTTCACTATGGTATATTATTTCCAAACAATTATACATATAAAGTAACATTAAATTCATAGATATAAATAAAAATAAATATAAAGTGATTTCAATTATTGGACTAAACTTTTTTTAATCATTAGTAATATGCTAAAAAAATAGCATTACTTCAGTAACACATTAAAACATCAAAACAAAAGATAAACCTTTTGCAATAGCAAATCTGAATAAAAAACTAGAGACCATATCTTTGCTCCTAATTGTCCGATTTTAACGAATTTTTTTTTTTTTTTTTTTAGGAAATTCCGTAAACTTTTAAATAACCTATACAATATTAACAAAAATGTGTATACTTCTTGAGTTATTCGGAATTTAATTTTACCATCCCTCGTAACTTTTTTTTTTAACTTCTTTTAGTTGAAGTATGTTATATAGATAAATTTAAAGGGCGTAGAGAAAATGACTTTAGCGAAGTTTCATTAAAATCGGTACATTCGTTTAGGCGCTACAGTCTATAGCAACGCAGGTTTTTCGGCCGCCATTTTGAAACTAGAAGACGAATAGTAATGTCGTTGAAGGAGGATCATCCTCGGGTGACTTCTGATTTTATATCCCAATTCGAAAAATATCGGTCCAGTAGTTTCGGAAAAAATGCGCAGACGGCGTACGTCGGACTAGTAGTGCATATATAAGAGAAAGTGGTGGACAGAATTCAATAAAATTGACACTACATTATTTTTTCACCGGTCTACCTTTTATCTAACTTTGAGCCAAATCGAATGAGCCCTTTCTGAAATATTGGCATATCTAAAAATATACGTTTGCGCGTGCGTAAGCGGAAGTGCTGGATGGAATTTGATAAAATTTATATGGGACCATCTAGACACCAATCAGCATAATCCCTGAAAATTTCATGAAGATTGGATAACCGGTACTAGGTGATATGCCCGTCACATCGATTTGACTACAGACAGACAGACACCGAACCAAATTTGATCCTTGATGTCTGAAACGTAAAACGCGAGTGAAAATTTTCGATTCTGAGCAAAAAATTTTTTTTAATCTCTAGCACGAACACAATGCTTCCCTACCTTCGGTAGTGAGGAAGAAAAAAAAATTCTAAACTAAAAATAAAATTTTGTTCGAAATTTGCCGCCTCTTACATTCTGTGCCCATGGAAAACACATCATTAGACCCCCTAGTTCCGGACCTGATCAGAATTAACAATGTGGGAGTAATTAATTATTAATTAAAATTAATTCACACACCTAATTGAAGAATTAGTACTTCTAAATGAATATTATAACTTACCTAAAATTAAACGGTTTATATATGCAACCAACCCAAAAAAATAAAAATAATGAAGAGTAAACGATATTTATATTTATGAAGTATTTAAATCAGGTGGCGGTGGGCACAGCTGATGTTAGACACCTACATATTAACGTAATCTTTACATTTTTTAAAATATTGTATTCGCCGTCAACATGAAAATAAAATGGTAAGATTTCCAAATCTAAAACCTCCGTTACAAGCTAAAACCTTGGAATTACAAGCGCCTTACCTTAACCCTTTACGACCATATTGGTCGCATTTATTGAATTATTAACAATTACAGCACATAACATTTTTTTTTTTATTAACTTGTTTATTGAAAAATATTACAATCTGTCTCAAGGAACATTTATAATATTGTTCAGAGATCACATTCACACTTTATGTACAATAAATAAAAATAAGTTATACAAACAAATAATATATTATATACCATAAATAAGAATAAAACAACCTAAAAATAAATAAAAAAGAACACATACATACCTATATACACTATTTACAATCATACGAGGGAAGTCCGAGCCAGAGTTGTCCCTCTAACTTTGGAGCAACCAATGAAGACTTGGCTTTAAAAGTAAAATTGTTAATAATCTACTAGCAACTTATAATAAATAAAGAAAATATAATAATTATTTTAAATTACAGTTTTATTGAATCTAATTAAAAAATAAAAATAAAATGTAAAATTAATTAAACTCAAATCAGGTAAATACATGTTGATAACTCAATCGTAACTTTAGTATAGTATTGAGGAAAGAGTTGGTCTGGGATGACGGTCATAAAAAACAACTTAAAATAGTGAAAAAATTAAATGATTTTTAGTCTTAAATCATCGTGATTTTTGTCTTAAAGTGTTGCTAAATGCGAGAGACGTGAATCTTGGTTACCTATAAGTATAAAAAAAAAACCAATCACTCAATTAAATAAAACAGTTTTTAGTTTTAAAATAATAGTTTTTCACTATTTTAAGTTTTTATAATACCGCCACCACGGATCATCTCTTTCTTCAAGAAATAAAGTACACCTTCAACTTATATATGCAAATCAAATTTCAATTCAATTAAAGTTTACAATAACAATTACCAGTTGATTTTTTCCTCAATATTTAAATACAAAAAATTGAGGTTAAAGTCTTTATTATAAAAAGTTTCATTTATTTATTTTGACATTATTGGTAACATTGTCATAAATCGAGTTAGAAAGGAAGTGGGTTCGAAAAGATCAAGCTCGTAACTTTTCATTGGTGTCAATCAAGTTTAAATCCTGTTTCGTATTCAGTGCAAAGAATATTTCACTAATATATTGTTGCTTAACTGCGATTATTTTAATTTAATTGAGTGGTTAGTTTATTTTTTAGACGAATAACCAAGATTCATGTCTCTCACACTTAGCGACGATTTAAATGAAGTCCTAACATCGTTTTATGAACATGCTAAGGTAGGGAAGGTTTGGGTTTCTTCATGGTTGATTTTTATATAATTATTCATCTCAGTTTTTAATTTTTAAAGGAACATACTATGCTGAAAGGAAAATTGCAGGATAGTGAAAAATTCATAGCTGTGCTCAAGTTAGAGGTAGCAGAAGCTAGGAGAGCCGAAAAACGAGCTTCTACAAATCTAAAAAGGGTCCAAGAAAATGTTCTTCAACTTCAAGGAATAATTTCAAACTTGACTGCTATTAGAGGTTGGTAATCATAAATAAACAACTAGTTCATATCAACCAATAATTAATATTTTTTTACTATAACAGAGGAAAATGAAAAACTAAGGAATGATCTGAGAAATCTAGAAATATTATTAGAAAGTGAAAAAAAGGTAAATAACAACTTCATAAAGATCTGAAATATATAATGAATTGCATTATTCTCATGTGTGCTTTGTTTTAGAATCTGACATTACACGAACAACAGTGGATTAATGATAAAGAAAATCTAGTCAAAAGTAACAAAGAAGAACTGGAAAATATGAAAAAGATACGAAATATGGAAGGTACGCATTTCTTTTACTTTTCAAACTTTATGTTTGTGTGCCACAAAAGTGTTCTAATTTTATAAATGCCGTTTAAATGTTTTCTTTGCTAAACGTTTAACTAAATTTGAAGATTTAATATTTATCTTTGATCTCCCGAAAGTCAAATATCTCAGTATTGAGAAATCGTTGAAAGTAATATTACAGATTACCGTTAGCTGGACCTCAAAAACGCTCTAAAACTACAGAATATATTTCATTATTCAGTCAGTGTCAGGAATTCATTATTCAGGAAGGAAATAGTGAATTTAGCCTCATTGTAACATAATCTCTTTTAATATTTACATGTTTTGTTTTTTTATAATTAGGTTCATTTGTTACAAAAATTGATCATATAGCAATTGGGCTCAAAGTAAGATTATTAGGATTACACAGTAGGCTGTAATTGAGGTAGTGATGGCGGTATGTATGAAAGTGAAATCAACTATTATAACTTAATAATTCGAGTGTAACAACACTACTTTTTATTATCCTTTCCTCTCTCAACGTTCCCAAGCTGTCACTATCCCTAATCAACCCTTATCTTCCTATCTTACTCTATCCTCAGAAGTGGCCCAGGGCTCTAGTATATCTCCTCTTCTTTTTAGTTCCTATATCAACGACCTCCATAAATCAATCCTTCACTGTTCCCATCACCTCTATGCCGATGATTCCCAAATTTATCTTTCCTTCCCTCCCTCAGAGTTGTATGATGTGTTTGCCAAAATCCAAGAAGATCTAAATCGGATCAGCGACTGTGTATACATCAACGGATTAAGATTAAATGCAGATAAAACGCAGGCCATTGTCATTGGTTCTAAACCCCTCCTCAAATCCAATACCAACATTCCTATTCTGTATTTAAATAACCATTCCATCACCTTCAGCTCCTCAGTTAAAAACTTGGCATTTTCATTGACCAAACTCTCTCCTGGAATCACCATATTGCCCACATTTCTCGGCGGCCAATTTATACCCTTAAACTATTCCATTGGTTCTGTCATCTCCTTGCTAAACCTACACGTAGACTCCTAGTATCCTCCCTCATCTTCCCCTACCTTGATTACGGCTGTGTGGTGTACGGCAGCCTCTCGGTGGAACTCTGGGACAGACTAAGAAGAATTATGAATAGCTTAGTAAGATTTGTTGAAGGGACACTGAGACGTTCCAATGTTTCTCACTACTATGCCCAGTTAGGTGGGCTCTTCCCCTCCTTTAGAAGACAATACTTCCTTGGCACATTCCTTTATCAAATAATCAACAACCATCGCCCGTCCTATGTATACAATTTCCTCCAATTTATATCATCTGTCCATCCCCTCTCTACAAGATCTCGATCTTCTGACCTAACCACCCCTTTTCATAGATCTGCTTCATTTCAACATTCCTATATTGTCCGCTCCTCCACCTTTTGGAATTCCATACCACTTAAAATCCGCCATGCACCATCCTTATTCACATTCAAAACCTTATTATTCCAATTCCTCTTCACAACCCAATCAGACGCTGGTTAATTATGAATGATGCAACAAGGATAATTCTTTTTTTTTATTTTATTTTATTTTTTCATACACCACTACTTTATTTTATTTTTTGTTTATTATTTGTGAACTGGAAAGATTCAGTATCACTTTTGGCATAGCACTGTGAGGTGATGCATAAAAAGAGATTGTTTGTTGTTGTTATCCGTTTTTCTTTTTTCTATCTACAGGATTGTGACGTATTTCATTTCTGACATTCCTCAATTTGTGTACATATATATCTTTCTATTTTTTTTTTATATACATGTAATTTTTTTTTTCCTTTTCTTTTTGTTATTTTTTTCAGTAAAATTATAAATATATTTAAGATTTTATTTTATTTTTTAGCAATTTACATACTATTATTTAAGTTGTTGCATATATTGTTTGAATCTTTATTGAGTTAGTTTTTGGCCAGATGTGTATTTTTTTGTAACTGTACATTATTGTTATTCTAAGGGGACATCGTCCCAGAGATTTAAGATTATTTTCTATTTAAAGATTATTTTCTATTTCTACTTCAAATCCAATTTAGGCCCGCTGAAACTTATTATATATTATATGGCGGATCTTTGGAATGAATATCAACCTTATGTATATGTGTATAAGTTGATAGAAATGACAAATCTCAACTATTCATAGTCATTAAATTAGTTGTCAAAATTTACGGTAGCTCGAGTCATCATCATATTCCCTTTATTTTGCATGACAAATTTAGTTAATGGTAAATTATATTTAACATAGTAAATATTGGTGAACCAAATCTGTGATTCAGCTCAAGAACACTTAATCGTAATCTGGAATGATAAAAAAAAAGAAAGAAAATTTTGGGAAGGAAAAAAGTGATGCAAAAACCAACAAACAAATCTCTAACAGTAGTTGTTCGCCTTTCTAGAAAATTTTAGGGAGTTTTCTTAGCTTATTCACACATATACATGCCCCTTCCACAGCTGTTTTTACATCCCTCATCTTTTATAAAAATAGAAGAAAAAAAAATTCCTGTACTACAACCCTTGAAGGGTCCTGGGTTCAGTGCTATGTTGGGATGTTCTGTTTCTTGTTCAATGGTTGTGCAAGGAGGTGATTTGACCGAGAGGTTCTCCCCTACAATTATTTAATTAATTAAGAGAACCCTCTTTGCAGAGGCTCGGTTTACACCAGGAAGGTCGATTCACAGCCGATGAAACAGTATAAATAATTTATCTGCCATCAGCCAGATTCGAACCTGGTACCTTGAGCCTTGGAAGTCAGTCCAACACACTAAGCTACCCCACTCCTGTTCTATTTATAATAATAAAAAGATATAAAATTGCAGTGTCTTGTTTCAATCACTGCATTCAGTGAAATCTGAAAATTGTGGAACTATATTTGATATAAAAATGAGTTTGTGTCATTTAAGTGTACTTACTCCTTTATTTTATTTTTTAACAATAAATAAGGTTGAAATTCACAAAAATCTTCTTAAAAGTTCATCAAAACTGTATTTTACTTTTTGTAACAAACCATCAATATTATTATTCTTATATTTTTTTTTTAACAATAAATAAGGTTGAAATTCACAAAAATCTTCTTAAAAGTTCATCAAAACTGTATTTTACTTTTTGCAACAAACCAATCAATATTATGTAAAACATTCTACAATGTTTATGAATTAATTCATTTTTGTTTTTGTGTGTTGCTGATGTTATGATTCCACATGCCAAGATTTCAATTATAGCAAGGGTTCATATGTAGTCCCTCAATTATTTTTTTGTAGACCTCATCCCAACCTTTTTTACATGAACCCAAGCATTTACATTATTTATGAGACTTCATTTTTTGTCTCATAACCTCATTTTATAGCTGTAATTTGAAAATCTGAATGAAATTTTATATTTTAGTTCCATATTTGGAATGACTTTCTTAAGATACAATAATGAATGATTAATCAATTATTTTTCAAAAATTCGTTTCAGCAATATCATTTAATCAAGAATTAAATCGCCTAAAAGAAGAAAACGAGCAGAAAATTGAAGAAATGAAAAAAGAATTTAAAAAAATAGAAAACGAATACAAGAATAATTTGTCTCGGACAGCAGAAGAGGTTATTTTTTTTTTTATTATGCCCTTAAAAGTCTTAAAATAAATAAAGTTATATGTACTTCAAGAAAAGCCGTTGATCTGCTAGCTATTTTCAATTTCTGTTTAAAACAATTGAATGGGTTATGATCAATATCTTAGACTTATGCGTTTTCTTATTCCTTAAATTATTTTTTATGATCACGTACATTTCTTTAAAGTATAATAAATTTGAAATACCTCAACATTTTTTTGATATTATATCATACAACTGTATGATATAATATTTTACTAAATCCTGATATTCCGGATAATTCTTATACCCCGGTAATTTGCACGAATTTGCTGGTTCCTAGAAACAATCCTTTTAGTTTGTATAAAAACAATGTGTTCTGGTTCCCATAGTAATTCATGTTAATTCTAGTCCTCCATGAAAAATGAAATCATCCTATAATCTGAATTTTCAACAATTAAAATCTCAATAAATCTTTTTTTTTTTTTTTTTTAAGAGAGAAAGAGATATATGAGAGAGATTCATTTATGTGAATTTCTCAGTTGTTTGAATTTTTTTTTCTATGCCGTTTCATATATGTTTGTTTCACATCAATTTTGATTTTACCTTCGAGAATGTCTTAACAAGTTTGTTCATTAAAGAAAAAAAAAAGAAAATTATTTAAGTAAAGTGTTTTAAGGCTGTTGCTTGTGTCCACTACCAGAAAAGTATTTTAAATAATATAGATCTAGGTCATACTGACATTCAACTTCAGTGAGAGATATGGTTAGTTGATAGTTTTTACAAAAACATACAATATAAAATTTATAAAACTGATGAAAGTGCGAGTGAGTTGTCAGAAGCGAAAAGATGAATTAGGAGAAGTAACCCACCAATATGAACCCTATTAACCAATGGTCCGTCCTATCCTTAGCCATAAAAACATATATATGAATACAATTTTGTTTGGTTCTGGTTAGCTTATATTGGGTTGGCAAATAAGTCCTTTCGGTTTTTCAGGTTGAAATAAAATTCAGTGTATTACAGACATAAAATTTATTTTAATCTACAATATATTTAATCGAAACATGGTCATTGACAAAACCCTAAGAGATGAAGATCATGGTGTGGCAAAATAGCATCGAAAGAAGCATTGTGAAAATAAAAAAGATAGATAAAATCAGATGCAAGAAGATAAAGGAAGAAACAGGGCTCAAAGACACACTCTTGAAAATAAGAAAAGGCAAATGGAAATGGGCTGGACATCTCCTGCGATGCATCGACAATAGATGGTCAAAAATAGTCACCGAATGGACTCTATATGACCGGAAAAGGATGAGAGATGGAGAGATCCATTTAGGCATTTGGCAGGACCTCTGGTGGAGAGCAGCTAGGGACAGAGATGGGTGGGTGCAAAGAAAATAGGTTAAAGGTCAGAAATCCCGCTTCCCAGTAGGGCTAGTCACCCAGGGAAATGTTTAAGACTATTACTCCTAAGGGAAGGCCTATGCAAGATAGTAAAAAGTTTTGTATAAATTATAATGTAAAAAAAAAAAAATTGTTTTAAAGGAAGAAGATGGTCGGGGGTTGCGGTTATAAGGAGTTTCACTTAGAACTGAATTTCAGCAGTTCTAAGTGAAACTCCTAGATGAACACACCTCCCTGATGAAGACCTGCAAAGTCGGGTCGAAACGTCGGCTTTCAATAAAATAGTTTTACCACTATTTAGCCTATTTATGACCGCAACCCCAGACCATCTTCTTCCTTTGTAATGCAACGGTCAACTATTAAATATTCAAAAATTGTTTTGTTTGCTTTTGAAATTGTAATATTAGTGCATAAATAAAGGCTATTTTCATTTCATTTCATATTTAATCAATAATTTATTGCGAGTGACCAATGAGGTGTGGTGAGGTCCAGCCCTGATTTATTTTTTATGTTAATGTTTATGGAATATTTATTGTTGTTGAAACTGCCATCGACCCTTCTTTTGTCTCAAAAAGTATGTTTTAGTTCTAAATAAAATATGTTCCCCTCTAAATGAAAAGTTATGATGTCAAGTTTTAAAACAATATGGCATTTTTGATCGTCCAATATGACATTTTTTTTATTATTGAATTTACAACTGTATTAAATGATAAATACAAGTAAATATGAAACAAGTAACATGACATGTACAACATGAAGAGAAACTACCCATTGGAAGCACCCCAATTAATATGACATTAAATGCCATCAAAAAATACTAAGGGAAGGAAATCGTGTACGTTGGTTTTGTCATTTTTTCCTCACTCTATATTTAGAAATATTCACTGTACCATGCTTTTTTTGAAGAGGAAGCAATTGGGCGAAAAGAATTTTTAGTCAGATTTTGATGTACCTAAAGCATTGTTTCCATGGTGACAGTATCTATCATGGCAGTATTGTCAAGTCCCTTGTGATAAAAAAAAAAAAAAAATTACTTGTTCTACAAATGACACTTGAATTGTGAAAGAACTTTGTAAGGGAAACATCACGTGCAATAAAGGTAGTAACATTGGGTTAGAGTGATTTTCCAAATTTTATCATGTAATCAAGGAAACTTTCGCAGGCCTTATTGGAGAATCCTGGTTTAGATCATGGTAATGATAATGATAAAGAACTGGTGAAATTCAGTTCTAAGTGAAACTCCTAGATGAACACACCTCCCTGATGAAGACCTTCAAAGTCGGGTCGAAACGTCGGCTTTCAATAAAATAGTTTTACCACTATTTAGCCTATTTATGACCGCAACCCCGGACCATCTTCTTCCTTTATAATGCAACTATTAAACTATTAAGTCAACTATTAAATATTCAAAAATTGTTTTGTTTTGTTTGCTTTTGAAATTGTAATATTAGTGCATAAATAAAGGCTATTTTCATTTCATTTCATATTTCATCAATAATTTATTGCGAGTGACCAATGAGGTGTGGGGTGTAGCGTTGTCTTGGTGGAACACAGCACCCTTCTGATTTACCAGTTTTGGGCATTTATTTTTAATTGATTGATCCAATTTTGTTAATTGTGAGCAGTATAGAGTTAAATCAATTGTTTGTCCCGATGGTAATAGCTCATAGAAAATAACAACCTTGAAATTCCACCATATGGAAAGCATTATCTTCTTTGGAAGCAATCCAGGTTTTGACATTCTTATAGGAGCCTCACTGACTAGGTCTTCAAGATTTTCTACAGACTATGTTATCATATCATAAAATATACATTTTTCATCTCCTGTTACCAACCTTTTCAAAAATGGGTCGTTTTGTTGCTGTTTTCGTAGTGAATCACAAACAGAAATGTGTGTTGCCAAGGTGACTTCGGTAGAGAGTGAGAGGCCCAAACATTAAGCCTGGAAACATAGACGAGCTTGTGCAAATGGTTTTCTACACTTATGTGCGACACATTTATGACCAGAGCAATCTCTCGCACCGATTGGGTGGAATTTCGATCAATAGTGGCCTTAACATTGCTATTTCAATTTCATGTGGGCGATCAGACCGTTGAGCATCATTGATGTCAAAATTTCCTGAATGAAATTTGGCAAACCAATTTTGACAGGTGCGTTTGGTTAAGGCATCATCCCCATAAACACTGCAAATTTTTCTATGAGCTTCTGCAGCATGCTTACCTTTTTTAAAAAAATACAACAAAATATGCCGATAATGAAGATATTCACAGTGCAAAAGAAAACACAATACTAAGCTAGTCTCAACACGAGTTAACAGTTAGTGATTTTACAAACAGGATATTACATATTACAAACAGGATAAACAATCCACCTAAGGTATTAATTCATCAGATAAGAAGTGTATCATAGTGACATAAAAATAACCAGAATACCGAAAGGACTTACTTGCCAACCCAATACTTTTTTACTCCTGATTGTTAGTATTCTCCATATTTTGAATATCAAGATTCTACAGTAGTAATCTCTTACGACATTGTTATTCAAAAAGAAATTACCCAGTGATACTAATATGAAAAATTAAAATTTATAAGTGTTTATTAAGTTAATAATTTTTTTATTTCAGTATGAAGAGAAAATCCTTAACTTAAACAGAAATTTAATAGCTGCAAATAATGAAGTAAAAAATCTGCGTCAGGTGTCCGGTCATGAAACAATTTATAATGTAAGTTTTTTTATTATTGTTGGAAAGATAGATGCATTATAACCATTAATGGGCATAATCATAATCAGGTTTCCGATTACAATTGTAATCAGGTAATCGTGTCACATTGTTGCTATATTTATAGTTCTATTGAATCAAGTATAAAATTGGCCTGGTCATTGAGTTTTATTTTTGGTTGAAATCATCGATTCCTATCTCTGATTATAATAACCAATGATTATACATTAGCATATGGAAACTATATCTCGGTTCCTAGAGTATGAGGCAAATTTTAATGATATTAATTTTATTGTTAATATCTTTCTTTCATTTTGCCTCGAGTAACATAAGTGATATTCTGTATCAGGAAAGTCTTGTCTTAAATACTTTTAACTTAATTTATTTTTACCTTATTATGTTTTTTGCTTATCATTTTAACAAATGAGGAACAAATTTATTTTCAAAAGGGCCCATATCTACTTTGGGAATTAAATCATTGACCAAAAACTAATTAAAAAAGTTATTCACATAAAATAAATGAGAGTACTAGTCAGATAATTATTTTAGATAATTGATGATAATAATTTCTTGAAGATTTCAATTCAATTTTCATCAAAAACATGAAAAAAAAATCTTGATTTATTTTATGAATTATTGAAGGCAGTTTATCGACTGTTCAACATACCATGGGTGATAAATATTCAGGACGCAGTCATTATAAAGTTGTTATTGGTGCCGACGTTTTAACCCAAACATGTTGAGTTCAGTGCTCGAAACAGGCCCTGATGACCCACATTTTGGGCTCAAACGTCTGCACCAATAAAAACTAAAATGACTGCATCCTGAATATTTATCACCCTTGATTTATTTTACATACATGTGACCTTTCGAAAATATGCTACTCAAATGTTTTAATTATTTTATTTTTATAGCTGGTTGACTTTGGTCAATCTAAAAATGATAGGATTATACAACAACCCTTGTCATTTGCAAGATATCAACCATTGCCGATCATTTCGAAGGCTTCTCAGATGTTTGCTGCTGAATCAGAGGAACTCAATAAACAGCATACGACTCCACCAAATAACCAGATAAAGATTGGTGACGCTAAAACCAACTCAGCTACAAAAAGAAGGAAACTCTACTGTCGTACTGATGACCCACTTTTATAATAAAATGATATTAAAAACTTTTGGTAATTATTTTTACTAAAACTTTTTTCCCTTCATTTAATTTTAATATTACTTTTGTATAAAATATATTTCTTTATTGTTTTTTTACTATTGGGTAGTCCGAAAATTATACAGGATTTTGGTTTAAAATGAAAAAATAAAGATTTACAACTGTTATTTAATCAAAATAGTCTCCACTACTATCCGTACATTTCTGCTATGTTGGCAACTTTTCCATTTCCTATTATTAGAACTGAGAAACTGCAAAAGCGCATTTTCTAATTCCCTTTGTCCATTAAATTTTTTGTCCACGTAAGTAGTGGTCCAAGTGTCTAAAATGATAATCCTTAGGCAAGAGGTCTGAAGAGTAGGACAGAGTTTCATATCCAAGCTCCAACAGTTTGTGTGACGTCACATGTAAGACAAGTGGCCGAGCTTTGTCATGCAACATAATGGGTCCCTGTCGATTGACCAAAGATATCTTCATTATTGCCAATTTCTGACGCATTACATTAATTTGGTTACAATAAGATTCGGTATTGATGGTTTCTCCAGGATTTAAGAAGCTATAGTGTATCAAACCAAATAAAGCCCACCAAACAGTAACCATCGCCTTTTTTTGATGAGGCAGGAACTTCAGAAAATGTTCTGCTGCTTCTCATTTGTCGAGCCACTGTCCAGACCGTCTACTGTTATCATTAAGTATCCACTTTTTTAAAACAAGTAACAATTCTGGACAGAAAAGGGTCATTTTTGTTTCGGCAAAGAAGTGTAGCACAAACTTCATAACGCTGTTTTTTTTGGCAGTTTTTTAAAGTTTTTTTTACCTTTCCACCAATCGCCTTGAGGCGGTCATCAAGGGTTGATTTGCTAAGGTTAAGTTTCTCTCCAAGTTCTTGAACAGTTGTTCTGGAGTTTTCTTCCACTAAAGCCCGCAGAACATAGACATCAAGAGAGGAAGTCCTTCCACGACCTTTGTCTTCAAGGCTGAAGTCTCCCTCACGAAATTTTTTTTTTGAACCACCATTGAACAGTACACTCAATAATGCTGCTCTCGCACCAGACTTCGGAGTTTTAAACTCATAAGACAAAATTATACGAAAATCACATGTTTACATCTTAGTAAAGAATGAATTATTTCTAAGCAGCGAAACGCTATGGAAACAAACAAACATTATTGTTTGGAAGAGGATTAATAAGAGTTGACATTCATATAAATGAATAATCCGGTAAACTTAAAACAGTTTGTTACATAGAGGGATATTAAAAGAAAACTTAAAATCCAGCATTATTTTCCGGACAACCCAATATTTTCTGATAAGTGGTCCTCTTAAATATGAAAATATTACTTATCTGCTAAATTATCATTCTTACTTTACCTTACAAAAAAGCATGCAGTTTCATCTCAGCCCTGATTTATTTTTTATGTTAATGTTTAGAGAATATTTATTGTTGTTGAAACTGCCACCAACCATTCTTTTGTCCAAAAAAGCATGTTTTAGTTCTAAATGAAATATGTTCCCCTCTAAATGAAAAGTTATGATGTCAATTTTTAAAACAATATGGAATTTTGATCGTCCAATATGACATTTATTTTATTATTTTATTTGTTATTATTGAATTTACAACTGTATTAAATAATAAATACAAGTAAATATGAAATAAGTAACATGACATGTTCAACATTAAGAGAAACTACCCATTGGTAGCACCCCAATTAATATTACATTCAATGCCATAAAAAAATACTTAGAGAAGGAAATCGTGCAGGTTGGTTTTGTAATCTTTTCCTCACTCTATATTCAGAAATACTCACTGTACCAAGCTTTTTTTGAAGAGGAAGCAATCGGACGAAAAGAATTTGTAGTCAGATTTTGATTTACTTAAAGCATTGTTTCCATGGTGACAGTTTCTGTCATGGCAGTATTGTCACGTCCCATGGGCCATGGCTTGTGATGGAACTTTGTAAGGGAAACAACTCATGCAATAAAGGTAGTAACATTGGATTAGAGTGATTTTCTAAATGTTATCATGTAATCAAGGAAACTTTTGCTGGCCTTATTGGAGAACCCTGGTTTAGATCATGGTAGAAGCTTCTGTGAATGTCATTGTGAAAAAGAAGCTTAAAGTTGTGTTTAGTGCCATCATCCTTAATAGCCACCGTTTATACACTGATTAACGATAAGATGAAGGCTACAATAGCATCTCTAAAAGAACCAGTATCTAAAAAAATTCCAGAAACTTGATTTTTAAGTATCGTAAGAAACATAAACTAAATTTCAAGTCGATTGCTACACAGATATTTAATATTCTATGACAAAAAATAAATATAGCTTTGAACTGAGTAAATTTAAAAAAAAATAAATAAAATATAGTTAAAAATAAACAATATTTTATTAATATCAATTCACATTATGTATATATATATATATATATCTATTTACAATACAAAATAATATACAATATATTGTATCTATATTACATAACAAAATATAACAACATAGATCTAAGGTTAACAAAGTTAAAATTGTACTTTCATTTGAGGAAGGCAACAGTTTTCAGTAATTAAAAGGTACGATTACAGTTGTAAATTTTTTTGTTTTGTTTTTTAGAAAATTTTAACAATTCTGTACAGCTATATTATAAATTACGAACATTTTCAAATCTAAAACAGCAAAACAAAAAAAAATATATAACTTAAAAACTATAATACTGGAGAATAAAAAACATGAGCACCTGATTAGCGGAAATTGCCTTTAGTAATTGTTATAGGCATGATAACAAGTCGAAAAATGGACTAGCTTGACTAGAACCTATTGTCTTCAACGACTGGACGAAATTCTTTTGCTGTCCTGAATTAAGCTGCAAAATTTATTAAATTCAAAAATTAATAACATGCAATAATGTAACTTAAAAATTATATAAATAATTAGACTATATTTTATTCGCTTATTTTTTTATTTATAATCTATGAGGAAGAGATGTAATGGTTCTTAGGCTTTTATAGTTGAAGGCACCTCTTTAATCGATAATTATTTGTTTATGATCCCCTAATCCGATGTTTTGAGTTTCTGATGCATCTTTCAGGACAATTTATCTGGGCAGTTGCTAAATATTATATATAATCAAAAAACCTTCCCCACAAACATCTTATTGTAATTACAATGCATGGATAAATCTTTTGTAACTAGGTTAAAAATATATTTAAAACTAAAATAAATTAAAAAAAAAATTGAGATGGAAGCTGTTCAATTATTTTGTAAAATTTATTTTAGTTTTAAACATAATTTTAACCTGACAAAATATTTGTCCTACACTCTTATGACAATGAGATGGTTGCTGAAATTTTTTGATAATAGATAACTACCAAAATAAATTGTCCTTGAAGGTGGGTCAAAAACTCCAGAAGTTGGAGTAGAGGATGATAGACCATATTGTTAATATAGCGCATTAGATTCAATATTATTATGATTTTATATTGTTTGTACTAATACTTGAACAATATAAAATATTATTTGTACCAAATACATGTTAACTGCCGAGATCAATTTCTATTTATTTCTATAACGAATAAGGAAAAAACAAAACATTACCTGTTGGTAAAAATCAACGGTGGCTAGGCACAGTATTTGTCTGTCTTCATACTCACACTGTCTCATCCTGTATTGAACGATTGGCAAACTAATATTGTATTTTAAGGCAAAATATCAATAGTAAAAATAGAAAAAGTTTGTTCTATAAATGACACTTTGATTGTGAAATGAGCTATCTACAAGAAATAATGTGAGATAAATATTATAGTAACTTCGTGTTTGAATGGTTACCAAATTTCATATTTTTACTTTCACTTACCTATATATGTAATATATAGTAAGGTAAAGTATTGCGATCGTGAAAAATTTCATTGGAAATAAGCGTTTTGAGGTTCCCTGATTCCAAATAACCAAGTCCCTCAAAATGGTCTGTGTGTGTATGTGAACAATCTAACTCAAAAACGAAAAGTTGTACGAAACTGATATTATGTATTTAACATCAACAGGGAGAAGACCTAAATGATAATAAAGACCACTTAATTATATAACATGATACACCAAGTTTAATGAAAATCATTAGAGCCATTCTGAGAAAATTGAAAAATGTGTTTCACCATTCATATAAAGTGGCACTTCTGATTAGCTGATTTTAAGGAAAAAGTTGCTGTAACACCTTAGTCATATATCTATCTTAAATACATAATATCAGTTTCATACGATTTTTCGTTTTTGAGTTAGATTGTTAACATACACACACAGAACATTTTGCAGGATTGGTTATTTCGACTCAAGGGACCTCAAAACATCTATTTCCGTTGAAAACTCAGATTCAAAAATGTTCACGATCGCAATACTTACCCTTACTATATACTACATATACAGGGGTAAGTGATAGTAAACATGACATACAAGTGGATGGATATATACTTCCAGGTTCGAATCCTGGCAGAAAAATTATTTATTCTGTTTCATTGGCTGTGAAGCGATCCTGGGTAGGGGTCGACCCTCCTGGGGCACACCCAGCCTCTATAAGGTGGGTACCTTAATTAAAATAATTGATTAAAGTGAAAAAATCGGGGGGTTCAGCGTGGTCTTGGTCAAATAACTTCCTTGCGCAACCGTAGACCAAGAAACAGTGCTTTCCCTAAATAGTACTAAACCAAAGACTCTTCATTGGTTGGAGTGGTAAAGATTTTTTTTTTTTTTATATATATACAGTCTATCTATTATATATAATTTCATCTTTAGATACAGATCTTTGAATCCAGCACTGGAAGTGAAAAATTTTCTTAATTTTTTTTTTAAATATGGAAATCAAAATTAAAAAATAAATAATATTTACACAATACTCCTTAACACAATGATAATGAGGTGAAAGAAGAGGTAGGGACTAGACTTTGGTGGCTGGAAGATGTTGAAAATGATCTTAAGAGCCTGGGTTTATATTGAACCATTTTTAATTACTAATTACAATGTAAAATGGTTATTTTCAATTTTTAAAAAACTACTTAAAGAGGAAGACATTTTGAAATTAAGTCCTGTTAGATTATTGTGATCAGGATAATTAGCTACCTGATATTGAACACTTGATTTTATATTGATTGAGAATAAGTTTAATCAAAATCAATAGAGCTATTTTTGAGAAATAAAGTGGAGATCCAATTGTAAAATGAAGATTTAAAGATAAATTATAACAGAAGAAATAATAATAAATAATTAAAAGGAAGGATACATTGCTTTGAGCCAAGGGTTTGTCGAAGCACTTATGAAAAAACAGCATAAAGACCAGGCAGCCATCATCTTTGGTATATTATGGGTCAGGTTGCCTAATGAATACACAACCCAATCTTGTAGCAACGACAACTGCTGTTCTGAACATGCTTGAGAAAATACCTAAACAAAAAAAATAATAATAGTAATTCAGAAAACTGTAGTAAAAATATTAATAGCCCTTAAGCGGTCAAGATCAGAACATTTGTGATTTTACTGCAAAATAACTAGGGTCTTTTTTACTTTAGGTACACCAGTTATTTTTAAATAAGAAAAGTATCTGTCATATTTGAATCAATGTTATTCTTCTATAATATTAACATTTGTTTACAGATTGTATTGAAACTTGTAAAAAAACTTTTATTACTTAAGATGTTTTTAATGCTTTTTTCTTTTTTTTAGTTGGGTGGCCAATAAGTTTTTATTGACTGTAGTATTCTTTCGAACAATTCCTCCTTATATCTTCTCCCCCAAACAAATTCACACAAATAAGAGTCAATATCATTCCTGCTGGTTCCACATTCAATTTTATTTCTTCTTTTTACGCTGGCCTACAGCGGCTCAATCCTCTAGGTGTGGGCTCATGTAATGGGGTCAACAAAGTTTTTAATGTGGTTCATGGGATAGTGGTTGTACCGCATACTTGGAAGCTTCTTTAGTCTCCGGTAAGACTGCCATAAGTCTGAGAATATTGTTGTACCAGGACGTAAGGAATGTTTTATAAATTCTGTAAAAGAGGCTGCTGTCCTGTCTGGCACTGCATGAAGAAACATTTCTCTTGTTTCTCTGCACACGCCTCCAAAAATCCTTTGATTTGGGTACACTCTTCCAACTTGATACTTTCTTTTGGAGAAACAACTCACATTTATTTCTACATGTAGGCCATCACTTCTTTTCAGAAAATATATCTTCATGAAGTGTCCTTTCCTACATTTTCTGCTGTGAAGTACACCATACTTGTTATTGTCGTTGTTGTTTAGGGCTTAGAGGCGTAAAACCCTGAGGTCATCAATGCCTATCTATTCTTTATTTCAATTACCTCAATACTATTTTTTTTTTTTTTGAGGGGAAAAATTCAAATTTAGATTTACTTTAACAATTAATGATTTCTTCAAGAAAATTTATCACTGACCTTTGTATTCCATACTTTTAGAATGCCGTAAATTCTATATTAGATTCATATTAAACTCAATTGTAAATAATAGAAAATGGCAGATAATCTACTCCAAATATAAAACAACAAATGATATAATAATAGATATTACTTTTCTCTAACAGATATTTTCCCTGTTTAAAAGTAACTGGCACACCTAAAGTGAAAGAGAACCATTAACTTTACTTCAGCTGACCTGGTTAGGAGTTGAATGAAAAGAAAAAAAAAAAGAAGAAGTACGATGAAATAGTAACCTGAAAGACCATAGCAGCCATGTTTGCTTTGTGCGGTTGGTTCGGTGACAAGAATTCACCGATGACTTTAGTAAGGATGTCCGAAGCAGAAAAGAAATCTGCGAGGATTCCAGGTAATACATCACAAACAATTTCAACTTCGACAGGATAACCTTTCTTTATTCTGAAATAATCATAGTTATTGGTTCAAACTGAGTCAAAAATAAAAATAATTTCTAACTTAAAACTTTAATAGATATTTTTTAATTCTCTTATATAGTTCCAAAACTTTTTAGCAGTCGAAATCCACCTAAGTTTTTATAGTGCACTTAAATAAGAGGAAACAAGAATTAAAACATTTAATTAAATTCATAAAAACATTTCAGTAAATTTATGTACTTGTTCAAATAAACATTACCATTACCTCCCCTCAGAAGGAACTATTTTAAAAACTATAAAAAGAGCCCTACAACTCATGAAGGTTTTTCGGGTACAGTAGTTTTTAAGACTTCTTAAAAGGCAAATCAAAATTAATGCACTTTTTTTTGTTTTTTTTAGTATAATTGATTATGGTGAGTTGATTGTTATGAAGTTAAGGCGTAAAACTTGTTCGTTACCAATACCATTAATTATGTTTTTCTTAACAATTATGCCTGATGGTTGTGCATAATAAAAATAAAATAAATCCAAAACATATAAAAGGTTAGATTAAAAAGAAATGAGAAAGGGTTTCAGATATTTTTCAAACTAGTTTATGCAGTATTTTTATATTAGTAAGTACCACTTAATTCAAGATTTTTTCCTTGTTTAAAAAAAAATGTTTATAAATATTAAATTTAGGTACATTTAAAATAAAGATTAAATTAAGATATTATTAAAATTTAATTTAATTTTAATAATTGATTATATTTTCTCACATAAATTTAGGATATTCTTCAGTTAATCGGATGCATTAGGTCATTAAAAAAAAAAAAAAAAACTACCACTAACAACCCATGAAGGGTTCTTGGATTCAGTACAATGTGAGGAAGTACTGTTTACAAGGCCAATGGTTGTGCAGAGAGGTGATGGGCCAATATCATGCTCAACCGCCAGGTTTTCCTCCTTAATTAATTATTTAATTAAGGGTGCTCACTTTATAGAGGCTGGATTAGCCCCAGGAGGGTTTGCTGAACCCAGTGTCGACCCACAGCTGATGAAAAATTACTAGACATCAGGGATTTTGAGCTCTGGTAGTCAGTGCTCACCCACAGAGCTACCCCGTTTCCTTAAGGTCATAATAAAAGTTAAATAATATCAGCCAAAGTATTTACCCTTTGGGTGTTCCTTAAGCAAAGTTTATGCCCAGTGGTTTAGGAATCTCTGTATTAACATAGATATATTAATTCAAATTTTCAAGTGGAAAAAAAAAAAATCACCTATCGAATAAAATGGTAACTTTCTCCATTAGTTCAATCTGCTGATTGTCATCATTATCATCACCACTACTTTTGTTTCCATCTGAAAATCATAAGAAAAATTAATTTAAATATTAAATTATAGCAAAATATATAGTAAGCCATGCAATGCAATGTTATTTAACTGACATTGTTAGAAGATGAAAGTTGCTCAATGTTTCAACTTCTAATTGCTGAAGAGATCGAATTTCCTAATGGGTTTCTTATGTGATTGAGGACTTACCAAGTGGGAGTCTATAGTTAGTGAAGGTTAATTGACAAATTCATAAATTTACCAACATAAATATTCTCAATAACCTTAGGTTATTATTGGATAAATTCTAAACTACACAGCCTTATGTCTCCATCCAAAATACGGGCAAAGAAAAAATTCGCCAACGTTTCACCAATTCAGACATCCATACTCTTACATAATATATATATATATATATATATATATATATATATATATATATATATATATATATATAGACAATACGTTACAAATAAAATATATTACATTTATTGCTAAAAAATAAACACTATGGAAACAAAAAACAACAATAATATTTACAATAAAATATTGACTATTATTAGAGAATAATATGTTTCATTCTCTTATTTTCATATTTGGGTGTTGATGTTTTTGTATAATTTCCTATTTCAGCTATTAAGGGATTTTTGAGATTGAAGGAAGGCTAGTGTTGTTTTGTAAATGTAATCTTATATGTAGGGCATATCTAATCCTGAACGCTATAAATGTTTTAATTCTAAGGTATTAGTTTTGAAAAAATTGTATTTTTTTAATGTTAGTTTTATTCAGATGAATATTAAAATTGGTTTTATTAGAGATTTATACAGAATTAATTTGTTTTTGGGTGAAAGTTTTGATTTTTTCTTGAAATATGGAAACATTTTATACATTATTTTTTGGCCTTTTTCTAATTTTGAATTGATGTGCTAATTAACTAGGAGTTTATTATCGATTGTTACGCCTAAGTATTTAACTGACTTCGCAAGAGGAATTGTAGTGATTTAAGATTATGTTCAGCAGGATTATAGGACGTCGTTTTATAAATATAATGGCTTCAGTTTTGTCTATGTTGAGTTTTAATCACAATTTTTTGATGTTTTATAGAAAGAATCAGTTAGTCTATTGATAATGGTATCTATACAGTATGAGGACGAGAATAATGCTGTATCATCGGCAAATAGCGTTATATTAACATTTTTTATTTTAGGGAAGTCATTAATGAATAAATTAAATAATAGTGAACTAAGGCAAGATCCTTGAGGGGGGTCAGTAACAGTATTTTAAATTGCAGAAGAAATATTATTAGCTGAGGCAAAGAAAGATATATTAGATAAAAATGACTTTATCAATAATATTAGATATCAGGAGATATTGAGATTTATTAACTTAAAAAGTAATGGATTAGTTGCTACAGTGTCGAATGCTTTTTCATTAGATGAGGATCACACTTGTACGCTTTTTTTTTTTATCGAAATTTTCTGTTATATTATCTATAACATAACAGCTAGTTGGCTGGAGGTTGATTTAGAATTTGTAAGTATCTAGGATTTGCCTAGGCTAGACCAGTTGTTCCTAATCCTGTGTCAATGGGCACCATTTTGCCTCTGTGATGTCATATATTCCTTTCTTGTATAACCTGTGCCAGTGATCACCATGGCCAACCAGTAACTTCATTGTATTGCCTGTTGTTTAACAATTTTTCAATGAAAAATTAAGTAATTGTTAGCTGAAAAATCTGATAATTAACTGGGGAAAAAATCATATTTCTTTGAAAGTAGTTTTATTATTTTAATTATTGTTTGAATTATTTATTTATATACTTACTAGCATAAATACAAGCTAAAAGTAGTTGAAACGCAGGAATTGTTACTTTCGGATCGGATTTCGAATATCGATTCAGAGCTAATCTTGTAATTTGCTCATTGAAAGTTCCATCACCTAATAACACAAGCCTTTCAAAACCCTGAAAGAGTAATAGTTAAAATAAGTATAATAAAACATTTTCAAAATTAGAACTATAAAATAAGTATATTTCTTTGCCTGCAGAATAGTCTGGTATAATGTGTTATCGATTGTAGTTTTTGCTAAGTCAATCAAGAGTTTTATCAACTCCTGTTTGTCCGCTACTTCTTCAGGATAATATTCCAGAATGTAAAAGATTAATGCGATAAGGAGTAAAGACATATTTTCATTCCTAAAATAAAAGTGATTATACATTAAAAAAATTAAAAAGTTATACATTTAAAATAAAATAAATCACTGAAAAGCATGCTTACAGATCTAATTCACTGTTGAATTTTTTCTGAATGAACTCTATGCTATATTGGAGTATCCTCTGGCGGAACTCTTGTGGTCTTAGTTTTGGCATTTCAATGTTGTCGACAGGTTTCTACAAATGTAAAGAAAAACATTTTTGTTTCTTCAAAATTGAAAGAAATTTTATGAAGAAGTGAGTTTTATAAAAAAAATATAAACTTCGCTAAATAATTATTTCCGAAAGGTGCATTACTCAAATTAAAGGAAAGTGGGGTGATACGAAACAGTGGTGAAAAGTTAATTATAAATAATTTTGTTTTTGAAATTCTTTTTTCCTGTTCAATATATTGCCCATATTTGCAAATTTTCGCAATTTTTTTCTTCAGTTTTCACAATTTTTCCCATTTTATGAAATTTCCTGTTTTCACAATTTCTCCCATTCTTTTTATTTATTTTTTTCTAAATTTTTCTGCTTTCACAATTTTTTCCATTTTTTTTAATTTCTTCTGTTTTCAAGATATCTCTAATTTTCCTGTTTTCACACTTTTCTCATTTTTGAAACTTTTCCATATTCACAATTCTTTCCATTTCCACATGATTATTATTTATCTGTATTAATATCTGTATATATATATCTATTTTACTAATATAAACTAACATTCGGTGTATTAATATATAAGTTCATCTATTGTCCTAAGAATTAAAGAGTATGCTGTGTATATAGCAACCCAATATAATTGGGCAGCAATCTTTTATATTTTATATTTTTATGAAAATAAACTGTTTCTCTCTCTTATCTTATTTTATTATTTAAAATTTTTTTTTTTTATTTGTAATCGCCTCTACCCTAGAGGGTCATTGGCGGCTAGTTTTCTATATTCTATTGTAGTATTTTGTCTCTATTAAGTATTGCAATAGGGTGGCTACTCCATCTTCGTTGTCTCTCAGTATCTCTTTTATTGTTGTTGGTAGTTTCAATTTTTGCCGAACGTTGTTGAACTCGTTGCACTCTACTAACAGGTGTTTTACTGACTGCGGTTTATTGTCACACATTTCGCATGTGGGTGCTTCTAGTCCTCTGAGAAGGTACCCGTGGGTAAACAGGCAGTGACCAATTCTTATTCTACACAATATGGTTTCTTCTCTTCTGGATATTCTGTTGCTAGTAGCCCACTTGTTGCAGTCTGTTTTTATTTCTAATAATTTTGATTTTTCACTTTTCCATCTATTTACCCAATTTTCCAACTTCTTTTTTGATGCATGTACCCAATCCTCCACTGTGGTACAATTTATTGAAATTATGGCTGGTGCTTCTCCCTTCCTTGCTAAGTTAGCTGCTCGGTCTGCTCTTTCATTGCCTGTGATGCCACTATGAGATGGAACCCAGACAAATATCACTCTGACCGTTCTTTCTTTTAATTCCCACCATAGATACAATATATCTCTTAATATATTATTGAATTGTCTGGTCATGAGTTTCTTATTGCTGTCCTGACGCTTTTGAAGTCTGATGCTATCATCCATTGATTGTCATTAGAATTTAATATCCAATGGAGGGCCTCCATGATAGCAGTAGCTTCTCCAGTAAATATGGAGCTCTCTCCAGGTAAGCTAAACAGAAGTTGGTGTTGGTTTTTATTATTATATATAGCGCAGCCAACACTATTTTCCATTTTGGAGGCATCTAATAATTCAAAAAAGTAGTTTTGGATATCCAGTGGGTATTCTTTGTTACTTCTTGTCATTGATACATCTATAGTCGGTCTACTGTTCTTCCAGTTAGGGATTTTGAGGTTAGGGATGGGTCTAATTGTGTTTAAATCAATGTTCACATTATATAGCGTTTTATAAATCATTTGTTTAAATGTGCTTTCCTCTATCTTTTTAAGCCTTCGTCTACCAGATCCTTCATCAAATAGTTTTGAACTCAAGGGGTGTTGTCGACATGCTTTTAATTTGGATACATATTTTATAGATGAATATATTCGTCTTATCTCTAATGAGGGTTCTCCAGATTCGGCATATATAATTTCGACTGGAGAAGTTCGGAAAGCTCCTGTGCAGATTCTAAGCGCCGAATTGTGGATGGAATCAAGTATTTTTAGCAACGTTTTGCGACATGTTTCATATATTCGGGCTCCATATTCAATTTTACTTCGAATCACACTATGGTATATTTGGATGAGTGTCTTTCTATCGGCTCCCCAGCTTAAATGGGCAATGCATATCAGAAGTCCAAATCTTCTTGTACATTCGTCTTTTAAATGTTTTATATGGTGAACCCAAGTCAGTTTCTTATCAAGTATCATTCCCAAGTATTTATAGTTTTCTACATTCTCTACATTTAACGGGGATTTGAATAGCTGATGTGATTCCGTTGATTGATATTTAAATTTATATTATAAAAAAATAATATTTCTGAAGTTCTTTCTTAAATATTCCATTATTGTGCCACTGGGGTGTTATCACCCATCCAGCGTTTTAGTTTTAGAAACTGCAGTAATATCAGCATTTATGTTAAAAAAAACATGAAGCCTTAAAAGCTAACAGGAATAGAGTTAATTTCTTTCTATCTTAGATACACAATATTACTCCACCTTCCTCTATGGTAATTTTTTATTTATTACATATCTGAATCATTAATTTATTTTAAACAGAAGAAATATTATTAATTATTAAAAAAATGTTCTTACTTCAATATTTTTAACACCTTGCAAAAGGTAGAGAAGCCCATGAAGACCTGCTTCAGCCAACGGTAGAGACTGACTCTTCAGTGCTGATTCAATAATCTTCAATATCTTATCACTAACCTCCCCATCCTAAAATAATGAATAAAATCTTATCAATCTACAAAATGAATAATGAATTATTAAAAAAAAAAATCACATTTGATTTTCAGCACTTACGAAAAAACTAAGGACAGCGCAGGACTTTGCGATTCCGATCACCAGATACTGAAGGATGATCTCATCCTGAACAGATTGGTTTTTCGCTAACTCGAGGAAAGTTTCTAACATCCATTCGAAATGACTCCTTTCAGTAAACATGTCCGAAATGCAGAGAACAGCTTTTATCATAGAAAACTGTAGATTTAGTGAAATTTCAATCTAAAAAGCCAATAACAAATATTAGACAAGTAGCAAGAGAAGATTCGTGCTGTTGTTAATAAAAGGTACTAGATAATAAGAAAGAGCAGAGGGTTAATATATGGTGCATCCATATAAGTTCACTAATGTGAAACATAGTTTTGTAAATCTTGTAAGAGAATTACCATATAATGCTCAATGACCTAAGATTTTATCAATTTGGTGTGAACCAAGAGTAAGCGTAAATTCTTAAGCAAATAGTGTATTAAATTGCACAAGTCTTTTAATATATATAATGCAGTTTCTATATACAAACATTTTTGGTAAGTATGTAGAAATTTCAAATTAAATATGCATAAATGCACTTACTATATAAATTAGTATTTTTTAAGTAATATGCAAATTACTTATTACTAGATTATAATAAAAATATTTAGCAGTATAACTTACACCAGGGAGAATCCATTGCGGAAATAAATCCAGAATAAATTGAATACACGAACGGATATCAATTCCATATTTAGTCAAATATTTCCGATAGCCACTATCAATGTTCAGAGAATCTAAGAACAACTTTTTATTAAAATATGACTTAAATGACAATTTAACTTTTTTTAAACTTCAAAATTTAAATCCATACCATTTTCTACACTTCCTTCTTCACCATATTTTATCTGAGCTTCCAAATAAGGCACTGAAAATTGTGCAAATCCATACCTGAAAGTAAAAATGTATACAAAATCGTGTTAGTTTTACAAACATACATAATTTTTATAAAATATGTTAATATAAAAACAAATTAAACCTATTTAAATTATTTGCCCTCTCCAAATTCGGCCTTTCATCTATTCTTAAAAGGTCTATTCCATCATTTCCAGAAATATTTTTTAACTTTTTACAAAGAAGATCATTCATTTTCGAGAGTCTTTTCCAACGCCTAAAAAAAATTAAAAAATATGTCTTAGTTTGAATTATTGAAGGAAGTTAATCGACTGTTCTATATATGGTTGATAAATAATTAGGATGCATTCATTATATTATAATGTTTTTATTGGTGCTGACGATTCAACCCAAACATGTGGGGCATCATCAGGACGTGTTTCGAATACAGATGATGACCCACATGTTTGGGTTGAAACGTCAGCACCAATAAAAACTTTATAATGACTGGGTCCTGAATATTTATCACCCATGTCTTAATTTACAGTTAAATTTCAAAGAATAATAATAGTGCTGAAATGTAAATATATGCAACATATAAATGTATATACTCATTATATATAAATTACTTAAAAAGAATGAGGGTTGTAAAGGGAACTAAAAGAAAAAAATTATTAGTGACAGTTAAGTGAATCATCTTGTCAGTTATTTTTCAATTTAGTGAGTCTTTTGATCAAATGTTTTAGAAAATGCATAATTTTTAATTTATTTAATATTTTGTTAATTATTATTGGTGGACATGAAGCTTTCTATTTTGAAAAGCTGATCTGGCTTGATTTATTGGTATCTATTTTAATTTTGTATCAGTACAGCTACTTATCAAGATTAAAGAGATGATTTTGAAAGGGTGATAGATAGATTTTTGTTTAGAAGAATTACTTACTTGAGGGTATATAATCTTTCATTACTATGCCTAGGAACATGGAGGTACTTGGTGTCGTCGACTGAATGAGAATGCTCGCTCAATGTACTAATTGCAAGCCAGGTTATCCCATCAATGGCGAGGCTTTTAGCCTATCAAAAATAAGTGTTAAATTAATATAAGTTTAAATAATTTATATTGGGGAGAGGAAAAAGTAGTTTAGTTTTTTTTTCAAAGCGAATTTATTTATATAAATTTCAAACACTAACAATAATATATGTGCCGTTTTAATTGACGACCTTTTGCCACTTTTCTGGTAAAATCATAAGTCTGTCACTGTAGAAGTTCTGACATTTCTGGGCAAAAAACTGAACCAAATGATTTTCACAATTCTCTTTTGATGCCAGCTTTATACCATTAAGAGAGTTCTCAGGGACCAAGACAAATGGTAGTCAGACGGGGTAAGGTCCCCAGCCACACTCTCTCAATTTTTGTTGGGTTTTAAAAGATGTGTGTGGTGTAGAATTATCATCTCGGAAAACAACACCTTTCCCTATTGATCAATTCTGACCGGTTTCCTTGAAATGCCTGCTTTAATCGTATTAGTTGTTCACAGTAGAGTTGAATTAATGGTTTGGTGAGGTTCGACCAGCTCATGATAAACAATTCCTTTCCAATCCTACCGAACACTCAGCATCCCCTTTCATGGTGACAATCCGGAATTTTCCACAGTTTGTGAAGCTTCTCTGGGCTTTGACCACAATCTTTTTCACAAATGTGTGTTTATTGGTATTGATAGGTATATAGACAATAATGATTGTCGTACGTGATCCACTTTTCATCACACGTAATCACTTTGTTTCAAAAATGGCTCCACTTCATTTAGTATTAGCAGCGATTCACAAATGGAAATTTGTTAAATTTAATTTTTCACTCCTAATTCATGTGGAACCCAAGTATCGAGATCCTTTGGTATCCAGCCTTATGTAAACAGTTCAAAACTGTTATCTGATCGATATTTAGTTCCATAGCAATGTTGCAAGATGAAATATGTCTATCTAACCAGATTACTTGAAGAATTTCATTGATGGTTGGTGAGGGGAAGGTTATCTTTAACATCAAAATTTCTGGAACAAACCTCCATATTTAAAGCACAATAACTGTTGACTGAGTAAATGAATGATGCTATTTTTATAAATAAAATGTTCTATGGACTGTGACCTTTCAAATGCACTACAGAATGGCTTCAGTGAGTAAGGATTGCATGAAATAAAAGACTTTAAAGTCAGCTATTGTTTTAAAACAAAATTACTTTTTCATCAACCCAATATTATTAATAGAAAATACTCCGTGCCAAAATATACCTGCATCATCGCATCTATTTCCTCTTGATCGATATCTTCAAAATCTGGATTGGGAGTTAAAGCACCAAGAAGGCAAACCCAAGACTCTTCAAACTGAAATTTTCCTCTCCAACCCAAAAATCGAATCCTTGAAAAAGATTATTAATAGTGATAAAATATTTTAGAAAAACAAACAATAATATCTAGCAACAATAACTTTATGATTAACTAACTTATTTATGGAATATACAGATAATTTAGAAATCTAGTAGCTTTCCACAGGACAAAAATAAAATTAATTTAAATATACCTTGACACTATTTGACTTAAAATGTCTGTATCATGCAGTAACATTGGTGGAAGTGTAGGAGGTGTTGGGCAGTCTAACGGAGGGCGCCATGCCTCAACGGGTATTCTACACAACCAATTCAATTTGGCTTCTCGTCCAAGTGATATTATTATTGATCTAACAAAATAAAAATAAAATTATTTTTTATGCACATAGAAAATTTTTCAGTTTATCAATTATTAGTTTAAACAATAACAAACCTTGCATTCTTAAATATGCACCATGGGATGTTCGGAGGATTTTTTTCTATTAACGTTATCATTGAAACCATTTGAATAGCAGTTTTTGCTATTGCTGGTACATCTTCACTCAAATTACCATCTTAAACAAACAAAATATATTTACAAATATAGCAATACCAATTATCTATTTTGATTGTATACATTAGAAGATTACAATTACATCTTTCAGTATATGTATATATTTGTTAGTAATATAGGAGATTTAATAAACAACATTTGCAGAACAGCGACAGGATAACTCATCTTATAGTGAATATTTAAGATTTCTGTTAATAATAAAATTGTGAAAATTACTCCATAACTTGGGTGCAAAATGTTCAACACTAAAGAAAACGAAACACTTCATCATATATTATTTAAATGCCCAATTTACAGTAGTTTAAGGTTAAGAATTTACCAGGATATGGGATAGACATATTTAAGCCAAATACAGCTGAAGATATGAGAAAATTAAATTTTTTAATTTCAAATATATCAAATTATAGAGAATTGATAGGGTAATCTCAATTATTGTCCTCTGCATTTTATGGTAAAAATTCCATATTGCACATCGCCATGTGAGTCTTTTTCTTGGTTGTTCTCTTAAGTATATAGATAGATAGATAGATAGATAGTTTATTTTATTTGTCTAAGGAAATTCCTGTACAAATAAATATAATGGTATAATTAACAATGTTAGATCTTGAGTCTAGTACTGCATTCAAACATAACATTAACAATGTCCACAGCATTAAGTATGACTAATATAATAACGATATATATATATATACATAACAATTAGTAAAACATTTTTTATTTTATTTTATTTATTTATTTATTTTTTTAAATATTCGAGAGGTATAAGACAAATGACAATATAAATAAGCATTAATATATGTTATATGATTAACTTTACCACTTAACAGTTCAATGAACAGCCCTGTATGAAATAATACAGTTGGTTTATTTTTTTCGTAGTGTCTATTTTCAGTATCTCCTCCACACTAGCATCTTCTCTGGATTCAGAGATAAATGCCTTCAAGTACTTATTTCTTGGCTCATTGAAGTTGATATATTGGATCAGAAAATGAGTTACCGGATCAGTTACAAGGCAGTTGCATGCACCACATACCTCACTGGATTTAATAGTCAAAGTAGCATCTTTTAAGTATATTTTCATAAAATCTTTACTTGCTACTCTGAGACAACTAACGGCTCTTAATTTGTTTAAATTCAGAGCCATGAACGGAAGATAATCCTCTGGTTTAGTAACATTAAAGGAGCAGATTTTTCTATATCTTGGGTTTGATTTAGAGTTTAACAATCTGTCGATGTTCTTGGATGAGTGATGGTTTCTTATTTTTTCCATGATTTCATCTTTGAACCTCATCAGACTTGAGAGAAAACACAAGAAAACATCCCCTGACATCCCAGTTCCGCCACAATCATCTTTACTTGGGTAACCCAGTTATAAGTTGGATCAGGTTTTCCAATGGATGAGTCTAGAGCTCTAAGCCTATTAAAGCATTGTCTAGGTAGTCTTTCGTCACTCACAAAGCTTAGCTTTGTCCAATAGTTGATCACTTTTTTCAACACTTCAACACTTAATGGAGATCTTCCACTTTCAAGGCGAGCCACAAGGGTACACCCAGATATGTATAGTTTCTGGTATACTCCAAACTTGTGTCTCGCCAAGCCAAAGTCTTAAGTTTCTTCATCCTTGGAGATTTATGGAACACCAACACCTTAGACTTAGATGGATTTAGGGTCAAAGATTTGCTTTTACACTATTCACTCAGTATATTGATGTTTCTTTGTGCACCATGCCACGAATTACTGAGGAGCACAATATCATCCGCTAACAGAAGCATAACTACTTCATGGTCGTGGTCTATACAAATACCAACAGCTCCTCGGTCACGGAAGTACTCAACTATATCCGACACAAACAGGATAAACAATGCAGGACTAAGACTGTCCCCCTGAAGTAGGCCCAGACTGATACAAATCTCTTCTGACAGCTCATGTTTCAACTTTATTCGTATCGATGAAGCATCATATAGTTTCTTGAGAAGCCTAATTAGTTTTCCCCCCATTCCAAGAGAAAAAAGCCTTTCCCACAACAAATTTTGGTTGATAGAGTCGAAGGCCTTCCTAAGGTCGACAAACATTGCGTAAACATAGCTGCCCTTTGACCTCAAATTAATATTGACAACTGACATCAATGTGAATATGTGATCAATGCATCCCCTGCCCGTTCTAAAACCAGCCTGTTCCTCCGGTATCAATTTTTCTAATTCAGCCCATTTCATGATTCTGTTCCTTAGAATGCTGGTGAATAACTTTGCTAGAGTATTAAGTAAGGATATGCCTCTGTCTCTTAGGTATATGTAATCTTTTAATTTAATTTTAAAACATAGTTTAATATTAATATTTAAAAAAAAAATGCATTTATTGTTATTGCATGTATATTGTTGACGATTTTAGATTTTATATTAATTTGATAATTGGAACTATTTTATTTGTCTGATTTTCACCGAACATGATTTTTAATTTATCCTTTTAAGAGTGTTGTTATATCTGCTATATAGTATAAAAAGGAATGAATTTGTATTTCCATAAGGATTTTAATATTCGTTATTTTGTGATAGACTTCATTTGTATAGTATCATTCCCTTGAAACAAATAAAGATTAAATAAATTTTTAAAAAATATAGGAGATTTAAGGAAATAAAATGCTAGTTTCAACTCAGCAATTCATTCGTGCACTGCCAACTGATTGTGGTTGAGTTATATTTTATATTTTTAGCAATAAAAATGTTTGTATTGTTATTGGTTTCATTAATCTAATATACAAAAATGAAAATTCAAATAAAAAAATAAAATAAATACATAAAATTGGTGATATTAATATTAATATAGGAATATTAATTTCAGATTGATGATAAAAACAGGTTTTTAAAAAATTGTTATAAAAAAAAATCATAAATAAGTAGTTATTTAAAAAAAAACTAGGAATCCAAAAATTCAAACAAACAAAAATTGATAAATTATCCTATATAAATGTAGGTATATTTATTATATATTTAGATTATTAAATTAATATGAAATATCTTATTACCATTTGTTGGAGGGACATGTTCTTTCAGAACTATATCTTCGCCTAATATAAACTGGAAGATATTCAATAAAGCACAGCAAATGGAAGATATCTGTTCAAGCGATAGCGAAGCTGACAGAACATCTGTCTTGAAAATGTAAGACGAACATTTTAAAAGTGCCTGCAACTTGCTCGGACAATGTTTGATGTTTTTCTTTTTTTCTTCAATTAAAATCCAATTTATCACCTTAAAAAAATTAATATATATATGTTTTTAATGAGAACAAGATTAACAAACAAATTTAAATAATTTGTGATAATTACTTCAATACAGAGAACACCAAATCTTGATAAACTTGCGATGTCATCTTTACCAAATAAGTTTCCAAAATCAACTGAAATTTCCTTTGAATTGAATAATAAATTTGTAACAGCGGGTACTAGAGAGTAGAAAGTTTTCATAGATTTCTCAGACTGTAAGAACTTGAAAAGATCGTGGTTGGGTGTTTTTTCGGGATCAAATACCTGTAAATTTTTTTTAAATATATTTATTTTTCATTATCACAAGGACAAACAAAAATATTAAAACTATATGATTACTTGATAGCTGGATGGAAGAGTCTGGCAAATGTTTCTTATCAGTTTGAGTAGAATTTTCTTAGCAGTATTATGCAAAGGACTTGACTGAAGCACGGATCCAAATTCATCTGAAACCTATCTTTTTATATGTTATATTGGCTTTCTTAAGGTTTGAAAATAAACGACATAATATATCAATAACCTGGTCCGATGGAGTGGAGCCAGAAGAGAAACAATGTTTAAGGATGTCCATATTGAATTCATTTAAAGACATGACTTTTTCTAAATCATTCGATTCCAATTTACTTAATAAGTAAGCACATCTATGAGTGTCTCCTTCCAATGGACTACAGCATCTAGTGATAACAAATTTATATTATACATTATCTGTAACCAACATTTTTTTTTCTTTTATAAAATAACAAATACCTGAAATCTTACATACTTTTCTTTAACTAGATTGAAAAACCATGACTTATCTAACTTTATAGATTTAATCAGTTCCGGAGATATAGCCTGAACAGAATCATCGGACTCGGTAAGAGAAATATTGTAGCATTGCTTTCCAAGTTTATTTAATAAGCTAATCAAACCACTATGCCTGTAAATTAAAAAAACATAACTCTATAAATATCATAAATGAGTACAATTTATCAATTAAAAATCTTCATTTTTTTCAATATGACTTTTCCACACCATTAGGACTTTTGTTTCATAAATATCATGTATATTGTAATATATTTTAATAAATCCTTTCCGCTCTTTGAAAACTGTTTAAAAAAAACATTCTATCTAGTAATAAACAAGAGAAACATGCTGGGATACTACATCATCAACACATGGGTAATGTATAACGAGAATAAAAAACGGCTCAGCAAGAGAGTACAGCGAACTATTTATTACATTTGATATACAGATTTACTATTACTTCTTATAATTTATTTCTTTAGGATTACTACTGAAGTATTCAAATACTTTATTATATTTTTATATAAAAATTGATACTTTATAATACCTTGATACTTTGATATACTTTATAATACTTTGATTCTTTATAATATTGGTTTTTATAAAAGTTTTCATGATGAAAACATTTCTTGAAACGTCAACATTTCTTGAAACGTCATATTGAAAAAATAAAATAATTAAAGGAAGTTAAATTGATTTATTAAAAATTGAAACTTCTTAATCTAATTAAACTTAAAAAATAAACTGGTTTTTTTTTTCGAATGTTCTTTATTCTAAAAACTCTTCACCTCAACCAATCTTGTTTTTTTCACCAAGCAGAAATTATTTATCATAGAAAATTTACAAACTGGACTTAGATGACATTTAAAACAATCACATAAAAATAATTTATATAAAAAAAAATATTTTTAATTACCTCTTACAGAGTTTTTGGTGGCTCGATAAACTCTGAAAAATGAATTTCAACTCGTCTTCTGTTAACTGATCTTTCAAAGTAGTTACATTTGATAGAGTTAAAATCAACTCGATGGTTCTGAAAACAAATAATTATAGTTACTGATGAATAAAAATTATATTATGTATTAAATAACCAAAAATAGTTATGAATTTTTTCAATAAAAATGAAATAGTTATTACCTAGAACAAAAGGCTGCAGCTAATCTTGCAATAGCAATATTTTTATATTTGATTAAAGAAAGAGAGACCAGTTTTAAAACTGCACCAGAATAAACTGGATTAATGTACTCCAATGTATGCAATAATCGATAAATACGAACAGGCTTAAAAAGACCAAAAAAAATCCATTGACAACAAATTTAGAAAAAAATAATGACATAACAAATTTTAACAAGAAACTCGCTTACTTCCATTATATTGATACATTTCGAGATAGAATCTAGAAGAATTTTACTATTCAAGTCCATCGTGCAAATTATCGACAAGAGTTTTTCTACAGGAAGCTCGTGACAATGCCAAATTACATCTTCGATATAGCCAGATAAAAACCATTGCAATGATTTAGTATCTTTCATTCTTGTCGACTAAAACAATACAATATATATATATAAAAGAATGAAATAAAATATAGGCTAAAAATATAGTTCAGGAATCAATTTACCAAGTAGTCTGCGTACAACATAATAGTACCTCGTCTTATTAATTCCTGATTTAGAGAACATTTAGGTTTAAAACTTTCAGACCTAGAAAATTAAAAGATCAATAATACATTAGTTCTGTCAAAGTCTAATGACTTAACTTCACACTATACCAATATAATACATCAAAGAACTAAAATAATAATTGGACCTTCAATCAACATTCAAACATATTAAGATAAAATTTATACTCTTTTCTAAACAAATGTTTTCCACAAATAATAAAGAATCATTCAGTAATAGATTTTTATAAATAATCAAACTTATAACATACACTTTATTCAAAGACATGAACGAGTGCCAGGAACTTCTATCAGAATGGTGCAATAGAACCATCACCTGAGCCCAGAGCAAGACCGGAAGCTGACATCGATGCATTACAAGTTCAAAGGAACTAATGATACTAGGAAGATCTGCGCTGTCACTTAGCAAGATTGACAAAGAGTTTGAAACTTTGCAGAAATTGTCTGAAAAAACAAATAAACGGACTCTTTATCATGTTACAGCAAAGTAACAATAGGCTTTAATAGGAATTCCACAAGAGATTACCAGGCTTAAACATGAATGCACAACACAGTAGAAAACTTGAAAATGCCTTTTCCAATTCAGAAACGTTTTCGTCTTTTAATTGGCACTGAATCAAACTCTTCAGTTTCAGTACAGAGGTCACAGTTATCCTAAACAGAAGCCTAAAACAGATAAATTATTATTAAATTTTACAAATTTATATAAAAACAAAATTATAATAAAATTAAACACTCCACGTTCATTGAATTGAGTCAAGATTAGATAGATAGAAAATAACTTTTTTCTGGCACAAAATCTCTTCAGAATAAACAAGAAGTACAAAATTAAAAGATTACATCTGGCCTAAATAAGAACAATAACAAAAAAGGAAAAAGAAAACATTAGTTAAACAATCTATATACAAAACAAATAAACCTATATACTAAACACTTAAAACTATGTACAGTGGTAAAACATTGTAAATAAACACTTTTATGAAAAAAATACATTAATTTCTTCTTTAAAATAAGCTCTATGTTTCTGCTAACAAAAGGAAAGTCGAATCTGACAATATAAAATGTAAATACATCATCTTATTGTAACTATAGGTATCAGAATAAATAAATAATAGTAAAAAACAAACAATAGATACATCAAGAATAGGAATATTTTTTAATATCCCTAGCGAAGTTTACAGTATGGAATAGTACTGTCGTTTGATGATGAATGATATAAAGTCAATGCATAATGCCAAAAGATTATTAGGTATCTGACTTTTTGGGGCAGGGATCAGAATTGGAGGGTTTTGAATGTGGATATGGAGGGAGAATGGCAAATTTTGATAGAGAGGTAATTCCAGAAATTGACAGTGCAAGCAATAAAGGAGTTTTGAAATGAGGCAGATCTGTGAGAAGGGATGTAAAGGTCGGAAGGTCGAGATCTTGTGGATCGAGTAAGGATTCTGTAATTAACATAAAACATCTTGTCATCGTATTTTGAGAATGAGGATTATATACTGAAAAAAAATCAATTAATACATTTTGGATGGAACTAAACTTTTAAGCATGTTTTGTAAATTTCGAAAAAACATTGTAATTGCATCAAAATGACACAAATCCTTATATATTTAAAAAAATAGTTGGCCTGTGCGAATAATTCACAGAATATATTGTTTAGTGAAGAAACAGCAAAATAATATGTAAATAAGCGTATGTGCGTAAGCAAATAATATTTCATGTATTATGTGAGTAAGGAATTACTTTTATTTTCCGCGGTCGAATACAATATTTCATCATTTAACATAATAGACCAAAATATTTGCACAAATTATTTTTCAAGGGCCTATTTCTAAACACTGAATATAACCAAACATTCAAAATAAGGCCTCAATTATAGGATTTTCTATATTATTAAAAAATATAAAATTTACCATAAAAAAAATGCCTTTAAGAAATAATGAAGTATGTATCAGGCAGAAAAAAATGTAAGTAGAATAGTTAAAGCAGAATCATCGAATGTCGAAGGACTGTATGTTTGGTAATAACAGTCCCTTTTTTTTTTTTTTCTTTTTTTTTTTTTTGTTTTGTAGGTAATTTAATAATCTTTCTAATAATGATTGGTATAATCACTCAAAAAATGCATATTTTTTGAGTGATTCGCAAATAAAGTTTATTTTTTTTCATAACATTTTTCCCTGAAATTTAGGGGAGAGATGACTATTTTTCCCACCAACCTTTGCAAGTCAAAAACGTCATATCACCCAGATAAACTGTGGGTCCCGCACATCTGCTGCATCACATGTAGCGTAACGTTAAGAGAATGGTTGAACAAGAAAGGTCGTTCAATGTGTTTTGTTGTTCCCATGGTGTGGAGGGAGCCTAATTACTCTGACAATTGCTACTTTTGCATAGCTCCTCCTCTGATATTAGTTCCTATCTAATATTGTTATTAGTTATTTCGTCAGTTCTTCTCTTTTACTGTTATTAATTTTTTTTTCATATGTTCCTTACATTATTATTATTAATATTATTTTTTTCATATGTTAATAGTTTCTCATATTGTTATCGGGTCTTTTCTAAGCCCTGAACTTTGAGTCAAAACGTCAGCAAATATATAAATAAATATCATTTATTTATTTTTAATTTGTTTATTTTTGACTGAATACCCCAACCAATTTCTCATCGATTATTCACTAAAGTCAACCATCATACCACTTTCATAATAAATAATGTAAAATATAATATGGAAACTAAATAATACAAAAAACTAGAATAAGTTCATTTAAACTTACTTGGCCAGTAGAGATTGCGGAGGCAGTGTTTTACTAACAGTATTAACTTTGAGAGGATCGTCACCTTCTTCTCTGACATATAAGTTCATCTGCTCCAACTGGAGGAGAACTTCCTCTTCTTGATGCATACACAGCGATAGCAAACAAACTGTCACCATTCCTAACCACTGGGTAAATGTCTGTGCTTCTTGCTGCAACATACATTCCTTAACTGATCAAAAGTTCATATCTATAAATTTCTCACTAGTATATTACATCAAAGATTACCAAACATTGGCCATAAAGAGCAAAAGTGTGAATATCATTCAGTCTTCTTGACATACTACCATTGAATTATTATTTGTTTATTTAGAATTATTACATTCTGTCACATCAAGGACATTTATAATAGTGATCAGAGAAAGCACACTCACACTCTATTTACAATAAAAAAAAAAAAATAAATAAATAAATAATACAGAAACTTAATAATAATAAATACAATAAAATAAAATAAAAATAAATACAATAAAATAAAATGAATGTATATAAACAAAAGAACTAACCTAATCATACACACTCGGGCTTGAGTGGAGGATCTGGCCATTGCCAAAACTCCAATAGATGCTTATTTACAAAAGGTCTCTGGGCCACTGCCGCTTCAACCTTCGAGGAGGATTGTAAGGATGGGTGGTGCTGGATAGAGATTGTGCAAGGGGATTTGGATGATAGGTAAGGTTTTGGTGAAATTTGGAGAATTTTTCTGGAATAAGGTCTAGGACAAATGGGATATTAAGGTCATGGTGTAGGATTTTGTTATTTACATAGAACGGAGCATCAACTATTGTTCGAAGGACTTTAGATTGAAAGGATTGAATACGTTTGATGTTAGAAGCTTTTGCTGTCCCCCACAGTTCAAGTCCGTATGTCCATATAGGTTTCAGTATTGTCTTGTAGATAAGTAATTTGTTTTCAATAGAAAGTTTGGATTTTCTGTTTAGTAGTCTGTATAGCTGGCCGTATCGTCGGTTGAGTTCTTGTCTTTTGAGTCTAGTATGTGGGTTCCACGTTAGTCTTCGGTCTAAATGAAAGCCAAGATACCGGACTGTGTCTGAGTAAGGAAGCTGGATGGAATTAAAGTGTACTGGTGGACAGGAACTGCGTCGGAGTGTAAAGGTAATATGTTGGCATTTAGATTCATTAACTTTAATGCGCCAGTTATTACACCAGTGCTCAATCAAGGTGAGGTGGTTTTGGAGATTTAAGGATGCTATGTTGGGATCAGAGTTGGATGATAAGATTGCGGTGTCGTCAGCGAATGTTGCAAGAAAAGTATCGGGATGAACAGGGATGTCAGCAGTAAAGAGGATGTAAAGCACGGGACCCAAGACGCTGCCTTGGGGAACACCGGCTTTAACGGAGTAGATATTGGAAAATTCTGTTCCACAGCGAACTCGGAAGGAGCGGTCAGAGAGGTAGGATCGGAGGACTAGGTACAAGGACTGAGGTAAATGGATTTTAAGCTTGAAGAGCAGTCCGGAGTGCCATACCCGGTCAAATGCCTGTGCAATGTCCAGAAATGCACCCGAACAGTATTCCTTGTTTTCTAGGGCTGAGGAAATATGATCAACAACTCGGAGTCCTTGTTGAACAGTGGAATGTTGGGAGCGAAAACCAAACTGATGGGAAGGAATATTTTGGGATTCTATAATGGGTAGGATTCGTTTCAAAAGGATCTTTTCAAAAATTTTTGAAAGGATTGGGAGTAGGCTAATTGGTCTATAGGATGTTGAGATATTGGGAGGTTTGCCTGGTTTTTGGAAAAGGATAATAGTGGAGTGTTTCCATAGCAGAGGAAAGTGGGTGGTGCGTAGGATACAGTTGTAGATATATGTAAGGAATATGACTGCTTTGGATGGAAGTTGTCGAAGGATTTGAGGGGTAAGGAGATCATGTCCAGGAGCTTTACGGGGGATTAATTTTTTTAATTGAAATTTCACTTCGGAAGGATGAATAGCTTTTGGGGGCAAGGAAAGTGGGATTGGTGATGTAAGGAATTCTTCTACTGTTACGGTGTGGGCAGGATGGGATTCCGGATGTGAAATAAATGTATTGGATAGGTGAATGGCGAACTCCTCAGCCTTATCTTCGTCAGATGCTGCCCAGGAGCCATCATCTCGTCGGAGGGGATGGGAAATGCGGTGAGGATTTAAGATTTTGGTAGTGGTTTTCCAAAGGGAATTGTCGCGAGAAGAAAGGGAGGATAGGTAGGAGTTGAAGGAATGTGATCTGAAGGTGGCTAATTCCAGTTTTAATTTTTTGCAGTAATAATTATAGGAGCAGCGGTCGGTAGGATGTCGGGTACGTTGCCACAATAATCTGGCACGGCGTTTGGTTTGGATTAGGTCAAGGAGGTGTTGGGGTAGAATGGTCTTTTTAGGAATTCTGGAGGAGTCTTTTGGGAAGGAAGCAGTCCAGGCGGCTTGTTGGATTGTGGTAGTAAAGGAATTTACGGCACTATCAAGGTCATCGGGAGTTTTGAGGGATATGTTAAGATCAATTTTATCGGAGATGATTTGGCGGAAAAGGTCCCAGTTAACTGGGCCCCTAATAAATGACGGTGGAGAAGGTTTGGGAATGGGTTCAAGTGAAACATTAAGGATTAGAGGACTATGGTCAGAGGAAAGTTCATTTAGACGTGTAATGGAACAATTGAGGGGACTTAAGCCGCTGTGGATAAAGAAATCAAGAAGATCAGGATTACGGTTGGGATCTGTAGGCCAGTAGGTAGGAGAGTTGGGGGAAAGGAGATGAAAATGTTGGGAATTGAGTGCAGACAGCAGGGTTCGGCCACGAGTATTCGTGGTTCTGGAACCCCATTGTTGATGTTTGGCATTTAGGTCTGCACCCAAGATGAAGTGATGTCCTAAGGAGTCGAGGAGAGAACGGAATTGGGCATTGGATATGGATCGGTTAGGAGGGCAATACGCTGATGCAAGGGTAACCGGAAAGGAAAAGGTTTTTATCACGATAGCGGTGGACTGTAGGAAATCATGTGTAGGTAACGGGAGTAGGTGATGGGAGAGGGATTGGTGTACAATGACAGCAGTACCGGCATGTGCTTTTCCGTCAGGGTGGTCAGTACGATATGTCAGGTATTGTGGTATTTTGAAGTGCTGTTTAGTGGTTAGTCGAGTTTCAGTAATTAGTGCCACGTCAATATTTTTGTCAAGTAATAATGTAGTTAGTTCGTTTGTGTGATTTCTAACACCATTCGCATTCCAAAGGAGAATGGATAGAGGTTTATTGGAAGTCATTTAAGGATTTTTCGCGGGAGGGATAAAATGTGATACAAGATTGGTGAGAAGAGATATCAAAGGAGTAACAAGGGATCTGAATTCGGAGAGGAAAGATGTAAGTAAACTGGTGAGATCTGTGGTATTTGAGGGAGGAGGAATGCGGGGAATTTGGTGTTGATAAAACTGTTGATTAGGTGAAGTTTGATTAGGATGTTGAGGGTGGGGTTGAGAATTTTGAGGTATGTGTTGTTGTTGCGGCAGGGTCTCACAATAAGTAACATCATTCTTACCTCCTAATAAGTGTGCAAAAGACACCGTTGGGTCAATTTTTTTTGAAGGTCCTCTTCTTGATGCGTTAGGTTCTCTTCTTGATGCCTCTGCTTCTTCTTGGGTCCGGGATTTTTGATATCTTGATTTAATATTCTTGTAGATCTGACAGCCTTTGTAGTTCGCTGGATGTCCTTCAAGGCACAATGCACAAACTGCAGGATCCCGTTTCGGTTTTGTGCACTCCCCGGATTTGTGCTGCTCTCCACATTTCACACAGCGCGGCAGATGATGGCAGTAAGTCCTGGTATGGCCATATGCCTGGCAATTGTGACACTGTACGATTTCCCTCTTAGGATATGGCTTCTCTACTATAACACTTGTGTAGTATATTCTTCTTATTTCGTATATTTTTTCGATCCCTTGATTTGGCTCCAAATCTACGAAAAATAAGGGTAGAGGAACTTTTACTCCTGGCTGTTCTTTACTCTCCTTCTGTACATTTGTAATCTGGCGCACTATGAAACCTGAAGTTTTCAATTCTTCTTCTATTGCTTCGGTTGGTGTTGAGGGGTGTAGATTTCTTATGACTACCCTCAAAGCTCGATCTTGCCGCAATTGGTACGTATGAAAATCCGCGTTGGTTTCCGTTAGATACTTCACAATTTTTCTGTAGGTTTCAGCTGTATCTGGTGATATCTTCGTGTCCTTTGTTCTGCTTAGACATGAATAGCTTCCAGAGCCTGTTATTTTGTTCAGTTGTGAGCATAGTAACTGAAAATTGCTTATGTTTTTAACGAATATGGGTGGAGGTCGGGGATCTCTTGGTATTGAAGCGGATTCCATCACTTCTTTATCATTCTGAAGCACCTGATAGGGGTTAGGGGTGAAAAACGGAGATTGTTCGGTTATCTCTTGTGAAGATGTACCTGGTTGATGCTGAAGTTCTTCAATTGTTGGTTTTGATGATGTTCCTGGCTGGGTTTCATTTTCTCTGGAGCTAATAGGCGTTACTGCAGGTGTTTGACGACATTGACGAGGCTTTTGTTTGACAGGCGAAGAACAAGGTGTTGAGCCTAACGGCCGAATTCTCTTGATAGAAGCTCTACTAGACATGGCCTGATTGTGAAATCGCATATAAGGGAAAAAAAAAATGAAAAAAAAAAAAAATAAATAAAATAAAATAAAAATAACCCTATAATTTATAACAAAAAATAAATATCAATTGTTATTATGTATTCTTGACTTGTTTTGAATAAATAATCTCAAAGATTTCACTGCAAAATAAGTAAATTCTGAGAGACGATGTAGAAACACGTCCTTTCGCATCAGCTGATCCACTGCCACTCCCGACATACTACCATAAAAGTTTTACCTTAGGGAGATCCATGACTATTAGTGGAGTATGGTGAACTAAAGATATGTGAGTAGGCCATTCAATCCTACGTCACACTCTTCAACAAGTCTGGTGGGTCCCTGCCTCCAGCAAGTCTGGAGGTCCCCTACCTCCAGCAAGTCTGGAAGGCCCCTCTCATTGTTGGTCAGCGAGTCCATCGGACTTAGCCGGGAGGAACTTCCAAGGAATTTCCATTGACCATCCCCACATCCGCCATCCGTGGGACCCAGTAATGAGCCCGCACGAGGTGATAATATTTACATTAAAATATTATATACGAATAAACACCTTTTGCTGGTGTTGCTTACATTTCGAATGCATTAGGGAGAAGAGTGGCCATCTAATGTGAGGTTGTGTATTTAACCACATTTAAAGAGGAACTGATACAGGTTTCTCATTCTTTAAAATTCTTCATGGAATGCCATAATTTCCATGTTCTCCAACAAAAACTCATACTTACATAAAATAATTATTAAGTAAATAACATACGAATAATAGTTACCTGCGGAGTGAAAAGGAGTGTAAGAACATTACTAAGCGGGGCGACAAATGACTTATTGAGACAAAACAAGGAATGAAGAGAGCTGATATTAGTAACCAAGAGCCTTCCTTCCGACAGGAGTGGAAATATGGCATCCATCGTCTGCTTATACCACTTCGACCAGTGTTCTTCATCCTTCTTTCCATCTTTTAACAGATTGTGAATTGTGTCTAATACCTATTAAAAAAAAATTAATCAACAGTTTATTTTTATTAAGTGAATATTATCATCAAATAATGAATTGTCTTATATCAACATTAAACACAGTAAAAAAAAAAATTAACACCGACTTTCTTTTTTATACAAAAACAAATTTGAATTATATATCATTTTCCATTAGACTTACACAAAGTTGAAGATGTTATTCAAAACACAGGTGAGGGGGTTTAGGTCAAGAATATAGGAAGGTTTTTTTTTTCTCAAGGATTGGAATCAGAAGGCAACAAAAGTAGGTATTGTCATCAAAAACTAGGATAAAGCCAACCTTCTTCAGAATATGTAATTTTCAACATTTTTAAACAAAATTAAAATTTATTTTTTTTACACTATAGTAGTCAATTGTAATTTATACCTGTGGGTATTCTGCAAGACGAAGCAACATAACAAGTAAAACTTCCTTCTGTGTTTCCAAGTCTTTCGGGTCGGTTACATTTGTACTTTTAAAAAAAACATGTTCAACAACAGGCAAAAGTGCAGGTATACCTAAACATAATAATATGGATACACTTCCCTTCTACTCTTAACAGATAAATGGCATTAATTGAGTATCGATAGATAACAAAACATAATCATAATAAAAAAAACTGATCATTACAATGTGTCACTGGATTCTGACCGCTCGCCATCAAACCATCACAAAGCTGAATTATTTTGGGTATACTAATGACTGGCTTTGAATGATTTTTTTCATTTGACAAATGAACTAAGAACTGAAATATAGTTGGAATTAAGAACTCAGCATCACTGAAAAAAATAAAAATGAGTAATATAATAAATAAAAATAATGATCGGTGATATTATAAAATTAAGGGGTTAGAATAAATGTTTTAAGTAAATTTTGATTTTTGTCCAGAGAGTGAATATATTTTAAATTTACGTTGATGATATACATATGTTTACATACATAATATTTAAGGAAATACTTCGTACTTTAATTTTACAGATATAATATCCTATTAAAATAATAATTGTAGGTTGATGGTATACTGTCGTGAATAATGAAGGATGGTTGGGATGATCAGTCGGAAATAAAAAGGAAAAATGAATAACAATATTTATTTTAACATTTGTTTCGACCTGAAGTTCAGGCCTTAATATTTTTTACCTACATTGTTTATGATTCTCATACCTTGTTATTTGGTTCTTTTCTTAGCCTTGATGAAGGCCTGAACTTCAGGTTGAAATCTCGGCAAATGTTAAAATAAAGATTATTATTTATTTTTGCCTTTTTATTTCTGACTGATCACTCCAACCATTCTTCTCTTCATTATAAAAATAACATATCTTTTGAGTCCCTATTTGGGCACCATATATAAATATATCATCCTTCAAACAGTTTTGATTAGCAGTTATAACTAAACTTAATAATTTATTGATGGTTATTTCAAATTAATTTTAATTTAAATTATTTAAAAATATATTCCTTAACAGAGGCCTTATATTTAATAAATAAAAAAACAACAATAAAACCTTATCAATGAGTCATCTTAAATAATTCACAACACTGTAACAATTAACTGCTTAATTAAAACTAAACTAACTTACTTTTCAATCTGTCAATTAAACTAATAACTCTTAAATGATTGTAGAGAAACTAAGTCTTATCTCAACTGAAAGACTTTCCGTGATGAATGACTTACTAAGTGAAGTAAACTTTTTTTTTCTGTTTACCTCCATTTCTGGCATACAGAGGAATTGTTTTAGAGATACAACCAAACATATTCTAAACAGAATGGGAAGGTCCTAATTCATTCCAAGGATCCGCCACAAAATAAATTCCAACCTACCCAGACCAAATTCGAACCATTGCTGCTAAAACCAAGAATCTTAGCACTCAGCCACCATGGCCTCTAATTGCAGCAAACAATGAAGTAATTACCTCTTACCACCAGTCTGGCAGTCTTAAATACTCTGCAGAAGATTCGAGGCAAATCTCGGCCATACCTTTGAGTTCCAGTGGTCAGGTCAAAAAGTGATGGTGTTTGTTTATTATAATGTTTGTTTATTTACCATATTATAATAGTATTATAACTCAAATACCACAATTCTTGAATTATCTAGAACTTGCACTATTTTATAACTTTGAAACTCAAAACTATTATGATATAACAAATTATAACTTAAAATAAATGCTATATATCGATAGCTCGGTTAAAAATTGAAACAACTCAAAAGTCAAGGTTTTCAGATAAATGAGCCCAAACGTTTTGAACAAACTTAAAAAAATTAAATGAAATATTACATAGGGAAACATAAACTTTTACACTGATGTTGAAGACATTTTGAAATGGTGTCATTTTGTGCTATGAAGAAAAGGTTACACACCATAGGTATAAGAAAAAAATTGAAAACCATCGATTTCTCAGTTGTTTCAGTTTTGAGCTGAGCCATCAATTATTAATAATAAATAGCCATAAATTATTAATTCATATTATTCATGTACATGAATATACATTAATGAAAAATTCACTTTTAAGGCAAAAAATATTTGTAAAAAAATTGACTTACAACAATTTTATTCTAACACCCTCAGAAATTAATAGATAAATTCATGAAACTTACTGTATTTGCCCGGCTTCTAAAAATTCAAATTGTTTCAATACAAAGTCAATAAATATTTGGTCCGAATCTAAGAGACAGTAATTTACTTTCAATTGAACTAATAATGTCAACAACCTTAATACTTGGGCCTGAAGTTTCACATTACATGTAATTGTGTACTCCTATAACAAAATTATTTAGTTAGTAAGCAGTATTATCGTAAAATAAAAAATAAGATAGAGAACAAAGCTATACATTAATATTTGTATATACAGTAAAACAAAGTTTTATTGAAGGAAGTTTGACGACTGTTTTACATATCGTGGGTGATAAATATTCATGACATAGTCATTATAAACTTTTTATTGGTGACGACATTTCAATCCAAACATGTGGGTCATCATCAGGACATGTTTCGAGCACTGAAAGTATTTAAGTACATCAGTACTTGAATACAGTATTTACAGTAATTACAGCACTTGAATACCTTCAGTCCTCGAAACATGCCCTAATGATGACCCACATGTTTGGGTTGAAACATCGGCACCAATAAAAACTTTGTAATGACTGCGTCTTGAATATTTTTCATCCATAAAATAATGTTTAGATAACATTCTTGAGAACTGGCTATCAAGAATGATTTTATTTTCATTTCATCTAAGAATGGTTTAATTTTTCTATGCTTCTACTGATTTGAGTCCAGAAATAAAAGAGTAAAATATTTAATTATTGTCACCTTTAAAGACTGTATAACTATCCCTTCAAAAAGTTTGATTCTTGATGCAAGTACAGCTCTGTCACATGCTGTATGAGGTTTCACCTTCTCATTGGCTGTTCCACTATAATCACAATATTTTATAAGATGATAAATATAAAAGTATATATTATGTATTGTATAGAAAATGATATCTCAAAACAAATAGTGATCGTACCCTTCAGTCGAAACAGCACCAGGAGAATGAAGCAATTCTGATAATTGTTTTAATGGATTATTAAAAATGTTTTCATAGTAACCGTTAGGCAAAGATAAATGGGATGATTGAATTTCAAGGAGATTCGACATTTGAATTCCAAGAAGATTCATTTCGAATAAACTTCTCAGCAACTTCATGAAATAAAATAAAAGAAGAAGATCAGTCAATAACAAAGAAAACAAATCAATACATGGTTTTAAACAGGAAACAGTGAACATTACCTCATGAACCACCTTGACAGTCGCTTCAGAATCGAGAATAAACGTTACCCTCAGATATTGAAGAAGTTCTTCGAACATTTTTTCTGAATCGATAATATTGTTAGGAGTCAGCATTACTTCCAAGCAGCCGAGGGTATGACTGATCAGTGACAAAAATTTTTTACTTGCCACTCTATCTAGTGTCAACTGAAAGAAAAAATAACAAAATAAAATAAACAAATACACATAGCATAAGCCTATTGGCCACATCAACAATATAAATAAAACAACATAATTTAGGGTAAGCAACGTTCATCAAGTTCTGCTCATTTTAAACAAATAAAAAAGCTTTATTTCCAAAAACCATACACAAATTATTCAAGCATCATCCATTCTGTATAAAGTCATCTTTCTGCCAAAGAGTGGCAAAATAGACATCTAATTTTTTTCACAAAACAACTAAAAAATGATATTCTATAGAATACTGTAATGGCAATGTTTATAAATTTGAATGTGTTAATACATTTTTTTGTACTGCGAATGAAATAACTATATTCAAAATTAACAACTACTTCAATTGAGGCATTACCAAACTACAATTTTTGAATCGTCCCATTATTTCTACCGGAATGGAATATATATTATCCACTTATTATTTTATGATGATTAGAACAAAGTTCAATCCATGAAAATAAATGTAATGTTCAAAATTTTTGGTTTATATATAATGGAAAACATCCAGAAAAAATTGTCCGTGAAGATGGAACAGGAGCCAGAAACACTGACAAAAGGAAAATAAATAAAAATTATAAATGAATAGAAGAGAAACCATCATAAAAAAAACTTCAGGAGCAATATATTTTGTTTAAAATTATAATTCATGATTTAATTTTTACCTTATAGTTCGTATAGCCAGAACGTATTATTTCATACAACTTTAAACATTGAGGGGTATTTCCATAGAATCCAATCACTCGTATTTTTTCATCTTTTTCACTTTCTTTTTCTACTGTAGAGATAGAAAAAATAAATTATTCAAGTGAATATTAATAACAAGATTAAGAAAAACAAATAAACTGAATTGTTACCAGGAAGAAGTGGAATTTTTGAAGGAGAGTTTGGTCTTGGAGGCTGCCTTTTTTTGAGAGGTGACGATAACAAATTACGTGGTTGAACATTATCTTCTACTACATTTACAAATATACTCATCAGTCTCATTAAATGGATCAAGAGTTCATCTATAGAAGCCATCAGCTGTAAATAAAACATTTTTTTTCAATAAATTTTAAAAAAATAAGAATTAAAATATTTAACTAGAAGGAAGCTTATACCCTTGACTTTTCTGCCAACTGATCATTCCGCTGCTTCAAATGGTGATGCAAAAGACCTAAAGTAACAATTATTAAATAAATTAATGAACTTAATCATAGAGATGAGTAAGTAGTTGAGCAATTTTAAGGATTAAATAAAATTGTCAGGAATTGCAGTCATAATATTTTTAATAGGTTAGCCAACATTTCGACCCTAACATGTGCGTCATCATCAGGGCTATCGTTTTGAAGTCGAGACAAGAACTTAAGAGTGATGATGCACATGTTTGGGTTGAAAAGTCAGCCAACCCATTAAAAAAATTGTGAATGAAATTCCTGACAATTTTGTTTCAAACTTAATCATAAATGATTTATTGAACATTTTTTTTTTTTATTTATTTATTAATGATATTTACAACTGTATTACAAGTAAAAATACATTCAGTAAATGTGTACAATAGAATATAATAACATGAAATCATTTGGTGAGAAACTACCCACTGGTAGCACTCTAAAAATGTATTTACAAAAGGAGATCTCGAGGCCATCTTCTTTTCAGACGCCTCGGAGGGTTGTCAGGTATCGAAAAGGAAGCAAGGTTAGAAACGAGAGGGTTAGGATGGTTCTGAAGTTTATTATGGAAGGAAAGGTATCTGGATTGGGCCAGGTCAGAAACATAAGGAACATTAAGGTCGTTATGGATGATTTTGTTTGTGACAAAGTAAGGAGCTGTGAGGATTTTACGAAGGATTTTGGATTGTAAGGATTGGATGCGAGAGGAATTCGATGGCTTAGTGGAGCCCCAGAGCTCAATTCCGTAAGTCCAAATAGGTCTTATTGTAGTCATGTATATGAGTCTTTTGTAATTGACTGGGAGCTTAGAGCGTTTGTCTAGTAAGTGCTGGAGTAGTCGGAAACGTCGAGCTGTTTCTTGTCGTTTCAGTCTGGTATGAGGATTCCAAGTTAGACGTCTGTCTAAGTGGAGTCCAAGGTATCGAATTTGTTCAACAGGGATAAGTGGGGTATTATTAAAGGATACTGTAGGACAAGAGGACATAGGTTTACGACGAAGGGTAAACGTGATTTGATGGGATTTATTGGAATTTATTTTGATCCTCCAGTTTTGAAACCATTCTTCAAGGTTTGTGATGTGTGATTGAAGGGTTTGGGATGCAATTGTTGGGTCGTTATTAATTGATAGGACACATGTATCATCGGCATACGTGGTAATAACAGTGTTAGGATGGGTTGGGATATCAGCTGTATAAACTGTGTAAAGGATAGGACCTAGGATACTACCTTGAGGAACACCAGCGGACTGGGAAAAAAGGGATGAATAGGCATTATTATGATTTACTTTGAAGGATCTATCAGTTAGATAGGAACGGATAATGAGGAAGTATGTAGGGTGTAGGAATTTACGGAGTTTGTAAAGCAGTCCTGGGTGCCAGACTCGATCAAAAGCCTGTTCTACATCGAGAAAGACTCCCATGCAGTACATTCCGCGCTCCAATGCAGAGGAGACAACATCCACCACACGATGGCATTGCTGGATAGTGGAATGGGATCTGCGGAATCCAAATTGATGATCTGGGATAATGTGATTAGAATCTAGGATGGGGTGCAGGCGTTTTAGGATGAGCTTTTCCAGGATTTTGCCTAGGATGGGTAAAAGGGAGATAGGGCGATAAGAGGATGGGTTTTCTGGTGGCTTTTTGGGTTTATGTATCATTTTGATAATAGATAATTTCCAAGGGTTAGGAAAGTATGTGGTTCGCAGAACAGCATTATATATATACGTAAGGAATAGGATGGCTTTCCGAGGAAGCAGTTTTAGGATCTGGGATGTAATTAGGTCGTGTCCAGGAGCTTTTCGGGAAGGTAACCTTTGAATGATGTCGGATATTTCTGAAGGATGAAAGGCTTTAGGTGGAAGAGACATTTGGAGTGGGATATCCAGTTCTGCTTCAATACATTCAAGGTGATTTGGGTTATGAATATCAGGGTGTGGATTAAAGGTTTTAAAGAGGTGATGAGCAAAGATTTGTGATTTTTCTTCATCGGATTTGGACCAGGTTTGAGCTTCAGTAAGAAGTGGATGATTACAGTCTTTAAATTTCAGGAGCCTTTTAGTGGTCGTCCATAGTGATTTGTCGGTAGGTGTAAGTTTTTCAGTAAAGTTTAGTAAATTTTGAATCTTGTATTTTCTAATTTCAGATTTTAGTTTGTTAGTCAGTTGGGTATAGTGAGTTTTATCTGTTGGATATCTGGTTCTATGCCACTTCGATCTTGCTCTGCGTTTTTCCTTCAATAAGATACGAATATGCTGTGGCAAGTCAGTCTTTTGTGAATTGTTGAACTTATTGATAAAAGTGTTATTATTTATACTGTCTGTTATTGATGCTGTCAGTTTTTCAATGGCACCATTAATGTCCTCTTTTGTCTTTAGCGGAATTTTTAAGTCTAGTTTGTTTTCCAAATCTTCACGAAATTGGTCCCAGTTCACTCGTCCTGTGATCAATTTAGGAGGTGATGGTTTAGGAGCATAGCTCGAATGTAGTGAAAGTAGAACTGGACTATGGTCTGAAGAAAGGTCATCAAGGGATTTGATTATGGTTTGTGAGGAGGAGATCTGAGAAGTTATAAATATATCTAGGATATCGGGACGTTTTTTGAGGGATGTTGGCCAATAAGTAGGACTCATGGGCGAAAGGATTGAATAATTGTTGGAAGATGAAACACGGGATAGGATGTTACCGCGGGGGTTGGACGTTCGACAACCCCATCGTTGGTGTTTAGCATTGTAGTCCCCTCCAGCAATGAAGCGCGATCCGAGGGATTTGAATAAGGAATCAAGGAGGTTATAGGAGATGGAATTACCAGGAGGACAGTATATAGCTGAGAATGTGAGATGGAAAGGGCGAGTTGAAAGGACTACGGAAGTTGATTGAATGGCATCAGTTGGAGTGGAAGGAATAAGGGAATGGGGTAATGATTTATGTATAAGGATGCAAGAACCGGCATGGGAGGTGTTGTCTGGGTGATCAGTTCTATAAGTGAAGTAGTCACGTATGTAGAAATGTATTCGTTTAGTGAAGTGAGTTTCAGTCAATAGAGCAATGTCAATGTGATTATTATGAAGAAATAAGTCAAGTTCGTCACGGTGGTTACTTAGTCCGTTAGCATTCCATAAAAGGATAGTTAGGGGCTTTGTGCTCATCGTTGGAAATTGAACGGAATTTCGGTCAGGATTCTGGTGAGAAGAGTGATAAGTGGTTTTATAGTATTTTGCAGGTCCAATAGGAAGGATGATAGAATGGAGGTTAGGTCGGATGGATGTTGATTGTGAATTGGATTCAGGATAGGTTCTTGTGGTGGATTAGGAGTGTTAGCTGAGGGCGGGATCCGTCGTTGTGCACGAGGTGGGTCTAGATTGGAAGGTACTTGTGCTGCACTTTTTTTCTGGGCGTTAGGATGGGACTGTTGAGGATGCTGCGGTGGTAATTTGACTCGTAAGGGTATATGATGAGGGAGAATTTGCTGACGTGGAGGATGAGATTGGGGATTGTGAGATTGAGGTTTGCATTGGGAGATTTGAGGCGCCTGAATTTGAGGCTGCTGCTTCTTCATGGTGATTGGTGTTTTTCTAAAGTCCTGCTGAGGTTGATCAATTTCTTTTGAAGTAGTCGCTAGCTGTGTATTTTGAGTAGACGTTTTTGGCAATTCAGGAAAATTTGACAGATTATCAATTTCAGGTAGATGGGTGACACTTTCTTGGTTCAGTTTTACGCTTTTCGAGGCAATGTTCAGAGCTCTCTGCTTATAAAAATGTTTATAAACTTTGCATCCTCTGTAGTTTGCTGGATGTTCTTCACCACAAAGGGCACATTTCGCAGGCAGGTCTCGAGGTCTCTGACAAGTGTCAGATGCGTGGGGGCCGGCACATTTCACGCACCTGGCCTGGTGATGACAATAAGTCTTTGTATGCCCCAAGTCTTGGCACTTAGTGCATTGCTCTATTATAGGCTTTTGTCTAGGCTCTTCGAATTTAATGGTGGAATATATAAGCCTCTTCACTTGGAAAATTTCGATGTTATTGCTGGCAGGCTCTAAATCGACGAAAAATAGTGGTAAAGGATATTTTTCCGTTGGGTGTAGTACGCATGATATGTGCCTAACATTGTGACCTATTTCTTCTAGGCCACTTTTGATGAAAGATATTGGGGTGCTTGAGTGTAGTCCTCTTAACACCACTCGGTATGGCTTTTCTTGTCTTAATTGATAACAATGAAAATCATAGTTTTTGGACGTAAAGTAATTTATAAGTGCTTTGTAATTTTCTCGAGAGTTTGTGTTTATTTTGATATCATTAACTCTGGAGAAACAGCGGAAATTGGTCTGTCCAATCAGACCGGCTATTTCTTGACCAAATGTAATGAAGTTATCGACTTTTGATATGAAAATAGGTGGCGGCTCGGGCTCAGAAAACTCTTGAGGCTCCGGAACCTTGCTTGATATTTTATTAACGGGAACAGGATTATTGGTGTTAGTGGTGGTTGGTGCAGTTGGCTCTGATGTTATGGTAATTGATTTGCTTCTGGTTTGAGGTGGTGATATATTTTGCTCGGCTGATTGTTTAGTTTTAGTAGATTTACTTTGTTCAGTTGACTTTTTAGATTTATTTTGCTCTGCTAACTGTTTAGGTTTAGCTGATTTATTTTTTTTCTTATTGGGTGAATTAGCTCCCGACCCAGGAGGAGTGTTTCGATGACGTTTTTGAAGTGTTCGTCTTTTTAAATACTGCGAATCTGTTTCGCTAACCTCAGAAAACGGCGTTTCGTCCTCCGAATCTTCACCTGACGAACTCTTATCTAAATTCATATCTTCCATATTATGATAAAAGAGAGAAAAAAATATATATATTTACTCCTAAATATGATAATTAAAAAGATTGAAGATTACGAAATAAGCTATTAAAAAATAAACTATATACATAACTATAATCAGAAATAAAATAAAACATTTCTTAGAATAAATATTTAAATAAAAATAAAACAGTCTCTGGAAAAGAAAAAAAAAAGAAAGAAAAAAAAAATAAGGAAACGTAAATATAATGTCTTGGGTTCGAACTGAAGACCTGATGACTGAAGGAAGTTAGTAAACAGAGCCCCTGGCCGTGAACTTATCGGAGTATGATAAGGCACGTAAGGGAATTAACGGCCTCTCAATCTAACCAAATGAGCACCAATTTATCAATTGTTTATTGTTAATAAATAGTACCTCACCTGCGTGTACGTCAACGTAAAAGTGTAAAACTGTTTATTAACTCACTGTTGATTAAGTATTACACCACAACTTTGAATATTGAGCACATTACAAAGCAACAAATACAGAGCGACGTGAAAGTTATACTGCACTTGCGGCCATGACACTTGCTACTATTGAACATTAAACAACATGGATTGTTATATCATAAAAAGTCATGTAAAAAGCTTTACATAAGGTACATTATTCAACTGATACTTTCTAATATCTTAATATTTCATGAACAAACATAATTTAGAAATTTAATTCCAAAGCCAACCAATTCCATTTTCCAATTTTTTTTTCCTATCTTTCACAGTTTTCATATAACATTATCATGAAGTGAAAGAATTTATGCCAAAATCAGTTATACCACTGTTCCTATATGATATATAAAATCATATTTGACTGATCTATGTTATTTTTAAAGACTTTCACCTAATGATAATCTGGTACAAAAACTTTGAATATTGATTAAGTTGGTTTTGGATTTCAACGCTAAGTCAAACTAGATCCAATCAATATTGAAACACACTGCTCTACTTCTGTCAATGATTGGCTACCTTTCTCCTTAAATTTACTTTCAGTAGATTATAATTTGATTTATATACTTTATTTAAATATTTTAAGGGAGCGGAGTAACCCAGTGGATGAGAACTGACTTCCAGAGCTCAAGGAACCAGGTTCGAATCCAGCTGATGACTAGTAATTTTTCATCAGCCTTGGGTCGACCCTGGGGTCAGGAGACCCTCCTGGGGCAAATTCAGCCTCTATAAAGTGGGTACTCGGAATTCATTAATTAATTAAGGGAGAAAACCTGGCGATTGAGTGTGACTTAGGCCCGTCACCTCCCTGCACAACCATTGGCCTTGTAACAGTACTTCTTCAAATAGTACTGAACCCAAGACCCTTCATAGGTTCTTAGTATTACAGGTTTTTTTAAATTATATTTAAATAATATTAATTATTAAATTTCAAATAATAGTAATTATTATTAATCATTCATACCTTTAAACAGATTGGAAGCCAATTTCAAGAGCCACTGATGGCATTCTAAATCAAGAGAAATATAGGAATTCGTGAGAAGGGTTACAATGAGAGAAAAAACACCGCCTGCAGAGGTGGGCCTAAAAGAAAATACACTACATAAATACCAATAATGATAAAGATAGAAATGGCAAGATGGATAAACAAAATATACTTAAAATATGGGTAATAGTAAACCCAGAACAGATGAGAAAGATAACACGTACTCTTTTTCAGTTGAATTGTCCCGACACTGCCATGAATCTGGATACAAAGAGGGCTCATATTCTTCTGATAAGTTGCAAAGAGCCTCAATACATCCATACTTAAATTAAAAATACAAAATAAATTATTAGCTGCCATTAAACATAGAAGAGTTACATACTTGATATAAATCATAATTATTTTTAGGCTAGATGCATTTATACTATAAACAATACAGTTAACACTGAACCTTATTAAAATGTTGTCAAATATATATTGACAAGTTGACTCACATCAAGTCACTCAAATGACTGTTACATAAACACTGCGCGTCCAAAATGGCTGAAACTTCGGTGGGTAACTGCCAACAGATAAATAATGAAATTCACTTGCTTTTATTTGCTGCCATCTTCACATTGTGGTCAGAAACTTTTCAGACCACCCTCGTATATGAAGGTCCGATTTCTAGTTTTTGAGATATTTTAATCCATATGCAAAAACACTTCAAATTATCGACTCCAGCTGACTTTACCCGAGTGTTACATATCGGAGATCTGACGGCTCAATCTAATTTACTCTCCACAAAAAAGTGCAAAACGAGCTTAAAGAAGTTTCCACTTAAAAAATATATAAATTATATAAAATTTTATCTATAATGGAGAAGTCTGATTAATATTTTATCTTTCAACCTAAGTAATCATTCATTTTTAATTTTAATATGAATGGGGAGAAGAAACCACTCTTAATATCAAAATATATAACAAACAATAATAGTGATTTAAAAAATATATAAATAAAACTGCATACTGATAGATTTTTAGACGAAGAAGCCATCAAAGTTTCAACTAATACATCTACTACTCTTGAGAGAGTGTTTTCCTCAATAACGGTCCCAAACAGAGGCTTTTTTCTACCTAAAATTTGAATTCCCAGAATTTGTAGAATTATACTTTAAATATTTTATTTATTATTGTGAAAAATGAGATGTATATATTAAATATTACCTCTAATTAAAATGTCAGAGAACATCATAGAAACTAATTCAACACCACGGGCGACGACAACGTCATCTGTTCCGTAATCTACTGGATAGTATAGATTTTTTACGATCCTTTAACAAAAGAAATATTTAAAATGTATCCAAACATTATAATGATAATAATTTTTCAGATAACAAAGAAACAAAAACTTACTTCATTATTCCTTCACATGCCGTTTTTCTTACACGGTTATCTTCATCAGAAAGGAAATCTCCAATTAAAATATCAAATACTTTGGATTGATAGATCGTGTTTCCTGTCATAAAATAAACACATTGGTAAGGTAACGAGCAGAACAACTCAATGAGATGTACCTGGGAAAGAAAAGTAAAAAATGTTAGAAAAAGTTTGTTTTTAAATAATACATAATACAGAAATGGAACAAACCTTGACAAGCCAATATGGATTTTGGGTGACAGCTAAAAGTTTATTTAAAATAGGAGTAACTAATGCGTAATAAGAGCTTTCCATTATAACAGGTAAGCATAATAATAAAGCCATTAGGGAATGTCGAACGCAGACAGAAGATTCATCTTGAATACCCTACAACAAAATAATAATTAGAATAATCATCATAAGTATCTAATTAGCATCTAACTCTACAACATTAAATCTGTTTTATTAATATTTTTTTACTACACAATATCAATAATATAGTTCTTATAATATCACCAATAGCATGTCTAATTTTGTATGGTTTACAACTTTTCTTTTGTTTAACATTCCAAGCGATATTGAGAGGTGATTTAATAAGGCAGGATCAAACAATCATTCATTTATAAGTTTAAAAAAATTAAATTAAATCAAAACAAGATAAAAAATGCTGCAAATTGTTACACAATGGTTTATAATTTTCAAAAACTTATGAATGTAACACTTCTTTCATTATCACTTAGAGGAAAATAAATAAAATATGATTGATGAAACTGGAATGAATAATTTTTTTTTCATCATGAGTAATTCGCTAAGAATATATAAAACAATCCTCATTATTTCAGTTGATTTAAGAATTTCCAAAAATCAAAAACGACAACAAAGAATACCAGCTTTGTGGTAGAACAAGTAGTAAATATTTAGAACGAAATGTCTTTCCACTAAATAGTCTAATTTCAACAATTGCTTGTTTGTTCTTTAGGAAATTTCATAAACTTTTAAATTAAACAAAAAAGTGTATATTTTTTAAGGTATTCAGAAATCTAATTTTTGCATTTCATCTTTTCGGTGAAATATGTTGTATACATAAATTTAAAAGGTTTCCAAGGAAAAGACATCAGCAAAGCTTCATTGAAATCAGTAATTTGTTTACATGCTACAGTCTATAATGACACAGGTTTTGTGACTGCCGTCTTGAAAGGAAAGGACAGATAGCAACGTTAAGGTAGCAGGATCATCGTCAGGGAACCTCTGAATTGTTCCAGAAGTCTCAAAGAAAAGCTGCAGATGCCATACAGCTGATGGTGGACAGGCAACATTTTTTTTATTCTCTTACTACAAACTTTGAGAGAGGGTTAACTTTTGAATATTTTGTTCACTTACAATGATTCATTATTGAAAACAATAAACCAAAATGAGTTAACATACAAAATATTCATTATTTTTACTTCTAAATAAATTAATGTGGTAGAATTAAATAATAAGTAGTATATACTAAATAATAATAATTAATGAATGTAAGATGTACATCATCCAGGCACCAACCCGTACAATCACTGAAAAATTTATCAAAATCAGATTAAAGTTAGTAGGTGATATCATCAGATAGATTTGGATACAGACGGGCAGACAAACATCAAATTATTCCTAAAAGTATTAGACCAGTGAATGAAAATTTTCGATTCTGAGGTCAAAAAATATAAAATCCTGCAGAATATAAGGCTTCCCTACTTTCATCAGTAAGTAAGCAGAACTTAAAAGTAAAAAAAAACTATTACTTAACAAAGTAAACATATATTACAATTTTTTAAATATTACTGTATCAAAGAACCAAGAAAATCAATACTAGTTTTAAACAAATATTAATTTTACATTCAACATAATATCCATCAGCTTCTCTATTGAAACAACTTTGTCAAGCTTTTCCTCAAAATGGGTCTCAAACAGTGCCTGATTAAATAGGGACTGTATCAAATGAGCAATCAATAACCGGCAATGCCCTCTCAACTGCTGGTCGGAATCTTCGGCAAAACATATTACATCACAGATATGTGAAAATCCTAAAAAAAAAAAAAGAAGTTTTAAATTCAAAAGTAACATTACATTTGATCTACCAGAAGAAACATATTATTAATAGCATTACCTTTCGGAGTGGAAAGACCATTCTTGTCGACAGGCTCAAAGAAGACAGATGGTTGCAGCCTGAGAACTTGACTAAGGCACATGAGAGCGAGGGATCGCACCGAGACTCTAGAATTACCACACTCGGGGATCAGGAAGCGGGTAACAAGCCTCCTAGCAGTGAACAGCAAAGGAGACTGGCTTCCGTCCGTCAACTCCCCGATATCCCAGGTCTAAAGAAATCATTAAAATAAATCAAACCTTTTAAAAGATTTTCATAAGAAAAAATAATAATACATAATTATTTTTTTTTTACCATAGGTTGAATTGAATTTAAAGGAGGTGAAGGCGATTCCCGGGCAAGATAAATATCAGGTTCAGATGATTGGAATGGAAGAGACTTTGTAAGGGAACCCAATTCATCACTCATTACAGAATCTCCATCAGGATAATCTAAAATAATAAAAAAAAAAAGTCAACACAAAGTAACCTTCATGGCCAAGTTTTCGTGAGACAGAAACAGAATACTCCAAATCAAAGAATATTTATTTTCCCATATCAATAGAATATTAATAATAATAAAAGTTCCAAATTCCTCAGCCAGAAATTCAGTAACAAACTACAGTCAATCCGAATTAATTACAAGGGAGTTCAGATTAGCAAAATATTTTGATTACCAAATGGAGGAAAAAAAAGGCCACTTCATAAATAAGCAATTAATTAATTAACTAAAATGATAAATATATTTACATAAAATTACTTTTACAATAATCAATCATCATTCAGAAATTTATTTTTTAAATATTTTATAGTGAAATAATTTGAAATTTTTGTTTGAAACAAGATGTCTTCTCTAATCTAATTTTTCTAAACATGTGTAATTTAAAAACTAAGCACCTGGCTTAGACGACATAATTTTCTTCTACTCATTGGATCCATTTGTTGAAAGATAATTAAATAATTACAATTAAATCTTCAATATATTTTTTTTAATATAATATGGTTCAGATTATGAAATGGTCTAGATCAGCAAAAGTCCACTGTACTGAACCCAAGATCCTCCATGGCATGGGTCTTAAGGGTAAAGCGTTTAAATGATGGGATATAATTTTCTTATTAGACCAATTACGAGTATGGAGAACCTTTCATATCACTATTTGATGATGTTTAGTAATTATATTTCAGTTAGGTGGTGATTATTTAATACTTTTTTCTTCCACAATCGACTTAATGCACATGATTTTAAAAATACTATAAGCATCTATAAGCTTACTTTATAAGGCTGAGATCTATATCTCCAGCCTTCATACTTCCATACCACATTATTTAAGAAGTTTTGGATATGTTCATCCATTTTCAAACATATATTATTTTATTTCCATTCAATCCACCTATATATTTTTTTTACATTTACCAATCTATTGTTATTTCTATTAATCCTCTTAACTCAGCTAACTTTGTTATTAATTGTCCTTTTATTAAAAAATAAAACTTTGTTCATCTTTTAAGTTTTAAACAATTTAAGAACCTGATTATAACTTAAAAATAATATTAACATTTAAGAGCAAAAAAGAAAAAAAAACTTAAGTAAGCATTCCAATTTTTAAGCCATGATAATGAATATAAATTTCATATTAAAAAAAAAGTTTTTTATAAAATATTAGGCCAAAGATCACCAAATATACACAGTATTTACATCATGTATTATTTATTAGATGTTTCGGCTTCGGAAGCCATTCCTGCAAACATGCACCTAAATTGTATCATTATAATATAATTTGTTTTTTTCACTTCTCTATCGTAGACGATATTAAAAGTGTTCCTCCTCACTAACGCATTCATGCAGGATTCTTGACCTAATATTTTATAAAAAACTTTTAAAAAATGGCACTGAACCTAAAAGATATGACTAAAAAAATTTTTATTTATTTATTTTTTTTTTTAATTGAAATTTACAACTGTATTACATAGAAAATACAATAAGTAAATGTGACATGGGTAACATGACATGTACAACATAAAGAGAAACTACCCATTGGTAGAACTCAAATTAAAGTTCTATATTAGAAGGTCCCAAGGCCATTTTCTTTTCAGACGCCTCGGAGGGTTATCAGGGATCGAGGAGGAAGGTTTGAAACGAGAGGATTTAGATGCAGTTTGTTATGGAAGGATAGGTATCTGGATTGGACCAAATCGGAAACATATGGAACATTAAGGTCTTTATGGATGATTTTATTTGTGACAAAGTAAGGAGCGTTGAGGATTTTACAAAGGATTTTGGATTGTAAGGATTGGATACAAGAGGAATTCAATGGTTTAGTGGAGCCCCAAAGTTCAATGCCGTAAGTCCAGATAGGTCTTATTATTGTCATATATATATATATATGAGTCGTTTGTAATTGATTGAAAGCTTAGAGCGTTTGTCTAGTAAGTGCTGCAGTTGACTAAAAAATAAAAATAAAAAGTTAATTCAATGCAAGGAATGAAATTTCCATGACTTCATAATGACAACCCCTTACACAGTAAGTAGTGGCCTTATAAATTCTATCTTGTAGGAAATTCTAATTTTTAACTTCTGTACCCAATAAATTAATGAATCATAAAAGATAAAAGTTTTAATAACACAAAAATGAATAAATCAAAGTTATTCATGATATTACATAAATCATACCCATTTGATAATACCTTGAAAAGCATCAGCAGAAACACTAGCAGGTCTATCTTTGTCTAAAACTAGATGGTTGAGTTGACTTTCAGTGTTAGAACCGTCGTTGAACCAAGTTCCTAAATCTTCTTGATGTAATGAGAAATCTTCGGATTCAAAAAGAGACATATCCTCAGAAATAGGAACTGTTGTTGCAACACTTATGTCACCTTAAAAATTAATATTTAGCTAAATAAATTATTTCAACATAAAGATAAAAAAAAATATTTAATCTAAAAATTATCTAATGGGCCCAATGACATGACCTTTCCTTGTCTCTTTAAGTGCATACAAAAATTGTTTGTTGCATCTTTGCTACTATTGGTCCTATTAAGATTTTTACTTTTAATGGCCTATTTATAAAATGTATAGTAAAGGAAAACCTCTTATCTTCTTCAGTTTCTCATTCCATTCATACAAAGATGACTGAAGAGACTACTGAGAGTCAACTATCAGTACATCACCCGCATATGTCATAGCTGGAGCCAGTGGATACTGGAATTAATTTCCAAAATCCTGCTACGGCTTTTGAGTTCTCCTGATGGAGGTCATAAATAGGCTAAATAGTGGCAAAACTATTTTTCTAAAAGCCTTTCAACAGGCCACTATTGAGCCTATTTATGACTGCCACCCCGGACCATCTCCTTCCTTTATAATGCAACGGTCAACTATTAAATATTCAATATATTGTTTCCATTTGGATATCCATAACCTTATACTGATTTTTCAGTCTATCATAACATTATAAATGTTGAAAACGGATTGAGCCAAACTTGTATATTGCATTAATAACATTACAAACTATAAAAAACTTACTGAGGGTTCTAGTGGACAGCTTCCAACTAACATTGCAAGAATGAATACGAGATCTCGAAAGACCCTGCTGATTGAAGAGAACTGGTAATAAAAGAGCTGGCGGAGTCGTCAGAAGTTCGTTCAGTGTTTCTAAAGCAGCAGTAACAATATTGTGATCTTCATGCTGAGTCAAATGGAGGCACAATTCAAATACCTGCAAAATTATAAAGTATAACTAACAAATTACGGTAACAAAGATCCATGAACACGTATATTTTTGTTTTATTAATAAATATATTTTGTTAAATGGTTATATACACTGAATTCTTGAATAATTAAGAATTATAAGTCATTAAAAAATAGAAACTTGATACAGCATATTTATGGTAATGTACACCTCAATTGGAAGTTGGTAAAAATGGTTTCATAAATTAATGTTGAATATTTAAAAGGAAAGCTAATCTAGTTCTACTAATCCAGGAAAATAAAAATATCTGCTCTGTAGTTTTCCCAAAAAGGAAAATCCCAAAGAGGGGAGGGGACAAAGGATTTTTGTTTTGGCAAGCAGTTAGTGTTTGGCTGGGGTGAAGAGAGGATGGGAGAAGGGATTCTAGCTCTAGTGGGTAAAACTCAGTAATAGTATTACCATCTTGGAAGTGGTTGTTTAGTAGAAGGACTGGTTGTTTGGAACTGCAAGAGAGAGGATCTCCCAGGGAGCTTGAGTTCAATAGATGAAAGTGTCACCATTTTGGAAGTTGTGTTTAGGAGAGCAATGGAAAGCATTTGAAGACAAATTAATTTAGTGCCACAAAAGAAGAAACAGTTTTTATAGAAAAAAGGTTAGCGTGTCAATCCATAATTGACTTTAATTTAAAATCAAACAGTGTTTAGTATAAATAATTTTAGTCTGTCTGAGTTTTTTGATCTGATTGTCAGTAACCCATACCTTGAGATAAAATAATTATAAAGTTTAGTTTAATATAGCAATATTCTTAGAATTATGTTAATTATTTAACAACCTCTTATTTATTTTAGAAGTATTCCAACAGTATATAGTGATCTTTCGAGGTTATATTAATAGTTTAGAATATAAGAGGTATTACATTATAGTTTAATTTTTAAAAACTAATATAAATAAATAATAAATTTGTTAGGTATTATCTGCTTTAAAACATATTTCTGCAATATTTAATAGTCAAAACAACAAAAATATATTGACCTGAATTAAGGAATCTATTGCAAGGACAGGTTCTTTCTTCTGCTTCCTTTTCTGTCCAAAACTACCACGGAGACCTGTATCTGTGTTTTTTCCATCCAAGTGTCCAAACAATCCCCTGATACAATTTAAAACGCCAAGAATCATGAAAATATTTTGGTCCTCTTTTATAGGAATTACAGTTTCTGAAAAGAAAGAAATAACTTAACTTCATGCATGATGATAACTTTTAAAAACATAAATCAATAAAAATACATTACCAATACCTAATAATGTGTTTATTGTATGTACGATAAAAAGCTGAGATTTATGACAGTTCAAACAAACAGCTAAAATACTAGTAGCAGCAGTCCGTCGGAAGACAGCATTTTCATTTTCTATATTTTTCAAAAATACTTGAAGAAGTTCCTAAAACATAGTTTTTTTGTTTACATGTGTAAAACAAGCAAGTATTTGATATTAGCTGTGGTAAAAATTTGGGCAGTATAAAGCCTTCAAACTAAAGACACTTCCTATAAAGTAAGTCATATATACTTGTTTACCCAGTTGTGCATCATAGAGGCCAATCATTAAATCTCCAAACAAATAATGTTACTAGTTGAAAAATTTTGATCTACTGACAAATAAATAAAATTGTGTTATCTTTTAATAAAATATAAATTTATTGATGTTTCCTGAAAAACTTGAAAACAAAATTTAGTTTTTGTCACTTATACCTCTTATACTAGTTATTTATTTAACAACTTTTTTGAAAATGGTTAATAGTTAAGATTAAGGAATACATACACAAGAAGCTTATTAAATAAACTTTAAGGAAGTGACAAATCAATTTACCTTAACATCATTATCTGTCATGAAACAACCAAGAGTTACTAAAATTTTTGAAAGCGATGAAGCCAGTGTTTCCATGACCAATTCTTCTTTCCTCTGGGCTATTTTCAATATACAAGGCACCAAATTTTGGATATATACCTTTCTTTTGTTAGGTCTAAAAACAAATAAATCTGATGAATTTACAATATGTTAAACAAAGAAAAGATTTAAATTTCAATTATCCATAATAGTTTTTTACCTAATGGTGTGAGCTAATTCTGCAAATTTTACAAGCGCTGCTCTAAGAGATCTTGCTTTTCTATTCCTCTTTATCTCTACATGTAATTCTAAATTAACCTTACCTACATGTCCATCCATTAATGTCTAAAAATAAAAATTTAAATTTTAGTTATTGAAACTAAGGATAAATAATGTTGTAAATAGATCAGATAACAAAAAAAAAAATATATATATATATATATAATATGTTTTATAATATATATATATATATATATATATATATATATATATGTTTTGACTTGAATTATATATATATATATATATATATATATATATATATATATATATATATATTATAAAATGTGGAAATACATGGAAATCTGGTCACTACTTTATTCATACCATGTTTTGACAAAACTCAAGTCAAAACATAGTATGAATAAAGTAGTGACCAGATTTCCATGTATTTTCACATTTTATTCGCTTGCTTGTAAAAAACTTCAAAACTGGTTATCTTTCTGTTTCACTATTTGTGAAATAATATAATGAAATTTGATAATGAAAGAAATTACATTTTCTGCTGTTTTTGACCTAAATTGCACAATTTTGATTGTTTTTTTGTTTTGTTTTTTACATCAAATTCACTTTTTATGCTAGATTATATGATTTATAAAGATGTTCTGAATTCACAGAGAGAAAATTCATTACTGTACTTCTTTTTCTTAATCAATTCCTCTTCTACCGTATATCACTGTAGAGGATCCTGTTTATAGAGCCTCATCCATTTATCTTGCTTTTGCACCAACTGACTGCATCTATTCCATTTTATTCCTCTCCTATCGAAATCCTCTCTGACTGAACCTTCCCAGGTCCTTCTGGGCCTTCCTCTCGGTATTCTTCCTTCCACTTTTATTTCATACACAGTTTTGGTCATTCTTTTCTCGTGCATTATTTTGACATGGTCAAATCAGCATAGAGTTTTCCTTTATTGAATTTTCTGCTGGTTTATTCCCAAATTGTTTTTTATTGTTGTATTCCTGATTTTGTCCCTCTATTCTCCTCAGAAACCGTATTTCCATTGCTTGGATTTGGCTTTTATATTTTGACGTTAGAGCCCAGGATTCATTGCCGTAGATCAGTATGGGGATAAATGTATTTTTATACAACATTTTCTTGACATTTTTTGACACTTCTCTCTTTGCTCAGAAGCCTGTTTTTAATGAATAAAAGCATCCGCAGGCTTGTCTTATTCTTTCACTGATTTCGCCATCTATCCCGTTCTCGTTCAGATGGGATCCCAGATACTTAAAATATTTGACGTGCTCGAGTTCCTCCCTCTTCAATCGAAGTCTCGGTCTCCCCTCTCCTTCCCTCTCCCTATCATCATTATTTTTGTTTTGTGGCTATTTATTTCCATTTTAAACAGTTTTAGTTCTTCACATATCCAGTGAGTGACTATGGAAACCCACCCAGTGACTATGAAAATGGGTTGGGCACACTCTGAGGAAAAAAGATGGGGCAATAGAAAAAATAGCCCTACAATAGAACACTTAAGAAAGAAAGGCTGACCAAGATAGACGTGCAGGTCTGCAAAGAGGGAATTTGATTGGGTTGGCAAATTGTTAAATGAGATAAACGGAAAGAACTCGTGGATGTCCTATGCTCCGGTGGGAGTCAAAGGAATTAATACATAATTATAAAAAATCTAATATATAGAAAACAAAAATTAAAAATTTACTTACTCGAATAATTCTGTTCAAGCATTCATCAGCTACCATTCTTACATTTGAGTCAGAATCATCACAAAGGTAAAACAATGATTCCATCGCAAATGAAAGATGAGGAGTAAAATTAGTTGTTGCTCTAGTTTCAGGAGAACATAATAAATCCGCTAGTGAAATGGCCAGATTAACTTTCTCTTTGCTCCTGTCAAAATAATGATAATGATAATATAAGCTAAAAAAAAATAACTATAAACGTTAAAAAAATACAATAATCTAATCTTTTTATTAATGCTCTGGTTACTGAAGATGCTATAGTATGTTATGCATACATAAAGAATAATTAAATATAATAATACAATTGACATGGATCAACTTTTATAATTGGATTTGGGAATGTTCAAATAATTAAATTGATCCCGCACATACAATTTAGACAATAATAAGAAAATGAGAATTTCGAAGAGCCAAATTTTACAATAGACAGACTTAAGAAACTAAGACCCAATTTAATAAATTCAAATACAATATTGGCTTTAACTAGCTTTATAAAACCATTCAAATGTAAATACAAATTCAATGGAACAGGAAAGAAGAAAATACTGATCAGAACTTAACCTTAACAGTCTTGATACACTTAAATCACTCAATTTATTTAATTTTGTTTTGTTCGTTATTTTATTTAAGTATATTTTGTAATTAATAAGTACTGGTTTATAAAACAATTAATGTTTATATATAATAAACTTTCATAAGGAACACATTTTTTCAATGAAATAAAAAGAATTTTCCTTTTTGAATACTAAAACAGGTAAAACAGAATTAAAATTATATCCATTACAGATTAGGTGACTACAAAAAGTAGGTCCATAAATAACATTAAAAAGGAATATTTTCCTAACTCTCAATAAAATGAATGTGATATAAACTTTAAAATAAGTGTAGGAGATATTGTTTGCCATAGAGTGCTTTGTAGAAGTTGTAGATAACACAATAATAAGAAACCAACATCAATGAGTAAGGATTATAAATTAATCCGAGTAACAGTCAAGTCAATGCGGAAGACTAAATTACAAGTTTTTGTTTAACAATTATTTTGAGATGGATAATTAGTCAACTGATCAATTATTAGGATGAATAAAATTGTAAGGAGTTACAATCAAGAATTTTTAATAGGTTAGCAGACGTTTCAACCCAAACATGTGGGTCATCCTCAGGGCTATCTTTTGGGAGTCGGGACAAGAACTGAATTGTTTTTGGTTTATAATAACAAGTTCCTAAAAAGCACTGAGCTCATCAATACCATTAGAAATCCATCAGACTATTCAGAAACTCATTGATGGAATTCAGAATGTTCCTTTATTCATAATCGAAATACTGATAGCTCAGCTTTAATAGTTGATGGATCTACTGTATGTAACTTCAGTGTTGTGGCATTTCACAATTTACTTTATATATTTATGTTAAGTTAACTTTCTATCTACATGTATTTATTTCTGTTTTCAAATTCAACAATTCAGTAGGCAGGTATTTTCTTATATTTTTTTATTTTATAACCTTCTAAGTGTGTTAACCTTTTAATTGGATGGAATCCATAAGGTCATTCCTTAATTCAGTATAAATTGCTGTCTATCGCACCTGGATTCAATTAATTGATAAAATCAATCAATGGAATTGGCGCTGAGTTTAAAAACATGCCTATTTAATTTTTTTCGGTTCTACATTAAGTCTTTTGGGGCCTTGAGTTACATCTTTGGAGTAATTTCCATCTAAAGCAAAGGGCAAAAATAACACAAGTACCTATTTTAACATAAATTAGAAGTAATGGGAGTTGAGATAAATAAAATGAACATATACAGATTATTTTAAGTCGGAAGGAGACAGTTCACCTCAAAGCAATAAAATAATCAGTCAAAACATAGGAGATCTGCCTAAATATAATAACTACTTCAAAATTTTATACTAAAAAAAATGTATTCAAAATTTTATATTTAAAAAAAAATTGTTTTAATTTATCTATTATTAAGGAAAATCTTATAATTTTCAAAAGAATTTTATAGACAAAATTAAATTAATGTTGATTAGTTAATTTGTTCAAATTAAAATAAAACAATAAAATAAATTTACAAAAACACATTTATTTCAATTTTAGTGACGGATCTAGATCATTTACAACATCAAATAAATAAACTTAGGTGATAAAAAAAAGGTAAAATAAGTACATGATTAAATCTACAAATAAACATTTTTTTAAATACAATAGAAGTGTAAAAACAAAAGTTTAATTTGGAGTTTTATCTGATATGTATATATATATATATATATATATATATATGTATATATTTTGTTAAGCAAAACTGCAAGATCAAATAAATTTGAAACAATTAATCCTTATGTTCGATGAATGAAGATATAAATAATGTCCTACATTAACAATTCAGCTTAATATAATAAATTGATTAATAGGTAATAAATGAAACAAGAAAACATAGTGCTATATTTCTCTTGCATACTTAGCATAGTTTTCTTCTGGGATTTGATTCGTGTTGCGAAGAGTTTTGAGAGTCTCTAAGGCCTTGGATAGTTTTTCTAATGTAGCCATCGTGGGGTTACTTCAAACAGACATTACATTTTGAAGTTAAACACTAAAATTGAACGACACCACTATTTGGACATCAGTCAGCTGATAACGTCGTCATGGAGCATCGATAAGAAAAAAACCAACGAGGTAGAAAGGCTGAATGAAAATTAAGCGATACTTCTGAAATATGTGTTGGGTAAGGATAATTATTGAATCGCATGGACAATGTCGAGCTGTTAAATGTGAAAAAAACATGATTTCCTTATATAAATTTTAAATCACTGGCAGAGCTCGTAAAGGAACACACAAGAAGGAAACCTTAGAAGTTTAAGAATGAAAAGCATTGGCAATGCCGCACAACTCAATCTTCGTTAGGTTCGTTTTCGAATTGCCAATATAAAAATCTTCTTTTTTTTAACATTGAACAGTTTGAAATCATAGCGATGATATGATTTCGCGAGAAACCGTTTTAGAAAATTTAAATAGTAGTTATTCTTTTTTTTAAATAAGGCCTTGAAACGATCTTGTATTAAATATTACTCATTAATCTTACGTTTCAATGAGGTCCATTTTTATGAGATTCACAATTCAATTTAGTAGTACCCAGCACAGAGTTCCCCCTTCTATAAGGAGTGAGTGGTACGCGGTATCTGGAAAAATCATTATTCAAACAGTAGTAGTTTCCACTGATACGGACAAACATTAAAGCTGGTTAATTGGGGACAAAAATAACGCGAATTAATTCAGAACCACATTTAAATGAGAGTTGACTAAGAAAGAATATGTATTCAGTATGTTTTAAGAACAAAAATATGCAAATAAAAAGATCCGTTTTAGTCTACAATAGATAAATAATGTCAGGTATATCAATATAAATAATATTATATTATAATATTGTAGTATAATATAAATATTCATTTTATTTATAGTTTAAAAAGCACAGAAAGTGTTGGGTGCTGAGTGTATTTCTGCGAAAAGAATACAGTCACGTGTGTTCGGTAGAAACCAGGCAGAAACAGTAGTAAACATCCTCCCCCCTTTCACTAAAGATTGATCTATAACTTTGTTTACAAGTTTTCGGTGAGGTATGTTATATACATACATTCAAAGGGCAACGAGGAGAAACTTTCACCAAGTTTTATTGAAATCGGTTCATTCGTTTAGACGCTAAAGTCTAAACCAACACGGGTTTTTAGGGCACTAAGAAAAGTACAAATAGCATTTCGGGGTAGAAGGATCATACTTGGGTGACCATTGACTTTGATTCCAAATATGGAAAAAATCGTTTCAGTGGTCTCGGAGAAAAGCCGCGGCGGACGGCAGAGTGCATAGCGAAGAGCGGTATGGCCAAGCGGTCTAGCATGTGTGTTTAACTGTATCATTAATCCCCCACCATCACCCTCTGGCCCGGGAAATCCCCGTATAGCCCAACAGGTGAAGAAAAGGACAGCGTAGTGAGAATAGTCAAAATTTTTATTTGGTTTTCGTGTTCTACGTATTCTGAAACGTAAAAGCTCAAATTTTGAGTACAGGGGGTTAAGTGTTTGAATTTTTTGGTAGATTGCAATGGTTCATTATTGAAAATAATAAATCAAATTATAGAAGGTACGAAATATTATTAAAAAAAAATAATTACCATATGTTTTTCTTGCCGCCTAATATATTATATTTATGTTTTTAGTCAATTACCATTTCAAACCTTTTATGACTGTACATTGTAATTAATTATTTGATTATAATTAATAATTGTTACGAAATATTTTTAATCCGACAAGAGTACCACTGATTAAGAAGACCGCTATATTTATTTATAGATTAGTGTATCAATGAATATGTAAAGACGTGTAACACCAAAAAATAGTTTTAAAAAAATGTGACAAATATTTGATTTTTGACAAATGGTGCCACATCAAAAAAAGAAAGTAAAGATAAAGATTGCTCTGATGATGAGAAAATTGTCTCGAAACGTAAGAGACAAAAAATGTAATTTAAAAAATGTGAAGAAAATTGGAAGTATTATTGCCTTAAATATGAATAAATTATTTAATTTAATGAGAAATTAAAAACTGATGACAACTCATTTGCTTTCCGCACGAGTCGTAAGATAATGTTATCATAAGAATGGATAAAAAAAGGTCAAGATGGAGGCCACGCCAAACGGCCCAACATTTTTAGTAGGCCACATCTTTCCCGATTTCGTGATCAAATTATCTTAGAATTCAAGTGGTAAACAAATGGCTGTTAATGAATTTTTAGTACCTAAACAATTAGACAAAGTTTGTCGATCTCCAGATTTGACGTACCAATTCCGAGAATTTTCTTAAATAAAAATGTTTAGGTCACGATGAGATTAGACTATCCACGAAGTTTTAGGTGGGTGTTATAAATTTGATAAAAATTGATCTGTACCATGGAGTATTAATAATTCTTAGAAAAACAAAAATAATAAAAATTAAAGATGAGGAATACCATATCGCGTAACCCTTATCATTCCAAAAGGCAAGCAAATGTGATGTCCGATTGAGGGGACATGATCAAAGCATTCTCACCATGATTGTCTTCTTGTTAGGATTATTTGGGTGGGCTACGGTTTCTGCTGAGATACTAGACCTAAAGATTGGTGAGTTATCAAATTATGTTAAGATGACACGTTGTATCATGTTTTTAAAAAATAGAAGTGGTCACTATAATTTTTATAAACAACGTTGTCTGATTTCTTATACGTTGAATGTCTTCGTGTGTTATCGGTACATAGTTGATGTGATATATATTTAATTTTATTAAAGGAAGTTAGTCGACTGTTCTACATATCATGGGTAAAAAATAGTCATTATTGTAAATCCAAGGAAGAATAACAGACAACTACGTACTGAACTAAAAATGTTAATATTTTCTAGAAATGTTTTATTTTAGCAATTTATTTACTTTGTTCTTGTTTTATTTCGCAGGAGCTAACTGCACTGCACTTGGCGGGGGTCATGGTATTTGCAGGCTACTTACAAAGTGCGAAACCGTCGATGATTTTAAGGAAAAGCAACCCTCAATTTGCAGCTTTAAAGGAACGGAACCGATCATATGTTGTCCGACGAAGCAAACTTCTACCGTCAAGCCAGGTTACAAAGTGAAGAGATGTAAGAACTTTTTTTAGATATTGATTTCATCTGACTAGTATTTGAATGGCGACTTTTATACCGCCTTGGGCAGAGCGTACACCTGTTGCTTTTTTATCTACCATTCTAAGCGAGATTGGCTGTTATAGGTATAAAAACATATCCATTGGGTACTACTGATGTGGCATTGGGGCTGCTTTTATCTACAGATTTTTACTGCTATTCCTATCAAAGCGCTCGAATGTGAATATTATTAATTTAAACTTCAGCCAACTGTGTCCTAAGCCTTTCTCTAGATTCATCTTCTCTGGCTAATATCATTCGCTAATTATAAGTTATAAGTTTTTATTTATGTTTTACCCGTCTAGCTATGCTTCTTCTAAATGTCTTCCTTTGAATATCTCTTGTCACTTATTGATCTTCTTTTTTCAATCCTGCTACCATAGGCAGATCTTCCATCTTCTCCAGGAATTCCCATCCCCTCCATGATTAATGACGCATTCACCCATTCCTATCTCCCTAAGAAGTCTTATTGCTTTTTTTAAAAATTAGTTTAAGCAAAGAATTAGAAAAATTGTATCTCATGTGCAATTACACTTGCTGTGGTCTATTGCATGTTTTCTCTGGTTTGAAAGTTCCTTAAAATTGAAACCTCGCAAAAATGCGGTTCTCTTCTAAAATTCAAAATCCCGTAATTATGTAAACTTCTTATACTTTTAGGAGGGGCTTTTCCTTAAATTTCCCATTCGTGTCCGACTCCTAACTGGTATAGATGAATTCCAGCTTGTATTTTAAAATATTTATTTAATGAAAGTTTTTTCTGTTAATGCCTTGGCTCTTATTCTGTTCTGGTTTTTTGTCCTCTCCTTCCTACCCTTTCAGGCAATAAGGAGATTATCCAGACCTGGGGAGAGGGCGGGACATTAATACCAAAGTCAAAAGTCCATATGGCACTGGGACGCGGACTTGTAATTCATTTATCATGTTAGTTTCTGTTTTTCAGGTTCCCGGGCAACGCATGTTTTGCACATGCGTTAACTAGTGTTGCACAAAATCGGTCTTGGTCTTGCACTACGCAAGACCAAGACTAAGACCGCCTCACTGCTGCAAGACCAATACCAAGGCTGGTAAAAAAAAAATCGATGTTTTGAATAAAAATTAAGGCAAAATAGTTTCTAATGCTTGACAATTTTAGATACTATATGTAAAGAATTGGTATAACCAATATACTTTTGCATTTAACTCTTCTAATTTTTCATTCGTGCTTAGTTAGGTTTCTCATATCTCAAAATATAGAGTAATATCTCTATATTACTAAGCTAATAGGTAACTGCAAGACCATTGCGAGACTCTTGCGCAAGACCAAGACCTAGGCCAAAACTGAGTTTGCAAGACCAATACTCGTTTCGGTCTCGCATTTGGGCAACACTAGCGTTAATCCACTTGGCCACTCCGCCCCTGGTTCTTATCTTTATACTTAGACCGAGTTTGTCAAACATGGATTCAAAAGGGGCTCTTTGAGCGAATTGCTAATTACTTTCACTATTTCATGTCATTATTAGTTTAATACCTTATACATAATAATGACCCTTTATCAGTACAAAAAGTTCGCTGTAAAGACCACTGTTAATCAAATTATTAATACGTCCTTAACTTCGTGAATGACTGCATTTTATTGTATCCTACATTTTTTTTATTTACGGAACTTCACGTGGGGCTATTTCAATTTCAATCAGGAAATAGGTAACATTTGGTTATTTAATGAGGTACTAAAAACTCATCAACACTCATTTGCTTTTCACTTGAATTGTAAGCACAAAACCGAGAAAAAAGGTTGCCCTACAAAAATATTAGACCGTTCGGCCTATATAACATCTTTATTTTGGCATGTCGCGGGTGTAGGTCTCGCCAAACGGGCCAATATTTCTGTAGATCTTTTTTTTCTTGACTTTATGATAAAATCATAACTATTCAAGATGAAAGCGATTGGATGTTCATGAAGGCATCTCCGAGGTTTTATATGAGTGTTAACATTTTTATAAAAATGGTCTGTACCATGCAATAATACAGGAATAGCTTGGTTTTCAACTAGTCATTTAAACGCGTTATGGAGAAATATTTTTTTTTAAGTTTTGCTACATCGCTTTTTGTCCTCTCTGTGTACAGTTATTTTCATACTTGAGTACAGTACAGTTATCCTTGCCCTCATTCACCTTTTCGATGACAGCAAAATCTAATTCTTCAGCATCGGAAATACATTTTCCAAAAATACATGTCAAAACAGATTCTTATCCTTTTCAAAACTGTTTCTTAAATGTTAGTTTAATCTCCCTGGTGATATAGATGTTCTTCATATTTACTATCTCCCAAAAAACTCAACATATCTTATATTACGGGTTAGTTAAACATATTTATATGAATATAATATGAAAACTATTTATTAGAAAAACAAAAATATATATATTGAGTGTACCGTAAATAAGATGAAATATTTGAAGACATGATGCTAGACCTAATGAGTTACCAAAAAATATATATAAACGAATATCCTATTTTTGTTCCTATTAATGCCTGCAAAGGAATAGTTATTTTCCTCATTATCGAAGGAATCTGAAATATTCTAGTCTTTTACTCTCGTCGAATGAAAAATTCGATTAGTCTGAAAATTATCCGAAATATAACAAACCTGTGTCGTGCGTTAAGCAACTTTGGCGGCGGTTATTCCGAGCCGACCATAGCAGAGGTGAATGAAGCAGTAGATGTCATCACCACCACTGTCCAGAACTTAGCCAACCAGAATATTCCTTTCGCAGCCCAACATCCAAATTGCGATCAATATCAGAGTGGACCTTACAAAGACTGATACCATCTTGATGTCATTCCAGAAGGGTAAGATGCTTTACTACTTTACGGTAATTTTACCGTTGAAAAAGTTAACTAGCGATTTCCACCTCTATCCTCAACCTCGGCGTCACGCTGGATAGTCATCTTGTGGCGCCTCCGTACAAAGGACTAAGAATAGAAAAATCCGAGAGCTGCTCCAGCTCCTCTCAGTGCCTGAGTTCATAGGCTGGAGATACATCAAATTTTTTGATGGCTGAAGGCCTGTGTTAACCCATTATTCCAGGATATTGCCCCACCACCCAAAACTGGGAGGTGACTAGGCAAACTCCCTTTAGTGGACGCGCACGCCGAAGGAATGGGTCTGGACCATACTCAGTTGTATATATGATAAACTAGCAGAGCAGTTGCTCTCTGTTCACCGTGATCGGTATAACGGCCTCGTGCTATATTTTTCAAACCAATTTCATCCCCTTTCCTTAAAATTCCATAGGGCAGTGTAAGAATGAAGATATGTATGTATATATTACATGTACTTATATTGTAAAGATTAAAAAATAAAATGAAGGATAAGAAAAAATAAATAAACCTTAGTTAATCTAGGTATTCACTTATGTGGAAAGGTGTGCACTTTTTTTACTCGTCCATCATTAACTGAAGTAATTATTAAAGTACTCGGTACTTTATCGGTTTATTTCTTCGGCACCATGTAAAAATTAAGAATGTGAGCCCGTTCAACGTTGCACATTCGTTACTTAACATGATTTCGACGATATGAGTAAAATAAATCAGTACTTAATACTCTTTACTCAAAGTTCTTTGTGCCTATCTCAAATATACACACAAATACTGTAGCCATAAATTTGATCTAATCTGTTTAATTATTTTTAATTTTACTTGAATTTGTGTTATATTCTGAGATTATTTAATTTTTTCTGTCTCGGTTGTAGTCTGTGCTTGGCTGAATCATGAGTATAATCGTCTTGTAAAAAAACGACTAGATATGGATAAACAGGTAAGACTTTTTAATTGCTCTATTTCAATTTATATTGCTGTATATGAAATATATATATATATTTCTGTATATGTAGTTTATTTTGTATTTTTTTTGTATTTTTTTTTTTTATTCTTTAAATATCTGTTAAATGGATGAGAGTACTGATGCAGAAGGTATTTTTTTATTTTGAGTAATGTAACATTATGTCTATTTGACAATAGTTATAGTGAGGTAAGACCATATTCACACTATATATGCATATACATATAATGTAAACAGCAGTAAAATAACATCTAAACAATAATAAAAAAGCATAAAAATAAAATAACAAATAAGAAAGTAATTAATAATGGAATATCTTTTGACCTGGGTAATAAGCGTATCTTTTGAGAACCCGAAAACGAAATGTACTGGGTAATTCATTAGGCTTAGAGTTCTTCAGAGAGTCCGCCATACACCATACAGCCATACTCAAAAGTGGGAGACAACAACAAAGAAAACAAGAAGTTGACAGGTTTTGAATGGAGGGAGATGGCATAGACGATTGCTCTGTTTCTGGGTAGAAATATTACGACAAGGAATTTGCGAAATGTGTGGTATCAAGAAGATTTGATCAAAATAATTACGTTTTAGAAAGTTATCAGAGAGGTTACAGGAATAAATTGTGACTTCGTAATCATACAGTTGATATTGATAGTGCTGGATGGAGGAGGGGAGGTCACTGATAAAGATAGAAAGGGTGGGAGGTAAGGAGGAACTTTGTGGTACGCCTCTGGACAATATGTCTCTAAACCAAATGTATTTTATTTTTTCAGCTGTTTTCTATTGTATGACTAGCTAGTACAAGTTTCTGATAGTCGTGGCTTCTCTATTAGCCTAGGTGACGACTGAAAAGGTTTTCAGATGATTATTAATACGCCGAATGATAGTAAAAAGAAATATATATTTAAACCCATACAAGACATGATAGGTATCCCATAGCACCTAAGAGTCTTTCGGCTAAAATTTCTATTTATCTCGAAAACGAAACATTTTTGGTCTTTAAAATGCAACTGTTCTAATGGAACTAACTATACCGGGTCTGGTTGTCCACAGCTAAATCTTTAGATCGCTATTTCTTCCTTGTCTCGATACGTTGACTTTTGAAAACTTCTAATTTTTACAAGGACATTTGAAGCAGTCGATATTAGAATTTTGGGATATAAATTGAAATTCGACTTCTCTTTATGAAATTTCATTTCGTTTGATACCTCATTTATCAAGATCCATAGCTCCTGAAAGCCGGTAAAAATACCATATTACTGTTGTTTAGGCAACTTTCCAATTTTATAAAAAAAGACAAATAATTCTCATGAGTTCTACTTAGGCAACATTCGACATTATTTTGGCAGTGGACTGAATTTTTATTTAATCTGGTAGGTTATATGGTTTATGAAATTAACTTACCCTTTTAATTACCTTACCTAGCTGTGAAGGCACTCTCCAGTCTTAGTTCTGGCCCTCTCTACTCAAGTGGTAGACCTGAAGTGGGCTGAGAGAGGCTCGTAGATTAAGCAGCTTAACTCTTATTAGATGTACAAAACTAACTCTTATTCAAAACAACTGTATATAGTGTAGATAACATATATTATAGATAATCGAAATTCTAGATATAGCCTACCTACCTAGATATAGCCTATCTACCTAGATATAGCCTGTCTACCTACCTAGATATAGCCTACCTACCTAGATATAGCCTACCTACCTAGATATAGCCTGTTACCTACCTAGATATAGCCTACCTACCTAGATATAGCCTGTCTACTTAGATATACACTGCCTACATAGATATAGTCTGCCTACTTACCTGGATATAGCCAGCCTATCTACCTACTTAGATATAGCCTGCCTACCTAGCTGGATATAGCTAAAATGGTTAAGGTTAAACTATACTCATTAACATAAACAATTTATATCCAATTATATAAATAATATAATATATGAATAATACAAATATGTATTACTTTATAGATCCCCGGTATTGGTGGGACAGTGGTAACTAGTATGGCACACCCCTATATGGTATGGATTAAAAAGCTTATTATTACTTGTTTTCATTAATTTTTAGTATTTTAACACATTTATAATTTTGTAATAATTTATAGTTATTTAAAAAAGATATGATTTTTTTTAAAATAGCTCTTTTGCCATTTAAATGAGAACAATTAAACTTGGTGGAAAAAATCAGGAACAAAATTTATAATGCTATTATCTTTACAATATAATAAATAAAGTAGCAGACTCAATGTTTATATGAAGAATGACTGAAGTGTGTCGTAATTGAAGATCTGTTATTGGTCATTTCAACCTGAATAGTGTTAGGGGTTGATATACAACTAACCGTTATATATGATCTCTAGGTTCGAAATAAAATAAAGTTGAGTACTCTGTATTTGAAATAAACTCACTTTTATTTCACTACAAACTTTAAACAGAGATTTTAGATCGTTAGATTTTTAGACTTTTTATACAACAATAATAACTATTCACATATGTATATTTCAAGAATATGTGAGACTATTAAATATTTATAAAATAAATATCACTTTTGATTCCCTAACAGTGCATATCATAAATAGAAATTGATTTTATTGATGTTAGCTTAAAATTGAAAAAAAAACACTCAAACAGCATTGTTTCTCTACGATACTAATAAAGTAAATAATAAAGAATAAAGTAGCCCGTCAACCTTTATTAACCCTAACCATCCCATAAAATTTTTTTTTTTAAATCAGGATCACATCATTGACATCCATTCCATAGGTTCCAGTCTGCAATTGGATGTCATAGAGTGATATGAATTTTTTTTTTTTTCTTTTCGGTCCTGATGATCACGCGCAGACTTTCCATTCTGGCTGGAGAGGCGATGGACTCTCCATCAAAAAAAAGTCAGGACTTTATATTATGTATAAAAACTATGGGTGATAATTAACATAACACTATATATAAACATAAATTTATGTAAATATGTTTAAATTTTTTTTTTCTACAATTATAAACTCAGAGACACGAACAACTTAAAAAAAACTTTATTGGTATGAAAACAATTACAATTTTACATAATAAGTGCTTCTATTGTATACATAATGAGTGCTGAGTCATGCACTATTAGTACCTAGGCTTAATTCTAAAACCTATATATAGTGGTAGTGAGAAGTCTTTGATGCAACAGTACAGTATTAGGTAAATGGTGTATAACTTACTTATGTACGAGTAGGAATTTATATTTCCAATCTATGTAATTATGATTATTTGTTTCTTATTAATTATTCATGAAATTAATATTTTCTTCAGACTTATTCAGATAAACATTTCTTTTCTAAATATTTCAAAAATCTAGGCTGTGATTGGTTATTGTGGTACTGAAAAGAAATATTGTGATGAAAGTGAGGTAACCTGGGCATGTGGTGGATCCCTCATCAATAAGAAATATGTTCTCAGTGCGGCTCACTGTGGCTATATATTTGATAAGTGAGTATTGCTTTATTAGCTTTTTGTGTTGTTTTTTAATAATATCCAATATGTTTTACAAAATTTTTTTTTACTTTCTGAAATTTTATGCTTTGTTGGATAATTTATCTAGACAAAGGATGGAAATATAGCTTAATAAAAAGTAAATTTAAGATTTTTTTCCTTGATAAAATGAAAAGATTCTTGCATTGGCATTGTAAATATTGTGTTGGTCGGTGCGTTTGTTGTGCATCGAGAAGTCCCTTTTAATTTTTCGCTTTATATTGTATATAGGTGTGTATGTGTACTTTTTATTTATTTCTTAGGTTATTTTATTCTTATTTACTATATATATATTATTTTACTAATAATTTATTTTATTTATTGTACATAGAGTGTGAATGTGATCTGTGAACTCTATTATAAATGTCCTAGATATAGATTGTAATATTTCTCAATAAATAAGTTTTAAAAAAAAAAAATGTTCGCTTATGTACCAGATCGTCCCTTGCCGACTGCCTGACAAACCGCGCGATGATAGCGGATATGCGGCGCTGCACAGTGTCCAGATCTTCGATATTGAGCTTAATGCCCAGACCTGCCCCTACACTTGTAACCAGGACTGCGGGGGTCTCACCTGCTCGAACCGGGATGCCCCGAATCTCAAGCCATCTTCTTAGCAGACCTTATTCAGCTTTGTTTAGTCTGACCTCTAATTCACCCACTCTAGATTTGAGGGTTTCATTTTCCGAGATTATTTTCTCTAGATGGTTTGCTTGACCCTCCAAATGATTTTTATTTTTATTTAATCTTGTTTTTAATTCAAAGCTGAGGTCTCCATATTTGTCCAGCGCAGATTTAATATTTTTTATCTCTTCGTTCACATATTTATCAAGTACTTGACACAGTATTTAACATCAATATTTAAGTTTTAACACATAAAAGTTCAATGAAATTTCCTTAAACATGTCAGCGACTTTTAAATACCTTGGTAAATACAACACACTGGAAATAGCCTCATATATAGAAATTTAAATTTTTATATCGCTGTATTTTATACAATTAAATATTAAATAATAGCAACGATAGCTTTGATGAAAATAGCTTTTACCGCATATGTATATCATCATAATATTGTCGGAGTCTGTATTATGTGAAGCTCATATTACGTATGAAAGCCTGTTTTAATCTTTCGGGTGAGCTTGGGCAAGTTCGTATTTCTTCGATTCTTCTGTTACAACTATTATCCGTTACGATTTCTTATTTCTCTTTTAGTTAATTATCAAATTCTTTCATATTCTATATTTAACTATTTTTCATATAAGAGATTAATGGTAAATGGTTAACTATTTCAAATAAAAAAAGTAAAGGTAATTTAGAGGAAGCCAATATAGCCATTTTAACCCTGATTTTTACATACGATATACCTGGAAAAAAACTCCGTTGTCTGTTTTATTCGGGTTTTCCGCTGAGCTACCTTTAATTGGGACTATGCTTACCAGGTAGACAAAGGATTCAATCTGTTCAACAGTCTCACCCATCACGAGAAGAGATTGCCGACTTTACTAATTTGTCCTTATCTCTTATGTTTGCCTGCATTGATTTGCAGTCCAACTCGGCTTGCGATCTGGTTAAGGGTATCCAAATTGCACAATAATACTAACCTATGATTTAGCTCTCATAGATATTTATTTTTTTACGAATGTTAGCGTTTTTTTTTACGACAAAATAATTAAATTAAGATTCGCCAAGTGTTGTTTTAGGATTATTCCATTCTTTGTCGCTTAGCTTTCATGTTTGTCTGATTTCATGTTACTTATATGTTATATTTATTGTTGTTTATATACTAGAGGGCCTGCCAGGTGGGCTAGGCTAGGAGATTTGGACATCAGTACCTCTGAAGATGACGATAAGGCTCAGAACAAGACCATCATTGATATAATCGTTTACCCGAAATACCAAAGCACTCAAGCCTATCATGACATTGCGCTCTTCAAATTGGATAGTGATGTTGATCTTAGCTTTTATGTGTTGCCAGTATGCCTCCAAACCGAAAGGCATATAGAACAGAAAAAGGCTAACTTCACCGGATGGGGTAGGACAGGCCCACCCAGGTAAGCCCCATCTTGATTATACGTGAGGTCTCATCATCAAATCTTATTTTAATTTAATTCATTGGTGATATTTAGTTCCCTAAGAATAATTATACTTATAAACCATGAAGTAGCATTTGTCTGGCATTAGAAGAAAACCAAGAATTAATTAAGTTATGTAGGTATCTCACCCTAGAGTTAAAATAAAGGAAAATCACAAGTAGACATAATATCATATTATAAAATTATAGATGAATCCATATGAGTGTGTTCATATATTTGTAGCAAGCAAAGTAGATAATATATAAATATCTAAGATAAAAGTAAAATGAGGCTGATAGCTCTAAAATACGAAAATATTATTCATATATTTATTCGGAAAATTGATTGCTGAGGAGATAAAAAAATAAGTAATGTTTAAATGAGGTCAAGGATGAGGATTTGCGTATGAAGGTAGGTAGGGATTTCCCAAACAAGGTAGCAGGTATGACAAAGAATTTTTTTCCGAAATCTTTTATTCTAAGATTACCATTTTAATACTTATGTCACCTTTATTGATTATGTTTACTTCATCATTCCACACTTTGTAACGGTTATTATTATTTATCTCTTAGTTCTTACTATTGTCATTATTCTACCCACTTCATTTTACTTTAATTTTTTTTTACCTACATTATTTATATTTCTCATACCTTGTTATCTGGTTCTTTTCTTAGCACTGATGAAGGCCTGAACTTCAGGTCGAAACGTCGGCAAATGTTAAAATAAATATTATTATTTATTTTTGCCTTCTTATTTCTGACTGGTCACTCCAACCATCCTTCTCTTCATTATATATAAAATGGTTAGATACAAATAAAATGCTGTTTTTTCAAGAAAAACTCGAAAGCAAAACCAATGCGATTGAACTTGCAACTAGATACTAATTGATATGAAGCCCACGTTTTATTTCAATAATTTTATCGTTAATCATAGAGAGAATTATGGGATTTTCTCAAAAGGATTAATGCTTGGTGATCCCCTTTGACCTGTCACATAAATGTTATTGCTTCAGCCTCAAAGATATTTCTTTAATGTGCAGTTTTATGTAAAATTCAAGTTTCCCGACTTTCATGACCACTAGTTTATATTCTTCCGAAATCTTTCCAATGTGAAGATATGTTTATGATTGTCTCTTCCCTTTTACAGCTGAAGGAACTAGCGATAAACTTCTTGAAGGAGAGTTAGATATTTACAATGATACAGAATGTAAAAGGCTCATGTTCAGTAAGGACAGTTCCAAGGCGCCCCTAGGCTATCAGCCTGACCTCATGTTCTGCGCAGGAGTTCCTGATGGAAGCAGGGATACTTGTCCGGTGAGTAGTGAGCATAATCGATTTTCAAGAATAAATTCTTCGATAAAATTTGAAATACATATTTAATGTAAATTGTATTTCTCTAGGGTGATTCTGGTGGTCCACTGGTTACCTTTGAAACCATTGGGAACAAAACTCTTTCAACACAGCCGCAAAAGATCCAGATAGGAATAACTTCCTATGGAAATCTATGCGGGAGTCCAGATTCTCCAGGAGTGTACACAAGAGTCTCCCACTACATATCCTGGATTGAAGAAGTAGCTTTTAAAGATATAAACGATTTAAGATATTATTTTAAAATACATAGTTATTATTTGTAGCGAAAGTTTTTATTTTTTCCCCGTTTCAAAACTTGCAATTTCATGTAAGTTACTTTGTTTTTTTCATTGCAATTTTTCTTTGTCATTCTAAATGATGCTAGGAAAATGCAGTGCTCCATTTTTTTAGTTAGGTGAAGTAGAGAGAGAAGCAAATTTAAATCCAAATCATATTTTTGATTTTTATTTCATTTCGCTACCTCAATACCGAAGGTAGGGAAGCATTGTATTCGTGCGAGAGTTAAAAAAAAAATTGTGCTCAGAATCGAAAAAATCATCTCGCGTTTACGTTTTAGACATCAAGGATCAAATGCTATTGGAAATGAATAAAAACTGGGTCCAGGAAAAAACCTGTATTTCCTTGTGTTCGAATAAAATGTTTTTCGAAAGAGTAAATGAAATTATTTTTTTTAAATAAATTTTTTCCGTCGTGTATTTCTCCTTCAGTTCAGAGTTCAGAGTCAATGGGAACAAACTGCGACAGGGGCACAAGCTTTCGCATCTCACGGTGACCCAAAAACTACATCACTCTTTTGAACTGTTTCGGAATTTTTTTTAAACGTCCAAGGGGAGGGCCGCTCCTTGCAGAATTCGTTAGTGCTTGTCACGATAATATATATATATATTTTATGTATTACATTAGAAGATTCATGTATGAGGATGAATTTTCTCCTATATTTCTCTTTTCATTAAACAGCTGTTTAAAATATTAGTTTTCGAAAGGAAGGTCCTTCGGAGGACATTCGGAGAATTAGACGCAACCAAGAACTTATACAAAGAGACGGATGTGGTGAAATATAGCCGGATAAGAAGGCTGAGATGGGAGGACCAAGTTGTACGGATAGACGAAAACTCATACCCAAAGAAGCATGGAGCCGGGTAGAAAAAGAAAAATGGGCAGACCGAAACTGAGATGGAAAATGGAGTAAGTGCTGATGCCATAATCCATGCAATCAGGAACTGGTGGAGGCTGCTCAGGACAGGGAAACTCTTGAGGCAGCCAAGATCCAGTAATGTATTATCGAGCTAGGGGTGATGATATTGATCATATTAGAAAATTCGTCTTAGAGAATAATTTTTTCCTATATTTCTCTGTTCTTTAAATAGCTGTTTTTTTAAAATCTTTTTTTCGGAATTATTCTTCTACTATCCAAAGGGGAGCGCGCCCTCTGGCAGAAATCATTAATGCTGGTCACGATAATAACTTTTTTTATATATCACATTACAAAATTTGTCAATGAGGATGATTTTTTTCTATATTTCTCTTATCTTTAAATAACTGCTTTTTGAAACTTTCCCCCCACTATCCAGAGGCTCTCCCCTTCGCTGTATTATTATATAATAATATTATTATTATAATAATATAGCTTACTATATAATATAATAATATAAGATTATTATAATAATAATCGAATATTATTATATAATAATCGAATATTATTATATAATAAAACCCTAGGTCTTTAGGTCCATGAAAGTCTGAGGGCAAAAATTGTTCACAAATCTCCCTCTCCGGAAATTCTTTATCTAGAAAACCTATTTCCTCAGATTCATTTTCCCTTCTTTACGTTCGTATATATCGCCTTCCTCAAGTTAGATAAGATTCTGGTTTTGAATCCTCTCTTTTCTTTTACGTTCCTTTATACAATATTATAATAATAACTGGCGACTTTAACACTAATTTATGCTCCAATTCTCCCGACACAGATCATACCATGTAGACTTAATTCACTCCCTTGACCTTTTTAACGTTCCTTTTCAACTCACTCACTATATTCAGTTATCACGTACACTGATCGATCATTTTATAATCGATTTATCTAGAAATGTATTATCCTCCTCTCAGAATTAAGTATCCTTCCTTTCATGTCATGTCCTCATTAAGATCTCCTGTAACGTCCCTACTCCAAAGTTCACTCCTAAGAAAAATTCCTGGCGGGACCTCGATTCATTGACCTCTGAAAATACAAATCCTTTTCTTGTTACACTACTCTAGTCATTAGAACCTATTTATTCCTATTCTTCCATTGATGAAATGTTAAAATATATTTCTTCCAATCTTCTCCTATTCCAAAATCTTCATAAATCCCTAAAAACATGAATCTTTCAAAGACCTACTGCTCCCTGGCTTTGTAATGAAATCAGAGAGACGGTGAAGAAAAGAGACGCTATTAGGAGGCGTTTCAAAAGAACGTGAAACCCGGATGACTACATATCATTCAAGATCCTTCGAAACCATACCCAATCTTCCGTACGCCGTGCGAAGGCACAATTTTTTCACAATTCTCTATCACAAGCCCCGGATCCCAAGACCAGATGGAAAATCCTGAAAAATCTGTCCATAGTAAAATCGAAAGTGAGTACTTCATCCTGTTGCTCCTGATCAATTCAATTCCCACTTTGCTTACCTAATCCCTACACCCTTCTCGTCCTCGTACCGCATCCCAAAATCTTCTTTAACCCTGAAAATTTCTATTCTAGAAATATTTCACCCGAGGACCTTCTTTTCTCTGTCCTCAAATCCAGAACGAATGACTATGGATCAAATCCATTTGAAGCTAGTCAAAATATGTCTTCCTGTGATCTTTAATGCCCTTTTGCATATCTACAAGCAAATGGGAAACTGGAATTTTGTAAGGTAAAATAATCCTGTTCCTCATTTGCTTGGAAAAAACTCAGGAAATTATTTACAAGTGCTACTTCTTCGGCCCTCTTGGTTGAATTCAGGTTATCCAGTGGATTATTATATCAATGATAATATCCGCAATGTTTTCGATAAGCTTTACGAAACACACCACCAGGAAGCGCCACTATTGCGGAAGGGTAGTCTTGTCAACCCTCGACCTCTCCAACTTACATTCAGTACAAATAATTACCAAATATAATCTTAAGCTGACGTAAAACCTAAATCTTTCATTGGTCTATACTCCATTTATATAACTAAGGTATATTTTATACACAAGCTGATTTAAAAAAATATATAAATTTTTATTTACGGTATGCTGAATTTTCAAAGGAAGGGTGAATTAAATGCAAATATTTTCAATGAAGAATAAGGTAAAGAGTTGCTCCTGGCGAAATACACAACAGGATTAAGATAACTTACACTTTCTTGCATAATATCTCATTTTGACAGGATTCAGAAAAATTAATCAGACACAATAAAAAAGTATATACAGATAATGTAAGTAGATAGCAATGGAAAGGGCTAGGAGTAACTGGTCAGATTATTTAAATTGGTTTGGAGATTAAGACAATTTAGAAATTAAAATAACCAAATGTGAATAATTGAGACGTATAGGTAAAAATATATTTAAAGCATCTTTTATAAATCTTGCAGGCTCAAGTTGACGCATAATTTAGGTAATGTTTGTAAAAGGTAACTCCTTAACTAAATACCTCTTGGAGCATTGCGTTTTGTATATTATTACATATAGACTGCTAAGATACTTGTCTATCATATAGATATGATGATTGGCATAGTTAATTATGTAGAAAATGTGTAGTGCCAAGGGGGGCTTTTAACCCTGGCATAAATCCTCTGCCCTCACCCCCTGGCATGGGAAAACCCCATATAGCCATATAGACCAATCGCTAAGAACTCGTAATGCTGCTGACAAGTTCAGATTTAATATAATGTCAGTAGTATTTTGTTCTTTGATTATTAATCAATCGCTAGAAGTATCCTTCATGATCCTGAAACATTTTCTTTACATAGGTAATGTATTAGGATTTCATTTATTATTTTTTTAGTATCACCGTTTTATAAATTACTTTAAATTTTTGCATCACAGTCTTGTTGATACAGTTTTTACTTTCCATTTGAATTCCTAGCTTCCTCAGTATTGTTATTCCTAGTTATTGCAGATACTAATCCGAAAAAGTACAGGGGTTTGTGATTATCATTGATGGAAAACAAAAATTGGAATTTTAGAGGAAGGAGATGGCTCGGGGTGGCAGTCATTAGAAGACTAAAATAGTGAAAAAACTATTTTACAAGGTACAACAACAAGATACAAGAGGATGTAGACAATTTTAGAAGTTACATAAGGAAATATTGAAAGAAAAAGTAAAAACAATATGAAATAACGGACTTAAAGATCCGCCACCTCGACCATCTCCTTCCCCTAAAATATACAATGGTCAACCATCAAGTATTTAACAATTTAGATAAAGTGTCACAATTAAAACAAAATTTAAGGTAATGAAGTTCTTTCAATGAAACTGATTGCTTATGACAGTATGTAGCCCATTAATGAAAATCTGTTTGATTGACAGAATATATATGAAAACTCTAAGCATAAATAATATTATGTTGACAAAATTGAAATTGGAATGTGTGTTCAATCGATATTTATTTCCTATGAAGTAAAAATGGTAATTTCTATATTTACTTAAAATGGAGGTGAGATGAAGGGGGATCCCCTCCATATGGTATATCGTGGCGCAGACCCATGCTACCACCTATAAGGGCCGATGGCGCATAAACCTTTCCCTACCCCTCCCAACATATTTTATTTCTCTTTTGTTCTTAAAAATTGTGCCAACGAAAGTAGAATTTAAATATTCCTAGATTATATACAATTACAATCTCTTGATGTCTGTTCCATGCTCTCACTTGTCTTTTAAATTGAAACTTTTCATTTTGAAAATTCATAACCCCATCGAAATGTACCCCTCTCAAAAATTGAAAACTCCGTCAAAAGGTGCTCCCCTCATAAATTTTGATGGTGCAACTTGCGTCATGAAACCCCCTTCTCGGCACCTCTGTTAAGTACATAAACAAGAGAATTGAAGAATATAAAACAGTAGAAATAAATGTTGAAAACATGAAAATTCATTTTAATGTTTTCCTCAAATGTTCAGTAATGGTTATTATCGGATTGTGACCACTCAGCGAATACAAGTAGTTATATCTTTTTTGTCAGGAGAACTGTTTATTATAACTTTAAGATCAACGATCTTTGTTTGTACAAATACGATGACCTCTTTGTACTATCCAAACAAATCTCCCTCTACTTTCAATTCATATCAGTAGTAGATCTGCTGTTATCATTGTGCAGTCAAAATCTCAGTTACTCTTGTTCTTGGTCTATTTTAAATTAATTACAATGAATTACTCTGAATTAATGGATAAAGTAGAAGGATTTGATGAAAATGAACTGAATAATTTTGTTTCTAAAGTTAAAGATTGGGCACTTATGCATGGTAAGTTTATTTTAATTACTGTTATGCAATCCTCAGTACTCCAGTCATATACAGAGTAATTAAAATTGCAAATAAAGTTGCAAGAGCATGAACTTTGCATTTTTTAAGGCCCTTTTAGATTAATTTTGAACTTATATTAATCCTTTGAATCTGGGGTAGCATTAAATGTTAGATAATTAATTTTAAATTGGATATTTGCTAAGTTCTAGTTGTTGCAGGTGTAAATTAGATGTAATTTTTTCTGTTTATGTTTTCTTAAATGGAATTTTATTTTAATATTTTATGCTATTTGCACCTGTACAGCAGCAAATTTGTTTTATTTATATTTTTTACTGTGTATTTGCTTCATTTTGTTATTGATATAGTAAGTCTCTTGGCCATTTTCTTTTTAATCTGCGTCGTTCAGGTAACAGGGCGCATAGAATAAAATGAACCAAAGGATTGCAGTGATTTTGAGTTGAAGAATGAAATGTAGTGTATTTGTCGTGGATGTAGGACTTTACTGTTGTTATATTTAAGTTATGTATAGTGTTATTTGCAGTATACCAAGGTGCGTTTACAATTGTTGTAGAATTTTTTATTGTTCTGTTTGTATTTTGTTTTGCTGAAACCCATAGTTCTGCTCCATATGTCCAAATTGGTCTCAGTAGGGTGCTATAGATTAGCCGCTTGTTTCATAAGTTAAGTGAGGATCTGTAGTCCAGTAGATTTGAGGGTTGGCTATATTGTCTAGTAAGTTCTTGTCTTTTTAATTTTTATGTATGTTCCAAGTAAGTCTTTTGTCCAAGTGTAGTCCGAGGTACTGTACCTAGTTCTTGGAAGGCACTGGATTATTTTCAATCTTTTAGGTGGCATCAGGTAAATGAAAACATACATAATTAAAATAGCATAGGCACTGGGACTTCAGAAATATTAGGAAGGGGAGCAAAGGTTTGTGTAACCTGATAACAGTGTCCAATGCATACGAGAGGGGAGATGAATAGAATATTACATAAAGGAGTAGCTCACTAATCAGTTTATTATCTGTAATGTTATAGATTTAATACCTATAAGTTTTATTGAACTTTTTTTGAGGTATTTTTAGGTAAAAACTGAAATATTGAAGGGCTGGCCACCTTTCATTTTTGTCTGTAGACAATATTGGTGCGAAGTTGATTGGGGGTTTCAGTTAAAGAGAATCTATTCATCTATCTCCTTGGCACTACAACCATGAGTGAGTCTTGGCCTCCTCAATAAGCCTCTGCCATTCGGCTATCATGTGCTGCCGCCTTACAGTTGTTGGTCACTTAGAGGTTTTTTGCATCTGCTACCACTCCATAAGCCTACTTCAACCTTATTCTTTTCGGGTCCTATGTCTCAGGATTTCATGTTCACTCATCCTTACCACGTGACCAGCCCAACTGAATCTTCCAAGCATAATGAATCTTTCCTAAATCAACTTATTATGAAACCTCAAGAAGACAAGTCAAAGAGAATACACAAATAAAAATAAAAGATTTTTATTTGTTTGTTCTCACTGACTGCAACTTACCAACAATAATTTATTTCTGTTTTAGCAAGGAATAAAAGCCTCTCAAAAAGAATTCTTGGGGAGAAGAAATTGTTAGTGCTCTGAAGTAGCTATTTATAAAAAGCCAAAATAATTTAATAAGTAATATAAAGTAGAAAATATTTTTTTTATGTCAGCACACCTAAAAAACTTCTATTTGAGTTAGTTCTTTATTCAACAATGGCTCTACCTTTAATTTTCCTTTATTAAAATTGTTCATACATGCATTTTGTTATATTTTTTCAGCTGTTTTATGGTATTTTTTCCTTTTAATATCTTTGGAACCATTAATCATAAAATGGAAAACTGTTTTGTATATTGCAATTTATTATATATTTTAATTAAATTTTATAAGAAAAATTAATTTATTAGCTTTCGATTAAATCACATATTTGTAAAGAATCTATTTATATTTTTAATTAATTTTTTTTTAGGTATCGGTATGAGGTCAAAAAATAATTTTGATGAAAATTCCTTAGTCGTCGCACCATTCACCCTATTTCCTTCTCCTATAGCAAAAGATTGCTTTAACAGAGCAATTAGAGCTCAAACTTTACTAAACAAGCTGTTACATCGACTTGCTTATGATCCACAGTTTCTGGATTATGCCTTAGCTAGGTAAATAATTTTTAATAATAAATAATTTAAAAAAATATTTTTTCATTGTTTAGTTTAAAATAGAATGTATGGAATAATTATTATAAAAAGTACATTATTTAAAACATTGTGAATATTAGCTGTAATATAAAACATTTCCTGTGAGTCATTGACTTCACTTAGATTTATATACTCTTTTTGGAAGTAACTGACAGAAACAATTATAATAATTTAATAAGTTAAGAGATCCACTAGTATTCTTCCTAGAGCAATGATCTTTCCATTAGTTTATCTCACACAAGCATCTAATAAATTTAATTTAAAAAATTAAAGAAATTCTGCAATATTTAATAACCAGATATTTACTAAACTTTTATTGGGATATAAGAACTTTCGATTGATAATATTAATTTAGTTAAATTTTGAAAAAGTTTAATTTATTTATTTTATGTATATCGTTATTTGTAATTGCTATATTTTATTTTGGTTCTAAATTTTATTTTATTTCTCTTGTTAAGGGGCTTATCATTGTTCTCAGAATTCCGTTGAACCTGTAGCGTTATGACCTTTCATGTATTGACAAAGACTCTGATCAATAAGAGCGATTGTTGAACTATTTTAAAGCAAGGAATCATCAATTCAGTGACTTTCAAGGCTTATATATCTTTATTATGTGGTTAGCATATATCATGGGTGTGGCCAGCCTAAAATCAGTCCAAAGACAAAACCATGAATGTCCTATTTCTTTATTTTGAGAAAATAAGGATAGAAATTTTCTTTGGCTTTCAAAAATCAAGATAACCGTGATCACTGTATTTTATTAACAAAAATGACCTTTTTTTCTCCATTTTCATGGTTTGCCTTTAGAATGAAGATATATCAAGGCTGATAATATCATACGGTTAGCCTATTTTATCTTTGATGTTAAAGACTAAGTGGTTATTTATTTTTTAAATTACAGAGATGTCTGGTGAACTACCTATTTATTATTATTTCTTTATGTATTCTTTTAAGTTTTTAGAGATTAATAGAATCCAATAAATGTACTTAAATAAGTTTATTAGGCTTAGCTTAAACTGCTCATTTAAATTTGGTTATAAATAACAAAAGTTCCTGTGAGAAACATATAAATTCTTTATTCTATATCGTAGGAGGGAAACATTTTCATCATTAGAGGCCACAGTATGGTTAGGCTCAGAAAATGGAGGCCTCAATAATTTGTTTTATTTTACTGTTGCTATTTTTATTTTTAAGTAAATACACAATACACAAACTCACCCATTTAGATTTATTCAACTATATATTAGGATGCTAATGTACATTTGTTGTATATTTGTATTTATGTAGCTGGTATAAAATCTATTTTATTGTTTTATCAATATACATTACCATAGTGTTACGTACGTTACATTTGTTTTGTTGTAGTGTTTTAGAACATGACGAATTCACAAGGAAGCTGTATGAAATTTACACTGAAATAAGAAAAACTGAGCCAGCCCAGGTTTTTAAATAATTTATTTTATTTATGCCTTGTGTTATTATTATGGAAATGGAAATACTCAAAAATGGAATAAAACATTTTTTTAAAAATACTTTCTGATAATTTCTGTCCCTTTGAGGACATTTTATGAAAATTGATTTGGTCGTAGATCAAGTGTGAATAAATTAACCATAATTTGATCATATCGTTGCTCCCTGCTAAACGCACGAATGTGAAAATCACAACTTTTCAGAAGAGAAAAAAATATTTTGTTCTTTCTTGTTTAAGGATTTGCTTTGATAATTTTTATTTATATTTTAAGAAAATTAATTCAATTGTATTTTATTGTTTATTTTATTTAAAGAAACATTAAGTGCATTTTGATTTCATGAATATTTTACTTTTTATGATTATTTTATTCTTCTTTTGTTTGGAAATTTTAGGTTAATAGTAATGAGTTTGGTGAATATAACTTCCTTTGCGACTTATGATCACATTATTCTTTAAATAGTATTACAAGTTGACATTTTTGGAATATATTTCCCATCTTTAGAATTTTTGTCAGAATCTTTTCTATTTTGTTAGTGCGCTTCCTTTGTCATAAAAACATTGTATTTATTTTTGAATTTAACATCATCAGGAGCAACATTTATCTTGGCATTTATATAGCTAAACAATTTTATTGTGAACTCAAACGGAGCATATCAACAAAATAGAAAAAAATCTGACAAAAACTTTAGATAGTTGTGATAATATGAAATATATTTCCGAAATGTCAACTTGTAGTGCTTTGTGATAAATAAAGTGAATATGTCACAAAGGAAATTATATTTGCCAAAATTATTAGAATATTTTATTGTTTTTTTTTTGTAATATGAATTTATATTTTATATAATATTTTGAATTGAAAATTTTTCAAGCATTGCAAGTTTTAACATTTGATCAATAATTAAACTATCGGCTTTATTAAAATAATGATCATCGGGTTAAATAATCACAACCAATTATTACCAACAAGCAAGAGGCTTTATAACATTACATATTACTTTTTTCATGTACCGAAGAGAGTATCGCTTGTCGTAGTAAGGAATGATTTAATGTTCATTAATAATGGCATTAAGCAAGTAGAAATCAACACCATTGCTTCAGGTTTTGGTCATTTGGGGCCTTCTTCAAACAAATTGCACAGGTTTTATAAATATTAAATGTTATTTGTTTTTGAGGACTTTAATATTGGAGTATCATTGATATCTTAACACGATTAATATATATATATCTGTGGAACTGTCGGCATTGTGAGGTAGAATGGTTGTCAATTTTTATTTATTAATTTTTTCTAGTTGTGGTGATAACGTACTGGATGGTAAATTTTTTATGTTCTAATAATAATACTTCATTTTATTATTCATTCAAGGATAATTATGATAAATTGGTGACTCACATACATTTGTTGTTTTTAATGTTTGTGTTATAATATTAAAACACGTTCTTGAAGCTTTAAAAGGTTTTAAATAATTATAAAGTTTGTTAATATTGTAACCATATGAAAGAATTTTTAGTAGTTTCACAATTATATATGCCAAACTCTGAATTCAGCCAATAACCGATATTTTCACTTACAACAAACTATGGAAAAATCAAATACCCATGATGCATAGGTATGATCGCCGATTTAAAACTCTCTTAATTTCATTATTATTAGTTTAAATTGTCAACTCAATTTGAGATATGTTTAAATATTTTAATTTTAATTAAGTTATAAATTTAAATCATTTCACCTCCTAATAAGACTTTCTTTACAACTTTTTATTTTCCTATACCACTACAACCTATGGAGGGTCTTGGGTTCAATACTATTTAGGGAAAGTACTGTTTCTTATTCCAATTATTCACAACCAGAAGATATAATAATGTATAATTTTAATTAATTCCTTTGATGACCAACAGGTTTTACAACTTTACTATATAACAACCAAGTACTGTTTCTTGGTAAACGGTTGTACAAGGAGATGATTTGACTGAGATCATGCTCAACCACCAGATTTCCCACCTTAATTAATTAGTTTAATTAAGGTTACCCACTTTATAGAGGCTGTGTGTGCCCCGGGAGGGTCTTCTGACCCCTCCAGCTAATGAAACAGAATAAATATAAGAACTTTACTTACAGTTAAATTTGATGAAGCAGTATAAATTCAGACCTTGGCTATACAATTTAGATCTTTTGGTCTTAAAATAAATGCTTAATATTCAAAACCAGGTTTTGAAACTTTTTATAAAATTCAATTTTAGTAGTTTTCAAGAAATATTTTTCGGAAAGAAATGTTTAAAATATAAGTTATAAGGAACTTATTTGTAATAAAGTTCTGGATTTATTGTAAATTTCACTTTTATCTATTTAAATTCTTAATGGTAAGTTATGTTAAATGAAAAATAAATTGTAATTTTGCTTTTATTACTGTCAAAAATTATCTTGAATAAATTTCTTGGTTCTTGTATTTTCTTTGAGTAGCTATGAATGTATAGCACAATTATTATTTTTAGATTTATTTTTCGGCCAGGCGAATTGATTTTAAAGTACTTTTAAATAAAAGTTCTATAAAACATTTAATTGAAATGTTCCATCGGAAAAACGTTCTATTAATGAAATAACAGAAAAAAAAACACATTAAAAATAAAAGTTACTTATCATTTTAGGTGTTTTGCCTTATCACTATAACCAAACTGGATGAAGATTAATTTGGTACTGGTACTATGACCTTCAGAGTGTTAATCATATTAACCTGATAGAGTTCAGGGAATTCAGTGCTCTGTAACCATGTAAATTCTCCGGTTGACTGATCTTTCTTCCGTCCAATTATTCTACACAATACTTTATTTTCAAATACCTTAAGACATTGCTCATCTCTTGATGTAAGGTGCCACGTTTCACATCCATAAGTAGGTAGGATGGTATGGTTTTGTAAATTCTCATTTTGGGACAGTAGGCGCAAGCATAATAACACAGAAAAATAACAAGCATTTTCCACCATCAACCTATCCTTAATTTCCTCTTCAACTTTGTTTTTTTCTAATTGTCGTAGTCCCTAAATACCTAAACTTTTCAACCTGTTCATACATATTTCCTTCTATATAGAAATCACTGAAATTGTCACTGTTTTCACAGCTAACCATATATTTTGTCTTATCCGTATTTATTGGGAGCACCCATCTCCTTGCACAGTCATTATTACCTCCTTGTACAGATATTGACCAAGAAACAATACTTCCCATCATAGTAATGAACCCAAGGGCCTTCATAGGTAGTAGTGGCACAGATTTTTAGACTATAACAGATTAGAAATATTCATGACAGTTTATGGATATATTAGGTTTTCCTCCTCACAATTTGCATATAAAATGTGGTCATTCCAAGCACTGCCTACAATGCATTTCATTATCCAAATCCTTCTGGGTATTTTGCATTTATGCTTAGACCAATTGGTGCTTAATCCTGGCATTAGTGTGTTCACCCTCAACACAGTTTTGTATGTTTTTGACTATGACAGATTAGAAATATTCTCAATAGTTCATGGATATATTGGTTTTGCCACATCACATTGTGGGTATAAAATGTGGGCATTGGCTGAATTCGGTAATTGAGCGAATATATAATAAATAATCAAATAAAAAATTGATTTATTTATATTAAATAAGAAAATGGTTTTTAAATACAATTTCCAAAATATTTGTTTTAGAAAAATAAAAAAATTGAACAAGCGATATGTTTCGGTGACTGTAATTTATGGGTAAAATAATGCTAAAAATAAATTAAATTGATTGATTAAAATAAATCAGTTTTTTTTTAATATGAATAGATTTTTGTTTTACAATTGTTTTCTAACATAATATATTCCTTGCCAGTGGAAAATATCTGCGCGTTGTTTCTAAATATTTTGATTTATATTGTAATTGTCACTATAAATTTATGGAGGTTTTATTAAATCTTGATTTGAATTAATTATAACTCGTAAATTAGTCTTTTAAAATTGATTTTTTAAAAAATATTTCATTACATTCAACTCAAATAACTTTCCCCAAAATACTCTAGCTTCTAGAATTTTCATTTTAAATTTTATATATAATTTATTTATAACAAATGGTCCTGTATGTGAGGTCTGTTTTTGTTTTCTTACAAGACAGACTAAATGAATTTCTTCAATTCGCGCAGCAAAAAATACCATTTTTAGAGGATATCATGCGGTCTTTTCCGTTGCGACTACTTTCTGCATTCTGACGGCTCCTTAAAACAAGTTGAAATGAATACTATTTCTTCAAGTATGTCTGGACTAATTCATAGCCTCGGATATGCCCACAGGTATGTATTGATTTAAATGTTTTGTTGCTCATTCATCCGAATGCTTATGTGTTTATTATCTTAAATTATTTGTTGTTTAATTGTGCATTAATATTAAATTTTGTAACTAGCAAATAAAATGGTCCTCCTTCTAAAGTTGTTTGTTTTAAATAAAATTTAATTTTTATTTGCATGAATATTTTTAAAAAATCATTTTTTTTTAATTATTGCTTGATTAAGCCTGATTTGTCTTGAATTTTTATTTACTCTTACATTTGCTGTTCAATAGCTTTTGCTAGGAAAACTGTTTTTTTTTTTTTTAGTAACAATTATTCTAATGAGATTACCTGTTCACTTAATAATTATATATATAGTTTTAAATTAAAATAAATTCTTTATTACATAACTAGAGACATGATTTTTTATGTAAAGAAATACTTATATTAAATAATGAGTTCTAAACCTTAAAATGTACAATAAAATGGCCAACTATGCCGCTAAACAGTGGCCAAATATGCCACTATAATCTAAATCATTTAATTATTGCTTCTTTTGTTTGGAATTTTTTTGAACTTTATTCAGTTGTTGGCAATAAAAACTTCCATAATACATACAAATTATGTATTTGTTACAGTGTACTTATAGTTTATGTTTTGGGATACAATTCCCATCTTCAGAACTTTATGTTGCTTTCGCTAGTAGTCAATAGCTAGAAAAAGGTTTATTAAAATGAATATATATTACAAATTATGTTATTTGAATGTTGTTACAAATTTTTTATATTTATTTATATCATGTGTATCCCTTTGTCATAATTTAAACATTTTTTATAAAAGTATTATCTGGAGCAACTACATTACTGGAATAACAATTGTGTGTCTGTGTTAGCTACTTGAGGTTTTATAATAAATTAATATTTATAAATAAATATAATTAAATTCACGATAGAAAAATCAATAAATAACAAACTCATTTCTGGACATCGACATAGTTTTAGGACAGCTACTCTCCAAATGGACTAAAAAAGAAAAAAACTAGTAATAGAATTATAAATTATAGTCAAACCACATCCAAGGTATCAAATCATTAACACAACCAAAAACCTAATACACAAAGGAATAGAACTAACTGACAAACCTTTCATACCCCAAATAAAAACAGAAATTTATATCATTCTAATTGAGAATTTTTATCATATACACTTAATTAACAAATTATGTTACAGGTGCATATAGAACATATCACTTAATCAAAATGATAACAAAAACAAGAAACACTGAATGAACAGTGCAGCAAAAAAACCCACATAACAAATCATAACCCAATTCTTTGTAAAAACAAATACAACAAACAAGAACTATCAAGATAACGACTCACAAATAAACAGAATGAACTTGTTAAAAATGACATACATACCTGAACTTACAAACAAAATTAAGAACATTTTTAAAAATGATGACCTACCTGAAATCAAACTAGGACAGTACATTGACAAAAAATTAAGCAAATATATTACTCACACAAAAGATAAAATAGATACAATAGGTAAAAAAAAATGTGATTTACAAATTAAACTGTCAACATTGTCCTAAAATTTATATTGGTGAAACATCTAAAAAACTAAAAACCAGAATATTTCAGCCATCAACTACAAAAACATAAACTCCACAGCATTAGCATACCATAGTGTAAAACTACAATACAATTTCAATTTTAATAAACCATAAATAAGAGGAACTGAACCAAAACATAACAACATAAAATTACTTGAGGCCACCCACATCACAAAAAACAATAGAATAACAGTAAACTGCAAAACCTATACAAACACTTGGAAATTCATTATTCACATTATTGATATTATCAGGGGAACACATTATTAGTCAAATTAAATATTGTAATATAACTTTCCACTACCTCTTCTTTTAGGATATACAGGATTTTTCGGGGCCAGAGGGTGGGGACGGGGAATTTAAAATCCTCTCTGGCACTGGGTTGGAACTCGTACCTTTTTTTTTTTTAATCTCATAACTTCGGCTATCTGGTTGCCAGGCAACTCACATCACCGGCTATTTGGCCACCCTACCCAATATATCGTAATATAACCAATATATATATACCAATATTAAAAGGAAAATAATAAATAATCGGGTAAAAAGTTCAATAACAAACCTAAGTAGCTAATACAGACACCCAATTGTTAGCCCAGTAATGCCCTGCAACCTGATACATGAGATTAGTAGATAAAAATAGTCATGAATTAGCGTCCCAGTGCCAGGAGAGTCTTTTAAATCCCCGCTCTCACTCCCTGGCCGGGGAAAACTCTGTATAGCCTTAAAGGCAAGGAAGGGGAGGGCCAACAAAAAAAACCTGCTATCTTTTTATTTGCTGTTATACATCTTTTGAAGTCAGTTTTAGTATTTTAAAGAAGTTTTTATAATTAAAGCAAATTAATATATCAACTATTGAAATGTATAATACTTGCTATTAATAACGTTGATACAAATGCTAACTATTGTTAATGAAAATTTTCAATTTTGCAGTCTAGCGGTTATAATTATAATTAAATATTTTTAAAGAACAAGTACAAAATCTTCAAACATTCATAAATACACATATTTGTGTGGAAATTAAACATCCTAAGTTGGTGGTGATAGTAGAGTGGTGATTTTCAGATTCGATAATTAGCATTTGTATTGACAAAATAAGCGCACTAAGTAAGGCTACATGGCCCGTTGAAGTACAAAATTGCTTAAATTCATATTGAATGCATGCTAAAACTTAATACTATAATCTGCACTATTATGCATCAGCACATAGTTTATTTTAAACCAATGTACAGTTGAATCTCTGATTTAAGTTTAATTATACTCATTTAATTTTGCATACACCAATAAGTTTACTAATGATGAACATAACTATTTTTCAATAAATCAAATTCTTTATTCATATGTTTTTCTATGAACCAATGTAATATCGGAATTATTATACTGAAATAAGGATTATTATTAATAATAATGAGATACTTAATAATGAGAACTCGTTTTGCCGAGTACTTGAACACCCTCAGTGCTCAAACCATGCCCTGAAGATGACCCACATGTTTGGGTTGAAATGTTGGCATAAATAAAAATAAAATTTTTTTTAAAATAAGACTGCGTCCTGATCATTTATCACCCATTTTTAAAAATAGTGTTTGCTCTCTTTCTGATTTTCATCAAAATAATTTATTATTTAGGAGTCTAAATTCTTGGCTTTCTTATCTAATGATGTATCAAACTGTGCAACACATAAAATAATTCCTCAAAAATAATCTATCGCTCTGCATAATATAAATTTGTGGCATTGAATGAAAAAATATAAATAAATGAAATGAAATTTATATATAATCACTGATATAGAGAATAAATTTGCTTATTTACTAATGTTAACTCATAATTTATGGAATATTAATATGAAATATAAAATACATGTAATATTTGTTTGCAGATATGTTATTAAACAATTGGGAATGGATCAACATCTTAATCATGTAAGCATTACTTATGTTTAAAATTAGTTGTATATATTTAAAAAAAAAAAAAAACAGAAACAAGTGGTGGGTTGTAATCTTGCTTTCTGACTCATTAGTTATATAAAAATTACTAATCCAGTACTACCAATACTGGATACTAGTATGGTAAAATTTTGGTAATTTTTCTCTACCACTGACACAGAGATTGATATGATACTTCAATCTAACCAGAATGGGAGTGTCCACATTCATTGTGTGTGGGGCAACCTCAGAATAAATAATAATTTATTCAGGCTGGAATTGATCCTACGCTGCTCCAAACTAGACATTCTATGTCATTCACCCCAATTTGCTGGGCCATCATTACATTAACATTAACATAAGTCAGAAAGTAAAGATTGAGTATTAATAGTACAGATATATAACCAGATATGTAATCATGAAACCAGAATTTTCACATAGGAAATACACATGTAGTGTCTAAAAATCTTTAAAAATATTATATTTGAAATATCCATCACTAGCTGGATGCTTTTCCCGTTTCTCTGGCAATTTTTGAATTTATGCCTGAGAAACTATTGCTCTTTTGTGACGAACCATTCTTGTATATTTTCATAAGAAGTAAAGTACTGCTGAGCAAGTACATGCCCCCTTGATTCAAATAATAGTAGTTGGATGGAGCCAAGTCTGGTGAGTAAAATGTTTTTGTTCACTGGTGTTGTACCTGATTATTCATTATCATGAAGCTAAATCACTTTGTGTTATTTTTTTTATATTCTGGTCGTTTTTCATGCAATACTCAATTCAAATCGATTATTTAAACAGCCACACTGCAAAAGCCTATAAGAACATAACCAATAATTTTTAGGAGACGAAAAAAACTGCTTAATTTTTGTTGTATAAGCCTTATATTTTTGGTTCAATTTTTTTTACAGGCCTAAGACATAGATATAATGCTCCATTTAACTTTTTTGATCGTATTTCTGCCAAATAATCTTTTAGAGCCATTACTTCTAGCTTGGGTCGAAACGTTGGCGTAATTAAAAATAATATTTTTTAAAAATTTATTATTTGTTTGTCCGCACCTCCCAACCAATTCCTTCTCATATTATATCACGGTCAACAATCTCTACATCATTAGAGATTACATTTAATTTTTTATATCTTTGAGACAATTATAATTCAGTCGGTCTTTAACTTTTTTTCATTTTTTATTTAATTGTGATTTTATATTTTAAAATTTATATCTTTTTTCTTAGATACCTGTAAATTTAGCCCTTTCACAATTATGTCAAGGCCTTATAGAAGCTTGGAAACTTTACAGTGTCAAACGGTAATTATCAAATTATTCAACTTTTAACAGAATTTTTTGCCTGTATTAATTTAAAATAATCAGTTTTTATTTAGATAGGATGTTAATCCAAAGTGAATTCATTATTTTTTTTTTTAGTGCCGTTATAATGTTTGTTGTGGAGGATGTTACCTATAACATATGTGACCAGAGGTTTATGGAGTTCGAAACGCAAAACTTAAATAGTGATGTGAGAATAATACGAAGAAGTTTCAATCAATTACTAGAACAAGCAAAGCTTGGTGAAAATATGGAACTTCTAGTGTAAGTAATAGTTTTTAAAACAGATTAAACTGGTATACCTATGCCTATCCCTAATATGTATATTCAGAGTACAAACAATATTGGAGAAACATGTTTATTCTTATGAACCATCAATAAAATTGTTGCAAAATCAAGAAAACCTATTTAACACATTTAATTAGTGAAGCTACATACTTTATGTGTAATGTGTAATGACTATGTTGAAACAAAAATTTACTTCATCTAAATTTACGTCAACTACTTATTATATTGCCTCACTGGAAAGTAGCCTTTCAGTTAAAGAACTAAGCCTAAATTAATACCTGATTTAAAGCATTTATTTAAATGTTTTTAAAATTGATACTCTTAGTGATGGAAAAAACTATTTATCATGAGTAACAGTTACAACAGTTTCTAGTAATTAAAAAAAAACAGATACAACTGTTTCAAAACTTGAGGAGCAAAAAAAAAAAAAAATGACCAAAAGATTGTAAACTGTGTCTGAATCTGTTGCAGAGCGTTGTATCGGTTGCAAGTAGTTGTTTAAATGTTTATGTTTTGGAAAGCAGTTTAAATTAAACAGCTTCTGTATCTGTTTCGGAAAGCTGTTTAAATTAAAGAGATTTGTTGTTTCTTTCTTTCCACAATAGTATCCCTGTCTCCACCTATTAACCTGTACTGTAAGATGTCTTGGGTAAGTTCCTAAACTCAGTGCTGAATTTATTGATGGCTTCGTTTTGCTGAGTTTAGAAATCTTTTGGATGCCATCGATTAGTTCAGCCATGATTTTAAGAACTTTCACCTTCTATTAACTTGTATGTTGAGTGAAATAGTTTATTGTATCTGTTTAATGAAAGAAACTATTTAAAATAAACATATCATTACTAAACACCCACCACTACACTGAAAGTTTTCAAGCCAATCTTCATTAACATTAGCTCATTTACCTGTGATTTTTAACTTAAAAGTGTACAAATGGTTGAGTTGAGGGGCTTGTATCATTTTCAAATTTGTAGCATTGTTCAATTATCTTCCAGTCTGTCTTTGAAAATACCTCATCCAGTAAAATGCGAATTTTCACATGAAATTTTTTCGTGTTAAATGTTTCCTGAGATTATTGAGTTTGAAAATAGGAAAGATTCTGAGTATTATAAGCAGTGTTTACAATTTCTTTCTGTTCACTATAACTGATACCTGACAGCTTAAAGGATTTTGTAATGTGTTCCTTATAACAATTTTGTAATGTGTTCCTTATAACAATTTTGTAGCTGCTCAGTTCCCAATGTATTTTACCTATGATGGTTCACAGGACCGGAGATTTCCATTCATTTTTACTGTTCATAATAACTTATTGAAATAACACTGAACAATTTATATATTTATTTTTTATTTTAGAGGCAAAGATGAAGTAGCGGTAATTTACTACCGATGGGGTTACGATCCTAGCCATCACACAGATGAAACATGGTCTTTAAGGTTGATGATGGAGAAATCAAAGGCGATCAAATGCCCCAGTATACAGTATCATTTAGTGGGAGCCAAAAAGGTCAGTATAGATTTAGTTATGATATTGAAAATTAAACAATATCAATATGTTGAATTTATATTCTGGATAAAAAAAAAAAAAAAAAAAAAAAAAAAAAAAAAAAAAAAAAAAAAAAAAAAAAAAAATCAATTGTAAATATTTATCAATATTTTTCGTCTATAAAATATTGAGCTTCTCAACTATGCTGAATAACTTTTTAATAATAAATAAAGGAAACCTTTTAATATTAATAAACATATATATATTTTTAGGTTCAGCAGGTGTTATGTTTTCCTGGAATTCTAGAGAAATATATTTCAAACAAAGAGGAAGTCGAAATGATCCGTGATTTGTTTGTCGATATTTATCCACTTGATGAGGTAAGTTATCGAGTTGTATGAACACTTTTGACATAGCATATAGACAACCATACTACAGAAGTCTGTAGGTGTAAAAACTAAAAGTATTAATAAGGCAAAATAATATTTATTATTTTAATTTTAACTTCATGCTTAAGAAAAAGATGTAGTATTTTAAACAACATAAAATTGTAATAACATTCTTATACAGTGTGGATGTCGATGTGATCTTTTCATAGTTACACAGTATGAGCATTAGTATTGGTTACTGTCAGAACTAACATTTTAATATGTACATTTTTTTTCTGTTAGCATTTAAAATTTAGTTTTATTTTCATTTATCTGAAATTGCTACATATTCTTAATTATATATATTTTTTATTGATTTTTAATTTATGAAAACTTGTGAAAGATTGGCTGCAATGATTTTTTAAACAAATTTAAAAAATATATTTTTGTTTTAATGATTAAGTAAAATTATTCTTCCTTGTTATTTCATGTAATACTTGTTCACTTAATATATATTTTTATAATTTGTTTTTCTAGAGCCCAGAAGGAGAAGAGGGTTATAAATTAGCCATGACACAATTCAATCGCTTCGTTCTGAAACCGCAGAGGGAAGGAGGTGGAAACAATATCTATGGAGACGACATTCCTAAACATTTACGCAGTTAGTTTAATTACTATTTTATTTTGTTGTTTCTAAAAGAAAAAAGTACGACTTCTGTTTCTCTACTAAGTGTTAAATCTTGGACAATCTCTGATAAAAATTTCTTCTATTAATAGGTATTTCTCGTAAGGATGCTGCAGCTTTCATTCTGATGGGTCTGATAGAGCCTGTACCCTGCAAGAATATTTTGGTCAAACAGGACTATGTCGGCAAAGGTGATGTAGTCTCTGAGCTGGGAATATATGGTATCATTGTTGGGTAAGTCTTGATTTTTTTTTATTTTTAGTTCAGTATTTCAGTTATACCACAGAAAAAGTATTGTCTGCTCTTAAATCTTGAAGAATGAAACGTTTATAGAAAAAATTAAATAAGGATATAAGCACATCTCATAATGATTGGATGAGGGATCACCAACACTGTCTTTGCAGGCAAAATTTTATTTCCTAACCTAATCCACAAAAGCAATCACCCTGGTTACCAGTAACGGCTTTAGAAGGTGTTGCAGTTTAGGGGGCGGGGTCGCCGAATAGGCTAAAGCGTGTGTAACCACCGCTAGTTGCCTGGCAACCGGATAACAGAGATTTGAGATGATATAAAAAGTACGAGTTCGCGTCCCGGTGCCGGAGGGGATTTTAAATTTACCCGCCCTCACCCCCACTTTTTTTAATAAGTAATTAATTGGAAAGATAATCGTGTTTCTTTGAATAGTCATTTATTATTACTGGTACTAATATTGGTGGTAGGAATAGTCTAGCAAGTGGGCCTTATAGTACTTTTTTGCGAACCCCTGGTGGCAATCTTATATTCATCCAACTGATGTTAATTCATCATTTTGCAAACAATCACCCATAGCCAAATGACGAAAATTTCTTATTGGTATATTACAGAAAATAGTTGATTATTGTTCTTTTAATTATAAATAGATCAAATTATAATTTTTACCAAAGAGATGTAAAGAGATGCCGGCATAAATGCATTTTGTGAATGGCGGTACAAAAAATTACCGTACAAATATGTGTTACATTATCCATCGCATACTTACCATAATTGAGTGTCAAGATTCATCAGTCAGGCCTGCCAATAAATAAATTATAACAGGTGGGAATTGAGTCCATTACAATTAGAGCCGGATAATCTGGGAATGTGCTTTGACCATCAAAACCACTCATTTGTTATCATCATAACATTTCTAAATTATTTTCCACTCAATCTTCATCATTATTTTTCTCTCTTTTTTTCATGAAAGATAACTCAATTGCAAAGTTGGTAATTTTGTATTCAGCATATCGAATCAATTATTGATCTAATTGTGTGCTCATATACCCATATGTTAATTAATTATTTCAAGTTATCATATATAATAATTTTCTATAAATTGTGAAGCGCTGACCAATGCAATGCAGTGCAAGTATAAATTTTTCTTAAGCATTCATTGTTCTGATTATACTAATTTTTATTTTTTATACCTTTTTACTTAATGCATTATTAAATAATTATTTATTTTATTTAATAATATAACCCATATTATTAACGATAGTTTTTAAATGTTAAAATTATTATTTTTTATTAATATTATTAACTATATCAAACAATGAAAATCAAGGAAAACACTAACAAATTGATGCCCCTCTCTCTCTCCCACATGACTATTAACCTATGTGTCCTTAATTAGAAAAAGCCTGGATACTCCTAAGTAAGTTTTAAAAACAGTGACAATATTTTTGTTTATGGAATAATGTTCTATCTCCTTCTGAATACCTGAGTGCTGAATTGCTCATAAAAGAACCAAGCAAAGAGAAAGTTGAAATAGCCTTCATAAAATTAAAATCTTATACAGCTGTGGAAACCAATAATATTCATAGTGGAATAATTCCACCTTGTGGGTAAGCTGAAATTTCTAAAGTATATCTTTCAGTTAAAATGATTTGGAAATAAAAAGACTAGTCATATTATAATTATAAGACATTATTAGGCAAAACTATTTTTCAACCGTGAATTATTTTTTCTCTGCCTTCATCTTTCCATCTAATCATTTCATCTGGACACTATTTCTGTTCTCTATTACTGTAAACTAACAATTTCTTACTTGTTATCCAAAAGAAACTCCAGAAATCTCTAAGTTGCTCTTCTGTGTTTGAGAATAAAGATACTTGCTACATTTTGTAATTTTTATCCATAAGTTTCAACAATATGATGGTATTATTTTAACATTACTCCTGACTTTTCTAGTTCAAGTTTATGTTTTAATTATTGTATTTATCATTTTTTTTTTTTTTTTTTAAGGAATGAGAATGAAATTTTTGTGAATGAAGAAGCTGGTCATATGCTGCGTTCAAAGCTGGTGAGTTCACGAGAAGGAGGAGTCGCTGCAGGTGATGGATTACTCGACAGTCCTTATATTGTATAATAGGAAATTTGCTGGTGGGAAATTTTTGGTGCACATAAATAATATTTTGTAACAATCATTTAATCTATTGTTGTTTTTCATTACTGAACTAGTTTAGAGAGAAGATATCTTAATGCAGAAGTTACCATATGATGAATATTTTTTAATGATTGTTATTCCTAGATAAAAAAAAAAATGTATTACCAATATTAATACTCAGCAATAAGTGCACAGTTATGACTAATTTAAACAACTGATACCTATTACAGAGGAACAAAGAAACTACTGTGACCAGCGAAATAGAATTGTAATTTAAGAGCTACAAATTGTTATGGGATCTCCAGAAATCATTACTATCCAATGTTGAACCAAATCTTGTTTATTTCTTCTAAATTTAAGTTATGGGATTAAAATATTTGGCAATGGCCTAAATCATAGATGGAGAACCGTTTTATCATTATAGACTACATTAAGGTCAGGCAGTGAAAATGGAGGCCGCAATAATGTTTTTATATTTTGCTGTTGCTATTTTTATTTATAAGTAAATAGACACACTCATTTGCATACATATATTGAACTTAATTCTAATTATTTTCAAATTTTGTAACATAAATAATTAAATTTTAATTAATTCTAATGCGATATTAATAAAGACCAAGCAAAAAATATCAGTTTCATTCAGCCTCAGGGCCGGCCCCTGGTTCCCCACATTTGGTCTAAATTGTTTATTTACAAATAGAATTTTTTCCAACTGAGAAATTGAGAACTGCAGTAGCTGATTATATTGAACCCACAGAATAAATATTGACCATCTCCCTCAGGCTATGGTTGATAACCCACTTGTCTTTCCATTGTTAAGATTGTATAAAAACGTTAAACCTAATAAACTGTGAAAATGAAAAGTGTATTAAGTTTTTTTAAATATACATTGTAAAGAAATAAATTAGTCAAAACTACAAATTTATATAATACATATATTATATGTATTTCATGTATTTTTTATGTTTTATTACTGTTGTACATTTTAATAAATTAAAAAAAAGATTTTATTTTGTTTATTATTTATCGAAATACAATTGCTCAAACTGGAGCATTTGATTACATAACCATATTAAAGCAAATTGCTTATTTATTTTTAATTAATTCAAGTCATTTACATGGATAAGATCCATGTGCTTAAAAGCTGAAAGAATTGGTTTCTTATTTTTAAAACCCTTCTACTCCCACAAAGCAACTGTAATTATCTATAGTAAATTATAAATTAGAAATAATTTGCTTCTGCAACATCTCATGTACCTAGTGAAAGCAGATATTTGATTCTTACTGTATACATTGAATACAATATGATAAGCATTATGCTACAACTGCCTGACATATCCCATGATCTGATCTCAGATGCATATTTTATTTGGTGTTTAGTAGACTCGGAAAATTAATTTCAAAATGCACCAGGATATATGTATCCTAAAAATATTTTGAAAATAATATGTGTAATGCAAATCTTACATAATGAGATTAGCTATAGAAGTCAACTCTGTTGGGCTATCCACTTTTTCTGAAGATTCTAATCATCAGTTAGGCTATAATCTTTCATGGATTTCTAGTCATGCTGAGATACATGGTGATGAGAAACAGATTCTTCAAGAATAGCATCGGCTATATTGAAGAAAGGCTGTTAGACAGAAGATACTTTCCTTGGTGGTGGAAAATTAGATTATATAAGGATTCTAATTCTATTTTTTTTTTCTAGAAAAGAACCAGCAATATGACAAGTGAGGTCTCTAAGGGTGGGATATCTAAAGCTCAATATCAACATTGCCATCTATAGAAATATCGGAATTGAAATATAGAGTCGATATTTTCATCAATATCTCTCTATTATATAAAAAAGTTTTTAGTGTATGTAATGTTTTATTTTATTTTAGTATTAGGAGTGTAGGAGGTTACAGGAACTCTCTTATTGACCTCTGCAATAGATAATGCATTAGCAAGTGGTATGCTCTGCTAGATTAAAAAAAATTATTAGTTTGATTTCTGCAGTGAATTGTAACACAAGCATGGATTGCTCTCCACTACTGCAAACACCTATATTGCCTAACAGGCAGGGCAGCATTTTAAATAAATAAAAAATATTTTTGTGAAATGTCCACTTATTTTCATGATACAAATGTTAGTTATTTGGTAATACTTATTCATAAAAAGGAAATCAAAATTTGTTACAAATAAGTAAAGTGCCCAAATTAGGAGACAAACAATGGATTAGTGTATAACTAAATCTTAAATTGTGCAGCCAATGCTTTACCTGTTGTAAAAACCTGCCATTTCTACTGGAAATCTACTTTACAGCTAGTCAATAAATATGGTGTCTAATTATTGAGAATACAGCGGGATAGAGTAACAACTTTAAATTATTGTTGAAATTAAGTCTAAATATTGATTAAAAAATAAAATTAAAAACAACAAATTATTGTGTTATACCCTTGGAATAATCACTGAGTCATCAGATGAACATCAATAGAAAGTTTAGAGACTCAAACTGAACCAGTACCTGTAAAATCAAAATAGGAAAAGAATCTTTTATATAATTATTCAAGAGTGTGAATTAACATGTTCATTTCATCACATATTTTTGTGGATCTACCTACACTTTCCAATTGCTTCACATTTATAACTGTGGCATAAATGTATAATATTATCACTGGAAACAGCATGACAAATACGAAATTATTCTCAGAAAATAAAAATTATTTATGGTTTTATGTGTATATCTATTGCTTGGTTTATCATATAAGAGTGATGTATTTCTCCCCAATTGTCATGGAATAATTATTCTTCAACAATTATCGAAATTAACAGACAATACTACTCTTTTTTTCTTTAGTACTGCTCATATTTTCTTACACATGAGTTCTTGGAAAAGATGAAACTGACAAAAATAAACCAAGCTTAAAACAGCCAGCCAATGATTTAGTTAAAGCAGTTTATTAGAGTAAACACTGCTGTCCTACATTAGCAGATCCAGAATTTAATTTTGGAGGGGGGTTTCAGCCGGAAATCTTTTTTTTTCATATAAATAACGATAACTGCTTTGGAAAAAAAGAAAGAAACTACCTATATGAAATGGTGTTTAAGTGATTCCTAAAGTCCTTTTAAATGTGATTACACGAAAAATAATACTTTAAGAGATAATTTTTAATTTAGTTTTTTTTTTCCATAAAACATGGTTATATTTTACCATTTTGGGGGAAGGGGGCTTCAGCCCCAAAGCCCCCCTCCCCGTAGATCCTTCCTTGCTGTCCTATTAGTGTAGAATTGTGATAGATAAAAGATGAGAAAAATTGTAATACATCCCGTCTCTTCACTACTACCATTGATGAGAGCTCCACAGATCTATTAGTCCGATGTAAACTGACGTATACATCAGTATTAAGCGATTATAGAATGAAAACAAGATATTTTACCATCTGAATAACTCTCATTTCAGAGTTGATAATAAATTTACAAAGAATTTGTCTTTAATAGTCCGTGAAACGATAAATTGTCCACAGCCCCTAATTGAAGCGAAATAAATTAACAACTCGGAAGGTGTGACTGTTTATCCAAAGAGGTAAAACACTTTCTCTATGTAATATTCTTTTTGAAACAGTCATTCGTGAACCAAGAGTTGATAAGCGATAAGAATTATTGTCAAACAAACGGACATGACAGCTTTACAAAACAAATGAAGATAGTTTCTTCAATTATGAAATTTAGACAATATATTATTTATTTTGGAAATAATTTTAACACCCATACTATTTCCATTCCTTCTATTTGAAGTGCGACTTGATTACTGGTAAAACTTCATTTTTGAACCCAAATTTTTAAATATTTGTTCACTTTTTAGGTATAATCTTGATTGAATTTAATGTGTTGTAGAATGAAAGGAATATAAACAATCTAAGATGGACGCACAGAAATATCAAAATCCCTATTCCGAAAAATGTCTTCAATTATTTCTGACTGAGGATGGAAAAGTATGGTTTTATATCATCACTTAGTTATTAATTATTATTATTTTTTTAAATGGAGTCCTTGAGTTTACGTGAAGCTAATAAATGTAATAACTCATTTTGATTTTTCTAATTATAGACATGTTATATCAGTTATATGCTATATGTGCTGAAAACCAACAGTGTATGTTATTTTTAGTACAAGTTTCATGATTTTTGTAGACAAGTAAGGTCCCCTACTACAAGGTTAAGTACCAGTCACAAGTTTTTTTTTATTTATTGAGCTAGTTTAGATAGTAGAAGTTGATAGCTACGACTTACTTTATTAATGTAAAAAGCGAAAGTAAAAAAATCAATTGTTGAAAAACATTTATTTATTTATTTATTTTACATTAACTTTAGACTTTTAATATGACTTTATAGTCAGCTTCTTAATGGTTGATTATCCTTGTTCTTTGGGACTTTTATCATGCTTTGTGAATTTTTGAACATTTCATACAAGGACTGCATTTCTCCCCATGTTTTTCAAGTTTAAAGTACTAAAAATTAAATTTAGATAAATTATTGAAGGAAGTTAATCGACTGTTCTACATATCATAGGTGATAGATGATCAGGATGCAGTCAGTTTTTTAAGATTTTTATTTGTCAACGTTTCAAACCGTGCTTGTAAGTCATCAGGGCATGTTACCAGCACTGGATATGATCCAGTACTCTTGGAAGATTTCAGTGTTTGTAACATACCATTATGATAACCCACAAACTTGGGTTGAAACATTGGAAAATAAAAAAACGACTGTCCTAATCATCTATCACCCATAAATTTTAAGAAATTTTCATTTCATCTTCATTTCGTTGGTACCACTCTATTTCTCTTTTTTATCTATCTTTTCTCTATTTTTTTAATATTCTCTTTATTTTTGGTATTATTTTCTTGGGTATTTTCAATTTTCTTGTTTGGCAAATTTTCTCTTTCTTTGCTATACAGTAATTGTTTATTTTTATATATTTATTTTTGTACCATTTCTACCAACCTATTTATAATTTTTTAAACAATATTATGCTGTTATTATTTCATTTGTTTTATTATATCCTTCCCTTATCTATTCCATAGCTCTGAATTACTTTTTACCATAATTTCAGTAAATTTATGAACTAAAATAAAACACTAATGAAGTTTTTTTTTTTTCTAATATTAGTTATGTCCTAAAATGTAGTATTCACCAGCATATTTACAGTTCCAATTTTTTTTTTTGTGGATGTATATCTTAATCTTTGTTGCAATAATGATTTAAGATTTTTTTTTTTTTTTACAGCTGCAAGAAGATATAGTTTCAAAAATAAAAGAAACAGATGAGAATTTCGAAAAAGAAATAAGAAGAACATTGCCCATGTTCAAACCTACTGGAGATTTTTCGATTTACACTGGCTACTGTGGGACAGCTCTCTTGTTTCTCCTAAAATATAGAAAAACTAATGATAAGTATTATTTAGATGTGAGTAATTACTGGTTTTATTATACTAATAATATAAAAGTTTATACTTAGTTTTTATTTTTTGATTTTTCTTTAATTAGTTACCTTTATATATTTAGAAAAATAAGTGTTCCAAAAAGCATAAATAAGATTAAAAAAAAATTCAGTGCTGGAACATTGACTTATTTTTATTTCCCCAAGTAGTAATTTTTTACTGTTTTTTTTTTTGCATGTTGGATCTGATATATATGGTAGCTTTTTCTTCGTCTATTTTAGTCCATCAATAATTTAATTTTGGAAAAATATGACATTTCCATGTTTTTTCATAGTGATCTTTATATAACTATAAAATGAAGAGAAGAATAGTTGGGGTGCTCAGTCAAAAAGGAAGGCTAAAAATAAATTATAATATTTATTTTTTACATATGCCATTTTTTACATATTTATTACATATATTTATTACATATTTTTACATATAATAAATATTATAATTTATTTTTTGCCTTCCTTTTTGACTGAGCACCCCAACTATTCTTCTCTTCATTATCCACGACAGTCAACCAATTACCAATTATATAACTATAAAATGGTTTGGATGCCGGTTGGTGGTACACTTCACACATTTATGTGTAAGTCCTACGGGAGATGTTTATAGTGAAGTATATGAAAACGTTTCAGGATTTAGTTTATCTCATCTTCAGACCATTTTGATATCTTTGTATGATCTTGATTTATCATAAGACTTGTATTTTTTTTTTATTTAAAAAATCCCTTAACTTCAATGTGGACCGTTCACAACATTAGAAAGTGCATCATTTGAAAAACCGCGTATAGATGCATGAGACCCCTTCTCAGACTAAAAACAAGTGAACAAAAGATCTAGAGTACTTTTCAGAATATCTGACAAACTTTCTTTACTTATTATTTATTAAGTACAAATCATAAAATAAATAAATTATTTTTTAAACAGTAATTACCTAACTTATAAACTCATGGTAAAAGGATGAGAATGTATTTGTTTTACGTGGCAGGTGGGGCCTTGCTTGACATAGTAATTAATTCCCCTAAACTGCAAAAAACGATTTAACACCGTGATATTTTATGAGCAATAATATTTCATTGATACAGTATTCCAATAGTAACACTAGAATCTGAATATTTTTAATTAAAAAAATTTAAACAAAAAAATTAAGGAACCTAGTCAACACTGAATAAAAGACATTTGTGGGAGAGAAAACTGTTAAGATTTTCATATACCTCTAAGATTTATTTTATTTGATGCTGATGTTTTGGCCTATCTTTCAGAGCTTCTAAACCTACGGAATGTGTGTTACAATAATAATAATTTATTATTACTATTTCAAATAGGGATTGGGGTAGCTCAGTGATAGGGCACTGATCATCCAATGCTCAATGTCCAAGGTTTGAATCCCGGCTCATGGCAGAAAGATTATTTATTCTGTTTCTTCAGCCGTGGAGCAACCCTGAGTTCAGGAGACCACCCTTCTGGGGCACACACAGCCTGTATAAAGTGGGTAACATTAATTAAATAATTAATTAAGGGAGAAAACCTGGCTGTTTGAACGTGATCTCAGTCAAATCACCTCCTTGCACAACCGTTGACTAAGAAACAGAACTTTCCCTAAATAGTACTGAACCCAACACCCTTCATGGGTTGCAGTGGTACAGATTTTTTATTATTTTAAATATTATAGATTCTTTAAATAAATTTAATTGAACTAATAGAAGAGAAAAAAATATTTATGTAAGAATAAGATTTTGTACTAGATTTATTTATTTTTTTTCAGACAGCATTAAAACTTGCTAATAATGCACTTGACAATATTGATGAAACTACTTCTGTGAGAAGTAAGCGGCTTAGCTTTCTTAATGGTAGATCTGGTCCATTGGCCCTAGCTATTGTCCTTCACAAGCTTAATGGCGAAGAGAAGAAATCAGATGCACTGATAGAAAGGTTTAACTCCATTTAAATTATTTAGAATTATGAGACGTATTAGTGAATATGCTTGTGTCCTGGTCTTGTGAGATTATTTCAGATTGAGTATGTAGAAATACTGACTTATAAAATTTGTTGAACACGCACTGTTGCCGTGAGCCACACACAAGAAGTGTGTAAACACTCATTCACTTCTGTTACAGCTATGTTAGTATTTAATATTCTTAATTCTTCAATGATGGCAGATGTTACAGGAACAGAATTTTTTAATATATATATATATGCATATATATATATATATATATATATATATATATATATATATATATATATATATATATATATACATACATATACATATACAGGAAGAGATCTTCCTCTAAATCTTTTATTATTTTTGTTGAAACAGATTTTGGTCTTTATTTGATTTTTTTTTTTCTCATAGCCACCTGGTCTTTTCAGTCCCAAAATTTATCGAATTGTTTCTTATCCCTTGATTGGTTCATTCGGATCATATGTCTATAGAATTTTAGCCTTTGGTTTCTGATTGTTACTGGTAGGTCTTCAATCCTGTGGTATCTATCTTAGTTTGACATCCGTCTGTAGCCTTCTTGTGTTCTTTTCATGGACCGTAAATCCTTATTAAAATCTTTAAAGTTCAGTTATATTTGTTGTTTTCATGGCATACATGATGATTGGTGCAACAACTGTATTATGATGACTTAATTTTTCATTTGTAGAATTGTATTTATTTTTCGTGTTAAAATTTATTTGCTCTAATATTTTTTTATTTTATTTTAATCACTCGTTTTCTGTCCTACTTCCATTAATTATTTTGCCAAGATATTTAAAATGGTCCACTATATTAACTTGACCATGTTTTGTTTGTATTGTCTTTTTGGAGCATTTACTCGGTACTTTTCATCATTTCCGTTTTTAAAAAGATCTGAAGGCTTTTTTTAGATGGTTAATTTGGTTGATGGGTTCTTGTTCTGAATCAAGGAAAGGATATTTGATCTTTATTAAATAACAATGAATAATATCAACTATTGATGTAAAATTGAATTAAAATAACCGATATCATTAATGTATATATTTGAATATAGATAATAAATAAATTGAAAATATATATCTCTATTTATTCTTGGAATAAATAAAATGGACTGCATTACTTGCCTCATTTTTGTTAGAAATTTTTTTGTGTTAGATCATGAGTTTCTTTTCTACAATTTTCTCGAGGAAGATATATGGACAACATTTAACAGAAGGTAATCAATCCACGCCAGTACTTTGAGTTAACTCAAGTCAAAATTAAATGGACTTGGAAACTCTTTTAGTTTTCAAATATGTTTATTTTCTTTCTTGTCACAAACCTAACTTTATACTATATTTTATAGCCACAAAATAATTTGGACATCAAAATATAGGTAACATCAATAGATTGATTAAAAATTAAATGGACTTGGAAAATATTTTAGTTTTCAAATATGTTTATTTTCTTTCTTGTCACAAACCTAACTTTATACTATATTTTATAGCCACAAAATAATTTGGACATCAAAATATAGGTAACATCAATAGATTGATTAAAAATTAAATGGACTTGGAAAATATTTTAGTTTTCAAATATGTTTATTTTCTTTCTTGTCACAAACCTAATTTTATTCTATATTTTATAGCCACAAAATAATTTGGACATCAAAATATAGATAACATCAATAGATTGATTAAAAATTAAATGGACTTGGAAAATATTTTAGTTTTCAAATATGTTTATTTTCTTTCTTGTCACAAACCTAATTTTATTCTATATTTTATAGCCACAAAATAATTTGGACATCAAAATATAGATAACATCAATAGATTGATTAAAAATTAAATAGACTTGGAAAATCTTTTAGTTTTCAAATATGTTTATTTTCTTTCTTGTCACAAACCTAATTTTATTCTATATTTTATAGCCACAAAATAATTTGGTCATCAAAATATAGATAACATCAATAGATTGATTAAAAATTATATACCTGTAGATACCTGAACAAAGAGATGGTTCTTTTCTATTGAAAACATTAACCTTCCAGTGGGTGCACCTTCATTCGTAACATCAGCAGGTGTGCGGCTTTGGAGTGCATCATGCCATTTTGGTATCGATTAATGGTTTTTTTTTGTTGTTTAAATTCTAAATTCAGTATTTTGTGCATTAATACAATTTCTAATTATATTTAGTTATATTGAATTATTGTAACTTTTATTTTTTGTTTTTGACTTAATTTTATGATTAGAAAACAAACATGTTTATTTTCTTGTTTTTATATATTCAATATAAGGCAGGGAATATTCAATAAAATACATTTTTTTTTCTGTTGGCATTACAGACCATAGATCTTTTGCCGCCTTAACAAGCCTGTTCTATCTCTGCCTTTCTTGGGCTATTTCTTTCCATTTATCTGTACGCATTTCTATTGCATATTTGTTGATTCTATCTGTCCATCTGTTTTTTGGCCTTTCACGTGGTCTTTTGCCTTCGTTTGAGGCATTCATTGTTTCTTAGAGACTCCCATATGGGTTGCTACGAGCTACATGCCCTGCCCATCTTAACCTCTGTGCCTTCATGTCATGGGATATTGATTGAACAGTTTCTGTAAGCAGTTCTTTATTGGTCTTTCTTCTCCATGTGTTAGTACTCTTATCCTAGATCGCTCCGGTTATCTTGTGGTGGATTTTTCTTTCAAATCTTTTAACACTTTTTTCTAGGGTGCTGGTTAGAATCCAGGTTTCACAATCATATATTAGAACTATATGAACATATTTTATGTACTTTAATTTAACAGATTATATCTAATATATATATAAAAACAAAATAAACATAAGTTAAGCAAGCTTGATAACATAAAATATGTTTGATTATAAAATAGCATAAGTGTATTATATAAAGCAATTAGATGAATGTCAAATGTGAAAATTAGAAATATTAAATGGAAGAATTGTAATCAGATTTGTTTTGCCGATGACGAAAAATGTAATCATGCAAATTCTAATTTCCATAACAAAAATTACTCCAAAATAAACAGCAAGCTGATCAAAAACTTCAATTCAACCACGAACACCAAAAAGATGCAAGAAAAACTATGAAACAAAAAGTATTACACGAGTAGGGCGCTCGGCATACGGAGTGTGCCACAACCGTTTTCCAAGCAATTTGAAAAAAATACTGGTGGTTCTTAGGTTCTGGAGCAGGTATGAAGGTAATAGATGGACAATAAAGGTCGATAAACAAATAGCTACATTCAGCATGACATCCGGGCACTTTGAGAGGTTTGACAGCCTGAAACCGAGATTGGCGCATTCTGCACCCGCTGGAAGATTAAGCACTATTTCCGTTCAAAACCATTTCTACTTATTTTTAAATTTTTTTTCTATTGGTATTTTTTTGCTGAATACCATCCAAATATAGTTACATTGTTAAATCCTAGAATAATTACAGTAAGCTTTTTAACTTTTAATTTTTTTTTAAATTTTATAATAAAAGGTTGCTGGAAATAGAGGTTGAGAATTCGTCAAATCATGATGAAATATTATATGGACGGGCTGGTTACCTTTATAGCCTTCTCTTTGTAGATAAATATTATGGACCTGTAATTCCTGTAGAATGTTTTCGCAAAGTAGGTATTATAAATTAATTAATTAACTGTGAAAAGAAATGAGTTTGCGTATATATATGTGTATATTTTTCCTTTTAGGTGATTTACTGTATCATAAAGTCTGGATGGAGGAAATCTAAATACAAGAACAGTCCATCAGTTCTTTCTTTTGAATGGCATAACAAAAATTATTTCGGGGCAGCTCATGGTATTGCTGGCATATTGCACGCTCTATTGTGTGTGAGTATTTATTATTAATTTTACTACTACTACTCCATGAAGCTACAGACCAGTGTGATCTTCAGTCTTCTCAATTATATGTATGCCAGATTGATCTTTCCTGGGCAGCCTTTCCCAATTGCTGGTGGCATTCTAAAAGTACTAAACTGCTAAAAAATGAACAGAGATATTGTTAGTTAGGTTTGATTTATTTTCCCTAGAATTTATATATTATAATATACATTGAAAATCAATACAAATAACATTGTATTTGACCTCAGCAAATTTTATAAAAGTTTTTTTAAAAAATAATAAAATTAAAAGTTTTTGTGATCTTGTTTTCATGATTAAGAATTGTTAAAATTTTATAAAATTTAATTATTTGTGTAATATCATCTGTTACGCTCTACCTCTCTGTACCTATTGAGCATACTGTTTATAATGTTGTTACTGATTTCACAAGGAATTTCGTGTCATAAACATGGTAATACTGCTCTCAATCGCTGAAGGTTAAGAAACTGCTAATGGTGATCAAAAAGCCTTCTCTGCAGTGCATCCCACATGTGCTCAATGGGATTGAGATCTGGAGAAAATTGGGGAAGGGGCAGATGTGAAATGTTCAGATCTTCAAGACATTGATGAACAACTTTTCCCCTATGAGGTCGGCATATATCGTCCGATTTATATTGTCGTCAAGAAAATATAAATCTGTATCAATTACGGCCCTGGTTTGAATGTACTCCTCTATAATTTTTTGAACATAATAAACTGCAATGAAATCATCTTCTACAATATGGAATAGAATCTGTCCTAAGTAGATGCCGGCTCATGCCGTCACACTCCTATCTCTAGACCGCATTGAAGGAAGCACAAACTGTGACAGTGAACCCATCATCCCCCTGTTCTCGGAAGGCTCTTTGGCACCTACAATCCCTATAAATACCGAAATGTGACTCATCTGTAAATATAACCAATTTATAATCTCATTTACGCACGTACGCCACAAAATCTGTGGAGTTACTGCTGTTCCACTGTTGCTGTATGTCATCTTAAAGGGGCATTCTATATATATAATATAGGAGGAAATATATATAATATAAGATGTTAGACCAACTTCTCACAAACGAAAATGAATTATTTGAGTTGTTTTGGGTCTTGGCAGAACATTTAGGATATCTCAGACACTATTCAACTTCTTGCAGTAATAACCTATAACCGCCATACTGCCAACAGCTTCACTGCTTCAGGAGTAGTATTGATAGATAGATATTTTTATTGCTTTCAAGCTGTTCAACTTACAGCAATGGGGAGGTTTTGCCATATACATACATATATATATATATATATATATATATATATATATATATATATATATATATATATATATAAATTGATATATCTTCCATGGCTCTACAGCTCATGAAGATTCTTAGACGTGTCCGCTAGGTCCTGTCCTGCACAGCCACTTTCTACACCAAGTAGTACACATGCATCCTGCCATCGCAGATGTGGTCTTCCTACTCACCTAGCTGCTTGCTCATTGCTCTCCATAGTTTTTTTTTGGATTTCATTATTTTGCATCCTCGCCACATGCCCTACCCATTGCAGTCTTGCAAGCTTTATGGTTCTTATGACATCCAGCTCCTTGAACAGACTGTGTTATGTTTAATCCTTCAATTCTGTTCATCAAGCACAGGACCATAAATTCTGCGGTGTACCTTCTGCTCAAATAACACTAGTGCTTGCTTGTCTGTTTGCGTCATGGTCCACCCTTTGGAGCAATACCTCAGTACTGGACAAATGAGCATTTTATAAATCTGTGTCTATGTGCTATGAGAGAAGAGTTTACTTTTGAAATGCTTATTTAGGCAAAAATAGCACTTGTTTGTTGCTACTATCCTTTTCTTGATTACTAGGTTTCCTTTGTTTTCTCTATTTACGAGAGATCCCAGATATGTAAACTCATTAACTCTCTGGAACTTATAGTGCGCGATCTCAAGGTTCCTGGAACATCAAAGATGTTCACTTCATGTAAAATTACCTATTTTGATTACACTATTTTCATTTATAAAATAAAACCACAACAAATTATCTTATGGCTAATCATCATTTTGTAGCTTTGTGTGAGATTTCTAAGAAGAAAATGAGACCTTATCTCTGTTTAGGCTAATGAGATGTTAAGCGAAGATGAGAGAAATGTAATTATTCCTAATACATTAAAATGGTTGGCTGAACAAAGATATCCAAGCGGTAATTTTATTTCTTCCGAACATAGTAATAAGGATCGATTGGTTCAATGGTGTCATGGTTCTCCAGGATTTGTACATCTGTTTTTACGAGCTTATAAGGTAACTTATAAAATATATGTAGAATCCTAAAATATATGTATATATATAAATATGCATAGTATTTTTTTGATGCATTATATTGTTAATGCTAGGTATATGGACATAAATGGCTGCTGCAAACTGCCATGGATGCAGGGGATACTATTTGGGAACGAGGGCTCATCCCCAAGGGATATTCTATTTGTCACGGAGTAGCAGGCAATGCATATTCTTTCCTGGCACTTTATAACGTTACGAAGGTTCAATAGTTAATATTTTTCATTTAAACAATAATTTAAAAGGCTGTTGGCTTATTCAGGTTGGATATTAATGGACATTAATTATTCAGGTTGGATTCCATACAGTCACTGTTAACCTTATTTAAAAATTACAAAACAAAAGTTACACTAATCAACAATAACGGTGGTTTTTGTTTTTTTAATAATACAAGAAAAGTAATACAAATAATAAATAAGACATAATACCTAAGAGTCCTCACTCATCGTACAAGAAGAGATGAAACTGACCCAATCATTGGATGAAAATACATTTGACTGTGTAAAATATTTCACATACCTTAGAGCCTGGTATCAGTATGGAAGACAAGTTAGAATTCAAATTAAGAAAGAGAAAAATAATAAGAAACCGTGTTTTTTTTTGTTTTAAAAAGTTAATGTGGTCACACTTACTTTCAAAACAAACCAAGATAAAATCTTACAAAACCTTGGTCGGACCAGTCATCATCCATGTATTTAAAACATGGACAATGAAAGGTGCGAATGAACACAGGCTCTTAGGATATTTGAACACCACATTGTTAGGAGAATTAATGTGAGATTTTTTTATGGTATCCAACCTGAATAATAATCATTTAGTTAAGTTTTTTATTAAATTTATTTATTAGTCTGTTCAAAGATCTATTGGGCTAAAAAAAAAATGCAACAGTCCTTCAATTTTTATATTATTATTTTCAGAATGGAAAACCTCAGCAAATATGTAATAAGTATTTTTTTTTTAAATATGAACATAAAAAAATTTGGAACTTCTTTTATTCGGTGTGGTAAAAATCTCTATTTGTCTAATTAATTTTCAGAAACCCTAAATTTTTATGAGAAAAATCTTTCAGTACGTCAAATGAAACTTTTTATGCATATCAAAGCAAATTTTCATGCTTTGAAAGTTAATTAGGGTAGAATAAAAAATGATTATTCTGAAATAATGTCTTCATAGAAAAACACAGTGTTAAGAAAAATAAAGATTATTAATAGCCAAAAGACCAATTACATTGAATAAATAAAAAAAAAAAACAAGAAAAAAAAAAACGACATTGGAGTATAAAAAATATATACAATAAATGAAGAATAGAAAAAAAATCCACTTTTAAGAAAAAAATGAATTCCTCTAATAAGTAAGCAAAAAGTCTTCACGACTTTCACTTACCATCTTTTTGTTAGCAGAAATAGGTATTTTCAGACAAAACGGAAGTGAAAGTAAAAATTATAGACGATATTTATTTACATTTCATTGTGGGTATATACAAATTTGAATTTTTATATTGTATTCTATACAATTAAATATTATATAATACGAACGATTGTATTTATATAAACCGCATGTGTATATGTACATAATATTGTCAAAGTCTGTATTATATTAATCTCATGATACGTATGGAAGCGTGTTTTAATCATTCGGGCGAGCAATATTGCTTCGGTTCCTTCATTAAAACTATTATCCTTTAGGATCTCTTATTTCTCCTTTAGTTAATTATCAAATTCTTACATATTTTATATTTATGAGAAGGAATTAGTCGAGGGTGCGGTCAAAAAATAAAAAAAAAATTAAAATATATAAATAATTTTAATTTTTGCCGACGTTTCGACCCACTTTGCAGGTCGTCTTCAGGGCTACAAAAGATACAAACATGTTGAAAAAATAAAAATAAAATAAAAAATAAATATAAGTATATATAAATTACGAAGAAGTTGTCAGATACAGAAATAAAAGATAAAGAAAATAAATACATGATAAGAAAATAGATAAAAGAAAATAAATACATGAATGTTAACGAATAAATGAATGTTAACGAATAAATTGATTGAAAATTGAATAACTATTGTTACAGTAAAGTTAAAATATGGATAAGATAACATAATAATAAGATATCAGTGGATAACAAGCAAGTGGAGGTTACCTTTAATTGTAAATAAACAGATAACGGGACCAAAGGTTAAGAAGTGAAGAAATTGAAAGATTAATAGGGTAACATTAGTGTAATATTGTTGGGATAGATTATTAAGTATAAATAACTCTATAAGAAAACAATAATTTTAAAAGAATACTTTAAAATGTAAGAATAAATGTAAAAACAAGGTTATGATGATAAAGAAACAAAAAACAGGTTGTACTATATATAGATGACAATTGACATTTAGTTTTTTGAAAGCGGTAATGGAATGGTAGGCTGTATGAAGATAGGGATGTTAAGAAAGGAATCTCAATAAAAGTCAAAACATACCGTTGGATGTGGCACTGCGGGAGGCGGTTGAAACACTGGCAGTGTCAAAAACTCTAGTTAGCAGTGTCAAAAAAAAAAAAAGTTCTAGTAAAAATAAACGTATACATACATACACATATATACACATACAAACACACACACACACACACACACACACACACACACACATATATATATATATATATATATATATATATATATATATATATATATATATACATATATATATATATAAAAGGAGAAGTAAAAGAAAGTATAAATGGAAGTGAGAAGATTAAATAGAGGTTTATGATCGAGACTTTTTTAAAATGTTGATGATTTGGGAGTATGCGAGTGATAGATTTTGCTTGTCGGTTTTTAAGTTAAGTGGTTTGTAGTCTAATTGAATGAAAACACTTTCCGTAAGTAGTCTTTTGTCGTGGTTAGGTACTGTGGCAAGAATGGAGGTATTGTCAAAGTCAAATGTGTGGTTTGAGGTTAAGGCGTGTTCAGAGAGTTTAGAAGCAGTAGAGTTCTTAGAAGTAATTGAGTATTTGTGTTGTTTGATGCGGTCTTTAAGTTGGTTTTTGGTTTCTCCAATATAGGCGGAGTTACAATTGGTGGTAGAGCAAGGAATGCGGTATACGATATTAGAGCGGTGTTGCGGAGGGATGGGGTCTTTTAGGTTGGAGTAAATATTGGCAAGTTTGTTATAGTTTTTAAAAGCAACTCGCAGGTTGGGAATAGAGGAACGTAAAGATTTTTGAATTCTATCCGAAAGTAAAGGGATGTATGGTAGAGGTCTATATAAAGGAATGGGGGGCTGATTTTGAGAACTAGAGAAAGAGATGGAGGATGAGGGGCGGGTTTTGTAGTCAGTAATAAGTTTTTTAATGGTGTTGGAGGGGAAGTTATTAGACAATAGTATCTGTTGTATGCGTCTAGTGTTTGTTTCCCTTACCTACATGAAACAAACACTAGACGCATACAACAGATACTATTGTCTAATAACTTCCCCTCCAACACCATTAAAAAACTTATTACTGACTACAAAACCCGCCCCTCATCCTCCATCTCTTTCTCTAGTTCTCAAAATCAGCCCCCCATTCCTTTATATAGACCTCTACCATACATCCCTTTACTTTCGGATAGAATTCAAAAATCTTTACGTTCCTCTATTCCCAACCTGCGAGTTGCTTTTAAAAACTATAACAAACTTGCCAATATTTACTCCAACCTAAAAGACCCCATCCCTCCGCAACACCGCTCTAATATCGTATACCGCATTCCTTGCTCTACCACCAATTGTAACTCCGCCTATATTGGAGAAACCAAAAACCAACTTAAAGACCGCATCAAACAACACAAATACTCAATTACTTCTAAGAACTCTACTGCTTCTAAACTCTCTGAACACGCCTTAACCTCAAACCACACATTTGACTTTGACAATACCTCCATTCTTGCCACAGTACCTAACCACGACAAAAGACTACTTACGGAAAGTGTTTTCATTCAATTAGACTACAAACCACTTAACTTAAAAACCGACAAGCAAAATCTATCACTCGCATACTCCCAAATCATCAACATTTTAAAAAAGTCTCGATCATAAACCTCTATTTAATCTTCTCACTTCCATTTATACTTTCTTTTACTTCTCCTTTTATATATATATATATGTATATATATATATATATATATATATATAACTTACGTCAGTTCGAACAAGAAATAATAAAAAAAAAGGGAAAAAGGATCCGAAATGAAGCACGTGGTTACTCAAAGAATACTGACTTTATTGCCTTAGTAATGCCATATATATAGTATTACACTTTGTTTACACTTCATAGATAGGATTAACTTAGGATTAACTGTTATATTGTCTTACCTCTAACCATAACTCCCCCCCGCCAGTTTATGAACATTCCTCATAAACTAACACAGGGTAACTGACGTAATACATAACCAAAATACAACAACTACAAACAAACAAAAAGAAAAGATATAATCGCCGTTGGAGTTCCTAGAACCTCCAGAGTAAGAATAGCATAAAAAACAATAAAAATAAAATTAAAAGACACTGTTATCTTACAACCAAAAGTGAACAACAAAATCAAATTAACTTTTTAGCGTCGGTCCCTAGCTTGTAGGAGATAGAAAAGAGGATATCCCACTACTGTAGTGACTCCGTCTCTATCGGGAGTTTTAACTGTTCTATGTGAACAGTCCTCCTTTTTCTGGGATCCTTCAGACTTTGGATCGTACAAACGTTGTGCTCTCTAAGTATGATTACCTTGAATGGTCCCTCGTAGCGCGCCAATTCCTTCCCCCTATTGGATCCGACCCTACGATAGACGACCGTCCCTATTTTTAATGCACCCATTCTATCTCTGAGGTTCAAATTAACCTTTTCCATCCTTTTCCGCTTCTCTTTCTCTATTCTCCCTTTCGTTTTATCCCACACTTTCCTTATTTGCGCTCTGTTACACGTTATCTGTTGAGCGTGATCCTCGCTCGTGACTGTTTCCTTCCAATCTCGACGCCGTATATTTATTCCGAACAGTACCTCGACTGGGGAAAACCCTGTAACGGAGTGGATTGAATGGTTGTAGGCCGCTACCGCCCTCTGCATTGCTACGTCCGCTTCTAATCCCTGCTCCCCTTGATATATACGTAGGTGATCACTTAGGGTGCTATGCAACCTCTCGATACCTCCCCTGCCCTTTGGATGTCCCGGCGTATTGAAATGCCAACCTATATCCAAGCGCTTCGCTTCTTCTCGGATGGTACTGCTGTCGAACTCCCTGCCTCCGTCCGACGTTATGCGATCTGGCACTCCCTAGAACTGGACCCACGTTTGGAGAGCTCCCATGACAGCCTCCGCCGACCTATCCTGTACCCGATGTGCCATTGCCATTTTGCTAAAGAGGTCTAGCATGGTAACCCATTTAAAGCCTCTCCACGTGAATGTGTCGATTTGCACATCTTTCAACGGCGTATCTCCTGTAGGGGTTTCTTCTTGTACTCCTTGAGGTGGTCGTCTGTCATATTTAGTGCGCGCGCACACTTCGCACATTCCAATGACTTCCGAGATCGTATTCCGCATACCATCCCAATAATATCTCCTGCGTAATGCGTGGAATGTTTCCTGTACCCCCCGATGGTTCGTCTTGCCCTGGTGATGTGCCAGTGTCACCTCCCTTTGCTGCTCCTTGTCCATTACCGTTTCAACCAAGTACTTACATTTAATAAACGCCCTGTCAACACCTATTTTCTCTGCCCTCCAGAGTTTCCTGATCTTCTCCCAAATGGTTGCATTGCCTACATATAGATGGTGAATTTTCCCCGACTCCGAAGCGTCGTGCAAAGCCTTGCAAATCTGTTCCTCTTTCACCCCTGGTTGGGACCAAATGGTATTAATTTTCTTCTTCCCATATTTAGTGAAGTCGATCTTCATAAGCCCCGACGTTCTGGTCTTCCAAATTACTTGTCGTCGCTTATCGTTAATGATCTCTTCACATTCCTCCATGTCGGTAGGCCTTTCATCCACCGAGCTCTCTTCTCCTCTCGATTCCTCTGTTCTCGCATCCCCGGGTTCCCCTTCACCTTCCGGTGTCCATGCTCTCAAAAACTGCCGCACGTCCCGCGACGACTCCCCTTCTTACTCCTCAATGGCATTTATCATTACGGCTCTGGATAGCCAGTCCCATACAATATTCTCCTTGCCTGGCTTATACCTGACCTCCATGTTATATTGACTCAGGAACTGCTTCCATCGCGTGACCCTTGCCGATGATTCCTTCAGGTTGCCCACCCACTGCAACGGTTTGTGATCGGTATGCACTTTAAACCTCCGACCAAAAATATACGGTCTAAAATGGCCTACCGCCCATACAATTCCCAAGAGTTCCCTTTCCAGGGCACTATACCGTGTTTCCGCTTCTGTGAGTCGCCGACTCGCATACGCTATTGGCTGTTCCCCGTCCGTTCCTTCCTGCGCAAGTACTGCTCCCAACGCATACTCACTTGCGTCTGTGGTGATAATGAAACCCTTACTAAAATCGGGAAAAGCGAGTACCGGCTTTTCTTGCAGCCTTGCCATGCACTTCCGCACGTTATTCTCTATCGCTGGTGTTATTGCGATCTTCCGGCCTTTCTTTAGGAGATTATTAAGAGGCGCTAGATATTCCGCCATCTCCGGGACAAACCGACGATAATAATTCAACGTCCCCAATAATCTCCGGATCCCCTTGACATCTCTGGGCATCGCCATCTTTTGTATCGCCTCTACCTTCTGCTTATCAGGCTTGATCCCTTCCCTCGAAATCGAATGTCCCAGAAAATTGATCTCATCCTGCCCCAGAATCGACTTTTCAGCAGACAATTTTAACCCCAACTGCTTCACTCTGTCAAATACGCGGCGCAAATGATCAATATGTTCCGTTTCATTCTTACTGAAGACCAGGAGATCATCCATATATACCTGGCAGAATGCTTCATCCAGTCCTCTCAAAAATTCGTCCATAAACCTCTGGAAGGTTATAGGAGCGTTTTTCAACCCGAACGGCATGCGAGTAAACTCGTAATGTCCCCTTTCGAATGAAAAAGCTGTCTTATGTTGATCCCTGGGATGCATACGTATCTGGTGATACCCCGCCTTTAGATCGAGAGTGCTGAAGATTGTGGCTCCGCTCAGTCTGTCAATGATGTCCTCAAATCGTGGGAGCGGGTATTTCTCATCCAAGGTATTGTCGTTGAGCTTCCTGAAGTCTACCACTACCCTATACTTCTCCTCCCCTGTCGTGGTCTTCTTCTTCACTGCCCATAGGGGACTGTTGTACGGTGACGTGCTATCCACAATTATGCCTTGCTTCTTCAAGCTCTCTATCTCATCCTTGATGTGTCTCCGTAGCGCTTGCGGATAACGTCGTTCCTTAACGTATGTCACTTTCTCCTGTTTTAAAGGAATTTCATGGACCGTTTTCCCTGTCGCGGTCAACACTTCCCCGTCTTTAAAAAAAATATCCGCGTACTCCCTCTTTATCCTCTGTACCCAATGTTCCGCTTGTTCTATTGCCCCGACATTCCTTGTTTCGTCCACCCTCAATCGCTTACACCGATACTTCTTCCCTCCCATTCGAACAACCCAACCTGTACTCCTGTAATCTATCCTCGGCCTTACCTTACTTAATAAGTCACACCCTATTATGCCTCCGTACTCTCTCGGCATATTCTCCACCACATGAACCCTCAATTTCCCGATTCCGGCCACCCATCGATCCAGATCTAATTCTACCTCCCCCTCGACTCTACAAGGACCACCCAAAGTAATCAACTTACACTTACAATTTTTTATTTCTGGTATCCTCTCTCCTTCACACAATTCCTCCAGCATCTTTCTACATAATATTGTGCTAGAGCTCCCCGTATCTACCAAACACTTCCCCCTCCCCACAACACTTATAATTGGCAAACCAACGCACTCACCTCCAATATTATTGACTACCGCGTGGCTGCCTCTCCTCTGCTCCTCTCCTCATTCGTCTGATCTTCCTCTCCTGTCCGCAACGGCTCCTCCTTCTCCACTTCTCCTACTACTTCTTCCTCCTCGAGCTCTTCTTATCTCTGTCACCTCTTCCTCGGTTCCCGATGTCCCTGAGGACTCATCTGACTCCGATACTGCTCCTCTCTTTCTCCACAATCTCTGGGCGTTCACTTCCATTGGTTCATCCCGGCCCACATCCCCCCGTCTACTCATATACGGGCATTGTCTGGCGATGTGTCCCTCGGTTCCGCATTCAAAACACCTGGTTCGCGGGCAATTCGCCACTAGGTGGCCTATCTTTCCGCACCCGTGACATCTCCTGTCTTCCTTTGTCCATTTCTTCCTTTCTTTGCCTGGCTTTCTTTCTCTCATTGCCGGTCTTTCTCTTGTACCAACATCTCCTCCTCTTTTCTTCCCCTCCTCCTGTCTTGCTTTGAACCTCCCGGTTTCCGCCCTCCTATACGAAACCCTGTTCCATCCATACTCGTTCCCTTCATCCCCACGGGCTGCTTCTTCCTCCCGAGCACTTGCATCTATCATGTCCTGAGCACACTCCACAAAGCTCTTGTCCCTCGGTAGTCCATCCTTCTTTCCAGTGTCTCTCCCTAACTGAACTTTCAGGATGGTTGACAAAAATGCCATCCTGGCTCCCGTTTCCACCGCATCAGCCACTTCCCTCGTCTTCTCTGTTACGCGGTTAAATCGTGCCAGCAGATTTGCAGCATATTGCCCGTTGGTCTGATGAGGCTGTTTCCTTTCCCGGAACATCTGCAGGATGTCCTCCTCGGGCGCCCATCGACCTCCTCCAAACGCCTTCTTCAGCCGATCCTTCACAACATTCCATGGAGTGTCCTCATCCGCCTGAATCATATTCAGTACGCTCCTCTTAACCCGGCATACCAGGGCTGCCCTTAATGCATTGGCGTCCATCGGGTCTATCAGGTTTTCCTCCGCCTTAGCCAATATACGCGATATCACCCGATCGCCACCTTTTAGGAAGTGATTCAACTCACCTACTCCTCCATCGAATCTTTCCAAATCGGATATCGCTCTCCTAAGATCCTGCGACGTCGCCGTTCTCACCTTCAACCACTCTAACGTAGTTGCATGTGTTGATGCCAACGTTTCCGTAGGTAGTGGAGGAAAATCCCTCGCTAACGCCTCTGACAGCGGAGGGAACGCCGGCGGTGGAGCCAACGGTGCTGCTGGTGGTGCCGTCGGCGGTGTCGCCTGTGCTACCTGCTGTGCTACCTGTTGAGCGGTGGATGCTGGTGGTTGCCCTATTCCGTTCGGCATCCTTCCTCTTTTTTATTTCTTGTGACGTTAATAACGAAAACGAAAAGAAAGAGAAAAAAAAAACTACTTCCTCGACTGAATCTAAAGGTCCCGGGTTTCGGCACCACTTACGTCAGTTCGAACAAGAAATAATAAAAAAAAGGGAAAAAGGATCCGAAATGAAGCACGTGGTTACTCAAAGAATACTGACTTTATTGCCTTAGTAATGCCATATATATAGTATTACACTTTGTTTACACTTCATAGATAGGATTAACTTAGGATTAACTGTTATATTGTCTTACCTCTAACCATAACTTATATATATATATATATGTGTGTGTGTGTGTGTGTGTGTGTGTGTGTGTGTGTGTTTGTATGTGTATATATGTGTATGTATGTATACGTTTATTTTTACTAGAACTTTTTTTTTTTTTTGACACTGCTAACTAGAGTTTTTGACACTGCCAGTGTTTCAACCGCCTCCCGCAGTGCCACATCCAACGGTATGTTTTGACTTTTATTGAGATTCCTTTCTTAACATCCCTATCTTCATACAGCCTACCATTCCATTACCGCTTTCAAAAAACTAAATGTCAATTGTCATCTATATATAGTACAACCTGTTTTTTGTTTCTTTATCATCATAACCTTGTTTTTACATTTATTCTTACATTTTAAAGTATTCTTTTAAAATTATTGTTTTCTTATAGAGTTATTTATACTTAATAATCTATCCCAACAATATTACACTAATGTTACCCTATTAATCTTTCAATTTCTTCACTTCTTAACCTTTGGTCCCGTTATCTGTTTATTTACAATTAAAGGTAACCTCCACTTGCTTGTTATCCACTGATATCTTATTATTATGTTATCTTATCCATATTTTAACTTTACTGTAACAATAGTTATTCAATTTTCAATCAATTTATTCGTTAACATTCATTTATTCGTTAACATTCATGTATTTATTTTCTTTTATCTATTTTCTTATCATGTATTTATTTTCTTTATCTTTTATTTCTGTATCTGACAACTTCTTCGTAATTTATATATACTTATATTTATTTTTTATTTTATTTTTATTTTTTCAACATGTTTGTATCTTTTGTAGCCCTGAAGACGACCTGCAAAGTGGGTCGAAACGTCGGCAAAAATTAAAATTATTTATATATTTTAATTTTTTTTTTATTTTTTGACCGCACCCTCGACTAATTCCTTCTCATATCATATCAACGGTCAACCAACTCTACATCATTATTTTATATTTAACTATTTTACATATCAAAGATTAATGTGAAATGGTTCATTATCTCAAATGTGTAATGAAAAAAAAAAAAAAATTAAAGGTACTTAGAAGCTAATATTGAAAATTATCCTTTAAGCCCTGTTAGAGAACATCAGTGAGGATAAAACCTACATTATATTAAAAACTGCTTAATAATACACTGATATACTGAGTTCAATCAAAATCGTTAATCAAGAGTGGTTTTTGAGAAAATTGTAAAAAATGTAGTAAATCGATTATATAAAGTGCCACTTCCGGTTAACCGACTTTTGACGAAAAAGTTGCTTTAACATCTCAGGTATATAAAAACCTTAAATATCAAATTTCACTTTCACAAGACATTTCGTTTTTGAGCTAGACCGGTCACATACAGATATACACACACACACACCATTTTGTGGGACTTGGTTATTTATACCCAGGATACCTCAAAACCTGTATTTCCATTGAAAACTCAGATTTGAAAATTTTTACAATTCCAATACTTACCCTTTCTATGCATTATATATATATAGGTAAATGAAAGTAAAAAAAAAGTTGTACATGTTAGCTGAAGGTGAAGGGACTTTTGAGATTTTTACAGTGGAAAAGTTACTTCACCACTTAAATTGTTTTCATTTTCATGACGTTTCAGCTGCCAGACCATCAGTTGATTCTACAATGGATCCAATAACATTAATTATTTAATGAAACAATAAATTTTAACAACAAATGAAGGTTACATCTGTTCTTCAAAAATATTAAAATAATATTCATAATGGTAAATTAATAGAAATGAAAGAAACAAAATAAAGAAAATATGATGATATATTTATAAAAATATTGATGAGAAATAAAAAAAAAAACATATCATTTCTGTAAACATAGTGTCCAGTGCTTTGAAAAGAAAAAAAAAATCAAGCATAATTTTAAGATCTCAAGGCTGTGAAATTAAAAATTCAAGGCATTTTTCAGCACTTTATTAGATTAAATTTAAATCAAAATAGGAATAAAATAATATCAATTAAAACAAAATTATCTTTTTTATGAAAACTTTGTTGTAATTCAATTATTAAAATGTATAATTGAAGTATGTCCAAAAATATGAGGTGTACTTCAAGATAATATAACATCAATCACCAATTCATTCGAGTTTTTAAAGTGATAAAACAATAAACAAAATATTAGACTATGAAGAATAGGGTAGTCGGAGAAATTGCTTAAATAAGTAATTTTTACCCTTTCTTTTATAAGAAAGATTTGTTTATGTCTATAAATATTGTTATATTTATGTATTTATTTTTTACAGAAACCAAAATACCTATATAGAGCTGCATGCTTTGCTGATTGGTGCACACAGTATCCCAAATACCAAGGAATGGCACCAGATCGGCCATATTCGCTTTACGAAGGTATAGTACAAAACTTTACTGCTAATCAGTCAGACCAATTAATATTTGAATTGTAAAATTTATTTAATTTAAGTAAACACATTAAAAACTTATGAATATGAATATCAGAATAAAAAATGCCACATTACACAACTATTTTTTTAAGGGATCAAACATGCGCAATTTAATTTAATTATTGTGAAGCCCACACAGAGGCAACGACACGGCACCCATCTAATGGATTTTAAACTTGGAACATGGAACACTCTATCACTATACCGACCTGGGGCTCTAGATCAGCTCCTAACACAAGTGGACCGATATAAAATAGACATAGCTGCGATCCAAGAAATAAGGTGGACAGGACAGTGAATATTTAACAAGGAAAATCATACTATTTATTACAGCTGTCATGATCATCTGCATACCTATGGATATGGATTCATCATCAATAAGAAGCTGGCTCAGCTCGTTATTGGATTTAATGCTATTTCTTTCCGAATATGCTACCTCCGAATGAGAGATAAATTCTATAATTTCAGCATTATGAGCATCCATGCACCGACGGAGCCAACGGAAGAAGATGAAAAGGATCGTTTTTACCAAGATCTTGAAAGAAGCATTGATAGTTGTCCGAGAGCTGATGTCAAGATTGTGATTGGAGACTTCAATGCCCAAATAGGAAAAGAACCTCAATACAGACCCACAACAGGTCTACACGGCATTCATAATGTCACAAATAAAAATGGTCAGAGAACCATAAACTTTGCAGCCTCAAAATATTTGGTTGTGGGAAGCACGAGGTTTCCCCATAAAAGGATTCATCTGGCAACTTGGCGGTCTAACGACGGTGTCACTTGCAACCAAATAGACCATTTATTGATGTCCTCTAGACCCATTTCAAGTCTACAGAATATCAGAGTTTACAGAGGGGCAAATATCGACTCTGATCACTACCTTACAATCGCACGGTTCAGAGCGCGAATTTCAATGGTGCGAGTCTAGCAAAGAACGCAACAAGCCAGGTTTAACGTGGAAGTGTTCAAAGATTTTGAGAAGAGAAAAAGCTTCTCTAGGCATATGAATCATAAGATAAGAACCCTCAGTGAATCTAGAGACTTAAACCAACAACGGAGTAATTGCAAGGAGGCAATAATGGAAGTCGCAAATGAAACAATTGGATGTCAAGAAGTTACACGGAAAGCAGGATGGTATGATGAGGAGTGTCAGAGGATCACTACTACTAAGAATAAAGCTTATCGGCAGATGGTCCAACGAAGACACACTAGAACTTCTGTACAAGAATACCGAGCCCGAAGAAGGGAAGAGAAAAGACTCTTTCAGAGGAAGAAAAGGACCTGGGAAAGGAAACAACTGGAAGAGATAGAGAACATAAGGGGCCAAAATGAAATCAGGAAATTCTACAACCGTATCAACCAGAGCCGAAGAACTTTCAAACCCCGGACCAGTGCTTGCAAGGACACAGAGGGGAACTTAGTCACTGATAAGAACAAATAATGGAGCAATGAAAATGCTCAAAGGCTCTTAAATGACAATATCCCCTGCTGTTGAGTGGAAAGGCAGGAATTACCGATTGGCGATCTGGAGCCTCCCGACATGGAAGATGTGGAAGACGCCATAGAATTCCTGAAAAACAATAAAGCTCCTGGGATGGATGGGATACCCTCGGAACTGTTTAAATATGGAGGGGAAGAACTTGCAAGATTTTTGCATAATGTTATAGTGGAAATATGGGCGGAAGAAGTATTACCAGATGATTGGTACAAGACAATCATCTGCCCGATCCATAAGAAAGGGATATCTTGGATTGTCACAACTATCGTGGAATATCTCTGGTATCATGTGCATATAAAATTCACTCAAGAATCCTCTTTCAGAAGCTAATTCCATTTGCTCAGAGATAAGTAGGAATATATCAGGTTCAATTCATGCGAGAAAGATCTATGGTCGACCAGATATTCGCTATTAGAACAATCCTAGAAAGGACAAGAGAGTTTAATGTGTGCACACACTACCTCTTCATAGACTTTGAGAGAGTTTATGATAGCATCCTAAGAGATGAGCTCTACCACGATATGTTGGGCCTGTGTCCCACCTAAACTTATGCGACTGATACAAGTGACAATGAAGAAGGTGCAATTCACAGTCAGAATCCAAGGCGATATGTCGGACTACTTTGAAATGCAGAAGGGACTGCGCCAAGGAGATTGCTTGGTATGTCTTCTATTTAACATTGCCCTCGGATGTGCCATTAGAAGATCCCAAATTCAGATTGGTGGAACGGTCTTTAATTATTCAGTGCAATTACTAGGGTTTGCCGATGACATTGCATTGGTTGGAAGAACAGGGACAGCTATACAAGATGCTTTCTTAACGCTACAAGGAGCGGCAGCGAGAATTGGCTTAAAGGTCAATGAGAAGAAAACAAAGTTTATATGGGCCGACCCAAAGGGTGGAGGCTACAGAGAGGCAAATGTAGAAATCGGAGGGATAACATTTGAAGATGTCTCGGAAGTTAATGTAAATAACGATATGAATCCTGAAATATAGAGGTGCATCATGGCCACAAATAGAGCTTATTTTGGTCTCCAGGGACATCTCAAAAGTAGAGTGATCTCTCGTAAAACCAAGCTGCTCTTGTACAAAACCCTGATCAGACCAGTACTAACATATGGGTCGGAGTGCTGGGCAATGTCAAGAGCCCAAGAAACAGCTCTTCTTCGGTTTGAACGTTGTGTGCTAAGGAGAATATTCAGCCAAATAATAAATATTAATCAGGAGCGACAAATGCGATCCAACGATGAGCTGATGCAGCTATATAAAGAAACCGATGTTGTGAGGCTAATGAAAATTGGCAGGTTGAGATGGGCGGAACACATTCTCCGTATGTCTAAACAACCTATGCTGAGGAAGTTGATGGATGAGCGGATCTTCACCACAAGGCGGGTAGGCAGACCGACACTCAGATGGGCTGGTGGAGTGAAAGCCGACGCTCGAAGTATCCTTGGTGTCCACAACTGGAAGGCAACAGCATTAATTGGAGAGGACTGGCGGTTCGAATTGCGGGAGGCCTTGACTCTGCAGGAGTTGTAGAGCCATTCATGATGATGATGATGAAACTTGCGCAATATCTCACTACCTTATCTGTAAAACAACTAATATACAAATTAAAACCTGCCTGACAAACCTATTCTGATCTTCTCTTATTGTTCTAATTACTGTATATTGTTCTTTATTAATGTAAAATTGTTAAAGTCAAAGAATCAAGCAAGTTTAAATTTAATCTATTTTATTATCTCCTTATAATGTAAATGTAATTAAATTGTCTAAAAATACCTCCTTACAGGTATCGGTTGGCTAATTAATGTATGTACAAATAATTAAGGTTTTTAATCTTTTTTATTACCAAAGAAAATTTCTTATTTTATATATTTTTTTTTTAGGTATAGCTGGAATTTCATACTTTCTTACTGATATTCTGGATCCAGAGAATTCCGCATTTCCCGGTTATGACTTGTAATTTGAAATATCTTACCATTCCAACAAATATGCAATATGTTTCAGTTATGAAATTATTTTTAACAAAGTCATCATGAATCTATCAATAAAACATGTCAATAAAGTTACTTGTATTGTTTTTAGGCTTATTAATTTGCCCCTCAGTTTGTTGCTTATTTTAGATCAGCGGTCTCCAAACTTTTTGTTTTCCGGGCCATATTGAGACCTGCACTAAGCCCCACGGGCTGCATTGAGACCTCCAAGTCCTGCGGACCAAGGTTTATGATGAAAAACAAAATTGTTCTGTAAATGACACTTTAGTTGTGAAATGAGCTTCCTAAAATAACAAAAATGATATAACAAATGTTGTAGCTACCTATTGTGTGAGTAATTTGCTAAATTTGATATTTTTTTAATAGTTTTTAAAATTTTACCAAGTAATTAAATAAACTTTCGCAAGCTGTAGTTTGGAAACTCCTGCTTTAGATTGAATATAAACTTAATTTTTTACTAAATATATCCAATGTTATACAAATATTATATTTTTACTCGAGCAAAGTCGGCTGGAGTTAACTAATTGAAGTGTTTTTTGATATAGATTAAAATATCTCAAAAACTAGAAATCAGAATTGCATATTGTAAGCAAGAGAAATGTTCATCATTCCATCCTCTTTGTAATTAGCTATTATTCAAAATTGTATCTTTAACACGACGCCGTGTTATAGAGGCGAAAAGGAAAAAATAGTGACAAAAACCAAATGATAACGAGTTTTGTAAAAGATAGGGATTAAAATATCTCAAAAAATAAAAATCGGAATTGCATATTGTAAGCAAGAGAAATGTTCATCATTCCATCCTCTTTGTGATGAGCTATTATTCAAAATTGTGTCTTTAACACGACACCGTTTTATAGAGGGGAAAAGGAAAAAATAGTGCCAGAAACCAAATGATAACAAGTTTTATTTAAGATATGGATTAAAATATCTCAGAAACTATAAATTGGACCTGCATGTTGTAAGCAAGGGAAAGGTTCAGCATGTCATCCTCTTTATAATGAGCTATTATTTATAATTTATATTTCATATTATTATCCTCACCTTGTTTTTGTTTTCACTTCTATTGTGTGATCTAAAGGGCACTCCTTAGATTTTTTTATTCTATCTATTGGTCATTTTATTGAACAATCCAACTTGTGGAGTTTTAATGTCACTATAGTATTCATATTTAATTATTGCTAAATATATATATTTTTGTATTTATTTATTAACAAAAATGTAGAACTTTAGATTAAATTTGCAATCTGCATCATTCAACTGTTCAACAATGTCATCGATTGGTAGATTATATTTCTAATTCTTCAGAATCCAAATATTATTGTCCTGGAGTATTTCTTGACATTAGTGAAGCCTTTGATAAAGTTTGGCATGAAGGATTGCTTTCCAAACTTAAAATTTTACTTCCTTCTATCTACTATCTAATATTACTTTCATATCTAACGGATAGACATTTTGTAGTAAAAGTAGGGACAGAGCGGTCTGACATCAAACCTATTAAAGCAGGAGTACCTCAGGGTAGTGTCCTTGGACCAATATTGTTTAATATATATATGTCTGACCTACCGGAACACAATGACACAATACTGGCTACTTTTGCAGATGACACCGCAATCCTAAGCTCAGATAAAAAGTTAGAGCATCTACCACTCTTCAAAATCATCTGAACGATATTGTAGATGGGGCCACAAGGTGGAAAATTAAGATGAACGAAAGAAAAGTGTGCATGTAGTACTCACTCTTAACCATAAACCTTCACCTGAAATATATTTTAATAGCATTAAAATCCCAACATCTGACGTAATTAGATATTTAGGTTTTTACCTGGACAAAAGACTTACTTGAAGGACTCACATCAGACAAAAACGATTAGAATTAAACAGTCTTTTATCCAGATTACTTGACAGACGTTCCAAATTATCTTTAACTAACAAACTAACCCTTTATAAAGTTTTACTTAAACCTATTTGGACTTACGGCATAGAACTGTGGGATTCTGCTAAAACTTCCAAAATTAAAAAAAATCAGTCCTTCCAGTCAAAAGTGTTGCGAAGGATAATTGACGCACCGTTTTATGTCACAAATGATACACTACATAAAGACTTAAACGTACCCACAATTTTAGATACTGCTAAAGAGAAATACAATAACTTTCACCCAAGACTGACGTACAACATGAATCCCCTGACAAAAAGCCTTCATCGTACAAGAAACCCGTACAGCCCACTACGGCGATTACATGGCGTTGGCCAAGAGACCTCCTGATCTGATTTATATCCCGGACGTGATGGGAAGCTGTGAAGGTGCCAAAAAATTTGCTCATTGCAAAGAAGTTTGCAGATTGCTAAATATAAAGAGTTTTTTGTTTAAACTTTTTTTTTGAAATATATGGAGTAGGGTTTAACACCACTTCAGAATGATTTGGCCACTTTTTATGAAAATTTATGCAATTTTATCAGTAATTATTTTTGTGATAAATTATTACAATCATAATCTGGAAGAAAGGTAAGTACCATTTAAAAATTTTTTTTATATAACTCAAAACCTCACCAGCTTATGAAAATTATACCACTATTAATTTAATAATGGGGGAATTTAATGCTTAGATATAATAGAATTATAATTGATTAATTTTATAAGTATAAATAGGAAATATCCTGAATTTTATTTTAGAATTCTAGTTTTTTTAATAGACCAACACTCTTTTTAATAGATTACCACTCTACTAAACAGTTTTATTTGCCATTCTCCCTTTACCAGTAATATTGGACCGATCACTACCGTATTATCACTAGAATGATGGTACACTTATATTTCCATAAGGGCTTGCCCAATTTTGTTCAGAATTGGCGATCAGAGTACAAATGGTCAGTATCTGTTTCACAGTATTTACATACATTTTTCAATCCAAAATTATTTACAAGCATTACTATTGTTATATTATGAGCACAATAAATAATATATGCACGTGTCCCTTCAATAAGATATGGAATCAAATGAGCAACACCTATTACACCTCACATCACTATATTTTTTATTCATAATAAACAAATAAATATATATATATTTACTATACAAATATTCAATTACAAAACATCATTACAAATTATTATATAACATTTAAATTTACAAATATAAAACAAAAATAATTGGAAAACATCCCTCACCTAATGAAATAATTATAAGCATATATTCTGATCCTATTTGGCAGACTTTTCTAATATTCATACACAACATTGTGTCAATAATATAGTATGATTAAATTAATTATTATTAATAATTAAGAATAATAATTTATTAATTATTTGAATGATCAACCATGATGAAGGCCTGAAACTTAAAAACAGAAATAAAAATAAAATAAATATAATTTATTTTTGTGTACTTCCATACGACAATGCCGAACCAAATTCTCTTCAACAATAATTAATTATTAATATTATTATAAAATAATTAAATTAATTTAATGAGGTACTAAAAACACTTGCTTTTCACTTAAATGGTTACATAATTTGTTTACAAAATGAAGTTTTGGGGGGTGGTAGTCAAGCCAAACAGCCCAATATTTTCGTAGGTCACCTTTTTTCTCTATTTCGTGATCAAATTATTTTAGGATATTTATCGGTTTTTAGTGCCCCATTAAATAGACTAATTTTACCAATCTCCAGATTGAAAACGCTCTATTTCAGAGAATGTTCGTAAATAATAAAGTAGGTTATGATAATAAGATAAGATAAAGTTATTCACGAAGTTTTAGATGTTAATCTCCATCTCTATCTCCATATATATTATTACAATAAGGCTCGAAATCGGTTTTGTACCAAATATAAGCTCCTGTTATGCTATAATACCATGAATGGGGTACCGTTGGATTCAGAATTTCACTTTGGTTTTTCTTTCTAAAATAAATAAAGTCGATACATACATTTTGCTTGGCTTCAATACTGGAATTATGGTAGGTCTGTAGTTCAAAGCAGGTCAAATTGGACCTTGAAGATTTTGATGCGTACAGCAAGAAATCGGACAATTTTTAGAAAAGATACAGCTTATTGAAATTTGTAAACATGTTGGTTCCAAACAATATTGAAGATTGAAATTAATTTTTGTTTCCTTTGTCGATTATATTTATCGATAAAGTAACAACTGATTTTTATAGCTTTTGATACCTTGCATTATTTTCTTTTCTTATTAATTTATCATTTGATAACAACATGCAGTGCGAATTTTTCGCAAGGACCTACTAGTAATTTAATAAAAATGAGTATGTTCCGCGGACTAATTTCCCAATTTCTTAACTTAAACGTATTAATATTCTTTATAAATTTATTATCTCTTTTGTTATTATTTTCTTTTAACACAATTTTTTCAGTTCGAAGTAGGCCGTAAAGTCTTTCGGATTTTAAAATTATTGAGCGGATTCACTCGATACTCCTATCTCATAGCAACAAACCTTAAATAGATTATCAGTTTAATTTACATAAGAACGCCAGTAACGCAGTAACCCACTCATCTTTTGTTGGATAGTTCTCAAAGATCACGGCTCAGTGCCGACTTAGAAAGCGGGCCGCTCTTCGATGATTTGCAGGAGCCAATTGATCAACAATTTACGACAAAGTCCTTTCCCCAGCCTTCCGTTAGAGAAGAGGAAAAGAGAAACCCGCAAGAATAGGGTCGGACCTAAGGGAACCTGCGGCTATAAGGATCTGGCGGAAGTCGGGGAGAAAGTCTTCTTAAAAGCTGACACCTCATATGTCCCGCAGGATACTTACTTTAGGCCGTAACACATTCCGAGCGAAAAAAATACTTAACTGGCTGGAAAGGGGGAGGGGGCGATAGGAGGTGCTTCATCCATGGGAAAAAAGAATTAGGTTGGCCAGACTGTTTGGGGTCACGGAAGCTCAATATTGTCTTCTGTGTTCATCATAGGGGCATACTTTCGATTTTGTTCAGGGAGAGGTGGAGGCGAACCACTAAAAAAAAAATAAAAAAAAATGGCGGGATGTTTTATTATGTGTAAAAATTCAACATAATTATTAAAACGAACAAATATCATATTGAATATTTAAAACTTAGTTGTTTATATGTTTTGTATATTTGTAAGGATTTTTGTTTCAATTATTGAAGGAAGTTAGTCGACTGTTCTACATATCATGGGTGATAAATAATCAGGACGCAGACATTGTGAATATTTTCAATAATGAACCGTTATGATCGACCAAAAAATTCAAAAACTTAATCCCCTCTCAAAATCTGAGGTTTTACGTTTCAGGATATGTAGAATTCGAAAAACGAATAGAAATTTTTTTGTCCGTCCGCCGTCCACCCATTTTCTCCGAAACTACTGGACCGATTTGTTTTCAAATTACTATCCGCTTTTTACTTTCAAAATGGCGGCCGAAAAACCTGCGAATGATCCTCCTTTATCGATGGTTTATTAAAATTTTACGGAATTTTCTAAAAAAAAAAAAAAATTCGTTAAAATCGGACAGTTAGGAGCAAAGATATGGTCTCTAGTTGTTTTTTATATGTTCTACTGCAAAGGTTGTATCCTTTGTTTTGTTTTTGAATTTTCAATGTGTTATTGAAGTAATGATTTTTTTTTTAGCATATTACTAATGATAAAAAAATAGTTTAGTCCAATAATTAGAATCGCCTTTTATTTATTTTTCGTTGTAACTATTAACGTAATGTTACTTTAGATGTATAATTGTTTGGAAATAGTAAACCATTGTGAAATAATTTGCAGCGTTTTTTATTTGTACCAACGTTTCAATCCAAGCTTGTGGGTCATCATCAGGGTTGAAATTTTTTTAATACAGTCAGAGATACAATATTATAAGATAGATAATGGTTAATAATTGAAAAACGCTGCAAATGATTTCACAATGGTTTATTATCTCCAAACAATTATACATCTAAAGTAACATTACTTTCCGAGTCACAAAGAAAAAAAACCAAAAGGTGATTCCAATTATTGGACTAAACTGTTTTTCTTTAATCATTAGAAATATGCTAAAAAAAAAAAATAGCATTATTTCAGTAACACATTTGAAATTTAAAAACCAAACCAAGGATATAACATTTGGAGAAAAACACATAAAAACAAAACAGAGACCATATCTTTGCTCCTAATTGTCCGATTTTAACGATTTTTTTTTTTTTAGGAAATTTCCTAAACTTTTAAAAAACCATAATACAATAACAACAAAAAAGTAAAAACTTTTCGAGTCATTCGGAATTTAATTTTAACATCCCTCGTAACTTTTTTTCCAGCTTCTTTTCGTTGAAGTATGTTATATAGATAAATTTAAAGGGCGTCGAGAAAATGACTTTAGCGAAGTTTCATTGAAATCTGTACATTCGTTTAGGAGCTACAGTCTATAGCAACGCAGGTTTTTCGGCCGCCATTTTGAAAGTTAAAGGCGGAGAGTAATGTCGATGAAGGAGGATCATCCTCGGGTGACCTCTGATTTTATATCAAAATTTGAAAAAAATCGGTCCAGTAGTTTCGGAGAAAATGCGCGGACGGCGGACGGACAAAAAAATTTTTATTCGTTTTTCGAATTCTACGCATCTTGAAACGTGAAACCTCAAATTTTGAGAGGGGGTTATGTTTTTGAATTTTTTGGTCGATCACAATGTTTCATTATTGAAAATAATAAACCAAAAAATAGGATGATACACGAATAGACAAATGAAATATGTAATAAGTTTTACAAAGTAAAAAGATATAATGTATATAATCAGCAAGTTGCGCCATCAAAATTTTTGAGGGGGTCACATTTCGATGGGGTTATATATTTTTGGATTGAAAAGTTTCAAAACAAGAGAAAAAAGACTAACTAATACTGCAATCGAGGGAAATGTTTAACATTTCATCCTCTATATAATGAGCTCTTATTTATAATTTATATATCATATTATTAATATCTCCTTGTTGAAGTTTGCACTTCTATAGCGTGGTCTGAAGTTTTATTTTTTCATTTATCGTGCTCTCTCCATTCTAGGAGTATGCGGGATTACATTTTACAACGTTTATTATTATTTATTTTTGGAGATTGAAAGGCCAAGGCGCCCACTTTCAGTGGCAGAGGAACCTCTAAAATAGGAGCATGAGAAGTAGTAGAAAATTCCTGAAGGGAGGCACGCTATGAGACACGCGCTACATTATCTCTCAATCAAAAACTTTTTCTCGACATCGCCGTAAATTTTGGACCAGATCCGGGGAGCTAACCTGGGTTTTCTCTTACGTGACGAGAACTGCTACGTCGAGGATGGACGCACGGTCAATTACGCCGAGATTAGAAATTGCTCTAATTGTCCCAGCTAGAGCTAGAGCCCCATGAGATAGTGAAACCTGTCTCCTAAATAGCTCCAAACAGGTCTTTAAACTTTTCTTTTTACTGTTGCTTTTCTTCCAATTTATTAATTATTGGAGTTTAAAAAAAAAAATCTCTTTTCACTAGTCAGTTTTATTTTATAACGTGTATCATGTTTACTACCAAGGCCGTGTTTAATAAGAAGATGAAGAACGTAAATTTTATTCTGGAACATTTAATCCCCTGCAAACAATCACAATGATAATTACATTATAATATAGATTTGTTTGGCACATAATGACTGACAAATAATAATTCGGTTATCAATTTTAGTAATATTAAAATTAAAATAAAGTGCTATTCTAAATATACATATATGATGGAATTATAGGTAAATGGATGTTTGAGTGTTTACGTATTTGCATGGTAAGCAATATAAAATAATAGTTTTGAATTAACAGTAGTATCAAATTGGTAACATATTTAATTCTTATAAATATTCGAAATACTGGTGGCTGAGGAGATGGAGAAACAATTGGTTTTTAAATGAATCAATGATGAGGTTTTTCATATGGAGGTGGGTGTGGGAATTCCAAAACAAGGTAGGCCCCATTATACAGATTTTTTTTTCTTCAAAATAAAGTGTCTTATGAGAAGGAATACACAGGTTTGTGGGCTGTACAGATCTATGGTATGGACCTATAGGTGGGAGGAAGGGAGGCTTTCGAGTTGAAGCCTCTCCTTCCCCAAAATGGTAAAATATAACCATGTTTTATGAAAAAAATATTAGGAAATTAGCTGTTAAAGTATTATTGTTCCTGTAATTACATTTAAATGGACTTCGGATGCCAATTAACCTAGCTACCCCATTCCTTTAGTCTTTTTTATAAACTAAGAATGATAAAAGTCAAAAAGTGGGTTACGACTCAAAGTGAGTCGTTCATTTTATTATTTATTATTATTTTTTTTTGTATAAGGAGGAAGGCTTCCAAAAATCATTTCAAATTATTTGGAATTATTATGTGGAATTATCAAGTATGAAGTTCTAATGGTCGGAGATTTCGTAAAGCAGTTGGTGTACTTTCATCTCTCGACTCCATGTCCAAAACGCTCGTCACGCTGAGTCAAGTAATTGCTACCTTAATTTCGTGTCAGAACTGTCTAAATTACATTCAATAAATCTTATACCATAAGAACTTCCATGCACAATACCGAAGTTTCTTTATTTTATCAACAAAAAGAAAAAACTGCAATAAAATCGCAAGGCTGGTCAACTTTGTTTGGCGTTCTCATCAGTCCAATAGAAAATATTTGACAAAAAAAAAAAAAAAAAAAAAAAATAGAGCGTTTGATGGGACTAGCAACTAGAAAAAAAAATCCAGTAATCGTATTATTAGTATTACAAGTATGATTGCAGAAGTGCGAAGATAAATATTACAACGATTTTTGAAGAACTAAGAAATTCAGGAAGCTTTACAGATGCATCGATAACATTTCAGCAATGCTAGGTTTAATACCTACGTACTATTGAATGACTATTTGTTTATTCTACACTAATACGATATAGATTTAATAGGACTGCACGGGTACTTTTTTGGGCAATGTCCAATATTTCAAACGCCTTGAAACTTCGCAAGACCTGAATTGGAAAAAAAAAAAATGAAAACTTTGAATAATTTAAGCTGTTGGAAAGTGAAAAATCGATTTTATTTTAAAGAGGAATAGTTATTTTAAGAGGGAATAAAACGTAGAGATAATGTTAATAGGAGTTTTTTATTAACATAATTAAATACAAATATAATCGTAATTCTTACAGATAGGTGTGTGTGGATGGCGAATGCCAGATAAATATAATCGAAGCTTCACCTACTTCTGTTAGCTCTGGCATTAATCCCCCGCCCTCTCCCTTGGCTCGTGAAGAAACATATATAGCTGAAAAGGCGAGCAAGGGTAAAAAAAAAAAAGAAAAACAAAAGCGCCATTAGTTAATAGCTATTTTTAGACGAAATAGTAACTTTTCTATTCAGCTAGAGAAGCTGAATAGAAAAGTGAGCTGTTAAGAAGTGCTTAACAGTTGGCAGTCGGCGCGGTGGGTGGTACCAGCGAAATAGTACCTTTCCAAGGAATTTTATTGCTTTCTAATTAAAAACGTTGACGTTGAAATAATAATAATAATAAAATTTGTAATTTCTTTATACTTACACTTACTGAGGTCTGTTCCATGATTTAACTCGTTGGCAGATTCGAAAGTTCTCCTAACCTAAACTCCACAAAAATTCGGTTCTTCCCGTAAATATACAACTCTTACAATTGGTAAATTAAAAAACCAATGTTCCTAGAAATATCATATACAGGGTGTTTCAGCGTTAAGTGGCCAAATTGCAAAAATGAACTAAGGACTTCAAAACAAGAAATAAATTTCCTCTGAAGGCATGTCTGCAAACGCATTGTTTAGGAGATATTCACACCAAAAGATTTTCGTTATTATGAATTATTTACGTTATATGAAATAAATAAAACTTATTTATTTGTTCCATTATTAATTAAATGTAAACATTAATGTCAATTATCCCAATCAAAGGATTCGCCGTGCAGGACCAGTGGCTTGCCCTGCACGCTCTCCAGACCTGACAACACTGGATTTTTTTGTTTGGGGCACGGGCGGATCTACGAGGGGGGCTTTTGGGCTGAAGCCCCCCCCCCCAAATGCTAAAATATAACCATGTTTTTTCGAAAAAAATATTAAAAAAGTATCTCTTAAAGTATTATTGTTCGTGTAATTACATTTAAAAGGGCTTTAGGAATCACTTAAACACCATTTCATATAGGTAGTTAGCTTCTTTCTTTTATTCCAAAGTAATTATCGTTATTTTTACGAGAAAAAAAAAATTTCGGGCTGAAGCCCTCCCCAAAATTAAATCCTGGATCCGCTAGTGGTTTGGGGTGACATTAAACGAAAGGTCTATGCAAGTCCGGTCAATGACTTCAGTTCCTTACAGAGAATTATAGTTGAATCTTGTGAAACAATAACACATATCCAGTGCCGTTCTACCAATGCTGCTGTTGAAGAAAGATGCCGAGCCTGTCTTAATGCTCAAAGAAATCACTTTGAACAACATTTAATATGAATTTAATGTTTACGTTTAATTAATAAAGTAGTTGGAACAAATAAATAAGTTTTATTTATTTAATATAACGTAAATAATTCATAACAATGAAAATCTTTAGGTGTGAATATCTCCTTAACAAAGCTATTGCGGACTTACTTTCAGAGGAAATAGGAATACTTTAGTTAATTTTTGCAGTTTGGCCGCTTAACCCTAGAACACCCTGTATATGGTGAGAACAAATACTTATAAATTTATTTCTAGGGATTGGTCTCAGTTTTATTCTACCATAACTATGCTAATATTCCTAGCAGTAATATTTGTAGATATGTTTAAATTTTATGAATGACTGTAGTCCAAGAAGTTGTCGAAGATGGATATTGTATGTTTCGTGCCGTGGAGGGCATTTAAAATGAAGGAGCAGGCGAGCGAAACATTATGAGGAGCTAACGGCGGAACCTCAATCACACGGAACATTTAACATCCACCATTTAGCAAACCCTACCCGGGTGGGCGGCCCGCGATCTACCTTACTTCCAGGATATGGGCCACTGGGTCACCAGCTTAGCTAAGTCATCCCGATAACAACTTATATCATACGTTCTTCGATAGTATCAGTGTATTTTATACCCCTTTCAGAATCCAAGGATTATGGGCGTTTCGATCATTGCTTTTATATACATATACTTTACATGTTTATATAGATAACCGGACCGATCTGATATCAGAGTACTACCAAATGAAGAAGGATCAATAATTAACTGCTTACAGAAACTGGTCAATCAATAATTCACGATACGAAGGTAAAGAGGTTAATATACAAAACAATAAACGCCTCAATAGTAGACAAAATACTACGTGGAAGGTCGAAACTAAGATGAATAGGTCCAGTCAATATCATCGTCACTGAGGTGTATATCCACTATTTTTTTTTTCTCAATGTCCACTTTAGGATATTGTGTTACCGTACGTTATCAATTTCAAAATCACGTAACTGGTGTTCATATAGTTTCTTTTTGAACACTTCATAATTTGTTTTCAAATTCAATTAATTAAAATACTGTGGAAGGGGAAAACCAGACTCCTAAAAAGCATTTTTCAACACTCTAAATTTACATAGAAATTTTCCAGCCAAAAAATGTAAGGAAAAAATAGAACTCCCAATAGAAACTCGTTTAACAAAAACTTTATTAACATAAAAAAATTCAACTACCAACTAAATTTCGATGAAGTTGTATTCGCAAAAACGGAGGTTTATATAAAATAGCGAAGGGTGAGGAAAATGTTGATGAAAATAAAAAAGGCTGACGCGGTGCGTGCAAAGAAAATAAACTGTAGTTCCATTGCATTTGTAACCCTATTCAGTATACTAAGGTAAACATTGATAAAATCAGATTTATTTGTCATTTGTTTTACAGACCGCTACAAATTATTAAACAATCAACATACATATATTATTACAGTAAGGCTCGAAATCGGTTTTGTACCAAATATAAGCTCCTGTCAGGCTCAAATACCATGAATGGGGTACCGTTGGATTCTGAATTTCACAGGGGGTTAGCGAATCGTATTCTCCACTTTTGCTTTTCTTTCTAAAATAAATAAAGTCGATACAAACATTGTGCTAGGCTTCAATACTGGAACGGTGGTAGGTCTGTAGATCGATACGGGACAAATTGGATCTTGAAGATTTTGATGCGTACAGCAAGACCCGGATAGTTCCTCCGAAACTATCGGATCCTGCCTTTTCAAGCCCCAAAACGTACTATTTTCGAGATAACGCAAGGTATAGGGTTCACATCCACACAACCTTACATTATTTGTAGTACTGTCATTGAATACATGTCTCATTTCGTCGACTTGAGGTCTCTATGATCGAGAGAGGAGGAGTTTATATTATTTATGGATGGTGTTTTTTATCGGCAAGCCATATCATCGTTAATTTGTCACCAAATCTCAAGATTCAGCCACCAATTTCGAAGACTTCCTTCTCCTTCAGGCGGACAAAACAGTCCAATCACTCCGAAAATTCAGGCAAACAAGTTAGGAAAAAAAACAAACTTTATTTGCGAATAACTAAAAAATTACACCAAGCCTCCCCCCTTCGATCTACTTTCGAAAATCACAAAAAGTGGGGTAACATAAAAATGACTCTACGTATCCTCACAAAAATTTACATTAAATTAGGACTACAGAAGCTACACGAAAAGACACAAACCAGACTTCTGTAAATATAATAGAACTAAAGATATTATATAAAAGATTACTAAATTCTCTACAAAAGGAAAAAAAAATCATCGAAATCGGACAATTTTTAGCATAGATATAGCTTACTGAAATTTGTAAAAAACATGTTGGTTCCAAACAAAAATGAAGATTTAAATTAATTTTTGTTTTGTTTGTCGATTATATTTATGGATATAGTAACATTTGATTTCTTTATCTTTTGACACGTTGCATTATTTTATTTTCTTATTAATTTGGTATTTGATAACAATATGCTGTGCAAATTTTTCGCACGGGCCTACTAGTGGTTTATTATTTGTGTAATAACTTCGATGGGGATTCGCCACCAAGATGTCGCCACTGCAACATATCTTTAACAACTCAACATGTTCTAATAAATTGTTCGAGCTTGGATCAATCAAGGACATCAGGCGATACGATACGAGAATATCGACAAGCCCTACAAACAGAAAACATGAAAAATTTGTTCCAACTTATTAAACAAAATAATCACCATAGACATATTTAAACAACACAACCCTTATATACCTTCCATGGCACTTCAAAACTAACCTATGCAGTTGTAACAACGGATTATCTGTAGACATATCTCAACAACACGCTCTCATCTGAAACAATATATATTCTTTTACAGACATTTTTCTGTTGAATATGTAATTGATATGAATACGAAACTAAAAAATGTGCGTCTAACCTATGAACTAGCGGATCCAGGATTTAATTTTGGGGGAGGCTTCAGCCCGAAAGATTTTTTTTTCATAAAAATAACGATAATTACTTTGGAAAAAAAAGAACAAAATTAACTACCTATATGAAACGGTGTTTAAGTGATTCCTAAAGTCCTTTTAAATGTAATTACACGAACAATAATACTTTAAGAGACAATTTTTAAATATTCATTCCATAATACATGGTTATATTTTACCATTCTCGGGTGAGGGGGAGCTTCAGCCCCCCCTCCCCCGAGAATCAATGTAGTCGCACACGGCACCTAAGTAAATAAAACTATTAGTTATCGCATGTTATTCTCACATATGTAATTAGTCATTTTTTGCGTTTTTATTCACTGATCATTTTCTCTGCGACTGTTATATATATTTAATTATAAGAGTGCTCTAATACGATTTAAAATCAATGCTGGACTTTTCGTAGCACATGAAGGCAAGCTTTATGCGAAATAAAATTAGTCTTATTTCTTTTTCGTTAATTATTTTGAATCATAAACTTTCTAAATCAAACTAAGAAAACAAAAATGTTTTACCCTCTTTGCAAATTTAAGGTTTTGCCTTTTAAGAAAAAGGCCTTTAACAAATTCTTTTTAGATCCGTTCGATTATTAAAATGATTTTTTAGAAAATAGTTTTGATAATTTCTAAAAAAATATAAGTTGAGATATTTAAAACCTTTAGCCCACTTTGCTATTCAAAGACTATTGCCAATGAAGCCAATTAGGTGAAATTTGACATTTACCATGGATTAATTCTTTACTATCAATTTTATTTTCTTAGGATTTTAGAAGTGAAAACTTCTTTAGGCGCCTTTTGCACTTTTTTGTGGAGAATAAATTAGATTGAGCCGTCAGATTTCCAACGTGTAACTCTCGGGTAAAGTCGGCTGGTGTCGACTAATTGATTTTTTTTTTGCATATGGATTAAAATACCTCAGAAACTAAAAATCGGACATACATACTATAACCGAGGAAATTGTTCAGCATTTCATTCTCTCTATAATGGCCCACGGAAAAAATATTTTTTAAGAATGAAAACACATTGATCGCTCCATTTTTATTTACTCTAAAATATCAGCTGTTGAATAGACAAAGAAAGACGAAACGAAATAAGAAATAACTTTGAATTTAATTTAAATCTTGCGTTAATTTTGGGATATTCTATATAATGCACAAATATAGATTTCCTAAAGCTACCTAAAAAAAAAAAAAATCGAATCGACTGCGTTCCCTCCAAGTTTGAAAGAGGTCATGGAGAATTAAGGTTAAAGAAACCCACTATATAACTTGAAAGTACTTCATATATTTTTTATAATTATAATTTAAAAAAGAAATGAAAGAGTTTATAGAAAGACTTTCGACTAATTTCCACTTCATTTTTATGACCCTCTTAGGGTTAATTCTATTATGCCGTGTCCAATTTAGCACTGGATTTACAGAAGAAATGTTATAACTTTTTTTTTTGTCCATTTTCCTTCGAAAATAATAGACTATTTGCACTGTATTGAAAGTCATCAGTGGAAGGTTTCTATCCGTTTTGGAATATGTAGAACACGATTCAGCCATTTTTAGAAATGTCACTTATATACAGGATGTACCGTAAATAGAGGAATATATTTAAAATGTTGATAGTAGACATTAATATCTACAAAAGAGTTCATATAAATAATTACCCAATCTACAGCAGAAAAGTAGGAAATTTAAGGTTTGTGTTTTTTTAAGCGAGTTACGTTTTTTATTGAATAGAAAGCGATAACACCAAAAATATTTGACTTGAGTAATTACAGATTGCTCCATATTAAACTAGACAAAATTTACTTCAAAAGAAAGTAGATCTTATCATTGTTAAAATTATTTAAAGAGGACTTTTGAGAGGCTAAACACAGCGAAGTTCGTTTAAAAAAAAGTCATAAATTAATTGTGCTTTTTTTTAATCATCATTCAACGGTACTACGATTAACCCAGTTTTACAAAAACTTCCTCGTTCAATAAGATTTAAGTTCGAAATAATTAAGTTGAGGTTTACAAAAAAAAAATTGAGATTCACCTCAAGTTGTGTAAAGAAATGATGTGATTTTCTATCCAGTCACCTTAAAGTACCCGTGTTTTCTTTAAAACTGACAACAATTAACTGTTGCAAAGCTATTATTTATTGTTTTTAATTGATCTTAGATGTATGGTAATAAACATAATTGCCTAAAAACACATTTTATTAATAAATATAAAAATAATTAAAAATAATGATATTTTTCATGTAAAGTGGTTATGAAATTGTTTTTTTCTCCTAGATCTCCTCCATATGAATTGATATGCATTTATGAGGGACAAACTTAATGTTTCTTACTAAAATTTACGTTTAAAATAAAGCAACCTGCTGACTACTTCAATTCGTTTCATGAAAATGTAAATATTAGGGCTAGAAACATTAAGTTTGTCACTTATAAATACACATCAATTCCTATGACGCAGATTAGCGAGAGAAACACAATTTCATAATCACTTTATGTGAATAATATGTTTAAAAAACATTATTTTTAATTTATATGTATATGTATATATATATGTATATGAGCAAAATGTGTTTTAGGCAATTATGCTTATTACAATACATTCCATATCAAAGAAAAGCAATAAATAAAAGTTTTGAAACAGTTAATTATAGTCATTTTTGCAGAAAATACGGGTACTTTACTTTAAGGTGATTGGATAGGAAATCACATAATTTTTTTACACAACTTGAGATGAATCTCAATTTTTTTTTATTGTGTAAACCTCAACTTAATTATTAATATGAACTTAAAGCTTATTAAACGAGAAACTTTTTGGAAAAATAGGGTAATCGTAGTACCGTTGAAGAATGATAAAAAAAAAATCATAAATAATTTATGATTTTTTTTTTAACGGAACTTTGCTGTATTTAGCCGCTCAATCTACTTATATTTGAAATAAATTTAGTCTAGTTTTTCTATGGAGCAATGTATAATTACTTACACAAAATATTTTTGCAGTTATCGCTTTCTATTCAATAAAAAAAGTTAAACGCTTAAAAAACACAAATCTTAAATTTCCTACATTTTTGCTGGAAATTGGGTAAGTGTTTATATAAACTTTATTGTAGATCTTGATGTCTGCTATTAACCTTTTAAATATTTCCCTCTAATTACGGGACACTCTGTCTAAATCTAAATATATACATATATCTAATATATATACATTTTTCCTCGCAACAATTCATCTTCCCCAGCGGTCCCTGTTTGGCCGAATAAGCTGAAATTTAGTATGTGGAGTCGGTTCCCAAGCGGAACAATACTATTAAACTTTGTAAAAAAATGGTCAACATTTCTGAATGTAAGAACGTTTTTCACATGTTTCCCTGATTTTAAAGTATGCCGCATCTCCACAGCTACTCCTAACAAAGATGGAAGGTGGAAATTTTGTATTTATTTTAAGTTGGTGTCGGAGAGGTACCTTTGGAGGGTATCATCACCAACCGCCATTTTGTTTCAAGATTGCGGCTGAAAAAACCGTTTCTCCATTGACCACAGCTGTAGCGGTATCGATCAAAACCTTCCTAAAGTATTTCCCATGAAACACTATAAATTTATGTATATAACATACTTTCTCGAAAAAGGGCTAGAAAAAGAATTTTGACGAATACAAAATTTTATTAGCGAACAACTCAAAAAGGGAGCACGTTTTGGGTCAGAACATATTTTGAAGACATTTTAATTTCATAAACGATGAAAAAATTGTCACCGAAATTCGTCCAGCCATTAAAAAGATTCGTCATGGTGGTATGGTAAATGGTTTAATAAAATTAACTTATTTAAAAAATTTATATATTGGAATTTACAATTGCATTTATTATATAATAAATAAGTCTGATATATAAAACATGAGACAGTTGAAGTTTGCAGGTCCTATGGCCATTTTCTTTTCAGTCGACTTGGTGAATTATCGCAAATATATTAGGATGTGAGATTATGAACTACGGATTTTTATGAATATGGAATTTGTAATTAAACTCATTTGTAATAGATATACCGCATTATATTTATTTCGTGTCTGATTTGCAATAAATGGAATATTGAGATCTTAATGGATAATTTTATTTTTGACAATATTCTGTGAAATCAAAATTTTTTTGGGATTTTGGATTTTTAAAATTCGATATGGAAGATATTTGATAATTTTGTGGATCTCCAAAGCTCATGTCCTAATAGGCTTAATTAATGGTGACACAAATGAACTTTTTGTAGCTGATTTATTTTTAAGCGTTTGTAATTTTTTTTTTTAACTGATAAAACTTTTTTCATAAATGCTTATATGAGGAAATTAAATAAAATTTGTTTCAGAAATTAATTTCTTACAAGTTTTCATTTTCTTCCAGGGGTGCCCAAAAGGGGGTTTCATGGTTCAGTTACGCCATCAAAAGTTTTGAGGAGGGCATATATATTGACGAGTTTTTGAATTTTTGAGGGGGTGAATTTCGACGGAGTTATGAATTTCCGGACTAAAGGACTGACGGGAAAACACGGTACAGATCCCAGCAAGTGTAATTGTATTCGATCAACGATTTTTTAAATTCTATCTTAGCTTGTTTTGTTTTTAAGAAAATGTGAGCAATAAAACATGTTGGGAGGAGATAGGAGGAGGTTCTTGCGCCATCGATCTTTGGAGGTATGGGCACACCTGTCTTCTTCAATCAATTTGGAGCAACCTCAGAGGTGCAAAAAAATGGGGAAAACGGCATAAAAAATGGGAGGTTGAATCAAAGAACTTTAAAAACCCATAGGCATTTCTGTAATACCACCTCAATTTACATAACATTTTTCAAACCTTTAATTCAATAACGGGAGATATATAGTTGCACAAAACTTTAAAAAAATGAGACAAAACCGTATAGGTATTCCCAATCCAGAGTGAAATTTACACAAACTTTTATGGTATTATATCGCCTAGAAAATATCCCTTGAAACCGAATCCCACTTATTCCCGAATTTGCTTTAAAAGGGCTGTTGGAAGTGTCGAAGTGGTAGAATTTATATATATATATATATATATATATATATATATATATATATATATATATATATATATATATATACACACACACATATATTTCTTTTTATTTTTTGGTTTGCGCTATAGACCATGAAGATCTTTGGCCGCGAGATGTGGTCTGCTTAGAGACGTATATTGCTTGAAAGAGCACAGATAGCCTGGAGGGGGTCAGCCAACCTCACTCATGTATAAAATCACACACACACACGCGCGCGCACACACACACACACACACACACACACACACACACACACACACACACACACACATATATTTGATTTGTATATATATAAAGAATATAAAAAAGCATCACCACACTCCTCAGTTCAGCGTGATGTCGGTGAAATCACCTTGCATAATCATAGACCTAGAAACAGTGCTTTCCCTAAATAGTACTGAACCCAAGACCCTTCATGGTTTTTAGAGATAAAAAAAATTATAGCCAAGCTTTATGCGAAATAAAATTTGACTTATTTCTTTTTCGTTAATTATTTTGATTAATGGACCTTCTAAATCAAACTAAGAAAACAAAAATGTTTAACCCTCTTTGCAAATTTAAGGTTTTGCCTTTCAAGAAAAAGGCTTTTATCAAATTCTTTTTAGATTCGTTCGATTATTAAAAGGATTTTTTTTAAAAATAGTTTTGATAATTTCTAAAGAAATGTAAGTTGAGATATTTGAAACCTTTAGCCTACTTTGCTATTTAAAGACTACTGCCAATTAAGCAAATTAGGTCAAATTTGATGATTAATTCTTTACTATCAATTTTATTTTCTAACTTTTGAAGTGAAAACTTCTTTAGGCGCGTTTTGCACTTTTTGTGGAGAGTAAATTAGATTGAGCCGTGAGATTTCTTGTGTGTAATGCTCAGGTAAATTCGGCTGGAGTCGACTAATTGAAGTGTTCTTGCTTATGGATTAAAATATCTCAGGAACTAAAAATCGGACCAACATTTTTTAAGCGATGGAAATGTTCAGCGTTTCTTCCTCTTTGTAAAGAGCTATAATTCAAAATTATGTCGTACCGCAACGCCGTGTTAGAGAGGCGAAAAACGGGAAATGCTCATCATTTTATCCTCTTTGTAATGAACTATTATTATTATAATTAATATTTCATATTATTAATTTCGCCTTGTTGATGTTTTCACTTCTACCTTGTGGTCTAAAGTACACACCTTAGTTTTTTTTTTTTTTTATGAATATTCTTACATGATTACTCATAATAGTTGGCATTTATTCACTCACTATTAATAAGTTTGAAAAGAGTGGGATTAAAGCTATAGATTTATTTAGTAGGCATTATTTTTTCCATTAGTGAAAGTCGACGAACCTACTTGGGACAATAAGTGCCAAGCCCCGCTGGCCAAGTTTTTACGACGAAGTGCCTACTTTTAAGGTGCCATTTCCGAGAGTACCGTAATCTCTAAAGAGCCTGCCTGTCCCCAGACTGACCAGCCGCTTTTCCATTGAGCCGCATTCCTCCCAATGTCAGGGGTTTGATGGATTTCGGATGGAATAATCAGTGCTGCAACTACGATCTTGTCAAGCAGGGGCAAACTTAATTTTGTCTTATCTTATTTCTTCTCCCGCCGCACTTAATAAAACATTTTATATCAGTATTCTATAATAGATAAGTGTTTAATAGTGGCCCAGAAGAAGTGGCCACACTGTCCCAAAATTGTGGAACAACGAATTTGACACGAGTTAATTTAAAATCGATAAACATGTGAATGAATGAATGAAAATAATTTTATTATTCTGGGATTAGTGTCCCTTTAGAACAAGTTACAAATACAGAATATATATTAATATTTTGGTGTTTCCATAAAATACAGTTTAATATTTATAGGTTGATTAGGAATGCAATAAAGTTATAAGTAATAAAAATATATAATTACGTGTAAATATAAAATATACCGAGAAAGTAATTAAGTAAACGAAATGTCACTTAATAAGGATAAAGACACTTCAACTTGGTGTAGAACTGGGCAATATGCGTATCCCTTGAGATCCCGAAGATAAAGCGGATTGAGCAATTCATTAAATGTTTAAGTTTAGCTTCGAGTTCTCCCGAGAGTCCACCGTACACCATGCAGTCGTTGTCGAAGTGGGGGAAAACAAGAGAGGAGACCAGGAGTTGACGGGTTTTGAATGGAAGAAGATAACGTAGAGTAGTGTGTTTTCAATCACATCCTTAGAGCATTTAAGACGCAGGTCGGAATAATTTATGACTACTCTTAAGGTTATTCACGGTGTGTTTTTATCTGGTATTTTCTTCTTACATGGCGCTACATCCCGCTAAGAGACAAGGCCTCTTCAGCTTTGACCCCCCAGTCATCTCTGTTCCGCGCTACAGCTTTCCTGTTCCGGACTCCAAGCATGGATCGGGCATCCGCACTTACGCCATCCATCCACAACAACGGTCTTCCTCTTCTTCCTTTGCCAAAGATTTCTTCTAAGAGCATGTTTTTGGGATCTGACTTTCAGGTATTATTACAATATCTCCAGTCCGTTTGATGCGATTTACTTTAATACTGTTAAGGGAACACAGTAAAGTTCCATTTTAATTTAATTTAAATAAGGCGAAAAAGCTAACAGCACTGCTGCCATCTCTTGGCAGGAAAGAGAAACGTAGACAGAGTCTGGACATGAAGAGTTCCTGCAAGATTCATTTCTACTTAAGAAGGGAGACATAGCTGGCCAGAAATTATTACCATCCGTACCATTCTTTATAAGAAAAAAATATAGAGTAGAGTAGAGACTCTATAGAGTAGACTCCAGAGGCCTATCAAGGGGCTTGATGATCAGGAAGAGAGAGGAAAAGGAAACCAGAACGAATTAATTTTCAACCACCACCCACCTAATTCACCTCACCTATAATAGTTTATAATATGCAGATCAAAATTTATTTCGGGTGGCCGAATTAGCCCGTATGTGCACAGCCGTTGCCTGGCAACCTGATATATGAGACAATGGATTTTAAATAATCAAGATTTCGCGTCCCGGTGCCAGGGGAGTCTTTTAAATCCACGCCCACGCCCTTTGGCCCGGGAAAACTCCGTATAGCCTTAAAGGCGAGGAAGGGGAGGACCCCGCCCAAAAAAATATATATATATATTGACCAAATAACATATTGACCAAAATTGTAATAGATTCGGCCTCAACAATCCACATTGTAATAGATACAAAATACAGCAATCATATAACATAGGTATCCGTTAAGCCACGCATTTTACTTATAATCAAATACCCTTACTTTTACAGTCCACATCAGTTAAATAATAATAAGTTCCCTATAGCATGATTATTAGATGAATATTTCTGACAGCCGTGGAAGGGATTGGATTAGTAAATAAAAGAATATATTCATCCCATCGGCCTCCTCATGCAGTTCCATTAATTCAGCATTAGTCCCTCATCTCCAGACTCCATTTGCACATATTACTTCCAAAATTATTCTCAGAATCCGCTCTCAAATCTTAACAGAGCATGTTATTTTTTTTTTTTGTATTTAATTCTTCATCCGCACCTGTCATGGTAGTGAAAATTAGCAGATATCTGATTTATGGTAATAAATAGTTCAGAATTCCACAGCATAAGTGAGTACTATCCTTACCAATGGCATTTGCAGGCGGATCTTAAAGGCTCGGGTTATTACTCTGCTATTGAAATGTCCGATTGGTAGCATCTGTTTGCGAATATAATCCGACTCTGAATTTCCTGTATAATGTCATTCTGTACAGTACTGACTTGTGATCCTAAATAAATAAGTTCCTGCACTCTCTCAAAGAAAAATGGCTCAATTTGTATCAATCGTTCTACTAGTTTCCAATATTATGCTTAGATTCAATAATTGGTCCGTTGCACTTCAACTTCACGTGAAGAATAATCATTATAAACTTCCGAGTCAACTTCTTGCTCAATCAGCTCTAACTCGCTTTAACACGATGAATGAGGATATTTGAAATAGACAGATCTCTTAAATAGACAAAAATACATTTTTATATCAGGGGTAATAGAAATTCAGCGGATAAAAAACGAAAGTCTATTTTATTCTAGACCCTCTTAGAATACAAACGCAACGACAAAAGAAAGTGGCTCAGAAGACAATTTTAAGAATTTTCACATTTAGCTAATGAACTTATCGCAATAATGAGAAGTATATAAATATTGTATAATTAGAGGCACAATATGGCGGAAAAACAATGCTTCTTAATAAGCCTGCTTCTTGGCGGTGTCTTTAGTGTCCAACGGTGCCTGAGGCAGGACACTTTGCATTCGTTCTTTATTTATAGCAGAGGAGAAAGTCTAAAAGCTCCATTTATTTCAGAATCTCTACACAACGTTTGCTACTTAGTCTAATCTACATATAAAGAATATATTGTGTGTTAATCATTCATATTGTTTCTGAGATTCATTCATAAGTCGGTTGGAATAGAAAAGTACATGTAAAGTGCTACAAAAAAAAATTGATGAATAAAAATAAATCATCTGTGTCCAATCACACGACTTTCCTTCTGATTCAAAGCAATTACAAATGAGTACCTTGGATATTCTGAGATATGTAAAGATTTAGATTTATTAAAAAAAAAGAAAAATAATCCTGCCAAGTAAATCAGTATAGCTTCATCGTTTTTAATAATAGCCCGTGGTACACAGCCTGATTTATCAAATTTTCGTTTTATTAATTGAAAATTAATACATTCTGCCACATTGGAGGGCATTAATATTAGGACTGCATTAATCATTCAAACAATATATACATTCAAATAATAACTAAAATAGAGATAATAAAAACAAAGAAATATAGAAAATAAAATAAGAGAATTAATACACATATGTACAAAAAAATGATATAATAGATAAAAAAATAAATGAAATTAATATAGATAAAACAAATTCACACCTATGTATAATATTTACATTCGCCAAGGGGACACTGAGGCATGATTTGTTCCCCAAATGTGCAAGCTAGAGCAGGACCCCAGGAGATCCCAGTGCTGCTCTCCCAGCCGTATCACTGGTATTTGGTCACTGGTATAACAATTGGAAGCCAGTGGAGACTGATGGAGGGCACTATAGCAACAGACGCTGAGGACTTTAGTGGAGAATCTGTTCAGTGCCAGTACTCCAATATTTACATATTTATAAAAGGTTGCGGGGCCACTGCCATTTTAACCTCCGTAGGAGATTAACGTATGATAAGGAGGATCGTAGAGTTACGGAATGGACTTAATCCGTTACAAATAATAATAATATTAATTTAACTTTTATTTTATTTAATATGCCAATTGGTAAATCATGCATTGACCTTTCTCATGACTTTTATGAAAGGATAAAAGAACAAAGCATCACTAGATAGCCAGGTCAAGCTATCTCTGATAGCATGACCTGGCTATCTAGAATGCACCATAGAATGCGAATAGTTATCTAAAATGCACCGACTGGGCAGAAGACCCATTTTCAAGACTTAGGGAACAATAACCGATTTCAGCAAAAGGGCATTTTCTCACAGATTTGACCCTCTTAAGAATATTAACTATCGATAACTTCGTTTGCCGTCCTCTTCCGACTTCACCCCCCCCCCTCACTATTCTTGGGTACATCAACCCCACGCTCCTAAGAACAAATCACTCATGCAGTTACATTCTTGAAGTCACACTCTTCACTGTAGGAGACCTGGAGTGAACTCGTGTAGTCAACCCATATATATTATATTATTATATTACTCATAGTATATTATTCTGTATTTGAAGATGCAATTTGTAACAGACAAAATGAATAAAACCATTACTTATAAAGTCTTCACTGCCTCCAATTCGGTAACTGTAGGAATGATTGGAGCTAGGTAGCGATTGTGATGGTGAAATTTGGAAAATTTGTCTGGATTAGGTCAAGAACAAATGGGATATTTATCAAATTATTGACATTAGCCTGAAACTTCGTGAATAGCTTCATCTCATCGTAACCTAAAACTAATTTATTTATAAAAGTTCTTGGAATTGGGGCGTTTTCAATCGGGAAATCGGCAAACTTTGTCTATTTTTTGATTTTTTTTTTTTGTTTTTTGGCTTTAAGACTTGTAAAAGCAAGTCCTATTTTGCAAACTAACTAATTTTGATTCGTAAATGAAAATTGATAACAGACCAATTATATATTATTTTCGAATTTTTCTCCAACTTATTGTAAATAAAAAATGCAGTAGCGGAGCCAGAATTGAATTTGAGGGGCTTACTCTGGAAGAAAAATATAGAAACTATAAATAATGTTTATGAGATACTTGACGAGCAGTAAAAAAAATACCGAGTTCACACTAACAATAATGCTACTAGGAATCTTTTATATATATATATATATATATATATATATATATATATATATATATATATATAATGTTTGACGCGTTATAATTTCAAATGAGTAAATATTTTTATTGTTTATTGAGTTTTCATCACTTTATTTAGGTCAGATGGAATGAGTCGTTTGTAGATGAAATTTATAAGGGACCAATCCACACAATTTCTGAAAATTTCATCAGGATCTGATTAATGGTAGTGGATGATATGATATGTACAGCATACCAATTTTAATACAGACATACCCGAAAGTAAATTTTTCTTTGATCTCCAAAACGCGGGTTGAAATTTTCAATCCTCAGCACAAAATTTGTTTAAGTAGAAGAATGCCTCTGTAATATGTGTTGCTCAACAGGGATAAGTGCATTATTGTTAAAGGATACTGTAGGACAGTAAGTTAAAGGCTTACGACGAAGGGTAAAGGTATTTTGGTGGATTTATTATAATCCTCTAGGTTTCATACCATTCTTTAAGTTTTATGATGTGTGATTAAAGGGTTTGGGATGCAATTGATGGGTCATTATTAACTGATACGATGCATGTGTCATCAGCATAGTTGGTGATGTTAGCTGTATAAACTATATAAAGGATAGGGACCTAGGAAACTACCTTGAGGAGCATCAGCTGACTGGGAAAAGAGGGATGAATAAGAAAATATATTTTAAAACATGAAAAGTGGTTCAATTCATCGTACGTTTCATAATACTGGTTGGTTTCGTGTCAGTACAGTTTTCTATAAAATTTATGCTTTTAAAGTTTATTTGGGCTTTGAGGCGTAAAACCTTAGGATCATCAACGCCTGAAATTCTTTTAAAGTTATACCATAATAAACGATCCTTTTCATAATCATTTTTTCTTATTTTTCTCATGGATTTATTACATACGTGATAATTGGAAAGTCTTCAAGGAGAAAACATATAGACGGGGCAAGCTTAACCACTATAGTTACGTATTCTTTTATAAAGCCGTTTTGGGGCGATAGGCTACAGAAAAACATGTTTTCACATATGGCTTCACAGGGTGCCCAAGATTCAATATCAAGCCATCATATGCCAAATCCATACAAAACAAAATCGGTCCATCCGTTAAAGAGATAATCTTGGTACAAACACACATAGAGAGACCAAGCGCGAAAATGTTTTTTGGACTCAGGTATTAGTGAAACGTAAAGATCTGTGGAAAACCGCACTTCGAAAATTTGACCCGATTGCAATACTTTCCTCACGTAGTAGCGGTAGGAAAGTAAAAATTACCAAGGAATTCAGTGTAGGTTCTTTGCTATTTCTATCGAGGAAATAAAACCGAATGCGAACAACTAATATTTCAATTGTTTATTTAGACATACTTCGGAAAATTACGTACAAATGAAAGGAATTTAATGAAATTGATATTAGAACATTTGTACACTATTCTCCAACTTTCCTATAACTTTGAATCAAATCAGAGAAGACGTTTTCAAAATATAAGGTTATACCAGGAAAAATAAGTATGCGCATGCGCAAGCGAAGTAGTAAAAATTTTCAAGTGGAAATAATAAAAAAAGTTGTAACAAGAAAATTAAATAATTTGAAAAAATTAAAATAAGTTGATAGAAAAAAGGTTCGTAAGCTTTATGATACATCTTTAATATACAATTAGTATACAAAAGTACGTTTCATTTAAACACTTTTCATGATCATAATACTTCGCCTTAATATAGCCAGTGTAAAAAAATAGATAAAACTACAATTCAGTCAACTTTATCTCATTTTTCAAAACTAAGATTTTTTCTACAAATATTATTGGTATATCCAACCATACAGCCTCATCTCTCTAAAATACAGGTAAAGATAAAAAAAAAACCGTCATCGTTTTCCTACTTCAGGCATCATCAGCACAAAATAAATAAATAAATAAAATAAAAGCATGAAACCCAAACTCATACTGAAAGAAAAGGTAGGAAGGTTATAATCAAACAGCTGATTAGGAAAAAAGTAATAGATAAAAAAATGTGTTATTTTGTTCTTAACAGAATTGGATTTTTTCAATTATAACCTAAAATCTATTTTCTGTCTCTTGATTAGTTTTTACTTGTTTTTTATCAACTAGAGACCGAAAATCGACCATAATCCTTATTGAAAATTTGATGAGAAAAAATATGAATTAGCATGTTTCCAAAAATGTTTCTTATATTTCAGATATCCGTCCATGATTTATCTGAGAATGCAGACTTTTATATGTACTCCAGTACAAAACAGTTCCGTTTTTATTTGTGCACTTTTTGAGATAGTCGGAAATAAAGTTCTGAACTTATCCTTACTTTTAAGTTGAACCTCTTTTCCGAAAAGTAAGTTGTATCCATAAATCAGTCTATAGCGACACATGTTTTTTGGCCACCACTTAGAAACGAAAGGCCGGATGAAAATGAAATTTGTAAAAAAAAAAAAAAACACTGCTGATTTCAACGTTTTAGCAACATTTCAAAGCAATCGGTGAAGAACTATCGGAGATAAGCGGTTTTGAAAAAACGAATATTTTTATTTTGTTTATAGAATAGAATAGAAAATATAACTTTATTCTGGGACTAAGTACCCTTAGAATAACAAAGACGAATAATTACAAAATAAAATACAAATCTGGCCTAAAACTAACTTATAAAAATTTTAACATTACAATCTTTTCAAAATTACTTATTATTGTGATGAGAAAAAAAAAAAAAAAAAAAAGAAAGAAAAGAAATTACATATCTATATATACATAACTGCACAGTTTATAAACAATAGGCTATCTAACAGGAAAATAATTTAATACAAAATGTAATAATATTTACAGTGATACATATAATAATAAGCAAACACTAAGAAAAAATAAAATCTCAGGATTAATTGTGGTATAAAGGTAAAAAAAGGAACTATATATACGTACTTACTCATATTGGTACATAGAGAGACAAAAAGTACAAAATATAAACATATTTTATACTTTATATATGCTATCCATTATTATTTTTTTTTTTTTATAATACTTGAGCTCATCAATCGCTACTAAACAGAAAAAAAAATAGGAAATTGGTTGACGTACTAAGGAGAGAAAAGTATTGAACCATAGGTATTGTCTTCACCTAATTGTATAAAGATTTAATGACAAAATTAAAAATATTTTTGAGGTTCCTGAAAATTTGGTCCTAATACCTCAGATAACTGTGGATATTGGTGCATTCACTCTAGAAAATAGATGAAAAATTAGTATTATGTCAAGTATTTCACTATTTGAGACCACTGTGCGCCAGAGCTTTAACAATACTTTAAGTTAACCGCAATGAAGGGTAGATAGCATCTGGATGGGTGACCGCACATCGCACAGAATCACATCAACCGTGATACTCCAGTGATTATTATCACCCATGTCGGTTCCGAGGACACCGCTATCCTGTTGTAGCCAACCTAGGAATGATACCCCTACACTGCAGAATGATTTAAGTCGTGGAGGTTGAGTAGACTCTAGAGGTTTGGTTAAAATTAGATTATGAACAAAATAGATTTATTTGTAAGTATTTAATATCTACACCAAAACAGCTAATGTAGTCTTGGCTCAGTACTTGAAAAGAAAATGTTATTTCTAAAGCAATGTTTGATGTTTTTGTGACATAATTATACTCAATTTTTTTCTTTAATATTTGCTATGAGGAAAATATTTAATCAATATTTAGACGGTTCCATGTAAAACTATATTGGTAGTCTCCTAAGATTATTGCGAATATGTTTATTTTAGGCTGAAAGCCAGCCCGAGGATAAAACATATTTTATTTTCCACCTCAGTTTCTCTGAGTTATCTGAACCAAATACTTAAACTATCACTATATGTTCAATTTTAAAATTGCAACGCAGATATTTCCGATGCTAAATATAAACACGCGTAAAGACAAAATATAAACATTTTATCTCTAAAAGCATAATTTTCCCTGCAACTTCGGTTATTTAAAAAAAAAGTTAAGCATCACCCTTAAAACAAATAAGTTTAAATATACAATAATAATTAATTCAGGATTCCATAAATGATATTCGTCATCGGCCCCTTTATTTGAGTAGGAATTCTTTCCATATTTCGGGAATTTTATTCATTCATAATATATTTATATATATTATATATATATATATATATATATAAGGTAAAAACTTTATATATATATCTCAGAGTGCATCATAATTTTGAAGATTTTTCACTTTCCTTTATATGAAGTGTGAAGAAAAATTTTATTTGTTGATATTTTTTTCCGTTTATTTTTTATTTTGATGTTACCATCCCTGTATTAATTTAAGGATCAACTTAATAAAAATAATAAGTAAATTATGGAAAAGCTAGAATTTTCGCTATGGATACAGGCTTGAACTAATAAAATTTCAATATTTCCTCCTTCCATTTATATAAATTCAATATTTTAATCATAACCGAGCTGATAAAAGTTATACATATATGTGTTTATATTTTTCGATTTAAAGAAACTATATAGAATAACGGACAGTAAAAACATAATAAACTATATATAGTCATCGAACGCAAAAAAAAAAAAAAAAAAAAAAATTCTACCACACATCCCAAAAAATTAAATGAAGAATACGCTACTGGTTATAAGTGAATATAGAAGATTTAGAACGAACATATTTCTTTGGTCTAGATGCTAATATCACGCCTCCTTGAACTAGGAAGTTCAAAGTCCATTGAACACTAATAATAACAAAAAAAAAAAAAAAACAATTATTCGCAGTGAGGCGCCAGCGAAGATGGAGGGGATACGCGGGTATAAATGGGAGAGTAGGCCTCTGGGTTGGCACACTTGCAACATGTCCGCCGTACTACTGTTGGCAGGAGTGCTCCTCTCGATGGCCGTGGTAGAAGGCAAGCTCTGCGGCGAAGGGTCGGAGCTGCTGCCCTGCCTCGAACTGGGTCTGGTCCGGAGGGCAAGGGAACTCTTGGACAAGGACGTCATCGAGCTCGGGGGCGGCCTGGAGCTGAAGAGGCGGCAGGATGGGTCCGCTTCGGCGAATGTGCCGCCCCTCGAAGGATCCGAAGAAAGGCAAGGGTCGACCGTGGAAGACTTCGCTGTACAAGAAGTCGGGCACTTCTTGGAGCAGCGGTCCATCGTATGGAACCTCGCGCAGGCCGTGGATTCTGTGGCTCAGTACTTGCCCTCCGATGGCACAGAAGAAGGTATGTTAATCAGTGTTTCCACCATATTTTTTCTAATTTCCCTTTTGGTCAGTCAGATTTTCCCTTTTTCAAAGTAATATCATTTAACCAGAGAAAGACGTTTTGAGTTATTATATAGATGAGTTATGGATTGGTTTGTATTTTTTTCTGAGGCAAAACACCTTTAATTTACGATTTACAATCCGCTTCAAGTCACCTCTTCAGACACCATTACTTAATAAAACTAGTGTCGTTTCATATTTTTTTTTTATATTTTACAAAGTTAGGTAAGGAGCCAAATACCAAGTATTTCATTTTTCAATCTGGTTCCCCTTCCCACTCGAATAGTAATTTTTTTTTTACTTTTCCAACAAATGTCAGAGAACTAAAAAATATACATCCAGTTAAGAAGTTTGTTGAAACATTATTCCAAATATCCCAGTCAAAGGGAAAGAAATAAGAATAATAAAATAAAAATAAGAATTTAATACATGATGATACAGATTTAATTCCTAATATAAGTACTTTCAAATCTCTTTTTGCATATAGAGCTCAGAAACGAGAGTTATGTGATTGAAATGGGCTGATGGAGTTACGAGGTTTTTATTGCGTATAATCGATGTAATAAATAGGGGTTGAGTTATTTTGATGGCATTAATGAGTTTTTGCATTGACAAATATGGTCAACTTAAAAATCTATCTGAACAAACTTAAAAATCCCTTCCACTCAAATATATACCAAGTAATACGTAATATTATAAATGTTTTACTCATATTATTTAAAAAATGTTCTCTGATTATCCTTTGATTGATAATTTTTTTCCCTTTCTCCCTCCCAACCTTGAAATTTCCCTAAAATGAGAAGTTTTCACCAACGGATACCCTAATATTAATATTCATTCTAATATTATTGTGATAGAGCGCAGTATCCATTGAGTCGTTCATTTCCAAAGTGAATCCTAATCATCATTGTATTATATATATGTATATATATATATATATATATATATATATATATATATATATATATATATATATTGGTAAATAGCGTATGTTAGGTATGTATGATTACTATTTTTTTATTTATTTATTTATCTTTAAGTTATTTTATTCTTATTTATTATATATATATATATATATATATATATATATATATAATAAATAAGAATAAAATAACTTAAAGATAAATAAATAAAAAAAAAATAGTACTCATACATACCTAACATACGCTATTTACCAGCAGAATCACTAAAAGAGACCGCAGCAAGTGTAATTGAATATGATCGACGATTTTTCTAATTCTACCTTCGCTTGCTATGTTCTTAAGAAAAAGTGAGCAATAAAATATCTTGGGAAGAGAGAGTAGATTTTTGCTCGATCAATCTTGGAGGAGGGAGGGGATGGATACCCAGTACATTAAAACGAAAGAAACTGTTTTATATTTCAAATATAGTTTCTACAAGCGTACAATTTTCCGATTTCACAAAAGGATTAAAACGGTCATTGTGATATCAGGTCATGAAATATAACTTAAGGACTTTTTGCAATAAACCGTCGATTTCTTCTTTTCAACCAAATCAAGAGGTTTCTTAGGGTTCCACTTCTCTTACATCAAACCAAAAGTACAGCCGTTTCTCATGAACTTTTCTCATGAACAAAGCCATTATTTCTTTTTTAAGAGTATCTTTTACTGCAACTCCTTCTTCAATTGTTATTTTTTTTTTTCATGCCATCAGCAAGCTCATTCCCTCTGATATCATAGTAACTCCGTAACCACAAACATTGACTTTTTCGTCCAACACTCTCTAATGTTTTTAGACTATCTATTTGTCTTTAGACAATAGGTTCAACAATATATAGGTTGAACAATATGTTCAATGAAAAGAACATTTCATATCCTCTAGGAAAGATCCTGGATCAGTAAAAATTTATATTTGCCAGAGACTGATGTTGAGGTTATGAACAACACGATATATTAATAATAATTTTGCCTGGTAAGAGATATAACATATGAGGGTTATGGGCAGAGGTGCACAGAAAGGGGTTTAATGGCGTAAGTTGCGCCATCAAAATTTTTGAGAGGTCACATTTTAACAGGGTTTTGAATTTTTGAGGAGGCACATTTCGACGGGATTATGAATTTTCGGAATGAAAGAGATAAGAGACTAAGGGACAAAGAGAAAACATGGAGAGATCGCAGTAAGTGTAATTGTGTATGATCTGCGATTTTTCTAATTCTACCTTTGCTTTCTCCGTTTTTAAGAAAAGGTAAGCATTGAAATATCTTGGGAGGGATAAAATAGGGGAGGCTACGTTTTTGCGTCGTCTATCTTGGGAGGGAGCACCCCTGATTATAACTGTATTTGTATCATCATACTTAAATAATTAACTTTATATTCAAATAGGGCTAGTTAATGTTAAATTATTTTCAACCTGATAACCGAAGTTAAATGGAAAATATTACGAGTTGAAATCCCGGCACCCGGTGGTAACTTTAACTCGGCGTAATTCCCCGCCCTCTCCCCCGAACAGGGAAAACCACGTATAGCCTAATAGGCAAGGGCGGGGAGGTAAAAAAAATATATAAATTCAATTTTTTAAATCCATTATTGAGGTTATCACCATATATTTTATTAACACTTTATGTAAGTGTATTTCTCTCACAAAAATATTTTTTAAACAATTCCAGAACGACAAAAAATATATTTTTGGTTTTTCGAGTTTATAAAAAAATATAAAAGTCTCCATTTATTTAGGAAATTTTATTTAGTTTCCATGGAAACGTTTGGTTTCCGTTCAGTAGAACCAGTTTTAATAAATTATTATTCATTATTTTTTTCTTCGCTCTACATTACCTTCTACACGTTCATATATTAGATATTAAAGTTTCTAGCATGTTTAGCTTTGAAACGATATATTACTAATGTTATTGATAAACAATTGTTTTCAAACTGCGAAAATGAGTCTCCAGTTCTTCTTCTGTTAATTATCAAATGTTTTCATATTTTACTATAGAGAGAATTTTATTTATTTCAGCACTGCCATATTATATCAATGAATATAAAGATTAGCTAATATTAAAAACCACTTCATTACGCATTGATATAACGAATTTAACCAAAATAAGTTAGAGCCATTTTTGAGAACATAGTAAAATCATAGTAAACATCCCATGCATATAGCTTAAATACATAATTACAGTTTCGTGAGACTTTTCATTTTTGAGCTAGGTTCTTTATTTTTCTTACACATACACAAAGATGATTTTGCAAGACTTGGTTATAAAAGCTGATTAGGCCACAGAACCTTGCATTTTCGTTTAAAACATGGATTAGAAATTTTCCAATGGATTGCACCATATCAATAATTTCCCTTATTCCATATATAAAATAAGGGTAAGTAAACAACAAAAAATCATCCCGTAGATATAATTAAAATTATTTTATTTTGTAAAGTATCCATACTTTCAATACAATTGAAGAATCACGAAATGAAACGGTAAAGTGATATATTTTCAATATATATTTTTGCTTCCAGCTCATGTTAATTTAATGTTTGGTTCATAAATCAGTTTAAAGAGACATTTCTAGTCGGTGCTTAAAATTTATTTTTATTTTTGATCAATCATCTAAGTTTAATTTCATATGACAAAGAGATTTTTTTCTAAAATCTAAAAACTAACTTCAAAGTTTGTTAGTTTGTTTCTATGTCTAGGCGAAAACATCCAGGTCATCAGCGCCGGATCAACTAAATAACACTACTTTTATATTATTTAGGTGGTTAGTACAAAAAAAAAAATAAATAAATAATGGAATAAAATAAATAAATAAAGATAATAATAAACACTTATAGATAATAAGATAAAGTAGATATATAAATAAACTTTAAAAAATAGCAATAAAATCAGTAAGTAAATTGAAATAAATGAAGATTTAAAATTAAAAAAAAAAACGGCTAAGGATCATTAATTATAAACTTGCCATATATGTTTTGTAAAACTTTTAATGTGTAGGAACTTGATAGCTTTAGTAATTCCGAGATCTTTTAACCTTGCGGTGTAAAAAGGGTACTCTTCCAAAACATGCTTGCCGTCTTGTCTGGTCACACTTTTGACGTCTGGAGATAAGATCTTTTGTTATGAGGTGGAGGTGAGTCAGTCTGGTATGTCCGATCCTCACCCGCGTGAGGACAACCTCTTATCTACGACTGCTGCGTCTGTAGCTGGTCCACGGTTGCACCTCTTTCTTTATTATCTTTAATTTGCTATGTACGCTGTTGTCCCACCGTCTTGTCCATTCTTCGGATATGGAATATGGGATTTTTCAAGTAAATTCACTTTTGAATATAACTTTTATTTTTAAAAAGGAATACTTATTTATACTAATAATTTTATTGTTATTATTTTAAATCACGAACTGGAAGAGTTCTATTACTTAACAATTCTTGTTATTTTTCGGTTACGAAAATTTAATAAAACTATTATACTTCCTACTGTTCTTTATGGATGTAAAGTGTGACCGCTTACATTAATGGATGAATAGCAGCTTAAAATTTTTTAATATAAAGCTTAGTCTAAAATATCTGGTCTAAAGAGAGATGAACCAAGTAGAGAATTTGGACGGCTACGCAATGTTAAGACAGGGTTTGGGTTTGGATGGCGATTGGTTGATGGAAATATATAGACAGCGGTTCATGGTATCGGCATCGAACTTTCGTTTAGGTAAACCTTAAAAACAAAAAATACTTTTCGATGAAAAGATGTATAATATTCCCCAAAAACACTGAAACAGTTAAATATCGAAACGGAAGTTTGTGATAAATAGTTTTGAGGTGCTTCAATATAATAACAGTGCCTTTAGTTTCTAAACATTTCGAAATATACTCTAAAACGTTTTTAGACAATATATGTCGGCTAAAGCGCGAAACTAAATAAGTCGAAAATATTTTGAGTAAATGTTAAACTATAGGAGGATGTAGTACCAAGTTTCGGGAACGGACAAGCATTAGACTAAATGCTTATAAAATGAGACGAGGAATAATGTTGTTATTTGTATTAGGCGTACCGAAAATGAATATTTAATGAGACTATAATATATGTTTTCACAGATAAAATTTTTTGGTTTGAATTTTCGATGACTTGAGAATGAGCAAATTGAAGTTGAATAAACGTTTAAAGTAAAAGGGCTTACATATTCTTTGAAGACACCATATATAAGAACATTGAGTGCCCTTGAAAAGTACTAACTACTGTAGTAGCTGAATATTGAGTAATATTTTCGCTTAAGCGATTCCTGAAATTTTTGTTTTGTTTGTTTATTTGTACTTTGAGGCGTAAAACCCCAGTTCAACGCTTGTAGCCTGATTTTTTTTTCTTAAATGCCTGATGAAACTTGCGGTAAAGGCTTATAGTATAGTTGAATTATGAAGGAAAAAGCGGATTCCAGATTCCGTTTTGGTATCAACATAAAATAAACATAACAGTGTAATTAATTCGCTTCAGTAAAAACGACGAATGAAAGCGTTGCATATTCAAAGAAGGAATTAGAAACCCGGAAGATCCATATTGGAAGGCGTACGTGCCAGTAAAAGAGAACTTAAAATGGGCAGTATCCATTCCTGGCTTAGAAACCGCCATTAGGGAGAAGTGTGCCGCCGCCGGTGCACAACGGGCAGATTTCATTAACTTACGAATAGCCCGATTTTGAAGCCCCCTACGTGTCGGAACTTAGCGATAGGGGGCAGTAAAAGCGTACGAGATAAGGATGGCACTTAAGAGTCCCATTCGGAAGTGAGTAAGGCATCTTCCGTTCGGGGAACAATGCAATAGAAAGTGGGGTACTTTCTTTGGCAATGAGATTTAGATTCAGATCAGAAAAATAAATATTGGGATATTCAGAGTTGACGAGCGGCTCATAGACTTTTAATTTCATATACTTTATTTTTTTTATTGTATTAGTCGTAAATTCCTGTTTCCCCACATAAAATTTGATTTATACAAGCCTGTTTCAAACACCAATGAGAACAGGACGTCTTAGGTACGTCTTAAGTCTTAAGAGTACGTCTTATTAACAGATTAATATCCGAAATTTATATGGAGGAACAAAACGACCAATCACTAAAAAAATTAAACTGACTTGACAGGAAGTGTATTCGGTTTTATGGCTTTATAACATTTTTTTTTTTATACGAGCACAGTGTGTTTAAACTATTTAAAGAAAGCTTGCAGTACTTTGTGGGAACGGTGTAACTCAGAAAGAAAAGTTCTGTGCTACTATTCTCATAGTCCTAGGTTCGAGTCCTGCTGTGACAGGTGATTATTTATTCTGTTATATCAGGGGAGGATCGATTGGGTCAGGAGATCAATGGGTACCAGAGGTGCCCAGAAGAGAATTAAAGGGGGCACATTTTGACGTGGTTTTGAATTTTCGTGGGGAGTAAATTTCTAAGGGGTTATGAATTTGCGAAATGAAACTTTTAAAACCAGAGGAAAATGTGAAAACATCGAACAGACTACACATAGTGTATTTTTATATTATTTTCGATTTTAAAATTCTACTTTCGTTTGCAAATTTAAGAAGAGAAGAGCAATAAAATGTGTTGGAAGGAGGAGAGAGGGGGGAGAACTTCATGCGTCATTGATCTTAGGGGGGAGTATTGGGTACTATTAATTAAATAAATAATTAAAAGAAAAAAGTTGGAAGTTTAACAGTTATCTCGGTCAAAACACCTCCTTGCTAATCCGAGACTCTTCTTGGGTTGTAGTGGTACAGGTATTGTACAGAAGGGGTAACCATCCTCCAAGATCGATGGCGTAAAAATATATCCCCCCTACCGAACATATTTTATTGCTCACATTTTTTTTAAAACATAGCAAGCGAAGATAGAATAAGAAAAATCGTATAACATCTACAATTACAGTTGCGGCGGTCCGTTGCATATTTTCCCCTCGCCCCTTAGTCTGAAACTTTTAATTATGAAAATGCATAACCTCATCGAAATATTCCCCCCCTCAATAACTTTGATGGCGCAACTTGTAATTAAAATTTTTTTTTCTAATACAAAGAGAGTTTAAAAAAAACATGCAATGTCAACTCTCTCTATAACTCCGATCCTTCATAGAGTATATGGTTATGGGCAACGATATTTTAAGCAGAAAAATTACGAGATCGACACATTTATTCTTACACTTTCGGATAAAAATCATGGTTTTGGATATTCGGAAATAATAAATACGACTAAAAAAAGTGAATATATGGGACTTAAATCCTCTCTGGAACTAAACTAATAAGCAAGAATGAACTTACCTTATTAATGTTTTCTATATTTTTTTATTGATTTATTTCTCTATCTTAACTCGAGTAATATATCTAAGAAAAGAAAATAGATGTAGTTTTTCAGCAAAAATGAAGTAAATGGCAGAATTTTACTTTTTGTTGCATATTTTTCGCATGATATCTAGGCTCTAGTCATAAACATCGATACTATTAAATATAGTAATAAACATCGGTAGTGTTATCGAACTATCGCTAATCGTTGAATGTAGGAAGTTTCAAAGCAGACATTATCTCTGACGCAGGTCGAGGTAAGAGGAAGAAGCTCCTGAGAGCCCTCCTCCCGATCCTGGTGGCAGTGAAGATGAAGGTGGTGGGCTTCCTCATCCTGGCTTACATCGTGATAGCCCTCATCGCCAAGAAGGCACTGCTCTCCTCCCTCATATCTTTGGCAGTTTCCGCCTTCATTGGGATCAAGAAGTTGATGAGCGGGGGCGGACATCACCATGTCCCCAGTCACCATGAGGTATGTTCAAACATTAACAATATTTAGATAAATATAAACATTACGAATATGCATAACGATATCTTTAAAATTCTAAATATCACGGTTAGAAGAAAAATGCATTCCTGTGCTTAAACTTCATTACCTACAAGACAATGCTAAAGTGAAAAGAATCAGGAGCGAATTCAAGATTAATTTTTTTTTTTAATTGAAAACTTCTTTAGGCGCATTTTGCACTTTGGAGAGTGAATTAGAAATTGAGCAGTCAGATCTCCGACGTGTAACGCTCGAGTAAAGTCGGCTGGAGTCGACTAATTGAAGTGTTTTTGCATTTGGATTAAAATAACCCAAAAACTAAAAATCAGACCTGCATACTGTAAGCGAGGGAAATGTTCAGCATATTTATAATTAATATATTTCATATTATTAATCTCGCCTTGTCAATTTTTTCACTTTCATCCTTTGGTCTAAAGCACACACCTTAGTTTTTTTGTTTTGTTATAGCGGTAACTACTCTGGAAGAAAAAGAAAGAAATTATTTAAAATAATCTTTAAGTGGTCATTGAAGGCCTATATAAAGTCTTACATTTAGTAACTGTATATACAGGCTGTATGACAGATATTGGTCTTTCATATTAAGGCACACATAAGATGTATTTCAATTCTGATTCAAAAAGTTAAATATTTAGGATATATTAATTTTTAAAAAATTGAATTTTAATGTTCAAATTCATAAAGGATTCGTTCATTTTAAAGGTCTATGAACCAGTCCATGGTTGGTCAGGCTGGGATGACAGCCAAGGAGCTTATTCCAGCAATGTGATTGCCTACCAGGGACACAAGCCTATTGCAAGGTAAAATTTGAAAATTGATTATAGTAGAAATTTTAAATAAAATAACATTTAATATTACAGTAGTTAAAATCTTAAATCAATCTAGTTCCTTCTAATTACAGGTTTGGAGATAAGAATCTGTAAATCAGCATTTCAGAAACCTGGAATGGGATCATAGAGGTCATAGGATCAAATCAGTAAAAAACATAATTGTCAACATAAATCAAAAAATTAAAACTAGTCTTAATTTAAAAACAAAATGTCAATATTTTATTTCAATGGTTAATGAGTTGTGTTGATTTACTGGAGAAATAACTCAGGGTTAACTGGAGGGTATTTAACTTATTTCACTAAATTACATGTGAGATAATTTAGTGAAATACAATGTACATAAACATATTTATTTATTTATAATTTATTTATTTTTCATATAAGTGATAGAGAAAAAAAAATATTGAAACGTACTATGTATGAAAAGAATAGGTCTATTAATGTAAACTGGAAATGTTAATGATCATTGATTGTATTAAATAAAAACCTATGTATTTATATTATTTTTATTCATTTTTAAGAACATAAAAATTGTTTTCCATGGCTATGTCAAAACTTAAAAAAATATCAGTTCTAACTGCATAGAATTTAATATGAACCACAAATATTTATTTTATTTAATTAATGTTTATTTATATCTTAAACAAAAATCTTTGTGATCCGAATAAAGTCATTATTTATTATAATATATGTTGAATATTATTAAGAAACCTTTAATTTTATCTTCTTTAAAACAATGAATTTTCCAGCATATTCAGAAATATTTTGTGAGAGTAACATTAACCCATGATTAAATGTTGACAAAACTGGAAAGAAAAAAAAGGATCTTATACTTAATTTTATCAAGAAATAAAATAATAATGATAAACTCTTAACTTACTACTGATTCCTGGTTATACAGCTCTGGGTGAACCTTGTCCTTAAGCATAATTTACTTTATTTCTCATAGTCCTATGCATCATTCATCAAGTTGTGAACGCCCAACATTCTGAAATCCTTCTCCTCCCCCCCCAACCGTCATCTACTTTTTACTCTTCTCATTTTTCTTAACACCGAAAATTATCTTTCTTTTTGAATTATCCATTTAGGGCAACTTGCCTTGATTAATTAATTAATTTTCATCGAACTTTGTATCACAGCGATAATCCTTATTTTCCAATGATCATCAACTTGTGCTGTAATTTTTTCTCAAAAAATTTCAATTTTATATTTTTTCTTTTAAAAAACATCTGAGAGTTAAGGAAATTAAGAATGGCAAAGTAAGCTCTAGCTTCAGCTATAATTCTCCCATCAATCTCATAGCTACTAACAAAGGACAAAATAAATTATATTTGGTAAAGTTCCAAATTGAACATAGGGATATTATTCCTCATAAATTTTCAATTACTTTGTTTTATTAATTACAAGACCAACCTTAATCTTAAAGCAATTCTTTTGTTTAATTTATTATGCCAATCTCTTCCACGGTTGTCAGGGATATTGACATAATAATTATGCTTTTGTAGCTGATACCTTTATTTGAATGTTTTGGACTGTATTTGATTATTATATAATTAAACCATTGGATTGAACATACTGCTCTATTTCATTTTTCTTATAATTTGATATATTAAAGCCAGATCTTTTACAATGAATTGTTAGTGGATTAATGAATTTGGTATGTCTGTTACAACTATTTTAACTGCGGATTAGTTAGGTGGTGGCTAAAAATGAAGTATTTATGTACTTGCTGCATTCTTCTCTCCGTTTCCTCTCCTCCCCTTGTTAAGCCTCTTTAGGACCTACTCCATCTCTCTTGTGAAAATATTTTTCAAATGAAATTATGGCTGGCCAGCTCTATCTATCTCTCAAGTCGCCATGATTCTTACAGGAACTCTGCATGTCTCTTCTGTCTGTCTGCTTCTAAAGCCTGCCAAGAGATAGCAGCAGTGCTGCTTGCTTCTCCACTAGATTCAAATTTAAATAGTGGGGACATGGCTGTGTTTCCTCAACAGTTTTAGTACTATTAAATTTGTAAAAATAGAAAAGAAAGCATAATATAATGTACAATGAAAATATTAGAAATAAAAGGCTCAAATTGATGTTGGGCTTTTATGAAGCTGGACTGGTTGAATACATATTATGGCTACAAAATGGCAAAAGAATTATTATAATTATATAAATTGGCAATAAGGCGCGATGTGTAATATAGATTTTTAAAGAAATTAAAAATGTGTCTGAACTGTGATTTTGTTCAGTTTATTTTATGTTGATAAAAAATAATACAATCTGAACTAGAATACATGTAAATTACAGATATAAAATTTGAGCGATGGGTAGTAAAATTAAATGGACAGTTGTATAATTTGTAAAATGAGGGTTGGAGTGTTAGGCAGTTAGGAGTTACTCCCCTAGTAGTAAATAATTTAAACAATAATTTATATTATTTAAATAAAAATAATTTATAAATAAATAAATATACTTTATAAATGTTTTATATATAAGAAATTGAATATAGATATATAATGGATACCATTAAAAAAGACAACTATGAAACAATCTATTTAATATTTTACACAATCTAAAACAAACTTTTTATATAAATGATTGTAGTAAAAAAATTAATAATTAATGACAAGTGTAAAAATATAATACAATTAAAGCATAATTTCTAATGAAATGTTCCATCAACATCAACTTTACTGTTTTAAAGATAATTCTGTTGATATTACAGTTTACACAATGTATTGAATGTTAGTGTTGATCCATTTTTTTAAAATGAGTCTTGAATTTTTAAACTGGAATAAGTGATTTTTCTCCCTGATTGGTAGTTCATAGGCTCGAATTTCATCAAAGATTTTGCTGCGCTTTCTCTTGAATCTTCCTCACAGTCCACAAATACGTCATCATCATCCTCTACCTCTTCTTCTATGAAGCCAAATTCATCTTCAGTTAGAGAAGTTTCTAATTTATTTTCTTCCTCATCTTCTTTTCCTGGCATTTCAATCATCTCACCCTCTCCTTCTGTAAAAAGTAAAAAATTTTCATCTACTCATAAATCTATATTACTGGTAATTATTAAATAGATAACATTTTTTTTTTTTTTTTTGTGAAAAGTATTGAGTGGATCTTTATCATTATATTTATAAGTTTTATGCTGTACAAAAGAACTCCTAAGGTGGATTGCATCATGGTAGTACATATCTAGGAAAACATAGTTTTAGGGTTTTCGTTTAGTCTGCGTTCAGAAATCTGGTGCGCGCAACACACAACTTTCACTTACCGCTCTACTTGAATATAAATTATTTTTTGGCAATGTTGGGCTATTATAAAATTTTTCAAATGCATTTTTAAGCGAGCTAAAGCTTTAAGCTTACAGTTAACAAATTATTAATACCATTAAAATAATAAAAATCCTATTTATTATATCAACGGTTGATTATGGATTGTACCACTATTAATTATTAAACTATTCTATATTCCATTGCAAAGATTACTAATATGGAATTAAGATATTTGCATTGTCTGTCATAGAAAGGTCAAAAGTTGACACACCAGTTGTAAGTGGATACTGTTGGGTATGACAAATAAAAAATTCATTAAATTATTCACTGATTTAATTTTCTAAAAGTTTACATGATTTTTCAGAATAAACAGACGATAGATACCTAATTATTTAAATATAATATCAGATCTAGCGTTATTAAACTACAGTAAATGTATTTAAGGTTACATATCCATGAAATATTTTTATGTTTCACTTTTTCTTTCATACAAATACAATGAAATAGTATTTTACTTGTTTTTCAAAATTTAAATGTATATATTTAGTAAGAAAATTACATTTAATTTCCTTGGAAACCTGTTTTACATCAAATAATGTTAATTTGTAGAAATTATTATTTATATTTTTTTCGTCACTCTCCGTTATCTTCTACAACTTTATTAGATATTATTTTTTTTTTTAAATTCTCTGCTTTCCAACGATATATTATACGCATACCTTCTGACTGTCAATAATGTAGTTACTGTCAATAAGAGAGAGTTATTTTTAAAAATAAATCAAATTAAAGGTATTTTAGGAGAAAGACGTATATGAACATTTGGCATTTAAGCTCTGTAAAGTGACATCAATGTGAATAAGACCTAGGTGATATTAAAAACAACTTAATAATACACGGATATACTGAGTTTAATCAAAATCGTTAGCCTTTTTTTTTTTTTTTTTTTGAGAAAATCGTAAGAATGTGTAACATTGTTGATAAAAAGTACCACTTCCAGTTTGCAGATTTTGACAAAAATGTTGCTGTAACAAGTCAGGCACATAAAAACCTTAAATACGCAATTTCAGTTTACGTACGAATTTTTGTTTTTGTGCTAGGCTTATCACATACATACAAACAGACACATGCATGCAGAACTCAGATTCGAAAATTTTCACGATCGCAATACTTATCCTTACTATATATTCCATATATAGATAAGTGAAAGTAAAAATATTAATCTAACAAGATGATTGAAAACATTCATCATTTAACACGAATTATGAAACAGAAATATAGATTTCTGAAAGATAAAAAATATATTTTTATAAATAAGGAAAATTTTTCAAAAAGAGACAGAAATTAAATAGGTTATAATTTTAAAAAATCCAACCACATAGCATCGTGTCTCCAAAATGAAGGTAAAAAACAACACTCTATGACAGGTGGGAAACCTTTTTATCATTAAAGACCATTGTAAGGCCAGGTAATGATAATGGAGGCCATAATAATTTTTATACTTTACTCTTGCTATTTTTATTTATAAGTAAATCCAAACACACCAATATACAAATATTCAACTTAATTCTATTATTTTTCAATTTTTTGTAATCTGAATAATTAAATATTAATTAATTCTAGTGCTCAAATATCATGCAAACACATACTTAATAAAAGTTACCTCTCCTATTTCGGTATGTGTTTGGATGTCATTGGAGTGAAGTAATTTTGTTTTTATTGTTCTATTGACAACTGGATTTGCAAAATGTCGAGGGGTTAGTTTGCTTTTTACCTGCATTTTAAATGCACAAGGCTGTACGATTAGATTTTTGCTATTAGATCCTAATGTAAAAAATATAACCTATAGTTCTCTTATTAGAAGATTATTCATAATAACGATGGGAAGCGAGATTACCTGCCAGTGGGACTGATGGAAAATTCTTGAGGAGCACATCAAGCGGAACCGGTGGTGGTTTCTTTCTGGGAGCTAGCAAGCACTGGTGGCCGAATGGGTTTCCGCTTTTAATCATCAAAGCTTCTGTTGTCTCCTCAATCACCTTCACCATATCTGAAGCAACTTGGGCTTTGAATACCTGAACAATTGAGGAAGAGGAAGTTAATAAAAACAATAACATCAATACCTTTAATAGGAGAAAGCTGTTAAAAGGTATGCAGTATACATAAAGTGACCAGATATTTTTGCTCTGAAGCAGATATACTCTGTTAATTAAGGATGGAGTTAGAATAAAAATCATATATTTTAATATAAATTTTGTAAAATTAAAAACTCTATTGCTAGATATATACATGTATTTTTTTACTTTCATACCTATACTAGGTAAAGAAAGTATTGCAATCTGGTCAAATTTCCAACATGCGATTTTCGACGGATCTATACATTTCACAGCCTCCTGAGTCCGAAAAACACATTTTTAGCCATTGTTCTGCCTGTCTGTGCCAAGATTTTCTCGGGAACTACTGAACCGATTTTGTTGCTTCTTTTTTTATTTTGTAGGGTTTTGACTACTGATGCCTGTGACAGAAATTCGTTTTAATTTTCTTCAAAGTATTAATTTTCAAGATCCATAGAAAGCTGCTTCTTATATGCCTCTGCGTTGGTAGTAGCAGAAAATATTCTCTCAAGAGTTGCACTGCTTCCTGAAAGGAAGCAAGCACTAAGCTCCAATTGAAATTATATATATATATATATATAATCTCTATTTGTTGTTTTTTTCTCCAACTTTTCAGTTTTATAAACGGATCTTTTCTCTGTACATCAACTTTGAAGGAGGACTTTATTTTTTACGGTTATCCTTTATAATAATCGCTTGAAGATTAATTTTTTCCCAAAGACTCAGCTAACAAGAATGAAAATGGAATGAAAGATTACGTCTTTTGTTTACAAATATTAAGTATAGGACAAATAATGGATGTATCACAGCTCCATTGAAAGCGGGACATTTACATGTCCCACAACAAATCCTGGAGAAACCTTGCCAAAAAATGGGAATGTCTGGTTATGCTACGTATGTACAAACATAATTACAATTTTTTAAGAAAAAAGTATCAAATTAATGAATTAGATTTGTTCATTCATTATAATTAATAGTAATGTTTACCTTTTCAAGGTTAAACTCTTCTCGGCCAATGAGAGCAAAGATTTTTGCAGACTCTTCTAGCTTTTCCATGCTGAACAGCACTTTATGTAGAAGTAAGAAAACCTATAAAGTTATAAAAATTGATTTTACTTCCAAATTTTAACAGATAATTACTCTAAACAAATTCGTTAGACATACAAATATTAAATATAAGATTTAATATACCTGTGGCAGGCAATGATCCCGAAGCATCAATAACTGTTCAGATCTAGAGCTATCTTCGTTGTAATCATCGACCAACCATCCATTGGGAGGGAACACCAAGATGTTCTGCAGCTGGGTCTGAACATTCTGATCACAAAGAGAAATATGTCAAGGGTTAAACAATACTTAATATTAATAAAAAATAAAATTAAACTTGATTTGATCCTTTCATTGGTTAAGAATAATTAAGACTTTATATACTTCACACAAATTCATTTTAAGTTTTTTATTGTGACATATATTATATTTTTAGAAGGCAAAAACTAAATCAATAGAAAAGGTGATAATACCCTAGTTATATGCTCCATGCCAATGTTCCACCTTTCAAGTTCTTGTTTATACTTTTCATTCTTGTGTTCATAAGCCATGAGCTCGGTAAAATCACCATTGGTCGGTTTGGTTGGTTCAGTAGGTTTCGTGTTGTGGAACTGATGGAACCAATGGTTGAATCCATCATGTGCATCCTTGAAAAAAGAAACAATAGATAGAAAGAAAAAAATGACTGAAATTAGAGAAAAGTATACTATTTCATAAAGTATAACAACATTTAAACCTACAAGATAAGCTTTATAACAGAGGTATTCCTTTAGAGCTGCATTCACTTTGGGTGGAAATTTATCCCAGTGCACAATGAGATCGTGATCAACTTCAATATTGAACTGCGATACGATTAGGCTGACTGAATCATCTGGAATCTGAAAATACATAATTTCTTTAAATATTATTCATCAACAATATTAGCCATCTTAATTAATAAAAATTATAGCTTTTATGTAGGAACATAAAGACAAGCAAATAAGGTAATATGGGGTAATTCATAAGCCTATGGCCATACGGGCCATTTTATAAATGGTGCACAGCTTTTTTATATGGAAACATTGAAAATTTCGTTTCCACCTTGTCTCAGTTTTGGTTATCATCCATGCATCTGTTTCAATGAACAATTTTCGAAGTTTGTATAAATTGTCTCACCCCAATATGCACATGTATGAAAAATTTTGCTGTACATTAATTTCATGATTTTATATAAAATATGGAGATTTAAAAAAAAAAGACAAATGCAAAATCGCTGCATGAAAAAATAGTTCTGGATATATTTGTATGTTTGAGAATACACAAGACAAATTTTCCGCTATAAAAAGTATGTTTGGCCACAAAAATTTTGTTACTGTGCGTCTGTCTGTATTTGATGTTTTTTCACATGGTGTTCCTGCTTGAAAAGCAGCTTGTACGACCTTATTCTTAAGTGCCTTATTAAATCCAAACCTTGAACTGCTGTGCAGTGTCCTTTACAGAGGATTAATTGTAAACATTGCTTTACAAATAAGCTAATTTTCACAGTGAATACTTCTCTGGAAATAAACTATTTTGCACTTATGCCATAATTAATTCTGTTTGATTAATTATATTCTAGATACCTATTACCTCGTTATCTCTTAAGGCAGAGGCGATACCATATAAAATATTTTAAATTGAATAATCAATCAGATAAAAATAAACACGATTGGAAGATGTGCTTGAGTCATATGTTGAAAACACAATCATCTGACGAATAATGTTTATTAAAAAAAAAAAAAGGAATAGGTTCAAAAATAAAAATATTACAGTTATTTAGTATGGATCCACTCCATATAATCCAAAAATGCAATAGAAGTAAACTTTTAGCAAAATAAAGATATCAAGCTTTAAAAAATCTTCAATAAATCTTTTTATTTCAGATGAAGACTATTGACGATTATGGATTAAATGAATTTTCAGGGACACCTAGAGTTAATAATGTACCTTGTTATGAGCAAGACGAGCAGCAGGTAGCTTGCCTTCGGCTATGAATACCCTCACCAAAGCATTACATTCCCATATCGCCTCAACCCTCTGCTCTCGGTAAAACACCATCCATTCCAGGGCCGAGATCTTCTTCATATCTTCTTCGGTTGTTTCTTGAACTAACGATTTGTTCTCTCTTTCTTCTTCCAACTGGCGATTCCTAGGATAATAGAAAATAAATATAATTATTATTAGTGATGTTTGGTAGAAGAATTAAAATTATATGATGTAGAAATGAATTGTTTGTTTAATATTTACCTACAATAAATAATCAATCATTCGGTTGGAACTATTTATAACTGAAGCACTACAACCGCATCCTCAAAATTAGTATTTAAAAAAAAAAATGGAACAGGTTACATTTTCTTTGACCAGATAACCGCTTTGAAAACAAGTATGGTTAATGTTATTTCAGGGGTAGACATACCATGTGAACATGACTCGTACAATATTTTCCATAGCAGAGCCAAAATGAATTTACTCTTTGACGTTGTTAGAAATATCGTAATGATATCTATCATTAATGAGAAAATGGTGTACAAATTTTTATCATATTCATGAACTATTCAAAACAGAAGCACTGAGGGGAGGGAAGATGGGGTGAGTTAGGGATATAAATATTGATACCTATTGTACGAATAGTTATGAAATATCAAAATATCAATAAGAATATGAATATGTCGGGTCTCAATGTTTTTAATCTTAGAAAGAATAGAAAAAGGATAAGCACAAATAAAGTGCTCTTGCTCAATCTCTACCAGCTTTAGCACCAGTGACGCGGTTGAGAGAGTAGCGAAAGGATCTCTTAGAGTCCTGCTTTTCCCTCTATAGTAGGAGGAACAAGCCTGGATTGGGGTTCCCTGCCTGATTGTATAAAGGTATGACCGTGTTTGAACTTTGATTAGGCTGGTGTTGACTTATACCTCATAAACATGCACGATGACACAGGCTGATGTGAATAGCCTCCTCATATTCGAATAGAAAATTTTGTGACACATGTATCTAAAAGAAGGAGGAGTTTGAAGAAGACGAAGAAATTGGAATTTATACACTCTGCATAACGACTTAAATGTCATCGACTTCATAAAACTTGGAAGGTTAAGTTGGGCTGGCCATGTGATTCGGATGGAGGAGGATGATATTCCCAGAAGTCCTTGAGAATAGGACTCAAGGATACTATTAGGAGCACCAAACTGGAAGGCAGCGGCAATGAATCAAGCTGAATGGCAGAAGCTCCTAGACGAGGCCAAGACCCACCCCTGGTTTGTAGTGCCAATGAGATAAATAGAGAGATGATTACATTGGGGCAAATAAAATGGGCATGTATAATTGTTGTGCTAAGAAATAAAATAATTCCTAAAAAATTAATATGCATTGTGCCAATTGGTAAGCATCTGATGGGTAGACTGAAGTGAAGGTGGGAAGATTGCATTAAGACTGATCTGGCTAAGTTAGGTTTGGATGGTGGCCGGTGAATGGAATTATGAAGAGAGTGATAGGTGTTATCGGCATCGAAGCTTGGGGTTTGCTTAGCCTTTTTATTATTATAATTAAATAGACTTATTATTAAATACCTGAAAAAAATGACTTAAATTGCTCCACAAAAAAAAAGAAAAAAAGAAAAGTAGAATGAATAATGATTGAAACCTAGGAAAAGAATTCACATTTTCATTATATACCAAAAATACAAAAAAAAAAAATTTCATTTTTGTGATAACCAATGAGGCTGTTATCCTTATAGACATAATAATTTAATTTTTTTTGTTTGTTTATTACTTTTTGGTTTTGATAGTCACATTACCTTATATTTTGGACAGTTCTTTCAGTGACTGCCCTTATATTGAGGCCATATTTTTCAGCAGATTTTAGGACAATAGTTTTCTCATCAGGGTCACTCACGCTCTCCATATAATCTGAAAATAGTTCTATTTGCTTATCTTCGGGTAAGAGGGAAGCGTAGTATGATATGAGATCAGGATTTTGAGTAGCGACAAGAGCCTGTAGATAAAGAATGATTGTGTAACAAACTTTCACAACAAAGACATAAAATAAATAAATAAAGAACATTGCCATGGGCATACCTTCATGTAGGCTGCGAGGATATTGTTTCCGCATTCCATTGGCTCAGATTTTCCAAGCATTCTCAATACAAGAACAAGATGAGCTAGGAACCTCAAAAATTGAACTTGACATTGTCCCTCAGCCCAAGTTGAACACCTAAACAAAAACAGGATAAACTTTTTTACATTGAAATTAAGATATAAGAAAATGCAGGAAATTAAATTAAATCATAACAAAATTATGTTTAATACACAGGATATAGAAAAAGTAAAATAGTAATTTTTCTTATTGGCTATTGTTCACGATTCAAAATTTCTATATTTATAAAAAATGCAGCAGAATTGGGCTCCTATTGTGTAATAATAAATATCTCTGCATTTTGAAACAATATCAGAGGTAATGTGAAACCAATCAGGAATAAATGTTTATCATATTGTCTAACTATCATTATTTGATGATTGATGAAATTAACAAGAAAAATGCTCGAGTACTACACGATATGTTTAGAACATCACATTTTTGTCCACATTTAAAATGAAAAAAAATAATTAAGAAAAAAAATTACTTATTCAATAATTCATCAACTTTGTTCAATATAATCAACTCCTGAACTGTCCTATCGGGTCGATTTCCCTCAGCTCTTCCTTTGTCGTGAGCTTTCACATGTGAAAATATTGCTTCTAACGTTTTTCTGAAAGAAAAGAAATATAAGTGAATTAAAATTTGAAATTTAACTTTTTTAACACTCCATAGGTTGCACCAGATCTGAGAGATCTGCCATGAAGTCTATTTGATGTCTTTTTACACAGCTTGCAAGGAGAGGACCCTCCCTCCACATATTCTCCTAGCTCTTGAAGTCTTACAATCCACTAATTGGGTGACCCGTGTTGATTCCAATTTTTGTGCCAAAACTTGACGATTGACGACATACGTGGAAATTTTTAAAATATCTAAGATTTGACGACCAAGAAACACTTCTATAACACAAAGAAATAGATTGACTGGCAACTATCCGGGACATATTTGAAGAGTTTGTCAGAAACTGCCAATCTTGATATTCAGTTGGAGCAGACGTGACTATTAATGAGAAATTAGAGGCCTTTAGAGGCAGAGGCTGAAGTTGATATTATTATCATGTTTGTATTAATTATTTTTGTATCTAATTTAAACCTGTTATAATTATTCCTAGTATTCAGTGAATTTTTTTATCGTATTTAATGGTATACAGAATTTAATGTCCAAGTTCCTAATTTTGTCAACGCATTTTTTTTTTTATTTTGAAATTTGTTTAAAATTATGTAACTGTGTTTTTTACTCAGTATATATATTAAAAACTAATCTTAAATCTTTTAATTTTACTACAATGAGAAATTAGTTGGTATTTTTGATCAATAAATTAATTTAGTGAATTGGATCTCACAGATCCGTAGCGACCTTCTATGTGACCTTCAGAGTGTTAAAAACGTCATTTGTCATTTCTTCACAAAAATATAAAGTTATTGTTAAATAAATAAATAACTGCTTACAAATTAAATTAAACTATGTTTAAAATTAAGTTAATTACTGGTTATTCCAATATTCTTTAGGCATGTCAACATAATTCCTCAGCGAGTTGTCCCTTATTTCCTGCTCTACTTTAATATCCACATAAACCCTGCTTTCTGCCCAGAGCAAGTCCTCCCATGAGCCGGCTTCAGCTAATAGTGAATCGAGATGACCACACAAAGCACCCATAACTGCTCGCTCTTCTTGAGGAGTGTAAGGGTCAGAACATAGTTGCCAAGCACAGAGTTTCCAAATATCCCTAAAACAAAACAGATTTGCTTATAATAAACTTCCAATTTGTAATAAGTTTTAACAAAAATTAGCACATTTTAAAATAATAATAACTAGTTGGTCCGTGAAAATAATTCTCATAGTATATTGGTCAGTGAACAAAGGGCAATATAATACAGATAAGTTAGTGCAATACATTATGCGATAGATGAAATAATTTTCTTTTTCTCAGTGGAATCACATTATGGCATTCATGATAATAAACAATAACATGTGTACATTACTATAGGCTATATCTCTGACATCACAATCATTAGATTTGATGAATAATTGACAAAGATATGACTTAGTGACAAAAAAACACCTTTGAGAAATATATAAAGATGGTAAAGGTATTCTTGATCATAGTAGAAAGTAAGTTGGAAGGTGTATAGTACATTATAACACTTTGCAGACCTGTTTACATTGTTGTTACCTGATCAAGACATTGTACTAAAATAATTTGATTTTCAATCATTAGTGCAGACCACCAATGACCTTGTAATCCCTTTGGCGAGGTGAAGTTTCTTGATCAAAATCGGAATAACATCATAGATGATATTTTTTTCTACTAAATGTACTAAAGTCGAAAGTAACTCTACTTAACATGTTACGTTATAAGTTCAGTTTCTTAGGTATTTTCTAATTAAACTTGTTTCAATTGAAATTGATTTTAGGTGATTTGAAAATAAAAATCCAAACATCAGACACAAAATCAGTAATTACTTTTTATTAAGAGAAAAATTTTATATCGAATCAGAACTTATATTATATTTTGGAAGGTTCTGAAATTCATTATAAAAATAAAAATTTTATTGGGCATTCTACAGATAATTAGTTCAAATATTTCACCGGTACAAGATCCAGGGAAGTATTCCGACTTGGCTAATTTACTTTATAAATCATCATAATTTCTTATAATGTCAATTATCTTAAAATTTATTCTTCGGTGCAAGTAGACTTTTACATGCAAACCATATATGAATGCATTTTTCACTTTTACATGCATACATGATTGCACACGAAGGTGAATGATTACACGATGGAACAATGGTCAGCCACAGAATTTGTTTCCAAAATATAATAAATGCTCTTATACTTAAAAAGAAATGTTTAAAACATATTGCAACAATTAAATCTCACGATTTATCAAAACCTGGTTAAGTTTATTTTCTCTAAGGTACTTTAATTTTGAGGTTGTGATAGCCGAGAATGTTAAGACACCACCTTAATAGCAGTGCGTCTGAGACACCAGTTAAAATCCGGCTAGGATGGGATGGTATTTATTTTGTGGTTCAACTATGGATTGAATCTTGATCTTACATTCTAGTAATCTGGTTATCTGTAGGATAATCTCTTTAATCTAGAGTTTGATAATTAATGATAAAGACCTGTGAGGGTTGCCTTCAATAGGTAGTTTGGTGCCGTCAATAGAATGCTCTGAATAGTTAGGATCGTGGTGGAGTCGCCAACCTTCTAGCGTTGCAGCTCTCCACTGCTGACCGCAATGCAGGCAATGTTCCTCTGCTTTTTCCAACCGCCCACAACGTATCTCAAGGAATACCTATAAGTTATCAATGTAAATATGCATTTTAATAAGGCTGCACAACTATTATATTAAAAAAAAGAAAGATAAATGTTTAAAAGAATGTAAATATAATAATTAATGATATATTACATGTTGCAATAGCCGCCTATCGTCTTCATGGTCAATGTCATGAAGAGGTTTCTTCTGCCTTCGTGGAGCATCAGGGTCAAGACTGCTCACTATTTCCCGACTTGGTCGAAACAATACTCTATCTCCGGACTGAAGGCTGTGTAGAGTGTTCTCCCAAGCGACTGTTCTATCTGTGTAATGACCTACTTCTGATCTATTGAGGATAGTCCACTCGTCACGAGCTATTCTCTCTAACCAATCGATGACTATCTGAACCTAATATTATGAAATTAAAATATATATGCCGGTATTAATTTAATATATATATATACTAATATATATGCTGTACTTAATGATGAAAATTGAAAATGAACAATATAGTAAGTAATATGCAGAAACAATACCTCTCTAACTATACGATTAGTTTTATAAAAATGTTCTTGCAGTTCTTTTTCAGAACGTTCAATGGAATAGTCCACTGTCATTGCTTCTTGAAGTTCATCATACTTCAGAGCACGATCTCGATAAAGAGCATGAATTAATCTCCATGTATTCCGTTCATTAACCAACCAACTTATATCCTATAAATAGGAAGAAACATAAAATAACCCAAAATTTATGACTATGGATTCAAATTATAAAAAAATAAAATAAAAAACCAATTCGATTTTACCTGTGCAGTATACTGAGTTCTGTACAGGGTATCAATGGTATTAGTGCAGGTTTCAATGAAACTGGAAATAGCCTCAAATACACTTTGTGTTGTACCAAAAGTTTGAAATGTAGATTGGAATTGGGATAAAAGATTATCGATACCTGTAAACATTAAAAGTTGTTTCACTAGAAATGGATATTTTCATTTCACAATAATTAGATACATATCAACTACATGATTCCATTAACAGCTATAACTGAAATAAGTATTTGTTTTAAATAATTGAAATCTGCATGTTTGCAGTTAAAAACATTTTATCATGATAACAAAGTTCTAGTACAAATACACTGATGTGATAAGCTGTTTAGCGAAACATTATTGAGTCAAATAATGCTTACCAGCTTCAACGTTGATCATAGATTTCTCATTCATAACCCCCGAAACATCACATATCCGAGATAATTCTCCCGGTTCTAAAGTGATGGACAAATCTAATATATCTGACCGCCTCAGTCGTCTTTTTTCGAGATTGTCAGTGTCGAAACTAAAGGAGTCCTCATGTTCTAAAACCGAAAAATAAATGTATATATTTATGTTTTTATACTCCATTGTGAAACCTCAATTGAAAATCTGATCCTATTGCATTAACATTAGATACCTTCAAGTCTCATTATATTTGGAGTTGTGTAAGGAGAGAACTTATGTGAAGTATTAAACCTAATGGGGTGAGAAGGAGTTCTGAGAGCCTCGTCCAAGAGTCGGACAGATTTTTCTAAAGGATCCTCTTCAGCCATATTTAAATTATTTAACTGAAATCACAAAACTTAAAGAGAACAACAAACTTAAAAGAAGGATATTCCAGGTTATAACCCGCCGAAAACACTAGCGCTACAAGTGTCAATTTTTATATTTACTAATACAGTGTTGTCCCTCATTTAGTTTATTTCTTTTCTGGAAACGGAAAAGAAAGTATAGAACCGAGATAAATTTAAGTTGATCAAATCTCACTTAATTTTAGTATTTTAGGGTATTCTCAATCCCCAAGAAGTTATTTTAATAAAACATTCTTCTGTCAAAGTCCTCTATTTTCAAAAGATGATTATATTTGGCTCGATATACCAAATGGGTAGAAAATGCTCTTTTCGTATATTTTTACGCATTTTATAATAGAAGCGAAAATTGGTAGTTTCAATAGAAAATTAGCCTATAGGAATTTAGCCTACAGGCTCTAACAGCTTATCTGTTGACCATAGAGAAAAACGTCCATAAAATGTAGAAAATGTTGATTAATTTAATTTTGTATATATATAATTTTGTATTCAAGATATAGATGAAAAAAAAGTGCCAAAGTTGACATATTTTGAATAAAAAAACTTGGAAATAGTTAATTGTTGAAATTGTAAAGATGAAAAATGGTCAGGATGTGCAGTCAAAAACTTATTTTTATTAAGTTTGTCTACGTTTCAGCCCAAGAATGTGGGTCATCATCAGTACAATGGTTTGAAGGCAAAACAAGAACTCAGTCCAGTTTTTATTTTATTCCTCTTCCCAAGTCAGTTCTTAAAAAAAAATTAGATCAAAACCAGGACTTGAAACTTTTTTTAAAAACTTCTTTTTTAGCATTTTTTTTGGAAAAAATGTTTTAAAATAAAAGTTCTTTTGAACTTTTTTCATTATGAAGTTCTGGGTTTATTGTACAAGTTTACCTTTTGTTCATTTCAGCCCTTGAAAAAATGTTACGTTAAATGAGAAACAAACATTATAATTTGGTTTAGATTACAGATAAATTTATATTGGATTAATTGCTCGATTGATCATACTAAGAATGTAATGCACACTTACCATTTTTAAATTTATTTTTTTGAAAAATGAATTGCTTTAACTTTAAAAGCAAAACAGAACCTTAAAAAGAAGTTTTTAAAAATGAAAGTTTCATGAAACCTTAAATCGAAAATTTCCTTGGAAAAAAGTTTTATTTCTGAAATAACAGAAAGTCAATACAAAATAAAAGTTCCAGTCATATTAGAACTGTTGAAAATAAAAGTTCACTTTTCATTTTATATCCTGCAGAAAACCTTGTGTTCAGAGACCTTAAAAATCTGGGTCATATAAAAATTTACCACAAAAAAGTATTCCCTTATTTGCTATCGATCCTAATTTGGCGGCACCAAATAACATGAATATAAATATGAGAGATTTTAGAGCGCTGTTGTTATATGATTATTGTTCTGTGTGTATTTTATATTAAATTTCTTTATCTTTTCTTTATCCTTTATACAAACAAGTTGTTTCTATTTGCTATGAATTCATGATCAAATATCGCATTTGAAGGTAGTCATATTTGTTTTTTAAATGTAAAAAATAAGTGTTAAAAACAAGATGGAATTTAGTAAATAAAATAAAAATACAATAAAAAACAAAACAGATAAACAGGCAAATGGAGAACACATGAGTAATTAATAAGACTTAATTAACGGAAATGACAATAAATGGAAGCCATGATGAAAGCTATAGTCTTTTTTTTATTCAGTTCCTGTGTTGTTTAAGTAACTACTATTTCCGCTAGTTTCAATTGGCAGGACCTTTTACTAAAAATTTAGTGTCTATTAATTAGGTTTTTGGGTAACCTTTATTTTGGGGGAATTTCGTCTAATTGCACCGGCCAATTTACTATATATTGAAATAAAAAAAAAAAACGAACATAATAATAAATAATAAAGAAATGTATTCCTTATATTATTAATTGTAGATCTTTCAGGGATGATAATATTCATAATTTATCAAGTTACAAATGCAAAATAAAATCTTGGCTATAATGTTCGACCAGTTCTATTCCTCGTATTAAAAAAATCAGCCGTTGTTTGAGCAATGTCGCACAGTGGAGCCGATGACCGACCTAGGAGGACAAAATTCATTGACCACAATTTTCGACTGGAAATGATGCATTTGTCACAAATAAATATAAATAAGACTTTCATGTTTTAAATGCATTTAATATAACATTAATTTCTGATACAAATACAAAAAAAAATTTCCAGAATTTTTTTTAATATTGAAAAAACATTTACTATATATGATGACCATAATTTTCGATTGGAAATCATGTATTCGTCACAAATAAATAAAAATGGGAAATTTATGGTCAAAATTACTTAATATAATATTAATTTATGGTAAATATACCAAAAAATATATAGTTGCTTGAACTTTAAAAAAATAGAAAAAAATAATTTATTATACATAATAACCATAGTTTTCGATTGGAAATCATGTATTCGTCAGAAATAAATAAAAATAAAACTTTTATGGTTTAAACTACTTAATATGACATTAATTTATGGTAAATATATATATATTTTTTAGAGAACTTCCAAAGAAAAAAATAATAATAACATAAATAAAAGAAAAATATTGTGTACAAATTAATTTAATTGATTTCCTCATCCTCAGTATTGATATCCGTAGGAAAAATACTCTCTGACTGAAGTTCCTCATGATCGCCTTCTAACTACAATTAAAATTTCCCGTTTATTTCCTTAGATCTTTTCTTTCCATGTTTACTTAGTCTGAAAATATTTGCACTAAAAAATCCATAACTCCGTAAAAATGTGCTCCCTCAAAATTTTATAGACTAGCGCCACGCATACCCCTTCTGGGCACCTCTGCTATATTATATCCTTTACTTTCCACTCATTAGTTTTTCGAAGCAACAAAAATCATTATTCGGTCTCGCTGTTCTCTCGAAACCTCAGGAAGAATGATTATCAAGTCTTGAAAATATACTTCAGCTACGACATTTCTTGCAAAAAAATAAATTCGAGCAATTTTACAAAGATCATTTATTTTTTATGTAAATAGGGCAACATTTTCTTTCAAACCTGTATGAGTTTTATTATTTAATTCATAAAGTTTTAATAAGATTAAAAAAAACTGATTCAAAAACTTTAGTTTATGTTTTCTGAAATAATTTAAAAAAAAGTGTGCTTAGGCAACTGTGACCTATATTACTTTAAAAAATATATAAAATGCTACAAAATGAAAAATAATAGTAGAGGCGGGATACCTGGAAGGGTATTTCACAGACTATATAAGCGTTATTTATGCATTTCAAAGAATTTATTTAACCCATTTTTTACATGAAATTTTAACCAACATCATGGTTAAACCTAAATTAATTCAATAAAAAAGAAAAATAGTTAACTGAATTATCAAAAGCAGTCATAAGCAATAACGTAGACAGGCTCTGATTTAATCTTTAAATAAAGTAATATTGAAACTATTTGTCAACTGGGGAGAGGGGAGGGGTCACTAGTGGATCCAGGATTTAATTTGGGGGAGGGGAACTTCAGCCTGATAGGTTTTTTTTCATATATATAACGATAATTATTTTTGAAAAAAAAAGAAACTAACTACATATATGAAATGGTATTTAAGTGATACTTGAAGTCCAAATAAATGTAATCAAACGAAAAATAATACTTAAAGATATAATTATTTAATACTTTTTCCATAAACATGTTTACATTTCATCATTTTAAAAGGAGAGGGCTTCAGCCCGAAAGTTCCCCGTAGATCCAAACCTAACTATGGTGTATATTGCAGTGAGAGATTAAATGAACTTTGGAATTTTACTAAGACACTCTTTAGGTCACCAACTATTTAGATAAAGGATGCTAAATTTCTCATATTTTGATTTCCTAGCTCGACAATCGGTCCCACTGTGTCTCGATGAGAATCGTAATAAGCCTCAACTGTGAACACATGGCTGGAAAAAAAATCTGGGTTAATGGGCAAGTGTTAATTTTTTTTTAATGTTTTCAATATAGGACAAGTTTTTAGTTTATTTTTTCATGATTATTCCTTGGGAATCATCCTGAAGCACAATTCATTTTTTACCTTAGCAACGGTGTATCTTTTTTTGCTAATTTATACTATTATTTTATTTTCTCTATTTCCCTGCCTATAAGGCAATACGGGTGATTGCAGCCTATTACCTAAAAATTTATGTTTTATTTTTATTGGACTGTTTTTAACGTATATTGTTAAATGTATTACAAAATGTAATGAGTGTGTCAGTTACTGGAGCCTTATTTTGGATTTTTCACCAGTTACTGAAATGGCTGTATTCACAGAAATCCAAAGAGATATACTCAATATAACGGGTCTTAAAAATGGACCATAAACTATTCTCATGTTTAAAGAAAATCTGCTAGTGATTTTGAACAAATACAAAGCAAAAATAGGTTTTCCTATTGTAAATAATAGTGTCTAGCATTTACTGATAAATTTAAATCAGGAAACACAAGAGATTAGTTTTATAATAAGGCAAAGGTAATTTTTTTTTATTTCTATCTTAAAATGAAAAATATAAAAATTCAATAACTTATTTTGCATAATTACATCCTTGTTCTCATCTCTGTCAGCTATATTAACATTTCAAACCAAACAGTATCGTCTACTGGTACAACAAAACTATTCTCTAAATGTACAGTTTTTAAAAATAGAGAAGAATGTTTCACGGATTTTAAATGTGCCTTGGAAAAATGAGAATTAGTTTTCCTTAAGCAAGTCAGCTACAGAGTAAATCTTCAAAATTACAAATCATACTGTGCATACCACAGGTGCATACTGTGGGGGAGGGAGGAGAGAGGGGTTTTCGGAAAATGGTAAAACCTCCCAAAAAATGGAAAAATATAACCATGTCTTATGCCAAAAAAATAATAATAATAATAATTACCTATAAAAGGATTATTGTTCGTGAAATTACAGTTAATAGTAATTAAAGAATCACTTAAACTCTATTTCATATAGTTAGTTTATTTATTTTTTTTCCTAAGTAAATATCGTTATATATTTAAAAAAATAATCTTTCGGGCTGAAGCCCCTCCCCCCCCCCTCAAACCTAAATCCAGTATCCGCTAGTGGTGCATACAGCCTGTACATTTTATCTGAGAGTTTGGCTATCGTTATCTTCTGCACCTCCACTATCCTGCGGCCACCATGGTACTCTTCCTTCTATCCGTCCTATGGAGAAGTGGTCTAGGTATACAATGGTTTGCCACTCATATATAAATTCTTTAAAGTGAGGATAATTTTCATTCTTAACGAGCTGGGGGAACTTGTTTCTCGTTAAAACGAGAAGCGCAGTTTCCCTCATCAGTATAGCTCTAAGTGTCTTATAGGCAATCATTTGTTTAGATTACTCACATAAACCAGTATCGACAAATAAAGTAAAATTATCCATTGTATGGGGAAAGGGAAGGAGGTTTATCCTAAAAGTTTCTCTCCCCACTAGATCTGCTTTTGTTGATATTGAGGAAGTCAAATTTTTTTTCTATAGCAAGACTCAAATTATGAAGAGTGAATTTGTCAGTGTTTACACTGGACTACCCTACTCTTGTTATGCAATGTTATTTAAATTAAACATTATTTAAATATTTTGATGTGCTATAGGTATTTATTACTCTTACATAGAAAATGTTATAAAACACTGTAATTTATACCTCTATGGGTGTTTTTATTTAATAAAACTTTATTTAACTGCGTGAAGATAAATTCGATTGACGTAAGAAACATTGCTGAGGAAGTCACGCGTTAAAATATTGGTGTCACGTTATAATTCTTCAATCATATCAGTCTTAGAATAATACTGACAGTTAGCAAATATTATCATAATAAGGAATTTTAGCATTTCTAGTTTGAGGAGGTACCCTAAAGACCTGTATTGAATTGAAAATCTTAATTTACGAAAGGAGATTTCTAGTATTAGCACTGAAAGATGTAGGAAACTACAGTTTTTTAAAAAAAAGTTATCTGCACATGTTTCTATGAAACCGGCATCCACTTGTAGTTATTGAAGAATATTAAGTATTTGGAACAGTGTTGCCCAAAATCGGTCTAGGTTGCAAGACCAACACCAAGATTGGTAAAATAAATAAATAAAAAAAGTTTTTGTAAATAAAAATTAAGACAAAATAGTTAGTAATACTTGACAATTTTATTTACTATATGTAAAAACTTGGTATAACAAATATAGTTTTGTATTTAACTCTTCCAATTTTTCATTCAGGCTTAGTTAGGGTTCCCCTATCTGAAAAATTACAGTAATATCTCTATAGTAATAGGCTAATAGCTAACTGCAAGACTGTTGCGAGACTCTTGCGCAAGACCAAGACCAAGACCGAGACTGAGTGCATAAGACATATATACGAGTGTGATATTTATGCATCGTACGTCAAATTCTGCGAACACATGGACACAGTGCTTTGGTCAGCCGCAAGTTGGAAGGAAGGGGTGACCGAGCTGGCTAACGCGTGTGCACAGTACCGTGTCCCTCGGATACGTTCTGAGAGAATTTTAATTCTGGCATTAATCCTCCGTCCTCACCTTCAGGCCCACGAAAACCTTTTATAGTCTTCAAGGCGAGGAAGAGGAGGACAGAAAAAAAAAAATTAAGATCGGGTAAATTAAGTTGAAAGGCATCTTAGTGAGATGACATTGGTTTGCACAAACTTGCCTGTAACCTTAGTGCAACTACTCTTTCAATTTTTCTGAAGAAATACAAAAATTGTGATGACTTCAAGAGGAATCCACTGATCCACACGAAAATATTCAGGGATTCAGAGCTCCATAGACTACAAGAAATGGCACAAACCTGAACTATATAGGCAAATTAGAATAATTTATATAAAATAAAGAACTTTGAGAAGATTTGCTTTATTTCTTCTACTTGATCACGGAATAAAATGTGAAATTTTTGAATTTGGAGAAAAACCAGAAGTTACAAATTCTTTAGTTACGGCCGGAAAAATATCCTTAAAAAAAATCAGGTACTAAATTTTGAATTCCCTGATTTCTATGAAAAATTCTATTTAAATGTAGATTTAAAGGACACTAAAAAAAAATAACTTGATTTTTCTTAACAAAAATTAACATTGCCTACTTTTCTTAAAAAATCTTTTGGTTTATATTATTCATGATATATTATAACTCAGTTAACACTATGGGAAATACTGGCTGCCGAGCCCGGTGGAGATCCGATCAAAAAGTAAACAGTTCTTCGCTGGTAATCCATGCGGGACGATAGACCACCGAGCAAACTGGAAGAAATCAAGAACTTTGTAAAACCACCTCGAATCTTCCTCAAACCGTTCTATTTGTAAAGAGGGAGTTGCCGTAGCTAGTTTAAGTATTATAGGACATACAGACCTAACGCATTCTTATCTCATAACCAAACATCCTACACACAAATGCTAACACTGCAACAGTATTCTCACAGTCAGCCACATTCTCCAAGAGTGTCCATATCACATATACATATATACATAACCAAATTAGGACTCATACAAAAATTATCAATTGTTTTGAATAATGATTAAGTTAAAGTAAGGTTGTTGATATATTTTCGCCTCTGTGAAATGAATATTGACATTTCCACTCTGGAAGGTACGTGGTGGCAACCTCAAGGTAGCATTCAGAAGTTTGCAAAAAAAAAAACTACTTACCAGATCAAGTCCCCCCTGATAGCAACAGTACCAGTACCAGTTCCTAGTATAGCATAAATTCGTTATCAAGATAAAATTTCCAGCAGATCGGTTCATTTTCATTTTTTTTTAGACTACTGGTTTCTAATCGGTCATCCTGAAACTGCAAGAAGACATCAATAGAATATCCGTATGGTCAACTCTTAATAAGCTCACATTAAATATGGATAAGACAAAAGCCATCCTGATCGGATCTCTCTCACTCCTCAAATCCATTTCAGTACCACCCAATCTTCTACTGAGCAACCCATCTATCTCCTTCCATACTACCCTTATAAACCTTGGCGTTACCCTCGAGCAACCCTGTACTTCTCCTGAAAAGTACACATCTCCCTAATTTCCCGCCGTACCCAGAAACAGTTTAACCATATACGTTACCTTCTTCCATTCAAAACCCGTCAACTCCTGGTTTCATCTCTTGTTTTCTCCCCCTTCGGCTATGGCTTTATGGTTTATGGTGGACTCTCGGGAGAACCCGAAGCTAAACATAAACGTCTAATAAATTGTTCAATACTCATTATCTTCGGGATATCAATGGATACGTATATTACCCAGTTTTACACCGAGCTGAAGTGGTCTTATTATTTCCTTGCTACCTTCTTATACCAGACTATTAGAATTCGGCGACCCTCCTATATTCTACAGATCCTACAATTCAAATGCTATTTTTAATCCCATCCCACCAGATCTCGTACGTCCGACCTCTATCCTCCTCCTCACCTAATTGCTGAGTTTGACAAATCCTTTTTAGCCGTCTCCCTCTTGAATTCTATCCCCTCTGTTATTCGAAACGCAAAGTCAGGATCTTCTTTCAAAACTCTCCTCTTCAAACACCTAATCCATTCCCAATCCAGTTGATAATGAAATGCACTTAAAAATCTTAGTCGTAAGAATCTCAAAGTACCACCAGATACTTTGATTATTTTCTGATTTATTGATATTTTGTTTATTTATTTTACGCTTTCTGTTTATGAAAGTTTTTATATATTTTCATTATCTCTACTTTTATTTTATTACTAATCATCCTGTAAACATTTAATTGTACTTTATGGACACACCAGAATATTAATATATATATTCATTATAATTTGTTCTAAAAGGAACATTAGTTCCAGTATAATAAAATTATTTTCATTCATTCATTCATTCATTCACTGTGCGTCGTCGTAGTCACGGCTCAGAGTAGTAGCCCTCAGGGACAGTTCCAGAACCGATAAGGGATCGCGAACCTCTAAACCTCCCGCCAGCGGACGATTGGTGGGGATCGCCAGGAAGTGGGGAATCCTCTCAGTATTCGCCGGCAGTGCGGAGGTTCCAAACCGACTGAAGTGGGACTCGGAACAGTAGAGTTCTCTTGCCGTACATTTTGGATTGTTAACAGTTAATTGTATTGTACATTACGCTATGACTGAGACTGCAATTCCTCTCCTGCCCACAAATCCAGTCAACACTGTACAACCTACAGGTAAATCTTAAATCTTTGTTACCCCGCCGTTTTGGTTCATCAGGATATCAATCACTTTTCATTGGCCTAACAGAAGGCGATGGTTATATTAAAAAAAAAATGAAATATCAAATTGCGATATTGAGTAAATTTTAGATATGGGGAAGAAAACCCCAAGACCTTAACTCATAAATATACATACATGAAGTTGGTAGGGGATTTTAGTCATTAGAAATACACAACATTTTTTTTCTTTGAGCCAAACGTTTCGGCTTACGTTTCAGGCCTTCATCTGGGCCTTCATCTGGGCCATAAGCAAAGACCAAATAACAAATATCTTATTCCTTGCCTCATATAATTTTTTTTTTGTTTTTACATTTCAAATTTAAAGTTTAAGTAAAATTTTTTTTTAAAATTATTTTATTGAAATTTACAACTGTAAACAAACAGTACAAATATACAACCAATAAATTTGATATAGGAATATATTACATGAAGGTGCTTGTGAAGAAGCTACCCATTGGTAACACTTTAAAGATAAATAAATTTAGGAGGTCCCTTGGCCATCTTATTTTCAAACGCCTCGGGGGGTTGTCAGGAATTGTGTTGGATGAAAGGTTACAAACTAGAGGATTAGGGTGACCGAAGAGTTTGCAATGAAAAGAGGTATAACTAGTTCGGGCCAAGTCTTCCAGAAGAGGTCTTTATGATAATTTTATTTGTTACATAATAAGGAGCATTTAGGATTTTACGGCGGATTTTGGATTGTAAGGATTGGATACGAGAAGAATTTGATGGTTTTGTAGAGTACCAAAGCTCAAAAGTAAAATTTAGAATAGTATTTTAAAATATTTCGATTTTCGTGAGTAGCTTTATTTTCTTGGTTTTATGATTAAATTTGTATATATAGAACTCTTATATAAAATCCATTTTACATATGAAGATTCTCTCGAATATTTTTTTTTCTTATGAAATGAGTGATAAACAATATAAGTTAATTATTATTACCCCAATTTAATTCATTTAATAGATTTAGTTATTTTACGTCTTAGGAAACTAGAATACCACTTCATCGGCGCTTCGATCCTCAATGTCTTAGTCCTGCAACTGTAATTGCAAGAACACCGGAACTGAGCTGGTGTTCTTCTTAAACTATACGTCTTCTTTTATTTTTATAATTTCATCATTTCTATATAATTTTTTTAATGTTTATCAAATTTCAAGGATAATTTTTATTTATTTATTTGTGTAAAGACTTAAAAAGGATCATTGTCGGTCAAAAGCATTTCATATTTTTATTGAAGATAAAATAAACCCGAAACAAAAATTTATGGGCGGTAACGTAGTATAACATATGAAATGAAGAGAAGTATTTATCATTTCTTTATTAACATCCAAGAAAATGTCTACAAAACGTATTTATTATTATTAAAAATATCAAATCCGTTCTTTCTATATTATAGGAGGAACCAAAGGGATATCAGATCTATACTCCTTCGTTTCATATAGTCAATAGATTTTCACTTATACATAATAAATGGATGTATTTTACTTTATTTGTTGAAATTTAAAACTGTTTGAATAAAATATAATAATAATATAAGTTGTTATTTTAATTTTTAAAAACTTTCTACGACATGTAATAGGTATCCTAAGGCAACCTTGTCACTTAAGAGGCTTTCGTAAAAAATTACTATTTATCACAACAACTGTAAGTTTTAGGGCCTTAAAATGCAGTGTCCCTTTGGAGTAACAACAGGTCTTGATAACTGGGCCGAAATATTTAAAAAATATTTATCCAGTCTCGATCTGTCGACTTACCAACGTCGTATTTTTGAACCGTTCAAATTTTTCATTGACTTTAATTAAAGCTCTAGTGCGCAATTAACGATCAAATTAGTATTCTTCACTTCTCAATCAATTCCCTATCTTTAGACATTTGTCAAAATTCATCGTTGAGTTCTGGAGAAGGGACATAAAAGTAGATAATTTGAAGCGATGTTCCATAGAAAGAAGTTAAAATAATTTCAATTTTTGCTCCTTTCTTCTCTTTATCAACCGAAATTAGTAGACGGTCCTTGAACCCAAAAGTTCAAACATATGTTAGTGGGTAGAAGGCACTGGTATGTACCATGAAACAATAGTTCGCCGCAACAGAAATTTGGCAGTCAAATATGTTCAAGATATGTCAAAGGTATCGATGCCTTTTGTGAACATGTTATCGTTTTTATTTAAACGATGTTAACAAAATAATAATCAAAATATAAAAAAATATTATCATCAACTACCTGGCATCATCAGGAATCAATTACCTGATGATGGCTGAATTAGCGAAACGTTGGCAAATTAACTTATAAGTTGGAGACTCATGGCTTTATTGTTTGGATTTTTCCATTTATGACATAGTTCTCACGTTATTTAAAAATTTCTAAATCAAAATAGCAATAATTATTATTATTATTGTTTTTTTTGTGATAAAAAGAAGCTTACAATTAAGCCTTGTATTATCATTCATCTATTGGTTCAGGAAACCTAGCGCTTAAAGAAGATCCCTAGACAGTAGGTGTATTTTATATTGTTATTTAATTAGAATCTATTAATTATTCAATACATAATTATAGTTAAAATAGTAGGAAGGTATTAATTTTGATGTTTTGTAGTACCTATTACAAAATTTTAGAATGATGCGGTTTATCATGCGGTTGTAATCTGTCTGAATTATTTTGTTAAAATATTTTAACGACTGTACATAGAGTGTGAATGTGATCTGTGAACACTATTATAAATGTCCTTGAGACAGATTGTAACATTTTTCAATAAATAAGCTTAAACAAAAAAAAAAATTTAACTAGGGAAGTACCCCCTTGTCTGCCTGTCGGCGGACTAAGCCCCTTTTTAGAAATCATACAACTGTTCATTAATTGTACAAGTCGTAGCTCCAATTGTATCACTGTAATTTAAATGTATTCATTAGTTCAGATTGTATTATTTTTTATCATGAAAATTTTTTAATTCCTTTAAATATCTGTATTATCACGCCTTATTGCCAGTTTATATTATTATAATTATAAATCTTCTTCTATAATTTTGGTCAATTCGTCCAACTTCGTATAAGCCCAACCAATTTGAGCCTTTTATTTCTAATATTTTCATTGTACGTTATATTGTACTTCCTTTTCTATTACATAATAATTGTAATTATATCACAATATAATATACATAATATTATATACAATACAATAATTAATATATGGTATTCAAGGGGACAATGTCTAGATCGAAAAATAACTGCTGTCACCTAGGTAAAATCAAACTACATCTAGACGAATACCATGTTCGTATTCATAAAATCTAAAATCTTTATTTTGTATTAGGAGATAATACATAGGCAACAACCTGCAGAATCCCTGAACTGATAAACAGTAGCAGATGATATTCTTATCACATCGATTTGATTACATACAGACAGACTTTGTTCCTTGAATACAATGTAAAACGTGAGTGAAAATTTTCGATTCTAAGCATACATTTTTTTTTACCTCACGTAAGATTCTGAGCTTGCCTACCATCGGTATTGAGGAAGCAAAAAATAAATAAATAAAAGAACGTAGATTCTTTTTTTAAATTTAATATTATGAATGAATTTTTAAATTTATTCGAATTCCAGTCTTATTTAAATCGACCACTGACGAAATCATTTCCTGTTTTTCTTTCAGAACCGGTTCAACTGCACAAATATTTTTTCCTTTTTGGTTTCGCTGATATCATCTACAAATTTTTTTTTCTGTGTTCAATAATTAATTTTCAGTGATCGTACTGCTACATTGATTGTTTTATAATTGAAACAACTAATTTTTTAAAATATTCTTCATTGATTTTTTAAATATTCGGTTACTATGATCCAAGTGTACATATGATCCAAGTAATACTGTTAAAAATAATCGATATCATATATACGATAAGAGAGATGTATATATTTTCTTGTAACAATTTGCTATCAAGAAAATTGACTATCATTTCCAATTAATTATTTTTATCACGTTAAAATTGATAAGATTTATTTTCTTGATTTATTTATATTTGTTTAGACACTCTCACTCCTTAACCCATATATTGAGGGAATTCCCATAAACGTACTAATTAGTTATTTTGAGAAAATTATTTTCTTTTTTGTTGAATGACAATATACTGGAAAACAACAATGTATGATGAAATAACTGCAATATATTTACGAGTACATTATTCACGAGTTCTGTGAATCGATATATCTTGCTTAGTAGGTTTTTTAAGTATTCATTAACGCTTCATAACAGCCACTATTGAAAACAAAAAAACAAAAACATAAATAACAAGCAAAAAAAAAAAAAAAAAATCCAGTTTCCAAGTACTGCTGCTGTCAAAACAAACTGATCAAGACTCATAAAATGTCTTCATATTTTCAGTGCATCGCTTTCAATACATTTTTTACATAAAATAGGGTCCATGTACAGATATTTTCGATTTAAGTCACATTTCTGATCTTAAAATAAAATAAAATCATCAATGATTTTTCCATAAAGTATCTTAAATAATATATAGATTATTTCCCTTAAGTTGATGTATTGCTCTAGTTGATATTTTGGGTTGAAGTCCGTTCTCTCAGAATAAAAAAAAATGTTTTTTTTCTTTGGTTCATATTTTTTTCAGTCAGTTATCTAAGTTGCGTAAGTTAAACAATAACAATATATTCTATTTATGGATTTTTATAAACACCTCTTCCATTGATAATTATTTATTTATGATACCCTAGTCCGACGTTTCGGGTTTCTGACACATCTTAGAGAACAATTTATTCTGATATTTGCTATCTATTAGATATAATCAAATGACCTCTACAACAACCATCTCATTGTCATGATTAGTATTGCACAAATGCGAGACCAAGATTCGTCTTGGTCTTGCGCAAGAGTCTCGAAACTGTCTTGTTATTGTACCTATTAGCTTATTATTATAGATATATAAATGTAACTTGTGGAAAACGTTTGTCAGTACTAGACGTGTAGAATTAATGGCTCGCAACAGAAAATACACTAGTTTGGAGTACTTTTAAAATGCCCTGGTGATGGGAATTAATAATTCCCCACAAGAAATTGTTGACGACTACAACTGATGTTACAAGCTCATGCACAGTTCAGAGGTGGTCATTTTGATTAACTTTTATATGACCAAGTTTCATTTAATCATATGCTTGACATATTAAATATATAAACTTTACTTCCAAAATTCAACCTGTATTTGATTTTATAATCTTTTTTTCGTAATAGAACTATTAGAAGATATATACACAAACATATATATTGAGAGTGCGCCAAATAAAAGTTATGTAACCAAGATATTTTATAAGTACAGGCATGACTTATAGTTGATTAAATCTGTTTCTTTAATATTGCTCTGATGTTAGAGACCCAAGAAAAAAATAAAAGTAAAGCACTAATAACATAGTGCGATGGCTGATTTGCATATTTGAATCTATTTAAATTCCAAATCACCTCGCCCAGCTGGCCTTCGAGCAGTGTTGCCAACCGTCTTGACGATGCTTCCTCCTAGCTGACACAGTAGGGGGCGCACCCTCGAAGAAGTCGAAGAACTTTTTCTCATGTTCTTCATAAAACATTGTTTATTTTCACAATGCGCAAATGCCTTGATGAAAATCTTTCGGTAACCTGGCTCTTTCATCTTAACCTCTCCGCTTTCGTTTTCTAACATATTGTATGCTGCGTTTTCCTTTGTAATTATTAATTTTTTATTTGTATGGTAATTCATAGAACTTTTAAATTAAATCCATTCAATTCCTTTTTTTTTCTTTAGTAATTATGAGAGATCAAACCTAATAACAAAGGTGTACAATTTAGAACAGATTCATTTAGTAAGAAGGCGTTCCGAGTTGACGGTCTTAAAAAGACTAAAATAGTAACAAACTATTTTATTTAAAGCCAACGTTTCGACCCGTCTTTGCAGGTTCGGGGCTAGAACAAACAAGATACAATAGTCTGTAGGATGTGACACTTACATAATGTTAAGATAAAAAATATAAACAATGTGAATTATACACATTGTGAATAGCAATTACAAAGAAATATAATATGCTACGGTTGTGCAAGGAGTTGATTTGACCGATATTACGCTCAATCGCCAGGTTTTTCCCCTCAATTAATTATTTTAATTAATAGTAGGGTCTACCTACCCTGGGTCGCCCCTCGGCCAAGAAACAGAATAAATAATTTAATAATGGGAACATCTTAGGTCATTCTTAATTTAAACAAACACTCAAAGTTGTAATGTCAAATAGCTATTACACGGCAATAAAAATCCATTAGTATTTAACGCTTCTCATCCGGTTAATTTAGCTTAAATTGAAAAGAATATTTTTTATAAAAAAATACTCGTTTTTTGTATTTGCTTTTAGTTTTAATAATAATGAATTGATCCCACAAGCCTATTTAACATTTAAATATAATTTAACAATTCCATAACAAAATATCATGTCTCTGAAATATTAGCAAATAACTAATCAATCAACATTTCGTAAATTCAGCCATCTTTGGGACAGGAAAAGATAAGATCACTTGAATGCTGACTATAGACAACTCATCTCACATCAACAATCTAAAAAATACTAGCGAAATACAGATAGCAGATAGATATATTTTTTGCAACTTATTTCCCGTTCCGATTCTCAAGTTACTGGCCTGATATTTTTTAAAACAGCCGCCATTTTCGAATGACATACAATGTTCATTTTACTTGGAATAACATACACTTTCGTATTTAATACTTAAACCTTCTCCTGAAATTGGTACATTTTTAAGGTCTTGACTCCAGGACTATAAGACCTTTCGTGTTTTATAGTGAACTTAAGTGGTGAGTCTTGTAACTGTTGGGAACTGAAACACCCAACTAAAAGATCTCCGTCGTTTCTTGTTGCGACGCTGAAGTGATGTTCGTTCATGTGTTCTTCATTTAGTTCCTGAATTAAGTGGTCATACCTCTGTCAAGAGCTCCGTCCCGCTCATGCTTGATGTTCGCGATTTCTAGAACATTTAGGGACCATTCATTGGTTGTATTATTCATCTTACGCTTCAGTATAAGTGGTAAACCTTTTCCCTTCCACAGTTAAAATTCCTCCGAAATTAGTTATTTCCTTTTATTGATCTCTCTAGTGTTCCTAAAATAAGATGACCAGATTTTAACATAGCGGGACAATGTTGAGGGGGAGGGCGGGAGGAGAGGATTTCGAGTAAAAATTCGAGTTTGCGTCCAGGCGCCGGGGGGCTTTTAAATCTCAGGCATTAATCTCCCGCCCTCAGACCTGCCCCGGGAAAACCTCGGTTTAAAAAGGTTTTGATTGTTTTTTTTAAGAAAACGTAAGAAATGAAGTTCCTTGAAAAAAAAAATAAGACCGATTTCGGAAATAAACTCACTTTGTTAAATAATATGCACACATAAACTTGCTTTTTGGATAATTTTTCAAAACATTTTAAAACAACTCTTTAAAATATGAATGTTTCCTTACACATTGCTTTTATGATTTTTTTTCTTTTCCAATAGGCGTGGTTAGGAATCTATACTGTGACCTACTTGGCAAACATTTTTAAAATTTAAATATATATATAATATTTCTTTTTAATTTCGGAGAATGAATTTTTGAATAAAAAAAAAAAAGAGGTCAATGCTACCATTATTAAAATATTATAATTTGAAACCATTGATAACCCTTTTCTACCTAATTTTAGATATATTCTATAAGATAGCCACTGTAGAGAGGGAGTTTTGAAGGCCGACTTCCGAGACAGATTCCTGTAGTGCTTTGGCTCCAATAAATTTGCATTTTAATTTAATATTTTAAATGAGCAGTTTTGATTTACGTTCGATAATTTATATTGACTTCTATTATTATGCCGATGTTGGATTAAATTTACAAAACCTTTAAATTAGCTAATATATTACATGATATTTTGGGTTATATTCATTGAAGAATAAGCCTTAACATCCATTCTAATCTTATCATTTGTCTTAATAAATTTAAAATTTGTCAACATAATGAAGCTTTCTCATCACTTTTGTTCTCTCAAAAAAATAATGGAAGAACATGATTAATTACTTGTTGATTTACTTATAAAATTGTTGTTTATTTTTTATTTTAGTTGTTGTTAACTCTAACATTATTTACTTCCTGATAAATCTGCTTTATTTGCTCAGTTTATTATTTTTATCAATCTAATTATTAAATTCTGTTGTATTTTTAATTTTTATTTATTTGAATAATAATTATACATATACAATCTATCAGAATAAAGGACATTGCACAAGGCAAAGAGGAAATGAGGAGACGGATTGTTGTAGTGCCTGTGATGAAGACGAATTCAGCTTCTTTTCAATAAAAGTGGAGATGTACGAAAAATGTATGTAAACAAAAACTGGACATAATGAGCACAAACAATTAAAGCCAATGAAAGCTTGTATGAATTATTTCCTGAATGAAAACTATTTGATTTTTATGAGTTGTGCCGGAGATGAGTTTGTTAATATTTACTCCTTTATAATCTCCCATTACTATCTTTGGTAGCTTAATGCGCCCTATAGTCCGTAGGTATTTAGATTGAACATAGGAGCGACATATGATACTATAGGTTAGTTTCAGTTTAGATTCAAATTCAGGAGTGAGTGGTACCAATAAATTGCCTATAGAACCCTTCATATCCCACATTCCAGCAATGTATGAGCCATACTGCCATATAAAAAAATATTTTTAGGTTGTAAAAGTGGGTGGGGTGGCCGAACGGGCTAACTTGTGTGCACAGCACCGCTGTTGTCCGGCAACCTGTTATATGAGACAATGGATTTGAAAATAGTCAGGAGTCTTTTAAATCCCCGCCCACACCCCTTGCCCGGGAAAACCCCGTATTGCCTTAAAGGCGAGGAAGGGGAGGAGCAAAAAAAAAAGGAAAGATAAGTTTAAAAAACAAAACCTCGGTTTGCAATCAATGTTGTTTTACCATGATTGATAGCATGGCATTGTTCTGTCTCAATTATTTATTTTGGTGAGGACTATATATAATTTGTATAATATATACGAAACTTTTTCAACAGTTTTTTAATATGTCTTCCGAATACCGATCTCCCTCTTCCATGAACGCAAACGGGCTTGACGCAAGTATTTTGATAGGAACGTTTCTCTATAAGGGACAGAACCACTGAAGCTCATATTTTGACAACATACGTAACCTTAAAGCATTGGTCATGAGAACTCCCCCACATAGCAGACTGGATGGCACTACCCCAGCAATGACATCACTGTCGGGCAAAGAGGTCACGGCCTGGTCATGAGACTGGGAGATAGCCGAAATACTATCTACAATCAGTTCCAATCCAAGATAACAGGCAATGTGCGAATTAAGATAACATTCATTGAATAAATATGATCTCACTAGTTTTTTTTTAAACATCCCTAGATTCCTTGCTTATAATCTGTTTGTAGAAGAAAACGGAGATATGACCAAAAAGGACGTAAAATGCAATGTAGGCAGCTAAACCTTAATAACAATGATTATTTTTATGGCTTTTCAGTTATTGTGCATGTGCAAACGTACTTTACTTGTCTCACATATTTCAAAAAACTTTGCGCCAAAGTTGGAAAAATATATACAAAAATTTGATAAAATAAAATACAGAACTAATAACAATAAAAAATGCGTTTTTATATAAAATAAATACGAGGATGATAGTCAGGGATTTCAATCAAGATATCTGGTGTGGCTAGAAACTAACGTTGTTTTTTCGATATTATGGGATAGTGCCTCTTCACCGAGTTCCTCAAGACCAAACTATTAATATATATTACTACAACCACTTTCTTGCTGAAATAATAAGGAAAAAAATGACCTGAATGTGGAAGGTTCATGGGTTCTTCTGCAGACCTGGCGGGTCTATGGGGGAGGGGGTCTTTCGGGCTGAACCCCCCCTCCTCCAAAATGGTAAAATATAACCATGTTTTATAGAAATAAATATTGAAAACTATCTCTTAAAGTATTATTGTTCGTTTAATTACATTTAATAGGACTACAAGAATCACTTAAACACCATGTCATGTTTCTTTCTCTTTTTTTTCAAATTAATTATCCTTATATATATGAAAAAAAAATTTCCGGGTTGAAGCCCTCCAAAATTAAATCCTGGATCCGGTAGTGTTCTGCAGTACATTGCGTAGCTAATTCTGCATTACCAGTAAAGAGCTCCCAAGCCAAGTAAAACATCCCAGTACTACACCATCCTTCTTATTTGACGGATCTTGTAATCTAAGGTGAAATCTGCTTTAAAAGGAACAAGACAAAGCCCTCTACCGAAGGTGCATAAATGCTTTATTTATTACTTGCTTGTTGATAATTTGAAGTCTGTCAAGTAACATGGATAAATACTTCTAATCGTTAGTTTTTGCTTGTTTTTGTATTTTTGCTTCCTCACTACCGAAGGTAGGGAAGCATTGTGTTCGTGCGAGAAATTAAAAAAAATTTTTTGCTCAGAATCGAAAATTTTCACTCGCGTTTTACGTTTCAGACATCAAGGATCAAATTCTGTCTGTCTGTCTGTCTGTCTGTCTGTCTGTCTGCCTGTCTGTCTGTCTGTCTGTCAGTCTGTCTGTCTGTCTGTCTGTAGTCAAATCGATGTGACGGGCATATCACCTAGTACCGTTCATCCAATCTTCATGAAATTTTCAGGGATAATGCTGATCGGTTCCTAGATGGTCCCATATCAATTTTATCAAATTCCACCCAACACTTCCGCTTACGCACGCGCAAACGTATATTTTTAGATATGTTTCAATATTTCAGAAAGGGCTCGTTCGATTTGGCTCAAAGTTAGATAAAAGGTAGACTTTGGTGAAAAAATAATGTGGTGTCAATTTCATTGAATTGCGTCCAACACTTTCTCTTATATGTGCACTACTAGTCCGCCGTCCGCCGTCCGTGCATTTTTTCTGAAACTACTACTGACCGATTTTTTTCGAATTTGGATATAAAATCAGAGGTCACCCGAGGATCATCCTCCTTCAACGACATTACTATTCGCCTTCTAGTTTCAAAATGGCGGCCGAAAAACCTGCGTTGCTATAGACTGTAGCGCCTAAACGAATGAACCGATTTTGATGAAACTTCGCTAAAGTCATTTTCTCTACGCCCTCTAAATTTATCTATACTACATACTTCAACGAAAAGAAGCTCAAAAAAAGTTACGAGGGATGGTAAAATTAAATTCCGAATAACTCAAGAAGTATACACATTTATGTCAATATTGTCAATATATATATATATATTTAAATCTTTCGTGCTGAAGCCCCTCCTCCAAAATTAAATCTTGATTCGGTAATGTATATACTATTATTAGAGCATAAGTTTGTATGTAATAATTTTCAACTTTAATTCTATGTGTATTAAAGGTGATATTTTGTAGTCTGCAACTGATATAAGTAGTCTGCTACTATGGAAAATAGCAGATGAAAATAAAATATGAAACTATTCTAATAAAGCATAAAGAAATATTGTGCTTTTATGCACTCTTGTAAAACAATAAATAAATTTATACATAAGACCTTTTGAACTAACAGTATTGAAATTCATGTTTAGTATGCATTTTTTTTTATTTATATATTTTTTTATTAAGCATAATCAAGTATGGAATATTCAAATACGACCCACTGTTGTTGAATGTTGAAGGGTAACTGTAATCGGCTATTCCGATTCTGCTTCTCTCAGAGATTTTATTCTCATTCGAAAAATTGTATACCCTGTAATATACAACGGAAACGGTGAGGAAGCTATACTGACCTTACTTGGCAGACGTTTTTTCAATGTGATACAGGTTATATGTATCTTGCCAGATGTAGTCTTAAGTACCACATTTTCTTAGAAGTAGGTATTGGTATGACTGAATGTGATAATTAGGTACCGGATTTCCATGTAATTACACATTTTATTCGCTTGCAAGTAAAAACAAATTAATTATTTGTCCGTTTCACGATCTGTAGAACAACATATTGAAATTCGATATTTTATTCTGAAACGTAGATTTGAATCAAAATTTCTTTAGTGATACTACATCGAAAAATATTGGACCCATGTCCCGGCGTTCATTCCAATAGGCCGTAGGAGCCAAGAATAAAAATATTTTATATGATTTCAGACAAAATTTATGTTATTTATTTTTCCCTCCGCTTTGCCTGAATTTTTAGTGTAATTTATAGCAATCGATTTCTTTTTTTGCATAGAATTAGAAACACTGTATTGTATTAAATGAGTTATAATCTGTCACAAATTACAAAAAGCAAAAGCCGCTTCCAGTAAAGTAAGCCAAGTCGATCTGTTTATGAAAAAGAAAACTAGATTCGTTTTTAGGGCCATTGGAAACATTTAAATGCGAATTTTGATGGAAATAAAAATTTTCAAAATTTAGTACTTGATTTTCTCAAAGTTTTTGTTTTATGGCCTATAACTAAAGCATTCATAACTTCTCAGGATTTATTTCCAAATTCAACATAAGCACAACTATTGGAAAGCTCAATTACTGCTCTTCCAATCCAATCCAAGATTTCATTTCTTTTTTAAATTCGAAATTAAGAAAAACTTACCAATCATTTTTATTTAATATATTTAGTTCTAATTTATTTACGGAAATGGGTCCCATTTTCCCATTTCATATAGTGCCCTAAATTCTTAATAGTTTTTGTGTGAATCGGTGAAGGAATTCTCAAGTAATCACAATATTTGTTGTTGACAAAACATCGAGACAGATTAGGCAAATATTTTGTGTAGAAAATTTTAATTTTTCGATTGCTGTAAAAATTTGTATTTAAGGATGTTTTGAGTTGCGAAAAACGAATATCAACTTTGTTTCTCCATAAAAAAAAAAAGAAAATATTTACTGTAGATAACAATCCAGTTTTGAATAAATATTATATTTGGCAATAAATACAATATTGGAACAATTTATACCATTTAACGTAGCTAGTGTTGCTCAAATGCGAGACCGAGCCGAATCTTGGTCTTGTAAACTTTCTTGGTCTTGCACTAGAGTCTTGCAGCAGTCTTGCAGTTACTTATTAGCTTATTACTACAGAGATATTACTGTAATTTTTTAGATAGGAAAAACCTAACTAAGCCCGAATGAAAAATTAGAGCTGTTAAATGCAACAGTATATTGGTTATACCAATTATTAACATATATTAACTAACATCGTCAAGTATTAGTAACTATTTGGCTTAATTTTTATTTTTAAAAAATAGATTTTTTTTACCAGTCCTGGTCATTTTTTTAGGGAGAAACAAAGTTGATGTTTGTTTTTCGCACCTAAAAACATCCTTAAAAGAAAGTATAAAATTCTAAGAAAATCAAGTATTAAATTCAAAATTCGTATTTCAGAGTTTCTAGTTTCACTAACTTAGTGACTTTTTGCAATAAACCAATGAAATAAACAAATGTATTCTACCTGACTATTTTCAATTTTCGCAATTAACAATTTTCGCATGAGAGTAAGTTATAAAAGTGTCCTGAAATCTTTTCATTTGTGTTATCGCAAAAGTGAAGGATCGGGTACTCATTTTCTATCAAACGATATTCGGTTACAGCCCCCTGAATGTACCATTGAAATATCCGGTTCATTCCAGATTTATTTTAAAATATGAATGATATTTTTTATTGACTCGGCTATCTACAACTGATAGTCCCTGTTTGCTCTTACGTAAACCTAAAACAGCGGCGACCTTATTCTTGCTAACTAAAATTATAATTAGGGGAAAAGTCATTTTGTTATATGATTGTAACATTATATTGTATATAATTATATCATCAATGGGTAAAATGGATTAGATAAATGTATTGAAGAAATTAAAGTTACATTTTTTGTCGCAAATCAATGGCTTGTAGAATTCCTGTTTTTTATTCAATATAATTCTTTATCTATTTTTAGAGTAAAGTATCTGTGAAATAAGAAAATGATATTAAATACGGAGGAAGTCCACTATATTGAACTTGGAAATTAATACAATTCAATGCATAGCATGAAATTAATTAACATTGGTTTTTAATATCTTCATATTAGACTTGTCAAGCATAATCAGACTTCATTGGCTACATTTGCCGATGACAGAGCAATCTCCTCACACTGCGAAAAAATTCTACACTAACGTATTTCACCCTAAAAAACATCTTGAAGGTTAAACTAACAGGTGGAACGTAAAAATGAACGACACGAGCCTTCATTACTATCACTAGAGAGCGGATCTTCGTGCAGTAAAAATCCAAAAAATGAGCACCAGAAAACTCAAAATGTGTAAACCCGTGCTGTAAAAACCTAAAATTGTGTAATTAACACCTAAAAACAAGAAAAAATCCTTTATTTTGTTTAATTTATTATACTAAAACATCGAAATCTAAACAAATTTTGTTTCAAAGCTTCTGGAAGTTTGTTTCAATTCAAGTTGTTTCAAATTGTGATTACTTTAGAATTCCTTCACCGATTCACACAAGAAGTATTAAAAATTGAGGACACTATATGAAATGAGAATATGGGATCGACCTCCGTAAAGAAATTAGAACTAAAGATATTAAATTTAAATGATTGGGAAGTTTTTCTTAATTTCGAATTTAAAAAAGAAATGAAATCTAAAATTTATCAATATGGATTGGTAGAGTAGTAATTCAGCTTTCGAACGGCTTTCAAATTACGTTGAATTTGGAGATAATTCTGAGAAGTTATGAATGCGATGAATAGATATCGGCCATAAACCAAAACCTCAAAGAAAATTAAGTACTAAATTTTGCAATTTTTTATTTCTACCAAAATTCGTATTTAAGTGTTCCAATTTTAAAAAAGATTCGTCCTGAAAACGAATCTAATTTACTTTTTCATAAAAAAAATTACTTGGCTTACTTTACTGGAAGCGCCTTTTGCTTTTTGCAATTTGTGATACATCATAACTCATTTAATGCAATAGTAAATATTTGTTTCTTATTCTGCACAAAGAAAGAAATCGATTCCTATATATTTCGCGAAAAATTAAGGCAAAGGGAAGGGAAAAATAAACATAAATTTTGTCTGAAATTATTTAAAATATTTTTGTTCTGGGCTCCTAGGGTCTATTTGGAACGGACAGTGGGTGTGTCCAATATTTTTCGATGTAGTATCACCAAAGAAATTTTGATTCAAATCTACGTTTCAGAATAAAATTCATTCAAATTTCTACTATCAGTCTTATAATTAATAGTAATATAATTAATATTTATTATCTTATTTATTTATTTTTTTAATTTACCAGTTGAATATTTTAATAGTATTATAATTTTATTGATCGGGCGCTGATGATTTAGATGTTTTGCACCTAAAACATTAAAACATGATCGAGTCGCAACGAAAATTCTGCAAGCATGGTGAAGCTGAAGAAGCCCAGTCATTGGTTAAGAGCCAAACATGGAAAGAAGCAGTGCAGAAAAAAAAACCTGATAGTCAATGGTAGATCCCCATGTGGGATGCAGGAGCAAGTAAATTATTAAAACTTACTAAAAAACATTGTCAGGACAAAAATCATTTTTGAGGTTTTTATTGGTGCCGATGTTTCAATTCAAGCACATGGGTCATCCATCAGGACGTGTTTCGAACACTGATGATGTTCAAATACTGGGATACAGTGATACATTATTATTAAAAAACTTATTTTGAGTGTTTCATATGTACAAAGACTGATATATGTTTTCCAAATTTAATCATATATTCGTCCCAAAAAAGATTGTTTATATATTAAGGGTTCGAAGAACTTTCGAAAGGACCTTGAGGTCTCCTATTCGGGTAAACCTGATTTGAATAATGGTGTAATTTCTGGAAAGCGTCCTCCATTGTTTTGGAAGCGCGAAAACAACTCTAATCATTCAAGCTTTGATATTTTTTAGAAGATTTAAAGAAACCATCAAACTTATAATTTCGAAATAGTTTGTAGATTTTAATAGTTATATAATTATGAAGATGAACATATTTGGGAATGTGCGTTTATAAATGAAATGTAAAGTATGTGAAGTATTTTTAATTTGATATAATGATATAATTTGAAGTTTCAGTTTAAGTTGTATACTTAATCAGGGTTAAGCAAAACAATATTTTTTTTATTTTTATTTATTTATTTACATGATATTATATTTTTATACATGATATTTACAACTGTATTAAAAAATTAAATACATTAAGTAAATTAAGCAAAACAATATAGAATAATAGAAAGATAGAAGGTGACAGAAGTAAGGAAAAGGTATGGAGGAGATGTTGGATAAATGATAGTACAGAAAAGAGTTTGATCAGAGGTTATTTCAAGGCACTAATGGATCCAGGATTTAATTTTGGGGGGAGGCTTCAGCCAGAAAGATTTTTTTTTGTATGTATATATTACGATAATTATCACGGAAGAAAGAAAGAAACTAAGTACTTACATGAAATGGTGTTCTTTAAGTCCTATATGAAGTGATTCTTTAAGTCCTATAAAATTTAATTAGACGAACAATAATACTTTCAGAGATTATGTCTTTCAGAAAACATGGTTATATTTTACCATTTTGGGTTCAGCCCGAAAGCCTCTCCCCTCCCTTCCCCCCCGTAGATCCGCCTGTGTTCCAAAGTTTTTATTGGTGGGATTTCAATGTAGCAACAAATTTGGTATACGAGGAACAGTTTTAAGGAGGTGATTGGAGTCCAAGAATATTGCCTTTATCTTCTCCGCTTTCAACTTCAACTTCTATTTAAGTCTTCTTAAAGTTGTTCGTACCTCATAATAGATCAGAAGGCGGTATGTACAAGTATATTTGGAAATCTTCAGCATAGATATGGAATTGGGAGTGATGGACCAGATAGGACGGTTATAAATGTAAATAGCATATAGACAACACAACAGTTTGTTGAGTTGAAAATTACAGCCAACGTGTGTTATCTGACACAGTTTAGGTACGAAATCAGGAAATCAGTGACAGTACCCCGGTTGAAGTCGGTCTAATTAATTATTTAAATACACAATTTAAATACAATCAGCTGATTAATTATTCATGATGTCGTAGGTGTTGGTGAATGAAGCCTTACGAATAGTCCAGATTTGAATAGAATTGTGCACCACATATATGATGTATCTTATTCGACAGCAAGCATGATATTTCAATTTCGTTTGGAAACACCTATGGTTGCCTTGACTCTGTTCTCTATTCAGTTGGCACACCTCTGGGAAGAAGTGGATTCGGAATTAAATTTTGGAGGAGGGGAGGGAGGGAGTTATATGTCTATTTATTTTTGTTCAATACGGTAATTAGGGGAACAAAATGTTGTTAGGTATATTTAAAAAGAAATTGCTTCCATCACACGTGTTTACGTTTATTAGCGGAATTATATACGTTATAATGCAAAAAGAAAATGTATTGTAATTGTTAATGCGTAGCGGTCAGCCACATTACTAATAAAATAAAAATGGACCATTTTTATTTTATTATTATTCAATTATTTTTTATTTCAGGGAAAAAATATTTGTTTAAATTTCATCATTGAGCTATATTACATTTTGTCACAACGAAGCATATAAATAAAATTAAATAAATTAAAGATTGAATTAGTTATAATAAATAAGTGGTCGAGTGAGTTGAGGTGCCGGTAAAAATTTTATGCTACGAATTTGAATCCCCTTCGCTGGATTAAATAACAAAAAAACAAAAACAAAAAAACATTGATATATAAATAATTAAGTATATATAAATAAGTGCAGTCCCCACTCAATGGCATAGACCACTATGGCGCGGGTTCGGTTCCCGTATGGGGACGGCAACGTTCCCACCCTGAGATTCACAGGAAGGTGAGAGCGACCCCTGTGTCAAATAACATACCTCCTTTGGTCCTCCAGATTTGGGGGTTGGGCACAGGGCTAATAATCCTATACCGTAAAAAACAACAACAGGGTAGAGACATATGCAAAAGGTTGCCAACCATTCTGATGAAGAGGGAATGATTATGATCGGGTTCGGTTATTATAAAGCACGTGCTCCCTGGATATCATCTACCTAAGGAGAGAATCAACGATCACAGCTTATCGCTCAGAACAGCCCCAATGCTACGAGAAGACTAATGGCGGAAGTCAAAAGAGTCAAGAGGCGTTAAAAACAAAAAAATAAAAGCGAAATAATATTAAAATATATAAATGGTGTCCCATAAGTAGAGGGAAAGTTTTATAATAGTGATATTAGATCTCAAAAGCTACAAAAAAGTTCATATAAACAATGACTCAATTTTAAGCAGAAAAGTAGGAAATACAAGTTTTGGGTTTTTCAAATAAGTCATGTTTTTTGTTAACTACGATAACTAACGAAATATTTAATTTAAGTAAATAGCAATTGCTAAATTATAAACTAGAAAAAATTTACATTAAATGAAAATAAACGTTGTCATTGTTAAAACTATTTAAAGAGGACTTTTGAGCGGCTAAACTAAGCTATGTTTTTAAAAAAATCATAAATTTGATACAACTATACTACAGATACACCAATTTTAGACAAACTTCTTTCTTCAATAAGCTTCAAATCTTTATGAATTAAGTTGAGGTTTATAATGCAAAAATTTGAGATTCACCTCAAGTTGTATTAGAAAATGATGTGATTAGTAATCCTGTCAGGTTGAAGTATCCCATTTTTCAGAAAAAAATACTACAATTATTTGTTTCAAAGGATTTATTTTCTGTTTTTCCTTGATGTGGGATGTTTTATAATAAATAAAATACATTCCTGGCAAACTCGCAAGAAAAGTATATACACTACAACTAATACAAAATATCCTAGAATGGGTGATAAATATTCAGGACGCAGTATTTAAAAAAAAAAAATTAATTTTTTATTTATGGCAACGTTTCAACCCAAACATGTGGGTCATCTTCAGGGCGTGGTTTGAGCAATGAGTTTGTTCAAGTACTGCATCTCTGAATATTTATCACCCATGAACAGTCGAACAGTCGACTAACTTCCTTCAAAGATATCCTAGATATTTTCCGTACGATTCAAAATAACATTTTAAAATTCTAAACAGTTGACAGAAATGAACATATCGTGGTCATCTAACTGTAAGAATTTAAATTATCTATTGTGTCGCGATTTCTCCATGACTGTGAGCTACATGCCATCTTGTTTGAACAGGTGCCAAAAGTATGTGTTTGGCTTTCCATTCAGAAACTGACATAGTTCTCCGGTTTTTCGATTGTATTGTCCTAATTTTGTATATCATTCTTTCCCAAAAATGATAGAATACAACAAAGGAATATTTCAAAAACAAAACAGACATTATAATCGCAAAATGTTGATCTGTGTTCGCACCTGGCTCTGCAACTGTCTTCTAAAAAAAAACTTCCTCTATTACTTTGTATTAATTTATTTATTTTATTTTTTATATTATTCTGGGGATATTTATGATTTTCCATAATAATTAAATTCATATCCCCTAAGATTCAATTCTAGTCATGAGTTCAAAGGCCGACGTTGTAATCGATTTCCGGTCGTATTAATCTAGACACGAAACTAAAATATTATTTCAAATCTACTTCCATTTTTACAATAATAGTATAAACGAATTTATTATTTTGAGAGTTTGTTACAAAGAATCTGGTTTAATAGATTAATGATCAAAAGAAGAATGAAATTGTTATGATAAAAGTTCTGTTTTATAACCCCGACTAAGAGAAAACCAACTCTTTTTATTAGAAAAAATATAAGAATGTTTTAGTTCCAATAATATATTGAACAGAGGCACACAACAAACACAACCGTTTTCAGCACTCTCACTCCATCAACACCAGTACGTTGGAAACAAGCAAAACTTCTAGACACATACAGTGGCTCACACTGAAATTGATACAACTCAAAGAAAAAAAGAAAGATTTAAATGTTTACAGTAAACAAATGAAACCAGAAACTCTTCAACAGATTTATTTATAATCTCAATTTAAATATGTACAAACACAATACAATTAAAATATTCAATTATTATTATTTAAAAAAACATTTTAAAAAATGGATGATTTTACCTCACAGTAAAAATAATACACCTCACTTCTTATTAACTTTTAAATACTATTAATTTAATTCAATACCTTATAGGTAAGCCATTATTTTCTACCACTTTTTTTTTTAATTCTGGGCTTAACCTGTTTCACTTTTCGAGGAGATATTATCTTAAGTCTTCTTTGCTAGAAATTTAATGTTTTCCCACAGGTGTTCTATCACATTAAGCTCTAGTTACTGTGGTAGTATTTTTATAACTCTGGGGCAATTTATTAATAATTTATAAAGTAACCTAAAGTAACCATTCCTTAACTAACGTGGCAGAGTGTCTGGGGTCATTATACTGATAAAATCTAAAATTGTTTCTAGCACTAGATTTTCCGCAATTTCTTTTAAATTTCCTCTCAAAATGTCTATGTGAACATGTTTATCCACTATACCATGTAAATTATTTCAATTATAAAGTGAAGATTTCCTACAGCAGTAGCCGCCAAACACCCCCACATCAAGAAACATAGCATAAGAAAAGAACAAAAACATAACATAACAACAAGAAAAAGAACATATTAATAGGATGTTTATAGATTAAAATAAATTATTGTTTTCAATGTAATATAAATTGAACTATTCATTTATTCAACCATTTTTACCAATATCCAGGTAACTGAAAATTTCAGGATTTTCTGAAGAAATTAAGTCAGCGTTTTTGACATGAGAATTGTTTTCAAAAATTTTACTTTTAAGGAAGTAGCCCAAATTTCTGAACAGATGGAAATCTATTGGATAAAAGTCTGGTGAATAAGGTTAGTGTGGAAGGACTTCGTAACACATCTCGTTTAGTTTCTTCACTGTTGTGAAACATGAGATATCGCGTTGCCGTGTAAGAGTATAGTTCCTTCCTATCAACCAATGCATGTTTTTTTTCTTTTTTCTAATTATGTCAATATTACTGCAGTAAGATGTGAGTGTGATGGTTTCGCCTGTGAGTAAAAAGGAGAAATGAATTATTCCTGCCATTGACCAGCATACAGAAACGAATAATTTTTTTTGGTAATCTGGGACATTTAGTTCATTTAGGATAATCATTATGAACAAAAAAGATGAAATGGTACACTTTTTTTCAAACTACCGGCGAATGGTCCGTTTGTTACAACAACATTCCGTACTATCTTCCAAGGTACGGACAGCGTACATTCTTCCACCATGGGCTGCCGAGTTTTTAAGTTTAAACTCATTAAAAAAATTATTCGGAAGTCGCGCGTTTTCATGGTCATTTTTAATGACATACTAAACAATGAACAATCAATTGAAATGATAGTAAATATTATTTTAAAAGAAGAGGATTAACAACAGCTCATTATAATCTGTAAGCATCAACGTCGTAAACCTCAAAATTTCACCAATTCCTCTTTGAATTTCTGATATAATAAAAAAGGACATTTTGAAATGACCTAATAGTTTTATTTGTTTCATGAGTAACATTACGGTGGCACGGTGTATTGGCCTACAATATTGCATTTGAAATATTCAAATTTTTCTTCTTTAAGGTTAGTATTCCTGATTGTTTATAGATGATGAAATCATATGTAGGCAGATTGAGATTAACATATGTTGTTGTTACATAATGTTTGTTATTTATGGTGTTGGTTAAAACTAGTTCTGGCTAACGAATGTCGCCGATAGTTTCTTGGGAAGATACTTAAAATATCGAACGTCATGGATAAATATCGGCTGGGAAGAAAGGAGGACAGAGGACGGGAGTGGAGGCGTAACGATAGGAGAAAATCTAGAAGTAGGAGTAGGAGTCCATCAAGGAACACAGATTACAAGGACTCCGAGAAGAAGCGGGAACAAGATTGCGTTGATAGGAGCATCCGCGACAAAGGTAGGGAGAAGCTTTCAGTACTGGCGAAGCTGGGGATTCGGTTGGACCTTCCAGAACGCACTTCGCAGAAGGTGCTCTGGTCCAAGTCGACGGGGAACAACTGGGTGGACGCCAAGTTCGGTGACGGTAGGACGACAGCTAAGTTTCAACGGCTGATGGGTATGAAGGAGTCCGTTCCAGAGGTCGCCGGAGGGAGCTGTCTGAAGAAGCAAGAAGTACTGTTCAAGAAGATGGAAGCTGAGTACGAAACTGCCAGGATGGTGACTCACACCCAGAGGCGGGCAGGTCTCGGATTCTCCAAGGCAGTCTGATCTAGGTGGAGTACGTCGATTAATCGAATAGGTAGTTACTGAGTAATGCTATTATTTCATGTTCGAATATTGAAATATAATAATTTAGGATGTTTGTTGTATCTTATTTAATTTCCTAAATAAAATTTGTTGATGATACGAATCGGATCTATTGTTCAAACATGAACGCTGATATATAGTTGAATTACTTGAACTATACATGAGGCTTTCAATTGATAGATTAATAAGCTCCAATTACAACATTTTTGATTAGTCATTTTAGTGATATTTCTAGTTGAAAAAATTATAAAATTTGTACAGATACTGAGTAAGTTGATTTCAGAGTAGGTGACTGCAGTGTTGAAATTATTGAACTATGAATAAAGGTATAAATATTCTCTCTGGAAATATCACTAAAATGACTTTACTAAAAAATGTTTAAATTGGTCTTAATCATTCTGTCAATTTAAAACCTCATATTGTATAATATTATTCTATTTAGATCCCTTTCCCGGCTCTTAGGAGAGATAGATTTTGAAGAATGAGAAATCAAATTCAAAGGAATTCGAGAAACTGAATCCCGTACTGTACAGGGTATCTCAGTTTCAAATGACCAAACTCTGGTGCATGATTCTAGACAAAATTACCAATAAAACATTTCATGTGATGCATGGTTCGATTCCCAACGGAAATATCGTTTTTCCTAAACGGAATAGGAGTTTAGACTTGTTTTTGTTTTTTTTTAATTTTGTTTTTTTAAAGTGGTCACGTTTTTTATTGAATGGAATTGGTCAAACACTGTTCAAGACAATTAAATTTTAAGTACGCCATCGTAAAGTAGAAATAATTTTCATTGAGAAAACAGTGATTAAATTTACTAAGGTCAATGATAAAAGAGACTTTCAGGAGATCTAATACAGCCGCTGTACCCATACAAGAGCAGCATATCTCTTTATTCCCGATTCGTAAGCTGCAATACAGCTGTCGTATTAGATTTCCTGAAAGTAATTTTTATCATTGATCTTAATGAATTACTGTTTTCTTAATGTAAAATTTGTCTACTTTAAGATGGTGTACTTAGAATTTAATTATCTTGAACTGTTTTTGAGCGATTCCTTCTTATTCAATAAAAAACATGTTATTTAAGAATGACACAAAATTTGTCTTAACTCCTTTTCCGTTCGAGATAGGATCATGCATCAAATTAACTTTTTGGTTAGGAAAATTATATACGCTATGTTTATATATATTTCATTGTGGTTATTTTTATTTGTTCCCTTATATATACAAATTTTAATATTTATATCGCTGTAATCTATACAATCAAATATTAAATAATACCACCAATATCATTTACGAAAACCACATATGTATATTTATATAATATTCTCGGAGTCTGTATTATATTAAGCTCATATTACGTATGGAAGCGTGTTCCAACCTTTCGGGCGAGCCTGGTTGCGCTAGTATTCCTTTGGTTCCTCAATTACTACTATTGTTCGTTACGATCTCTTATTTTTCTTTTATTCAATCATCAAATTCTTTCATATTTTATATTTAACTATTTTTTATATTAAAGATTAATATGAAATGGTCAATTTTATCAAATAAAAATAATTAAACGTTCTTTAGGGGAAGCTAATATTGAAAATTAGCCATTTAAGCCCTATTAGAGAACATCAATCGGAATAAAAACTACATTTTATTTAAAACTATTTAATTTTACACTGACATGGCGAATTCAATTAAAATCGTTAGGGCCGTTTTTGAGAAAATCGTAAAAATGTGTTTAGTCCATATTGACGAAAAAAAAATCTGTATCATCGCTATCATATAAAAACTTTAAATATGCAATTTCACTTTTGTTTAGTTTCTGAGCTAGTCTCTTAACACACACAGAGACCATTTTGCGGGATTTGGTTATTTGAACTCAGGGTGGGGGACTAATGTATACCCTTCCTATATATTACATATATACGTAAGTGAAAGTAAAAATTCCCTTATATCATAATGTAAAGCATCAGCTTATTTCTATATTATTCTTCTATTTGTTCAGTGACCATTACGCGAATTATTCGGACGGGCCAACTAATTAGATGTATTTTGAGCATATTCATATAAAAAAAATAAAATAAAATAATAATGCAGAAAATACAGTAAATGCTGATTAAATACTTGTTAACATAAAACAAAAATAATTTGTCCTTTTAGTTAAAGTTAAAAATACTCGTCATATTTTTGGAACGGTTTGTTTGTTAATTTTGATTCTTACGTACTACTTTACGTACTACTTAGTCAATTTTCCAAAAACCAATGAGAGAATTCCAAAAGTATACATTATAACCTGATTTGTAAATATTTATTTGACTAAATCAAATTTATTGGTGTCGATTATATAATTCTATTATTTTAAATTTGGAAAATTTCAATGAAATTACACAAAAGCAATTATTAACTATATCGCGATTCAGTGAAATCAAAACAGTTTAATGCGCTTTTCATAGAGAGGTTAAAAGATCATAAGCAACACTTGATAATGCTGATTAAAATGCAGTTCATTGATGATATCACTATTAATCATCATAATATATTATATCATTTAAGACGATGATGACATAATCGTAACCTATATTAAACGCGTAGTTTGCGTAATCCTTTAGCTTAGAAAACAAACAAATAGACAGAACCCTTTCTTTGAAAACAAAATAAATCGAATACTTTATTATTTGTACAAAAAATGAGAACTAGTAGAAAGGTACGAATGTTCTTAAAATCCTAATTAATACGTCATTACACAAATCAATTTACGATTGTTACTAAATATATAAAAAATATAATTAATAATTGCTTGGTTAAAAAATTAATAATGATATATTCTTTTTATTTTTTAGAAGGAGGGTAAAATAAAGTTAACAAAAGTATGAACGAATAATGACATTAAATAGTAATACATTTTAAGATAACTTCCACAATTGATTAATGAAAAAGAAATAAATGAAAAGAACGACTAAGGTATTTAAATATATATTTAATATGCACTTTGTTGGAGACTTCAATGATCCTTCTTGATGGGCCTATTTCCAGGCGGATTTACGGATAGGAGGCTTTCGAGCTGAAGCCCCCCTCCAAAATGGTAAAATATTAGCATGTCGTAGGAAAAAAAAATTAAAAAAAATTATCTCTAATTCTATTATTGTTCGTGTAATTACATTTAATAGGATTTCAAGAATCACTTAAACACCATTTCATATAAGTAGTTAGTTTCTTTCTTTTTCTTTAATTGTAATCATCGTTATTGAAAAAAAAAAAAAAAAAAAACTACAACTCATGAAGAGGCTTGGGTTAAATACTATTTGGAGAAAGGACTGTTTCAAGGCCAACAGTTGTGCAAGGAAGAGATCGGGCCAGGATCACGCTCAACCGCCTGGTTTCCCCCCCTTAATTAATTATTTTAACTAAGGGTACCCACTTTGTAGGTGCTGGGTGTGCCCTAGGAGGGTCTCCCTTACCCAGGATAGCCTGCTGATGAAACAGAATAAATAATTTTTCTGCCGTAAGCTGGGGTTCGAACCTGGGGCCAGAAGCATTAGAAGTTCAGTGCCCTACTACCAGCTATCCCCCCCCCTCCCAAAACTAAATCCCGTATTCGTTAATTGGACTATAGCAAAATTATAGCTGAAGATAATATGGCCCAAACCGCTATTCAATATATGTTAAGTATCAGCTACACTGACTTTTATAATACCGTAGTATCTTAGAGAGTATTAGGCATTTTTGCTGGTAGGGAAAGGTTTGCTGACTGGTTGTGACTATCCTGTAAAGGTATTACGTTGACCATGGAAGGTGAAGAAATTAATGTTCAACAAGATAAAACAAAATTTTTCGACACAACTCTTATAGTAAATGAATAAAAAAAAAAAAACGTTATATTCAAGATATTTCTTTAAACGTAATTAAGAAATACAACCATTCAGTCCTGCATTTAAGCCCAGCAATTATGGAAGTCGTCCAGTTTGAAGCAGTTAGAACCAGCCAAAACCAGTTAAAAGGGCTTCCAGAGCTGCAGGATACTATTAAGAAGTTAATGTATTTGAGGAGGCTGGACTGAGAACCGGTTGTCCGGTCCGAGGGTGGGTTCATAACGGCTTCCTATCTTCGCTGGATCGGCGATATCCAAGAAGTTGACAGGAGGATAACGGAAGAGTGTGACGTCATTACTTAAACTTCATAGAATAAGAAAATAATGTTGAGAGAGCGAAATTATAAATTTATTCACTAACCACTAGACTACAGACGACCTAGCAGGATCATATGAAAACTTCATGTTAAATATAATCATAAAATGGAACAATATTTTTTGGAACAACATCAAAATGTAAGTTCTTGCAAAAAATGTTGGCCACTTACAGTTACGTTTCTGAATTCCTGGTACTTATAATATGAAACTAAAATACGGATATCTCCAATATCTGTATCGATACATATATACATTACGTCATGCGCATGTTTTCAATGAATAATTTTTATTTATTTTACGATAATTTGCATCAGCGCTGCAATTCATTCAGCAACTTTGTTATCGATGTTTTGTTTTCTTCGACTACCTTGTGTACTACTATTGACGACTCGAGTGGTTCATCAAGACAGGACAGCAAACCAGAAAACAAGAAGGAGTAAAGTACAGAGCTGAGGGGTTGGGATGATTGTGAGCTGAGAAGTGAAATTCGGTGTTTTTTTCTTGGCTACAAGTTTTTAGTATGTTAGAATGTTTCTTTCGTTGTGTATCCAAGAATTCTGAATGGTGTTGTAGTTGTTGAATTAAAGGCATTGTTGGAAGGATACGTATTAGACGCTTGTTTGGAAGTTTAGTGAGGAACTATATTTCAGAAAACCATCAATGAATCATATTTATATAATACCTTATCACCGTCAATCTGAATAATTTCGCCATTTTTTTTTTCTTCTTTCAACTGCTTTGTAAACTTGTGTATCAAAAATATTATGAAAGTAATGATTATTAGAATTATTTTTGCATTATAAAAATGGTTTTTTAAATTGTCCAATCGGATTAACATATATCTAATAATATTTTTTTTATTATTTCTTAATGATATTTACAACATTATTAAATAAATACCTCTAGTAAATTTGAGCATATGGATATAATGACATGAAAACACTTGCTGAGTAACTACCCAATGGTAACACTCTAATGATATGTCTTGATATGTCTATGTAAGAAGATCATGGGGCCATCTTCTTTTCAGACGCCTCGGAGGGTTATCAGGAATTGAAGAGGAAGCAAGGTTAGAAACGAGAGGGTTAGGATGATTCTGAAGTTTATTATGGAAGGATAGGTATCTGGATTGGGCCAGATCTGAAACAAAAGAAACATCAAGGTCATTATGGATGGTTTTATTTGTAACCAAGTAGGGAGCATTGTGGATTTTGGATTGTAAGGATTGGATACGAGAGGAATTTGATGGTTTAGTGGGGCTCAATTCCGTAAGTCCAAATAGGCCTTATTATAGTCAAGTATATGAGTCTTTTGTAATTAATTGGAAGTTTAGAACGTTTGTCTAGTAACTGCTGAAGTGAGCGGTTTCTTGTCGTTTCAGTCTAGTATGAGGATTCCAAGTTATCGTTTGTCCAGGTGGAGTCCTAGGTAGCGGATTTGCTCAACAGGGATAAGTGGAGTATTGTCAAAGGAAACTGTAGGACAGGACTGGTTTACGACGAAGGATAAAGGTAATTTGGTATTATTTATTGACGTTTATTTTAATTCTCCCGTTTCGTCACCATTCTTGAAGATTTATGATTTGTGATTGAAGCATTTGATGGGTCATTATTTACTGATAGGATACATGTGTCATCGGCATATGTGGTGATGACAGTGTTGGGACAGGTAGGGATGTCAGCTGTAGAAACTGTATAGAGGATAGGACCTAGGATACTACCTTGAGGAACACCAGCGGACTGGAAAAAAAGGGATGTACAGGCGTATATCTAATAATATATATTCTCATATTCAAAAACTATTTAAATTCCCGGAGGCTTGCTCAGTTTTACTGGTGAAACGGTAGATTTAAAAGAAGCTCTTTGATACATAACTGACATTTGAAACTACCAATTGGGTCTCGTTGACAGATTCGCTAAGTACATTCTATTAGAAATACCAGACCAAAATCTACACTAGTGAAAGATAAAAGAAACGTTTAGATGTTGGAAGAAAACTCACATTCATCTGAAATGAACAAGATGAAAATATGACACGAAAGCCAAGAACAACTCCAGTTTCCACTGTTCAATTACCACCATTCAATTAATGAAATCCTTTATTAAAAGATGTGGCAAAATAAGTGGATACAAAATCAGACCAAATTAAAGGAAATAAAAATCTACTGTTCGAAATGGGATACTTTTCATCGACCATCCGGGAAAAAAAAGACAGCCCTCGGCAGATTCTCACGCTGTTCTCACTCACTCTTACCTAGTAAGAGGGCTTGATCCTCTCACTTGCGAGAATATAGTTAAACACGTCTTACAAAACCATCTCACACTGAAAACTATTAGGAAAATTTTTTGTATGACACTAACTCTAAAAGAACATTTAAAAGACATTGAAAAATCAGTTAAAAAATATTAGCATTCTTAAAAGCGGTGAGACTCCATAAATGAGTTTAAATTGGAATTTGCTGCCAATAACTGTGTAGGCAACAAAAATAAAAAAAAAATCACCTAACAATACAGTGAAATGGATAAATGGATGGATATAATCTAAACAAACTTTGTCTCAATAACATCAACACCAAAAATTGGAAATTTCAGTTTCAGTCTTTCTCAGCTTTAATGCAAGCGGTTTATTTGTAAGTAATTCATCGATAATTTGAATGGAGTGATTTGACTTTATAACCCCCACCTTACCTACGCTGTTGGACGGTAGCCAATAAATTGTGAGCTTCCTTATCACTGCATCCGTTCAGTACCAGACGAATACTGACACGCCGGCCTGTGGATGCTGAAGCCATCAGTATGCAAAGTCCATCTAGATCGAATGTGCCTGATGATTTAATTGATGGCGGATTTAATTCCTATTATTAATCAGGCATTGTCTAATGGCCAGCATATTAGGCTACTACCGCTTCCGGTCCAAGCCATTATACCACAGATTTCTTGTCACATACAAACTTACACAAATAATTACATAAAAAATCTGTTAGATTTGGTATCCATTTGGAATAAGCTCAAACAGTAAATAACGATTGTTTTCTTCAACAACATAAATCATGATATAAGATAAATCAGGCGTTTGAAGGCCAGTTCTGACAACGCTGTATTCCATGAACTAAATATTTACAAATATATTAATATAAAACCAGTCAAGGAAATACGAAAATAAAATTATCCCTTGGATGTGTCCATTCCATCTATGATTTGACAAAACTATTTTTAGAAAATCATGAATGAACTGGGAATTCCTGAAAAGTAGATGAGATTGGCTACGGAGTACACAAACCATCCTAAATGTCGAGTCCTAAATCAAAGAGAGGTTTCTGAAATCTTCAATATTAGGTAAGGAGATGGACTCTCGGCGTTATATATGGAGAATATAATTCGGATCTGGAGAAAATGATAAGAACATCACGTGAAAATAGAGAGTAGTACGTAAGAATGAATCATGAAATCCTTGGATATGCAGGTGATATAGTTGCCCTTGGAAGTAAACAAGAGGACATCTAGAGACTCGCAAACACTCTGATAAGAGAAGTCAAGCAAATCAACCTACAAGTAAATAAAGATAAAACAACATGTGTGTGATAGAAAGCCTAAATTCCATCTCAACAGGATCTGGGTAAAAGGGGATTTCTTTACCGGATCGACAAGTTCAAATATCGGCACCAGAATAAGTTCAATGAATGACCACTAGTGGTAAATATATCAATGTATAACAAGCATAAACAGAGCTTTCTTCTCTCTTTCAAAGGTGTCGAAATTCAGAAAAATCTCTGATTTAGAATGTTATGTTAAAGCAAATTCTGTTATACGGCTGCGAAACCTGGACACTAACAATATACTAACCGTAGAAAGCAGTACTGAAAGATTTGGGAAGAAAATACTTCGCAAGACAACCGGAGCTATCTGGGATTAGTACAAAGAATGGAAGAGAAGAACCAAGAACAACTGAATTATTTGAGGTATAATCCTGAACCAAGGAGGTGAAATGGGCATGTTTCTCTGAGCAATCCACTAAAATCCATCTACAAAACAACGAAGATGAAATCAACAACAAAGATGCAATGTTAAGTGCACATAACTAGAAATCTATAGCCCAAGGTAGAGGTGGAGAACAAAAAAAATAAAAATAATAGTTTAAATTAATTGTTTTTAATTGGAAATAATTTAGGGCATCAGTATGAAACGACATTACATAGAATATATCTGATGACAGGGGCGCTCGCCGCTTGAAAAATAAAAATTACAAAACGTATTAAAATAATTAATTTTATCACACTAATAAAGCAACTGTATTAGAAAACTTGTTGAGTGCAATAAAATTCAAATATTAAGTAATATAAAGCAGCTTATGAAATTAATTTAAGTTTTTAGAGAGATGGATGACGTCATTGCCCGTAGGCACCGAATGTCTAAGGCCGGTACTGCCTGATGATGTCTGAAGGCGAAAGTAGGTAGAATAATTTTTCACTTTATTAGTTACAACGTTTTACATCCAAGCACCTCATATACTTGTATTTTATTTTTTTGTATCGTCATTAACTTTATTAGCTGTAAACCTTTAACAGACAGCGTTGGCCTTCAAAGACATTTTCTCCTGAAGCACCGGTGATGTAAGAACAGTAACAATAGTGGTCCATAATAACCGCTTTCAGGCCAGGAAGCCGTCATTACACTGTGTGTGATTGATAGTCGAGTGCTGTGTAATTCACTTAGTGCAAAAGGGAGGGGACTAATTCTGCTATTGTTGGCAACACTGTATTAGTTTATTAAAACTACGATCATGTATCACAGGATAGATTTAGTGGTGTACTTCCATGACCACGTCCCGATTACAAAGTTTAAACTCACATTTTGTTTTCCTTAACTATCCTATATTACTACAATAAATATGATATCTGAACCTAATTTATGTATATATTAGTAAATTGGGACCGACATAAATATATACAATACAAAATAGTCAGAAAACATGGCGAATATTTTGGTGTTACAAATATTGAAGAGAATACGTTTGAACACATAGACAAGTGTTGTTATTTAGGGTATACGACGACAAGAAAAAACAAAATTGAACAGGAAGTCAAGGCGAGATTTAAGACGGAAAATGCTTGTTATTTTTCAGTAGCGAAACTACTTAGCTCGCGGCTGTTTTAGGGTTAGGCTCTGTTTATGAAATATTTAAATTTTTCCTGATTATGCTGGCTGTCCCTAGTGCCACAGCTTTCTCAGCTTCTTTCAGGTATAATCTGCAAGTCCCAATACTTTGCAAGTATTTATCGTTTCCTCTGGGACCAATCCGTTGGTCTCTTCCTCCTAATATTATATACCCTTTTGTGAGGTGCTGGATGGACTCTATTGCTACTTCACAGAGTAGGCATTTATCACTAACATCGTGTTTAAAAATGTACTTGGGATAGGAGTTAGTTGCCACAACCTCGTCCTGTATAGCAAGAAGAAAAAACTCTGTTTCTGGGAACAGTTTTTCTTTTCTAATCCATTCTATGGATGCAGAATGACTAATTCCTGAGAAGTGAGGGCATTGAAAAACATACCGTGAAGATGCTTGCTGTTCCAGTCTCTCATCAGTGCCATATTGGTTTGCGGTTTTTTTGATTCACCTGCGAGGTTTAATGCAGTTAGGTTATTGTCCATAGTCATGATTATGGACTGCGAATAGCTGTGGGCGATATAATTTCTCAGCTGCATTTCCTGTTCTCGGCAGCTTTTGAATAGACTGATGAGTCCTCTTCCATCTTGTTTCCTTGGGAGGTATAGTCTTGAAATTGATGATTTTGGATGCTTTTTCTAGTCCCAGTCATCACAACCCTAACTTTACTATCCAGCACTTGCAAATTAGTATCGGTCGATTTGAGCATTATAAATGACAATACAGGAACAGCCCAGGTTTGTTATTATTAGTAGTAGTTGTAGTGGTAGTAAATATTTAGTAATATTGGAGAGTTAGGAAAAACAATGTGTGAGTTTCAACTTACAATTAGTAACGAATAAGTTTGCCCTCGGGTTATATGCCTAAAACACGGATTTCAGGTTATACAACTAGGAATGTTTAATTTACGAATTCGCTGACATGTTTACGATAATATTCTTCTCTCGCACACTTATCAGTAAATATAAAAACACAAACGTCGCCTTGTTGACCCAAATCTCACCATCCTTGAACCGCTGGCTCCAACACCTAACATCGTCTGGGGCTGACTTTTAACTCATAGTGTTCACTGATTTTTATAAATATTTTTCTAATTTCTTAATTGCAATATTCAACATTCTAAAAAATTATTAAAATTTTATGAAAATTCATGAATCATATTAAATAAGTTATGCTTAATAGATTTGAGAATAAAAATAGAAGAACATAAAGATGAGTTGCTCGTTGAAATAGATTTTTTAAAAATTAGAATAATTACCTGAGTTCAAAAATTTGCAGTTTACTATATTATAATAGTTTATTAATATGCTATAGGAATGGTTTTATTATAGCTGCCCAATTTTGGTATCTAAAGGCTATGATTTCATATTAATAAAGAATACGATTCTTTTTCATTTCCAGAAGATAAATTGATTTCTCCAGAATTTCTAGACATTATACTTCCTCATACATTTTACTTTAAACTAACAGAAAAGCGCTATGTGTTTTTTAGAAAAAATAATTTTCTCCAATTTTGGCAATATGGCGATATTAAGAATTTATTTTTTATCTTGAGTAGGAAATTTGACCCCTTAAATAATTTCATCTCCTTGTGATCCACTCTATATTACAATATGATGTTCGTAAGATCTAATATTTTCGTTTTATTTTCAAAATTTCAAATCTTTCACGTTCAACACTACATTGGAAATAGCTCACCATTAGCTAAGAAAATTTTTCAAATACATGTCAATATTTTCATTTTCTGTCAATTTTTGTTTTTTAGTGAACTTATTTTGAAAATTAGGGATAAGAGCGTTTCCGTTTATGGATCCCCCCGCCAAAAAAATAAATTTATAATTTTTTTTTAAACAAAATCTAAGCAACAAAACATGTGGTTCTAGGGATATGGAGTGGTACGCAACAGATACTCTTGCCAAGGCTACAGATAATCTCGTAAACTACTTAGCAGTCATCGGTTGGTATAAGTAGCCGTTAAAAATAAATTAGCTGGAAAGAGATCTGCATGCAAAGGGACCAAGGAATATTAAAGATATCTGACATCACCTCCATTGAATTCTCACTTCCTTTACAAACATTAATGGCGTTCATTGAATATATATCTCAGTCATAATATCGATTATATTACATTCAGCCATAATTAGAACTAATGTTTATTAATTTATTAAAATTTTCTTAAGTCACTTGTCAGGGTGTTTTATGAAAACACAGCTGTTTTTCTTTGATTTTTCAGATAAAAAACATGATTGTAAAAAAGAAAGATGAGCAGCAGTGTACCATCACTGAGCTCCTCTATTCTTCTTATATTTAATTTAATGATGAACATATTAGATATGAAACTTTTCATGATAGCAATAATTTTCCATAGTATATATTACATATGCAATTACTTAAAAGTAAATACAATTTATGAATAAATTTTAGGTCTTAATCTTAATTAATACTATTTTACTGAATAATATGAACAAACACTTTTTTTAAGCGCGTTCTTCTTTAGGCGCGTTTAGTAATTTTTTGTGGGGAGTAAATTAGATTGAGCCGTCAGATCTACGACGTGTAACGCTCGAGTAAGCCGGCTGGAGTCGACTAATTGAAGTGTTTTTGTATATGAATTATACATCAGAAACTAAAAATCAGTTCTGCATATTTTTAGCAAGAGAAGTGTTCAGCATTTCATCCTCTTTATAATGAGGCATTATTAAAAATTCTATCTATGTTGGAAGGGCGAAAAGAGAAAAATTAGTGCCGAAAACCAAATGAAAACGAGTTTCATTCTTCTTTAGACGAGTTTCAGACTTTTTTTATGGAGAGCGAATTAGATTGAGCCGTCAGATCTCCGATGTGTAACGCTCGGATGTGTAACGCTCGACTAATTGAAGTGTTTTTGCATAAGAATTATAATATCTCAGAATCTAAAAATCGGACCTACATACTGTAAGCGAGGAAAATTTCCAGCGTTTCATACTCTTAATAATGAGTTATTATTTATAATTTATATTTCATATTATTAATCTCGCCATGTTAATGTTATGATAACATGTGTACTAAAGCAAACACCTTATGTTTTTTCTTAACTTCAATAATTGTTATTTTATTGGATAACTCCTTACCCACCATTTCTGGCATACTGTGGGGGGGAGGAGGGAGGAGGGTTATTCTAGAGGTACAACCAAACCTATCCTAAGTGGGAGGGTCGAGTTTCATTGCATGGGTCCGCCACGAAATAAAAATCAACTAGGGGGCGCGGTGGCCGAATGGGCTAAAGCGTGTGCACAGCACCGGGAGTTGCCTGGCAACCGGATAAGAGATTTGAGAAGAATTAAAAAGTACGAGCTTAAAAAAAAAAAAAAAAAATTCAACCACACCCAGGCTGGACCGACGGCGCTAGGCATGGCAACGCTCCAACACAATCGGCCTCCGCGACCTCTAACTTCAATAATTATCAATAATCAGTAAATTCTCATGTTCCTTCCTGTAAATAAAATGGCGTGAGAGGCATGAAGGGGCGTAGAACCCAGCGACACCTCCTCCTGGCCTGATATTTCAGTTTGAAATATTTGAAGTTTGTTAATATGAATCTTTTTAGCTGCTCCAAATATCTGAAATGCGTAGATCTAAATATGTTTTTTAAGTAAGTAAATGTGTTCAATTTTAAGTTTTAGTTTTGAGTGTTTATAGAGGAGTGAATCAAGTAGTCATAGTCTCTGATTTAGTGTTTTATCGTGATATGTGAGCCCAAAACCACAATAAAATTTGTTAACACAAATATACATATTCATTATTAATAAAAAAACAACAACATTTTTTTGATAAATTTTGGTTAGATTCCAATTAAGAAAAACAATTCATAAATCCGCTTCTTCTCGATTTACTAGGAGTGGTACCGAAATTAAACTCTATATGAGTTATGCCCAAAAAAAAAAGAAACTGACAGTAGATAAATCATAGCTAACATCTATCAAGCATGCTATCAACTTGCGAAAAAAAAAAAAAAAAGATGGAGCCTAAAACATAAGATAAACCCGCTCGCCTTGACTGGCTAGATCATGGCAGGTGGAGTGCCGATAAGGCCCGTAAGCCTTTGAATCAGTCGGCTTTTAAGTATTTTCAAGTATATTTTTTACTTTAGTCAACAACTATTCAATACATCTCAAATTGCTAAGCTGAAGAATATGTTAATTTTGTTATATTTGAATGATGAATGAATGTTCTATATGAAATCAGTGATTTAGCGTATTATATTGTTAACCTAGCAACTCAATAACAAAATAAAAATTGCCATTGCTGATCGTCTACATCAGTGGTCTACAAAGCGTTTATATAACAACCACGAGTTCCCTAATCGAGGTGTGGTACAACTGTATCCTCCACTCATTCCCCTCATACCCCTATATATATGTGTATATATATATTTTTTTTTTTTTGTTTATTTCTTAGTGGTTACATACTACTTTTTAAATAATGTATATTACGTTAGAATTTTTTTAAGTTAGTTTTTGGCCAGATTGGTATTTTATTTTGTATTAATTCATCTTTGTTATTATAAGGGGACTTAGTACCAGAATAAAGTTCTATTTTCTATTATATTCTATTCTATTCTATTCTATTTTACCCTGCTACCTTCAAAATAATTATTGATACAGGATATCACGTAATTATTGAGAAATATTTAAAAGGTTGATGGTAGACATCAAGACCTACAATAAAGTTCAGATAAACAATGACCTAATTTCCAGCAGAAAAATTAATATTTATGTTTTTTTTAAACTAGTCACGTTTTTTGCTCAATAGGAAGCGATAAATTTAAAAAAAAATTGATTTAAGTAATTAAACATTACTCCATTGTAAAATAAATAAAATTTACTTTAAGCGAAAGTATATCATGTCATTGTTAAAAATATTTAAAAAGGACTATTGAGCAGACAAACACACCAAAGTTCCATTTAAAAAAAAAGTCCTAAATTATTTGTGATTTTTTTTTACCACCCTTCAACTGAACTATATTTACGCCACTTTTAGAAAAACGTCATCGTTTAATAAGTTTTAAATCCATATTAATTAAGTTGAGGTTTACTATGACAAATTTGAGATTCACCTCAAGTTGTGTAAAGAAATGATGTGATTTCCTATCAAGTCACCTTAAAGTACCCCTGTTTTCTGCCAAAATGACTACAATTAACTGTAGAAATTTTATTTCTTGTTTTCCCGTGACATGAAATGTATTGTAATTGATGGGAATAGGCAATGACAACTAACAACCAAAGATCGACTGCTTCATAAATTTGTTTCTGAAATTACACTTGCCAATTATGACAAAATCAAAAGTACATACTGCTAACTGACAGTTTTTATCTGAACATGGTCAAAGCAAATTTTACTTAAAACGGTTTTATCTGACGTATATTGATACGTGTTAGTGCGTTGGACAAACTCCTCTAACATTTCATCATATTCCGTATGAATACTCTATTTTTGACAGAAAACATTATCACCTAATTAGAAGTATGGCTCTACACGAAGATGACTGTCGGCTCTAGAAAAAGGACATTTTCAAGAAATATAATACATAAAATGAAGAAATATCCTCTTGAAATTGATTTTCATCTCCTCCAAAAAGTAGTTTCCAGAGACTAAGAAGTCGGTTATTTTGTTTTTTTTTCAATTTAGTTTTGGTTTTAGTTTACTCATTTTATATGTTTGATTAGAAAAATTTGAAATTTCTGTATTATTTTATGTTTGTTTTCTTATTTCATTTTTGATTGAACTAGTACTATAATTACTGATCTCTTAACAATTTATTTTATAACCATCAAAATATAATTTATAACTTTTACGAGAACTATATAGAAAATATATCCTTAGATTGATATATGTTGGGGCAGTGTGCCCCAACGGGCTTACGCGTGTGCACAGCAAACCTGCAACCCTGGCAACCCGGATAAAACACAATGTGATAAAATAGTACTGAGTTCACGTCCCGGTGCCGATGTGGGCTTTTAACTCTGGAATTAATCATTCACTTCCTAATCGTTAAGGTTCTAAATATTTTGTCTAATTGTTTTAGTCAGTAATCCTTGATAATTGGGTTTTTATACTATTTATTAGGTTTTTTTAATTTTTATTAGAATTTATAATTACCTTTT